>OZ004707.1:117648466-118248466 GCA_963924515.1 Vespertilio murinus | reverse complement strand
CCGAAGAGTCAATTACTTGCAATAGAGACCTTAGGACCTTCAAAGCCTGAAATAATTATCTCCTCTCCAGAAAAGCATCTGAATAGTCATTCTGCTGTTTGGCTGTCTGGTTGATTTGCATATTATGCTTTTATTATTATAGATTGTGAGCAGAGAGGTAATGACTTGGTGTGATGGATGACATGACCAACTTAAAAGGTCCTGCTGACCAATACAACACACACTATTGAGCTCTTGGAATGCAACTGGTCTGATAAGAGATGTTATGTTAATGTCAAATAGACACCAGATTTTGAAAACTTAGAATGAAAAAAAGAATGTCAATATCTCTGCCACTTTTATACCAATTACATTCAAAATAATATTTCATATGTAATGGGCATATTTATTAATTTCATCTTTTTCTCTTTTACTTTTTATTGAAGCTACTAGAATGTATATGGCTGACATAATATTTCCATCAGATTATTCAGGACTATGAAGACTGTGGCTTCTACTCTGAATGAGATAGGTTCCTGCTGAGAACAGTCTGTAATGACACAGTTGCAGAAGCTCAAAGTCAGTTTGGGGAATATTTCCTTAATCCGGGCTGAAAGAAAGACAATGAGGACTTGGAATTGAATGAAGGTAACAATGGAGATGGCATATTTTGCATATATTTTAAATGTAGAATTGACATTTGCTTATGCATTGAGAGTGGGTTATATATTTAAAAAAAAAGGATGGGTTTATATATATCTACAATTTGAGTCCAGGCAACTGATAAAATATCAGTCAACTACTGAGATGAGGACGACATGAAGACTAGTGGGTTTGGTGTAAGAATGATTCCATTTGAGGTATGGTAAAGCTGAAAATGTTGAGTAAACATTTGAATTGATCATCTATATTTCAGGTGTGAGATCTGGGCTGGGTATTATACTTTGTGACTCACTGGCTTATAATGGAATGTAAAGCTCATAGAATGAATGTGTGGATGTGGACAGAGAAGGAAAGCAGTTCAAAGGCAGAATTTCAAGGAATTCTTAACCTATAGAGGTTAAAAAAAAGTGACAAAATGAGGAAGCACCAGCAAGTGGGACTGAGAAAATCACCCTAATGAGGAAGGAAGAAAAGAAAGCAGAATGTTGTGGAAGCCAAGCAAAGAAAACGTTTCAAGTAATTGGGAGAGATTATCTCCTCTGTCAAATATTTTGGATGAGATCTGAAAATTAATCAATGTTTTTGCAATATTATAGGTTAGCACCAATTTTATTAAGAATAGCTTTGGTTGAGTTTTAGAAATAAAATGGATTAAAGGGAGAGAAAAAATGCAGCTAGTGAATATTGGTAACTTTATGAGTTTTTCTATTAAGAAAAACAGGGACATTCAATGATAGTTAAAACGTTATGTAGAGGGTGAAGAGAAACTTTGTAACATGTGTAGATCACAGAATTTATACTCAGGCTCTAATTTATACTCAAACTAAAATTATGTTTCTCTTTTATTACAGAATTTATTGTTTGAGTAGTTTGGGGTTTATAGGAATTATTGAGAAGAAAATAAAAGGGACTTCCATAATTCTCCCACCTACACTCTTACTCACATTTTCCCATATTATTAACATCTTGGATTAGGTAGATATTTGTTATAACTTGTTACAATTATAATATCATATAGAAAAGTTTTATGCACTAAAAATCCCCTGTACTCCACCTGTTCATTCCTCCATCCCTTCCCTGTGCCTTGCACAACCACTGATTTGAAATTTCCCCCAGGGGGCTTTACGTCTTTCCGAGAATATCATAGAAATGGAATCATACAGTATGTAACCTTATCATATCAATTTTTAAAAAAATATATCTTTGTTGATTTCAGAGAGGGAGAGGAAAAGAGAGAAAGAGATAGAAACATCAATGATGAGAATCATTGATTTTTTGCCTCCTGCACTCCTCCTACTGAGGATGGAGCCCACAACCTGGGCATGTGCCCTAACAGAGACTCAAACCATGTCCTCTTGGGTCATAGGTCGACACTCAACCACAGAACCACACCAGCCAGGCTCAGATCAATTGTTTTTACTTCAAGTTTAAAGTTCTTTCATGGTTTGTTTTGTGTGTGTGTGTGTGTGTGTGTGTGTGTGTGTGTGTGTGTGTGGCTTCATAGCATATTTCTTTTTATCACTGATTATTCTATTGCATAGATGTACCTCATTTATTTCTCCCTTCACCTATTAAAGGTCATCTTGATTGCTTCCAGGTTTTGGAATTTATGAATAAGCATACATATGAATAAACATCTATGTGCAGGTTTTTGTGTGGACATAGTGTTCAAAGAGCAAGGCTAAAGCTGATTCTTATGGGAAGAGCAGAATTAGTCCTATAAGAAACTGCCAGTTTCCAGAGTGGCTGTACCACTTTGCATTCCCACCAACAATGAATGCAAGTTCCCGCCAAAACCGGTTTGGCTCAGTGGATAGAGCATCGGTCTGTGGACTGAAAGGTCCCAAGGTTGATTCTGGTCAAGGGCATGTACATTGGTTGCGGGCACATCACCAGTAGGGGGTGTACAGGAGGCAGCTAGATGATGTTTCTCTCTCATAGACATTTCTAGCTCTCTATCCCTCTCCCTTTCTCTCTTTGGAAAAGCAATAAAATGTATATTTTTTAAATGGATGCAAGTTCTCATTGCTCCACAACTTCACCAAAGTTTGGTGTTGTTAGTGTTTTTGATTTTAGACAGTCTAATAGGCGTGTAGACATATCTCTTTGATTATTTGTTTATTACTTATTTATTGATTGTAGAAAAGCAAACAAGGATTTATTGACCACAGCAAAAATATACTTAGGACTGTCTCTCTTTGATGTCTTAATTTGCAGTTACCTAATGAGCATAATGATGTGCATCTCACATCTCACAACATCCACAAAATAAATTGCCAGAGTTTCTCTTTATTATTTTTTAGTTTTAAAAATGTATTATTTCCTTTAGCTTTGTGGGGGGAAAATATGAGAATAAAATATCATATTTAAATTTTAATAATACCTTTTATAAAAAATACTTCCCTAATTCTACTTTTTAAAATAAAATATATACAGTTCTGAGAAAAAAAGGGAATTTTATTTATTAAACACAATTGTTTCATTATTTAATTTATAATTATGTGAAAATAGTGTAAATGAAATAAGTAAATGCAAAAACTATTAAAAAGGACTAATATTTTTGTATTAACTTCTGTGTGAGAACATGGTTTTATTTCATGTGTCACTGAAGACTTAATTTGAAATATTTCTATAAAATAATATTAAAATGTTAATGAGGAAGCAAAATCAAACTTTAAGCTTCATAATATATTGAATCAGAAGCATGAGGTATTATTAAATCTTCATGTAATTTCTATTTCTAATAGAAAACATTCAAACTCAGTATTTAAGCAGACTAAATTTTCTGTGGCAAACTGGTCAATCTAGGTTTTCATCATTTCCATTTTAAAAATGGGTCATTAAAGTAACTTATACTGATAGTTCATTCACTGAGACAGGAAAATATTACAAATTATTATAAAAATGTAGCTGTAGGAAAATTATTAGAATAATTTCAGTGGCATAAAATGTAATCAAATCTGGGCTGTGTCCAGAAAATAAGAAAGAAGCTTATTACCTTCAGTTATTCCAATGAACTGTACAGACTCAAAACTAGAGACACTTTTTTTTTAATGTGCTCCCTACAGCATTTAACCCATTACCTCATTTTGCTGATATATTCTTCAGAATTCACATGGTTTTATTCACTTTCTCTTTGACTGAAGATATAAAGAACACAGCATTTGGATTTGAAAAACCAGCATCATTTTCTGACTTCATTTATCACAGGCTACATCAACTTGTATAAATTCTCTATCTTCTTAGAAAACAGTTTTCTGAAATAAAAAATGAAAAATAAGATGCTTATCTCAGAGGGCTGCCTCTTAAGATCAGATATGATGGAGAAAATGTTCAGTAAAAGATGAACACAAATGTTGACTTTTTACACTTTTATTTCCAGGCCCTTTTAACCCTGGTTGTAATTATATTATGTATAAATTACAATATTTCCACAACCAATTTATTTTTTTAATATTTTATATGTTTGTTTGTTTTAATTGATTTCAGAGAGAGGGAGAGAGAGGGAGAGAGAGAAACATTAACGATGAGGGAGACTCACTGTTATGCTGCCTCCTGAATGCTCCCTGTTAAGAGTCAAGCCTATAATCTGGGCATGTGCACTAATTGGAATGAAACCTTAACTTTCTGGTTCATGGGTTAACACTCAGCCACTGAGACACCCCAGCTGGACCCCACAACAAATTTCTCTCATCTTCCAAATTACTTTACAAATAAAAATATAGATAATACTTCTAAATAAGTACCATGCATAATATGTCATAAATATCCTATATAATAAAGGGCTAATATGCAAATCAACTGAACGGCAGAATGACCAGTCACATGACACACACTGACCACCAGGAGGCAGATGCCCAGTGCAGGAGATGCCCCTGGTGGTCACTGGGTTCTCAAATGGGGAGCAATGCTCAGCCAGAAGCTGGCTCACAGCTGGCGAGCCCCGTGGCAGTGGCAGTGGCAGGAGCTTCTCCCGCCTACACGGCAGTGATAAGGGTGTCAGTCAGACATCCCCCCTGAGGGTTCCTAGACTGCAAGAGGGCACAGGCTGGGCTGAGGGACCCTCCCCCCATGAGTTCATGAATTTCATACACCAGGCCTCTAGTTGAGAATAAGCAAAGAAACAGAACAATCATATCTGTGATCAAAACATTTGATTTGCATTTTCTTCTTTGTGTTTCTGATTAAAAACAAAAACCTCTGCATTGAATATACATTCATCCTATAATCAGAAAAGATATACACCCTACTTATAATTCACTTGAAAGGAATAATTACCCATTTGGAAAGCCTATAATTTCCTCAAAATGATATTCATGGTTAATCAAAATCCACAACTATTAAAAATCAATAGTCAATGATTAAGTTAATGTTATATGCACATCCTTAACTTGCTTGGAATACAATAGAATATAACACAGAGTTTTTGCCTTCAAACATATAAAGTAAAATGTATACTATATTGTAAATACATTAATAGAAGTTAACATTATTTTCTGTATGATATACAGACTGTCATTCAAAATAAATATCCTTAAAAATCATTCTGCCTAATAAGCCATTTATAGATCAAATGTGGCCTCTGTTCCAGCTGTTATGTTACATGCGAAAGGACACCTTTGCCTAATAACATGTAGTTCGAAACATGGAGATAGGAAGCAGACTGTTGAACTCTCTAATGCTGCCAGTCTCTCTTGGCCGTGATGGTCTTAATGGTGTCATCTGTCAGCAGTTCTCCCCTTCTCCTCCACCACTGAGTAAGCAGCTCACAGAGACAAGCCAAAAACGGAGATGCAATATTAGATACCATCTGTGTTGCTCATCTGGTTTCAGTCCAAACTGTTCTCAAGCCAATCATGGAACCAAGAAAAGAATTTGATTGTGATTAGGGTGAGAAATGAAAAAGACATTAAACTAGACATCAGCATAAAGACTCCAGGCACAGAAAGGTGAATGTCCCTTTTGCAAATTCAATTGTGGAAAAAAGACTTGAGGCCTGAAAAATTATAACATGTATGAACATGGACAAAAAGTGTAAATAAATGCTTATGTATGTAAATGTGCACACTGTTGTTGTTGTTGTTTTTAATTGACTACTTACTTCAAATAAATATCCATTATAATCGTTTTAGAAAAATATCTGCCAATATTAAAATATGGAATAATAAAAGTTGTATATATGTCTGTGTGTATGTAAGATATTTATTTTTCAATATATCTGAAGTCTATAAGCAAACAAGGATCAGTGCATAAATGTGTGTCATGGTGACAGAGATCTGTTCTGTAGGTGTGCCACTGTGGATCCTTCCGAAAAGTTCATAATCTAGCCAGTGGCTTTAATAAGAATAAGTTGTAAAGAAATAAGACACATAATTTTTATTTATTTTGATGATTGCTAGTTTGTTTTTTGTTTTTTGAGGATGGGTGAGCAATGGTTAATTGCTGTTTTATTTATGTTTGTATTTTCTTTTTCAACATATTTTGAGCAGTGTCCCTCATTAATGTTGCGTGGCTAGAGGCAGTGACATCATGGTACAGAGCAAGATAATGTTTCTAAATTAAAAACATTACTACATTTGAAAGTTATTTTATATTAAACATATCTCATGAAATAAGGTATAAAAGACAAAGAAACATTTGTCCTTTGACATCTATGAAAAATGTCATTTTAGACTTCAGGAGATTATTTCCATAACACATTACCACTAAGGTACACTGAAAACTTTATAATATATCCCTATTAAAACCATATATGTAAGCTCCTTAATGTACTTAAATGTTATTGTATAAAGAAGTCAGGTATAGAAATACTGTGAATTTCCTTCACCCATGATTTTCAACTTCTATAGATGTAGTTATTTTTATCAACAGATAAAATATGTAATTTGAGTCACATATATAATTTTAAGTTTGACACTGAAATAAAACATTTTCATGATATATTAACCACAGCATATACTATTTATAACTGTTGTTAAACAGGATTTAACCAAACCTGATCAAAAGCCAGTGTTCTAGGACAGTGGTCGGCAAACTGCGGCTCTGTTGACTAATGAGTGCCAACCATTGCCTTAGGAAAAAACACTTAAAAAACATTTTAATAATGTACTAATGTCTTTACCTGAAGTAAAAACTTCTGGGTGAAGGTAATCCCCCCAACAGCCCTCCCCTGCTGGCCTGATCACCCACAACTATCCTCCCCAGCTGGCCATCTTGTGGTGGTCATCTTGTGTCCACAAGGGAGTGGCCATCTTTGACCACATGGGGTGGTCATCTTGTGTGTTGAAGTGATGGTCAGTTTGCATATTACCTCTTTATTATAAAGGATTGGAGGGCCCTAGGCAGTTTGGCTCAGTGTATACCTCACTGGCCTGCGGACTGAAGGATTCCGGGTTCAATTCCAGTCAAGGGCATATGCCCAGGTTGTGGGCTCAATCCTCAGTAGAGGGCATGCAGGAGGCAACCAAGCAATGATTCTCTCTCATCATTGATGTTTCTATCTTCCTCTTCCTCCTTCTCTGAAATCAATAAAAAAGATAATAAATAAATAAATTTATTGGAGTGATATTTATTAATGAAATTATATAGGTTTCCAGTGCACATTTCTACGTCCATATAGTTGACACTTGTTACACTGTACTAATCTTCCCACCCCTTTTTCTCTGATAACCACCATACCATTGTCGGTGTCTATGAGTTTCAATTTTATATCCCCATGTATGACTGAAATCATATGGTTCTTAGTATTTTCTAACTGACTTATTTTGCTTAACATTATTTCTTAAGGTCCATCCTTAATTGTTGCAAAAGCCAGTATTTAATCTTTCCTTATGGTTGAATATTATATCATAGAGTATATATATACCACATCTTCCTTATTCTATTTTCTATTGACAGATACTTTGGTTGTTTCCATGTCTTGGCCACCATGAATTGTGCTGCAATGATTATAAAGGTGCATATATGTTTGCAAGTAAATCCAGAAATCAACCTAGGCCATTATGCTCAATTAATATTTATCAAAGGAGTCAATAGTAAATAGAGTCAACAATAGAGTAAAGACATTTTCTTCAATAAATGGTATTGGAAAAATTGGAGAGATACATGCAAAAATATATAACTGGACAATAAACTTACACCATACACATGAATAAACTAAAAAATGTTAAAAGACTTAAATGTAAGTCATGAAACCATAAAAATCCTAGAAGAAACCACAAGCAGCAAAATCTCAGCCATCTCTCATGTCAATGTTTGCCAATACATCTCCTTAGGGCAAGAGAAACAAAGAAGAAAATAAACAAATGAGATTATATAAAAATGAAAAGCTTCTGCACAGCAAAAGAAATCATCAACAAAAAATGAAAAGGGATCCTTTGCATGGAAAAACATATTTGCCAAAGATAAATCTGATAAGGGGTTATTTTCCAAAATATTTGTAGAACTCATACAACTTAACAAAAGGAAGACAAATGATCCAATTAAACAATGGGCAAAGGACCCATATGAACAATTCTCCAAACAGACATATGGATGGCCAAGAGACACATGAAAAAATGCTCAAAGTCACTAATCATCAGAGAGATGAAAATTAAAATGACAATGATGTATCACCTCATACATGTCAGAATGGCTACCATCAACAAATGGCAAGTGCTTGTGAGGATGTGGAAAAAAGGGAACCCTAGTGCACTGCTGATGGGAATGCAGACTAGTATAGACACTATGGAAAACAATGTAGAGTTTCCTCAAAAAACAAAACTGCCATTTGACCCAGGGATCCCACTTTTAGGAATATATCCTAAGAATCCTGAAACACCAATCAGAAAGAATATAAGCACCCCTATGTTCATAGCAACAGTGTTATACAATAGCTAAGATATGGAAACAGCCTAAGTCCCCATCAGTAGACTGGGGGGGGGGGGAAGCTGTGGTACATTTACATAATGGAATACTGTGCAGCTATAAAAAGAAGGATCTCTTACCCTTTACAACAGTATGGATGGACCTGGAGTGTGTTATGCTAAGTGAAATAAGCCAGTCAGAGAAAGACAAGTAAGACAGTATCACATTATCTCACTTATATGTGGAAACTAATGAATGAAATAGATCCAGAGACATGGAACCAGGGAACAGACTTATGAATTTAGAGGTAAGGGGGGAAAGTAGGAGAAGGGTGGGGTGTGAAGAGATTAACCAAAGAACTTACATATATGCATATATGCATAACCCAATGGACACAGACAACAGTATGGTGAAGGTCTGGGGTAATGGGGTGGTGGTGATGTGTGGGTGGAGGAAGTCTGTGGGTGGAGGGGGTCAGTGGGGGGGGTCTGGAATACTTTCAACTATAAATATAATTTTCTTAAATTTCACTGGAATTTTGATGGGGATTGCATTAAATTTTATATGGCTTTGGATATTATGGACATTTTAACTATATTGGTTCTTCCAGTCTATGAGCCACAGATCTTTCCATTTCATTATATCTTTTTCAAGATATTTCTTTTTAAATTTATTGAGGTAGCACTGGTTAACAAAATTTTACAGATTACAGATGCACAATTCTACAACATATCATCTGTACAGTTTATTGTTTGTTCACTACCCCAAATCAAGTCTCCATCCTTTACCATTTATACCCTCTATAGTATACCCTCCTCCCCGATCCCCCCCGCCATCCCCATACTATTGTCCCCAATGACAGCTGTAAACCTGTTCTCTATCTATAAGTTCTCTTTATTTTGTTTGTTGGTTCATTTCGTTCATTTGACTCCAAATATGCATGAAATCATGTGGTATTTGTCTTTCTCTGGCTGACTTATTTCATTTAGCATAATGCTCTCCGTGTTTGTCGATGCTATCAGAAGGATAAGGTTTCCTTTTTTGGCCAAATAGTATTCCATTGTGTAAATTTTCAATTTATTTTAATAATACATTGTGGTTTCAGTATATAGGTCTTTCATATCCATTTTAAGTGTATTCCTAGGTATTTTATTCTTTTTATTGCAATTATAAAAGGATTGTGCTGGGTTGTTTTGGGTTTTGTTTTTTTTTTTCTGAAATTTCATTGTTAGTGTGCAGCAATGCGGTATATTTTTGTACATTGATTTTGTATACTGCCACTTTACTGTTATGGCATCCAAATTGGAAATGCAGAAGTAAATGAGTCACTTTTGCAGATGAAATTATTCTTTTTATATTTATATTTTTAAATTAAATTTATAAGGGTAACATTGGTTAATATGATTATATAGGCCTCGAATCATATAGGTGGGTTTCTGTTATAAGATCTGTTATTGCACTGTATGCCCACCCCAGAAGTGAAATTTTCTTACATCACCATATGTTAGGACCTCCTTCACCCTCTACCACTTTCCCTCTGGCAACCACCACACTGCTGATTGTGTTCATGAGTTTCAGTTCTATATCCCACATATGAGTGAAATCAGATGGTTATTAGCTGATTTGGACTGACTTATTTCACTTAGTATAATATTCTCATTGTCCACCCACATTGTTCTTTTTTTCCAATATATTTTATTGATTTTTTTTTTACAGAGAGGAAGAGAGAGGGATAGAGAGTTAGAAATATCGATGAGAGAGAATCTCCGATCAGCTGCCTCCTGCACACCCCCTACTGGGGATGTGCCCCGCAACCAAGGTACATGCCCTTGAGCAGAATCGAACCTGGGACCTTTCAGTGCACAGTCTGACGCTATATCCACTGAGCCAAACCGGTTTCAGCCACATTGTTCTTTATATTCAAAACCATAAAGACTCTGGGAAGATTATTAGAAACAATAAACAAATGCAATATTATTACCTTTCAACTAATATATATTGCATCTAATTTCTTTTTTCTAAATTATAATACAAACATTTTAAGTAATAGGAATTAGACTTGCATTTTTCAGTTCCACATGTAAGGAGCTTAGAAGCCACTATTCGATCCTAAAAACATGTAAAAATTTTAACAGCACATCATGCCAGGCAATTAAGAGAAAACCTTCAAGACACACTATGAAGGAAAACAACAACAACAACAGCAACAATAACCCACAATCTGAAGAGACATGGCAAACATCCAAACCAGACCTGGTTGGAATATTGAAATTATCAAAATGATATTTTAAAACAACAATGTATATGCTAGGAAAGATAACATGCAAACACTGATAACCAGTGTAAGCCAAGAGATGAAAATCCTAAGGGGGAGAAAAAAAGAAAGAAATGCTAAAAATCAAAAGCACTGCAACAGAAATTAAGAATGTTGGTTTTCAACTACTTTAGATTAATAACAAAGAGCACAATTGCTTGATTGTGTGGTAAGAATATATTTTTAATTTTAATTTGTTAAGAAAGCACAAAACTCTCTTCCAAAGTCAATGTACCATTTTGTGTTCCTATCAACAATGTGTGAGAGTTCCTGTTGTTTCACATACTCCCACCATTCCATGTTGCCAGTGTTCCAGATTTGGGCCATTCTAATTGCTGCATGATGATAACTCATCATTTTAACTTGAATGTATATGATGACATAGATGTGGGGCATCATTTTATATGCTTATTTGTCATCTGTATATATTCTTTGGTGAGGTGTCTATTGAGGTCTTTGACCCAGATTTCAATGGGATTGTTTGCTTTTGTATTGTGTTTCAATTTCTTTGTATAATTTAGTCCTTTATAAGATTTATCTTTGCAAATGTTTTCTTCCAGTCCTCGGCTTGTCTCTTCATTCTTTCAACATTGTATTTTGCAAAACAGAAGTTATTTTTAATTTTAATGTAGTCCAGTTAACCTTTTTTTTAATGGACCATGTCTTTGATGTGTAAAAGTCTATCACTGTTCCCAAGATTATCTACATTTCCTCCTGTGTTATATCTCAAGGAGCTTCATAGTTTTGCAACTTACTTTTAGGTTTATGATTTATTATTAATTGCTGTGAAAGGTCTAAGATCTTTGTCCAGATTTTCACATGGATATCCAGTTATTCTAGTTCCATTCACTGAAGAGACTATACTCTCCCCTATGAATTTTCTTTGCTCCTTTGTCAAAGATCAGTTGACTTTATTTGCGTCAGTCTCTTTTTGGACTCATTATTCAGTTCTATTGATCTATTGTCTATTATTTTGTCAGAACCACAGCGTCTTGATTACTTTTGCTTTATAGTAAGTCTTAAAATCAGGTAGTCAGCATTCCAACGTTTGTTTTTTTCCCTTCAATATTGCATTGGTTATTCTAAGTCTTTTGCCTCTACATAAACCTTAGAATCAGCTTCTTGGTATCTACAAAATAACTCACCAGAATTTTGACAGTGATTGGATTGAATCTGTAGATCAAGTTGGGAAAAACTAACATCTTGACAATATTGAGTCTTTCTACTGATGAATATAAAATATCTTACCACAAATTAAATTTCTTTATTTATCAGGGTTTTGAAGTTTTTCTTATGTAGATTTTAATAGATTTTTCTTTTGGATTTATACCTAAGTATTTAAATTTGGGGGGGTGTCAATGTAAATGGTACTGTTTTTAATTTGAAATTCCACTTGCTCATTGATGATATATTAAAAAACAATTGACTTCTGTATTAACTTTGTATCGTGTAACTTTGCTATAATTGCTTATTAATTCCAGGAGGTTTTTTTTTAATCATTCTTCTCAATTTTCCACATAGAAAATTATTTTATTTTCAAACAAAGACAGTTTTATTTCTTCTTTCCCCACTTGTATAAATTTTATTTTATTTTATTTTTGTCTTATTGCATGACCAAGAACTTCCAGCATGATGGAAGGTGTAGTGAGAGGAAACATCTTTATATGATCTTAGAGGAAAAGCTTCATGTTCATGAGATGTTTTAATATTTAATACTAGAGGCACAATGCACGAAATTTGTGCGAAGGGCTCAGTCCCAATCCTCCAGGATGACTGCCTCTGCCCTGGCCCCCTCCACTGTGGCTTCATCCGGAAGGTCGGCCTGAAGGACATCAAGTCTGATGAGCATATTATGCTTTTATTATTATAGATTATTTTATTATAATATCTTTGTCTGGTTTTGACATTAGGCTAATGTAGGCCTCATAGAATTAAGAAGTATTCCCTCCGAGGGAATATCTACAAGCAGACATTGTATGGTTTGGGGGTATTTTTGTTTTGTTTTGTTTTGTTTTGTTTTGTTTTGTTGTTAGTTTGTAAAGGTGTGTTTTATGTCCTAAATGTGATTTATCATAGTGATTTTCTATGTGAGCTTGAGGAGAATGTGTATTATGTTGTTAATGGATGAAGTAGTCTGTGTATGTCAATTATGTATATGTAGTTAATTGATGATGTTGTTGAGTTCAACTATGTCCTTATTGATTTTCTACCTGCTGGATCTTCCACCATGTTCTGAAAGTGAAAATAGGAAAACACAATTTCCTCAATACAGGCTGTATGCCAAGGTGCCATTTAAGGATATAATTTTTTGAGTCCCCAAATTTTGCAGTTCCTTAATATTCTAACATAATCCAAAGACAGATGTTTTTGTTAAATTTGTTGGGGTGACATTGGTTAATGAGATTATATGATTTTCAAGTTTATAATTCTATGATACATCATCTGTATTTTTCATTGTGTACCCAAAACCCAAAGTCAAATTTTCTTCTGTTACCATATATTTAAATCCCTTTACCCTTTACTATCTCCAAGCTTATTTCCCTCTAGTAACCATAATATTATTGTCTGTGTTCATGAGTGTTTTTTGTTTTAGGTTTTTTGTTTTTTGTTTTCTTTGCTTTTTTTAAATTTATTCATTTGTTGCTTTCAGTATTGTGTGTTTTTTCATTTTTTTAAACTTTGACATTCTTCAGATGAGGACAGATGTACATTAAAGAAAGAGAAAATTAATTATAGGCCAAACCATAAGCCATTATTATAAAAAGTTTTTCACAAAATTAGAACAGAGCTTGAGATTATAATATTTTTCTCCTTATTTACCATATGTACAAATATATCACCTTGTTCTCAAAAGAAAATAAGGGAAAACCAAGAAAAAAAGAGAGAATTTGACAAAATGTTACACCTCAGAAAAAATAATGTAAATTATAAGTTACTAAGACAGTACATAACTGAGATTTCTTCTTTATTTTTTTCATAATAAGTTTTCATTTTATTCCATATTCCTACTAAGACATGTAACAAATCTGTACTATTTTAATGTTATATGTTTTGTAGCCAAATAACTTATTTCCATTTGTTCATAGAATGCTTAAGTAAGACTTATGTAAAGTTATTTCAATAAAAATTATTTTAAGTGAATGAAGCCACTTATATAAAAAATAAAAATAATATCATATAGAAAAAATAACAATAATTATTATTATCATCATCATCATCATCATTATAGCCTATAATGAACAGACTAAATCCAAAAGACAAATGTCCATGGCAAAAACCTTTACACAAGTTCCCCAGCTGGTAAAAAAAAAAAAAAAGAAAGAAAGAAAGAAAGAAAGAAAGAAAGAAAGAAAGAAAGAAAGAAAGAAGGCAGGCATTGAATTAGAATAAGAAGTTAGAAAATTCCTTTTATTTGTTTTTTTATCATGTGTGCATTTTTTGTAACTCTTGAAACAGAGTTGAATAAACACATTATCATTTCAAATATGTAGCAACTTTTACTGCTATAGCATTAAAGATTCAATACTGCTAATTACAAAGATATAATTGCCACCATAAGATCCACTTTTAAGCCTTTCACAGGCGGGTTTCATTTATCTCAAAAAATACTTCCTATTATTTTTTTCCAAATTGTTTGGTCTGAGTACTACATTAGCTTTGGTGAAGATCCTATGATCATAGCGCATATCCAACCTCAGAAGGTGGGGAAAAGAAAGTAAGAGAGGGAAAGGTAAATAAAAAGAGAGAGAGGAGGGTCTTAACATGACAGGTAGTATGTTTAGAGTATAAATGAAGTATTGGAGAAGCTAGTTCTGCTTGTAAAGGTTTCTAAGAGACCAATAAATAAAAAGACATATACTGGGGGTTCAAGTTTAAAAAGGGATATTTATTTTATAAGTGAAAGAAAAGACATCTAAGATTTATGTCTTTATAATTTACCTTGTTAACTATTTAATATTTATTAATAGTTAACAAGGTAAATTATAAAGACATAGAGATTATTGAAAAGATTCAATAATCATTGTATAACAAGGACAGGATAATTGATGTTCACATCATACATATAAAAACTATATATAGGATATATATATATATATATATATATATATATAGAGAGAGAGAGAGAGAGAGAGAGAGAGAGAGAGAGAGAGAGAGAGGAGATATATATCCAAATGGATGACTGAAAATGCTGTGTGGGAGAACTAGGCCAGTAGGGGATCAGTGAGTGGTGACCAAACAACCAAACAGAAGGCTGTGTGAGGCAACCACACTGGCAGGGTGGTCAGTAAGGGGGAACCAAATGACCGAGCAGCAGGCTGCGTGGGGCAACCAGGCCGACAGATAGGGGCAGTCAGGGGTGACCAGGCTGGTGGGGAGAGGGGCATTTAGGGGCAACCAGGCCAGCAGAGGGGTGGTTAGGGGTGACTAAGCAAGCAGGGGGGTGCAATTAGGGGCAATCAGGCAGGTAGTGGGACATCCCCCAAGGGGTCCAGGATTGGAGAGGGTGCAGTTGGGGCTAAGGGGACCCTCCCACCTGCACAAATTTCATGCACCAGGCCTCTAGTATAGTAATAAGGAGATACATTGAGTAAGAATTAAAAAAAAAAATTATTACATAGTTTCTGAAGTTACTTTTACTTTCAAAATATATGTAACCAAAAATGAGACAAGCCATAATGGTTATGCTGAGAAGCAAATGAATTAGTCTGTAGTGAGTTTCTTTCTGGGCCAACAGTTCTTTTAAGTTCCAATTTCAATGTGAAACAGTTCCTTATGTGTACATGTCAGCAATGATATTTCAGTTCTGGATGGTGGACAAATGGTGGTGATGCAGGTTTGTTCCTGGGCAACCTGCAGCGACACACAGCTGCTGACTGCTTGTATGGCAAGGCATCATCAGCGTCTTCAATCTCTGGACTATTTCTCTTCTGTCTTCATGGCTGGAGCAGTCCTCTTAATTCTCTCTGCTGCAAGAATCCACAAAGTCTTGATGTTCTTATAAGTGTATTTCTAGTATCACATGATCTCACTCATCTAGGGGAAATAATGAACAACAAAAACTGATGAACAAAAACAGACCTGGTGACAGGGAAGCATTGATCCGACTGTCAAACCTCAGAGGAATGTAGGAGAGGGTGGGGGGAAGGGGGAGAGATCAACCAAAGGACTTGTGTGCATGCATATAAGCCTAACAAGTGGTCATGGACTACCGGAGGGTGGGAGCATGCATGGGAAGGGGTTTGTGATGGGAAAGGGGGGATGAGGACAATTATGTGATACCATAATCAATAAAGAAATTAAAATAAGAAAAAAATATATGTAACCATGTCAGAGTGAGGAGAGAGGTGGAATTAGAAGAGGATAAAGGGGGATACATAGTAATGGATGGAAACTTGACTCGGGGTGGTGAACACACAATACAGTGTGCAAATGATGTCCTGTAGAATTGTGCACCTGAAACCTGTATAATTTTGTTAACCAGTGTCATATCAATAAATTCAATAAAAATGGGAAAAATAAAATAAACATATGTTATCTTAAAATAAAGCACATTTTTATTACTTATGCTTCATAAACATTGTATTCTAACAGAAAAAAATGATGAACAAAAACAGGATGCATGCTCCTTCAACAATAAATTCACAATAGTTCAACATCATTCAGTCTTGCATCAGGTACAGGTTGTATTGCCTGCTCCTATGTTCCTTCATATTCTTGTGCTTTAATAGTAGAGCAGAAATAAGCAATTATTATATAGTGATTATAAAAACAAAGCAACAAAATTGGCATTACTTCATTTTTATTCTGACTCAATTTGGAGTTTTTGCTTGTATTTAAAATTTAAAAGTACTGAGTGGAAACAATGGTACAAAATTTTACTTTGCTAAAGCTAGCTAAGTAATTTTTTAATTGTGTTTGTTAAAACTAAGGAAAGGAAACATTGCATCATTAACACATTTTGTTATTTTTCTAAAATATATATTGCACAGACATTCAGTTTTATTTATGAGCCCTGACCAGATTGCTCAATTGGTTGAAAAATCATTCCATATACCAGAAAGGCTGTGGGTTCTATTCCTGGTCAGGACACAAACCTAGATTGCAGGTTTGATGACTGTAATGAATGTAGGTTCATGTTTGTCTACTTAAAAATAAATTAGTTAAATGTAAAAGAAGTAAAGCAGTATTCTCCTTTCTTGTATTATGACAATTTTTACTTAATTACTTTTCTACTAGGATGAATGTAAAAATGAAGTAGAATAAAAGAAAATTGTAATTGCCTGCCTTTGTGTTCTACCCATTATTTTCAGTTCATTTCACAGTTATTACTGAGTATAAACTTGCCATAGTGGAAGAGATAAAAATTACTTCATTCTAGTGGTCCAATACACTAGCTATAATCCACAGACATTGGCAAATTATTTTTTATAAAAAGAAAGAAAGAAATATTTTAGAGCTTGTAGGATATAGAGTCTTCGTGACAACTATTCAGTACTAGAGTTGTATCATAAAACCAGCCATAGGCAATTCATAAACAAATGGTGTGTCTGCTTTCTAATAAAATTTATAAACTGATTTATAAATCAGCCAGCAAAATGGATATGGCCCTTTGGTCATAGTTTTCTAATACCTGATCTATAATATGAGTGACAGTCCTGAACTAATAAGGAAACACTACTTAAATACTACTTTAAGAAAATCCTATATAATAAGAGCCTATATAATAAGTGTCCGGTCATCCATTCAACTAATCAAAGCGAAGTATGCTAATGCATTGGTCAGCAAACTGAGGCTGGAGAGCCACAAGCAGTTCTTGAGCTCTGGTTTCCCACTCTGTTGATTGATGAGTTTGCTGACCACTGCCTTAGGGAAAAACACTTAAAAAAACATTTTAATAATGTACTAATGTCTTTAACCTGAAGTCAAAACTTCTGGGTAAAGGTAATAATGCCTTACGCAGTGGTCAGCAAACTCACTCAACAGAGCAACAAACCTTGGCTTGCAAGCAGTGTGTGGCTCCCCAGCAGCAGTTTGCCTACCACTGTGCTAATGATATGCAAAGGTTTCTTAACCGCTCACTATGATGTGCACTGACCACCAGGGAACAGATGCTCCAACTGGTAGGTTAGCTTGCTGCTGGGATCCAAACAATCAGGATTGAGTGAGAGGGGCCAGACACACCTTGGAGTCCTCCTTTGGTCCCTCCCCAGCTAGCCAACCTCCCACATCCCTCCCTGACTCCAATTGAGTTCTGGTAGGTTCCTTGGCCTGGCCTATGCCCTCTCAAAACCTAGGACCCCTTGGGGGATATTGGAGAGCTGGTTTCAGCCCGACCCCACAAGCCAAGCTGAGGGACCCGACTGGTGCACAATTAGTTCACCAGGCCTCTAATGATTTATAATTACCAAAATTAGACAGAAACCAGTAAACACTTCAGTACATTTTATAGAAAGGTAATTAGCTGTATTTTTCTCAAAGTGAAGAAATAGCCTGACCAGATTCTTATAGTTTCTTAAATGTTTTGTTGGTTAAAATTCACTACAGCATGTCAAGATATAAATTTATCCTTCTAAATTTATCTATTTAAATGTATACTATAGCTATACATGCAAAAGAATAAAAAAGGTTGAAAACAACAGAGTCTTTCATAATAATAAATACGTTTACAATATTGTGTATGGCTATGAAAATTGTTAGGCTGCTTATTGAGTAGGCAAAAGAGAAAATGGGCTAGAATCCTAAAATTTAACAAGAGCATTTGTTCTATTAGCCTTTCTCCCTCTCTTTGAAAAAATCGTATTCACCATGAAACTCACATTCATTTGGAAGGCCACTAAATTTCAAATCCAAAGCAATGCTTTTACCATAATCAGTTTTACTTCTTAGCAATGTAAATTTTATATATCCGTTCTTGCTTGTTGCTTGCTATCTATATTACTTTCTGAATGATCAAAGCAAAAAATCTTTTTCATTCTTTGCATCTTCAAAGCACCAGTTCTGAATTTAAAGACTAGCAGTATAACTAAAATTGCTATTTAAATGCATTCTTAAACTCCATATGCATAAAGTATGTTGTAATATGTTTAAAGCAGGGTTCAAAAATCTGATTTATTTTTGTTAGCATTTTGTTAGTGCCCCATGGATTAAATCTAAGAAATATATAACACGTGAAAGGCACTTTAAACATGCAATATGCTCGCTGAGTTAATATTTTGAAATGTTCAGGTCAGTGGATGAGTAATTTTCAAAAGTTGAATCAATTTTGTTGTTTGCTTAAAGAAAATTGAAAAACAGATAAGAAGTGAGTTGCTTTTGTTTGTTTTTTTTTGTTTTGTTTTGTTTTTTTGTTTGTTTTTGTTTTTGTTTTATTGATCTAGTACCAAAAGAACAAATATCATCTTGGTTACATGCATATGTTATAAATCATATACTAATTTACCTTATTTGGCTACAAAATTTATGATTTTTCTAAGTTGGCCTTTGAAATAATTACTTCAAAATCTAGGCTTTATTAATCAACATTTGGTAATTTCTCATTTCTTTCTTACAATATTCTTTAAAGAAACTTAGATATTTAGGAAAAGTAGATTTCTTGTGATGAAGGTTGATTCTGCTGTAGAATATCAGGAGTAAATTCTGCTTTATGTTGCTGCACCTTAGGCATTATAAAATAGAACAAGTTGTCTTTGTCCAGGAAGTTTTGTCTTCAACACTTTAGCTCTTAAGTCCACAGAAAAAAAGATTTGGAAAAAATATAGCACCTTTTTGTTATTCACTTCACTTATAAATATCATAGAGGAAGAATAAAATAAACCTAATGAATAGAAAGCAGATTCAATCATTTCTCATCTCACACCAAATAAAGTTTATTACTCTGCTTTCACATGACAGACATAGAATTGTATCATCTCAATGGTCTTCTTGATTTAGAATAAATGCTTCATTAGACTTAAATATAGCAACCTAATAACAATACTCAAACCAGAAAGAATAATGACTGGCATTAAAAAGAACACACATATTACTCTTTAGACCATATTCAACTTCTAGATAAAATCTAATGCTTAATTTTCACAATTGCATAAGTGCAAGAATTATGATATGACATAAGTATATAAAAATCAAACTTAATTTTAGAGAAAATTCAAATGCAAAAAGATCTGGTTGATTGTTTTCAAAATGGTAATTATATCAAAAAGAGGTTTTGGATTTTTTTCTACTGCTTTGTCTGCATCAATACATGTGATCATGTGATTTTAGTCCTCCAATCTTTTTCTGTGATTTATCACATTTATTGATTTGCAAATATTTTTCCAGTCTTGCTTCCCTGTAATTAATCCCACCTGGTCATGTTATATAATATGTTTAATGTATTGCTGGATCAAATTTGTTAATATTTTCTTGAGGATTTTAATATCTATACTCATTAGGGATATTGGCCTTTAATTCTTTCTTTTTATTGTCTTTATCTGGTTTTGCATTTAGGTTACTACTGGCCTCATAAAATGAGGTTGGAAGTGTTTAAAATTTAAAATACTGAATGTAAACTAGGGTGTGACATTTTACTTTGCTACTGAAAACAAAGTAATATTTTAGACATAGTTTGAGGAGGATGGGTGTTAGTTCTTCTGTGAATATTTGGTAAAACTCCCCTGTATAGGCAAGGATGTGAAGAAAAGGGAACCTTAGTAAACTGCTGGTGGGAATGCAGACTGGTACAGACACTGTGAAAAATAGTATGGAATTTCTTCAAAAACTTAAACATGGAACTCCCATTTGACTCAGTGATCCCACTTCTGGGAATATATTCCAAGAAACCAGAAACATCAATCAGAAAGAACATATGCACCCCTATGTTCATAGCAGCACAATTACGATAGCTAAGATTTTGAAACAGCCTAAGTGTACATCACTGTGGTACAACCAGACTGGTGTGGCTTGATGGCTGAGCATTGATCTGTGAACCAGTAGGTCATGGTTCCATTCCTGGTCAGGGCATATGCAGGCTCAATCCCCAATAAGGGGTGTGCAGGAGGCAGCCAATCAATGATTTTTTTTTCTTACCATTGATATTTCCATCTCTCTCTCCTTCTCCCTTTTTCTCTGAAATCAATAAAAATATTTTTTTAAAGCTGTGGCACATTTGCACAATGGAATACTTCACTGCTATCAAAAAGAAAGAGCTCTTACCATTTGCAACAACATGAATTGACCTGGAGAGTATTATGCTAAGTGAAATAAGCCAGTCAGAGAAAGATATGTATCACACGATCTCACCCATATATGGAATCTAATGAACAAAATAAACTGATGAAAAAAATAGATCCAAAGACATAGAAGCATGAAACAGACTGACAGGTTTCAGAAGGAAGGCAGGGACCAGTGGGCAGGTGAGCAGTGATTAACCAGGAAACATGCATATTGCAGAGCCGATACACATAGACAATAATGTGGGAAAAGCCTGGGCAGGGTGGGTGCAAGAGAGAGGGGGTCAATGGGGGGGGGGGAACAAACAAACAAACAAACAAACAAAGGGGACATCTGTAATACGTTCAACAATAAAGATTAAAAAATAAAAAGGGGACAATAGAACAAAGAACAAATAATTACAAACCCTAGATTACCAGCTGTAGCAGATAGGTGAATAGTAATGAACTTTTCACAGATGAATGGAAGAGGAGCAATGTGTATATTTGAAGGGAGTGTAGACAGAGTTGTTTGTTTGTTTTTTTAACACAAAGAGTTTGACTTGCATTGGAGGCCTCCAATTGGAAATGCAAAATAGGAAGTCAGGGTTAAAAATGACCCACTCCCCAAATAAATTTCCCAGGCATCAGACACAAATAGTTTCTACTAGGAATATTTTCTTATAAGTTTATTTAATAAATTCAGTTTCTAACTCAAAATATGTCCTTACCTAAATCTAATTATTTTATGTTATTCCTTATCCTATCTAATAAAGAGGAGGTATGTTAATTGAATGTCATGCCCTCACAAGATGGCTCTACCCACAGCCACAAGATGGCAGCATCCAGTCCACTCAGCCTCACCTCATCCAGCCTCAGTCCTCCAGTCCATTCAGCCCCACCTAGGGGGGCAGCAGGCACAAATTTAATTGAAGAAGGGAGAGAGAGAGAGAGAGAGAGAGAGAGAGAGAGAGAGAGAGAGAGGCATTGATATGAGAGATAGGCAATTGGTTGTCTCCAATACACACCTACTGGGGATTGAACCCATGACCTAGGTATGTATGCTGACAGGCACTCAAACCCATGACCTTCCAGTGTATTGATTGATGTTCCTACAAACTTAGCCACCCAATCAGGGCTTGTATGGTGATTTGATTAAAGTTAATAAGTATATTACTTTTGTTAAAATTTTATCCTTAGTACTATCTAAACACAGTGCCTTTCATAGAATGAGTATTTAACATACAATAGCTGAACAAGTAAGTAAGCTATTTGCTATTGTAATGGTGAATGACTGTGCTAAGTATTTCTTTTTTTTTTAACTAAGTAGTTCTTGTAAAATAAGAATAATAAGCTACAGAAATCAAGACCATGTGGTACTGGTGAGAGAATAAACAAATAGATCAATAGGGAGGAATAAAGAGCTCACAAATGGCCAACACAAATATAGTCAACAGATGTTTGGGGAAAAGGCAAAAGCAATATAATGGAGCGTGGGAAAGCATGGGACTTTGTTGGAAGGTCAGCAAGGAGGAATCTCTGAAAGGTCAGAGGCCTCTGGGGGACCTTTCCAAAGGCCACAGCCCCTGCCTTGATTTTTCCAAACAAGTCTGACCCCTCTGGTGTTTTATTAGAATCTTTATGTTTAGATTTCAAAACGTCCTTGTTCAAAAGACACTACAGATGCAGGTATTTTCTCAAGGATGCTTACCCTGCTGATTGTATCTAGAGATTAACTTTAGTGCATGCTGTTGTGACAATAAAAGCCTAAGGAGGCAGATGACTGTGGTTTACTCAGTGGCGACAGCCAAGTAGTCCCTTAGCTTCTCTTTCACAGAAACATGTGGGAGACAAATCTATTCATCTGTGTCTCAGGGTCTGCTGGTCTGCCCCAAAATGGAGCAAATATATATATATATATATATATATATATATATATATATATATATATATTTAGAAAAGGATACTGAAACAACCTGGACATCCACACACACAAATAAATAAATCTAGATATAGACCTTATTCCTTTCAAAAAATTAATCCCACATGCATGACCTAAATATCAAATGTAAAACTATAAAACTTATAGATAATAACATCAGACAAAACCTGAATGACCTGTGTACAGTGATGATTTTTGTGATACAATAACAAATACACAATCTATGAAAGAATAAATTCATAAGTTGGACTTGATTAAAATAAAATAAGATAAAAACAATGTGAAGGAAATGAGAAGATACTCCACGGACTGGCAGAAAACATTTGCAAAAGACATAGCTGGC
Organism: Vespertilio murinus; assembly: GCA_963924515.1. Taxonomy (NCBI): domain Eukaryota; kingdom Metazoa; phylum Chordata; class Mammalia; order Chiroptera; family Vespertilionidae; genus Vespertilio; species Vespertilio murinus. Next base: position 118,225,193 of record OZ004707.1, on the reverse strand, counting down.
AAAGGACTATTTTCCAGACTATACAAAGAACTCCTAAAACTCAAAAATAAGAACACAAACAAACACATTAAAAAAATGGACCGAAGACTTTAAAAGGCACATCACCAAAGAAGACATAGAGGTCGCAAATAAGCATAGGTGCTCCATATCATATATCAGCAGAGTAATACAAATGAAAGCACATTTATTAGAATGGTCAAAATCCAGAACATTGACAACATCAAATGCTAATGAGAATGTAGAGGAAAGGAACTCTCTCTAATTGCTAGTGAGAATGCAAAATGCTTCAGCAACATTGAAAGACAGTTTGGCGGTTTCTTCCAAAATTAAATATACTCTTACCATATGATCCAGCAATCATGCTCCTTGGTAATTAAGAAAGTTAAAACATGTCCACACAAATCTTGCACACAAATGTTTATGGCATCTTCACTCATAATTTTCAAAACTTATAAGCAGCCCAGGTGTCTTCCAGTTGGTGAATGGATAAATAAAATGATATATCCAGACAATGGAACAATTTTCAATGCTAAAAATAAATAAACTGCTAAGACATGAAAAGACATGAAAAAAACGTTATTGTTGAGAAGCCATTCTTGAAAGACTCCATACTGTGTGATTCTAACTATATGACATTTAATAAAAGACAAAACTTTGGAGATGGTAAAATAAAGATTAGTGATGGCCAATGATTAGGCAGAGTGCAGAGAATTTCTGTAGGGCAGTGAAAAATATTCATTATAATAATATAATAGTGGATATAGGTCATTCTAAATCTGTCCAACCTCATAGAAAATATAACAGCAAGAATAACCTGTAATGTAATAAATTAACATTGGGTAATAGAGATGTGATAGATAACTGCTATACATCCATCGATTATAACAAATGTACTCTGCTTTTTTTGTTAACTTAAATTCTTATTTAATTTTTTAGAGAGGAAGGGAGAAGGGGAGAAGATAAAGAGATATCAATGCATGAGTGAAGCATTGATATTCTCTCTCCTCATACCCCTTACTAAGAATTAAGCCCACAACCCATACAGGTGTCCTGACTGGGAACTGAACCAGCAATCCTTACTTACAGGGGATAACACCCAACCAACTGAGCCACCCTTGAAGTATGTTGATGATGGGGGTGGGAGAGTTATGTCTGTGAGGGAAAGGGAGTATATGAGAAATCTCTGTATTTTCCTTTCAAATTTGTTGTAAATCTAAAACTGCTCTAAAGATAAAGAATATTAAGAAAAATAAACGCAATGTGAGAATATTTCAGGACTTAGCAATAGGAACCCAAAGAAAAACTCAGGTCAGCTGGAAGAGAGCAGAATCCTGGTGAGTTCCAGAATCCATAGCAGGAGTGTTCAAAAGAGGGAGCCGTCATGACACAGACCACTGTAAGCCGGGATTAATTAAAAGAAACTGGATTCAGCAGAAAGATTATTAATAGTATTGGAAGTAAGATTCAGAGAATTAATGGAGGAGGTGAGAACCAAGAAACATAAATTAATCATTGCTTAGCTTGAAAAATTCTGTAATATAAATAGCAGTTGCTGAATAGAAATAGAAATTCCAAGGACTTTTGTTTGTCCTTCACATGTGTGTTGCTGTTGCAGTGTTTGAGGAAAACAAGCCTGGATAAGTATATCCAGGTTAAAAAAGTTAAGATTAAATGATAAGTTTAACACTTGTGAGAAAACAAATGAGTTGGTTGAAGGCAGAGAGGAAGTGGGAAAATCCAAGTCATTCCCTTTGGACAAGAAGGGGCTTCTTCAATTTTAAGGAAGGAGAATTAGAAATGCTTGTGGGTGCAAATAAAGTAATAGGATTCGAATTAGAAATTTGATGAGATTTGGTCTATGTGACCTAGGAAGGCAAGATCATTTGACTATTAGCATAAATACAGGCAAAAAAACAATAATAATAAGGGAATGTGGATGTACCACCAGCAATAGAAAGAGACACAAAGATGGGAGAAACCACCTGGAAATCAAAATCGCAGGCAGCATTGGCTTCCAGCTTCACAGCTCTTTAAGTATAATATTTTGCTCTGTTTAAGATAAGAACAGAAAATTACAAACCCAAAAATAACTGTAAGGCCTTGTGAGGAGACTAAGCATTTGAGATACCCTTGAAGCTTAAGCTTTGTGATAAATCTACTTCTGGCCACAAGACTTGATAATAAATTTGCATGGAGTAGGAGTGAAAGAGTTTGCAATTTAAAAAAAAAAAAGACTGCTCTAGCTCTACTGTGAAGAATGAGTTGGAATGGAGGTATAGAAGTTGGGAAGTAAACCAAAGAAAAGAGCAAGATAAATGAAAGTAAGATGCATGAAAGGAAATATCTATCTCTTCTGCCCAAAAAAAGCAAATTAGCAGTATAATGAATTCCTTGGTTGCTAAAGGCAAATGCACATTTCACTTTTTCCCAAAAATAGAATAAATAGTAGTCATGCCCTATCTCTCTATATAAAAGCCCAGTGACTGGAATGGTGGAACTGTTATAGCCGACAGGACCCTGTCGAGGCAGGACTCCAGCCCAGGGGAGGGATGAGCTCCCAGACCCACAATAAAGAATGTAGCATGATGTGCATTATGTTAGTCTAAGCTGACTCTGTCTGTAATCCCCGACCCCCAGGCATGTCCTGTTCCAAGTTATTGCAAGGCAGCACAAACAGAACAGACCAGGTCAGACAGAAACCGCTTAAACTGAAAATAAGCCCCCTGCCCCAGGTGTTGTGCAAACTTTTAATGATGTTACTGTACTAGTGGAATTTTTCATAGCTCATAGTATGATAGGTTATCATGACCCTAGGACAGGCAAAGAACTCTGCCTAGTCAGCTATACCTACGCCCACTGTTGCAAAACAACTGCCAGCTAGCCTAAATCGCAATAAGCCAAGGTCTCAAAACAAACTATAATGGTAGAGGAATAGCCTTCAGCTTTCCTGATATGTAAACTTTAGCTCATAGACTAGTGTTTATAAAAATTAACCAATTAGAATTTGCCAAATAAACAAGCATCAAAAAAAAAGATAAAAGCAGGCTTTCCTGTGTGCTCGGGGCTCTCTCTTTTTTTCTTTTCTCACTGCTGCGACAGTGGGGGAAGAGCCTGGATTCGAATTCGTTAATAAAGACATAAAATTTTGATCTGGCGCCTTGGTGATCCTCTCTGGAGGTCTCTCCATAACAGAACAACCAGAATGACCAGAATAACTGGTGGCAATGATGCACACTGAAGCAGCCAACCAGCCTGATCTGGGGCCTATTTAGACCCTGCTCAAAGCAGACTCCACCCCTGATTGGCCCCCCAACAACCCTATTGGGGGTGGGGCCAGCCAGCCCACCACCAGTAGCCCACCCCCCCACCAGCCCGGTCCAATGGGGATCAGGGTGAGCCAGCCAGACCCACTCATTCATGAATTTGTGCACTGGGCCTCTAGTTTTAAATAATCAAATATTAAATATAAGTATTTTATGATAATTCATTTGCCTAGAGTCTCTCTGCAAACTGAATACATTTAACAAAATTCTTTGGAATTAATTTCAAAGGGATGCAGAATGAATATGCATGTAATGTCAAAATGTTTTCTTAGTTATATTCAACAAGAACACAACTGAGTAATAGGAAGCTTTCTTAATTGGAAATTTTGTTTGGGTAATTTTAGATATGCATAGAGTTTTAAGAAGTAATACAAAAATATTCCTTGTATACTTTATTCAATTTTCCCCAATGGTAACATTTTATAAAACTATAGTGTAATGTCACAACCAAGATATTAATATTGAAGCCATACCCTGATCTTATTTAGATTTATTTTGTCTACTTGTCATTTTGGTGTGTCTGAGTGTATGTTTAAGTTCTATTCAATTTTATCACATGTGTATCCACCAACACAGTCCAGATATTGAACAATTTCAACATCATATACATGAGGTACTTTAAAAATAAAATTATATGAAATATATTTTTCTACCTCGAAAATAGATAAGAAAATAAATATTTATCCTTATTGACTTAGTTTTGCAACCTAGCCATAAATGGTAAACTTAAAGTTTTGTGAACTCAAATAATAGGACAATCTAGAGCAACATCACACTTGCCATCTTTATGTCATTTTATACAATAAAATGTAACTCCCAATTAGTGGAACACAAAGCCAGAGTGACAAGTCCAGTTTCTAACATGCTCTAACAAATCAGATATTAGAAACAAATTAATAGACTAAGACACGAAGCAAGATAGACATTGTATGTGAACTGTTTCTGATTATAACCATTTCCATAACTGTTCTCTCCCAACCTTAAAAAAAATAAAGCCCATGCATAATTTCATGAGAAAGGGTATTGTATTCATTTTTATCCAGGAATGATATGCTTTGCCAGTGGAAATTATTATGTAAAGTACATCTTAAAGTAAAATTATTCAAGTTACAGGTATTTATAAATATCTTAAATAAATATGTAAATAGTTACATCACATTTAAAAACATATTTTTACTATTTAAGAATACATTTTTATAAGTTGCATGTTTAAAGTACTGGTATATTCGTGTAACACACTATTTAAATGACTGTGTTGTATAAACATGTAGAGACAAACTCATAGATAGATAGCTGTGGTAGGAATGTGTTGGGACATAGAGAGATTGAGAGGAAAAAGGAGAGATAGAACTCATGGACAGAGACAATAGTGTGGCAATTGTTGGGAGAAGGGTATGTGTGGAGGTGGAAGAGGGTATGAAGGGGATAAATGGTGGTGGGAAAAATAAAAATAAAATAAATTATAAAAATAGTTAAAGTTTGTACTTTTAGTTTTTTTTCTTTAAAAGAGAATTACTGTACTGTATGCATTTGTAATATATTTTATTTTAGTTTTATTACAAAAATGTTCCCAGGCAGCACATGGTAAAAGGGGAGAAACCAAAAGTAGAATACCCTTATCACACTCTGTTTGGCAAGAAATCTGTTCTTACTGTAGAAGTTGCAGCTGAGTAAATCACCCTCCCTATTTCCAGTTCCTAGGCTGGTAGCATGGAAGCATAGGTTTTAGCATATTCCTCCTCACAGACATTAGGGAGGGGAATGTGTTAATCCTGAGGTGGCTGAGTCAGGTGGAGGCTGAAACATCACAACTACTGGCTCCATTATGTTGTCTTAGATGTAAGCAGTTATAGGGTAGATTTTTTTCTGTGGGATGTGTTAGGGATGGTCCTGTTCCTAGTTCCTATTTAAAACAAGGCATCACTGAAAATTATCTAGTGGTTTACACATGGAAATTCAAATTTATAAAACACAAATAAATGTGTAAACACAGTAAAGTTGAGGAAAACAAAGAAGATTGGACAAATTGAAACAAATGACAAATTTTGATAATTATATAGTAGCTTTGTAGGACAGCATTCTAGTGTTAAGGAAATACAGAGAATTATTTATGGGTAAAAGGACACTATATCTACAACTTACTTTCAAAATTTTTAGAAAAAAATGTCTGTGTACATGTGTGGGTAGACATGTGTGCCTGTGTCTATGTATGCATGCATGCATAATGGGTAAAACAATAATGTGAGATGAAACAAAGATTGGGGAAATCTTACTTCTCTCACTGTTATTGGAATTTTAATGTAATTCTGAGATTACCAAAATTAAGATAAAACAATTGGAAATCAGCCACTGTTTTTTCCCCTGTCATGTATAGAGGTTCTTTTTATAAAATGGGTGGGGTGCAGCTTGAACAGACAGATAAGAAACAAATACAGGTTAACTAATGAGACAAATTGAAATTTATCTAAAATAACATATAATTTGTGGCCTCCTTTTTCCATCACACTCCCACTAACATAGTTTGAATCCTAGTATCTTATATGGTTTGATATTCCTGCTGCCATTACACTCTCCATTCGTTTTCCTAAATCATTTCATCAGAAAGATGTCTCCTCATACTTGTACTAGATTTAAGTCCCTAAAAGTTAGGGACTAAGCCTTATTAAGTACCATATTCACCAAATCTGAGAACCTGACTTAAGTGGCAGAGTGATTTGTTAAAATTATGATGATGTGACTAGAACTCACACAAAGTAAGCAGTCATTTATTAATTAGTGTTTTAGACATTCTCATTGTTATTGTTATAAATACAATAACAACACAAAGCAACAGAGATATGATACATTCATATTGTGCTAAGTTTTACATAAAAGTTAAAAAGTTTTAGGGATTTTCATAGAAAATGCTCTACCCTTCAATTGATTGTTTCTTGATATTATTGTCAAATTCAGAATCCTGAACTGGATAAAACATCATTCTGGACCTATTTTTTAGTTTCCTCTTATTTAATATGATAAATTTCATATTTCTTTGGAGGGAGGTCAAAATTTCAAAACAGCTACAAAATATCAAATAGAATGGAATGAAAACAGGGAATAAATAAACCACTTACATAAAGAAGAGGTGGGCAATTTTCTCAAGCTCTTGGGTAGTGCACAAAAAAGATACATGATACAAGAAAGGTATGACAAATATGCACCAGTTGAGGCACCACGGGATATATCCCCTTATACAAACAGACACACACAGACACACAAATATAAAAAGTAAACAAAAACACATAGTGTAAAATATGGTACAATGGAACTAAAATTATCTAGAGAATAGTTATGACCTGCCCCAAATTCGCTGTTTCTTTATACTAGCCATTAGCAGCTCTGAGTTTTATCTTAAAAGTGAAAATATATGTACCTCTCAGAGAAAATAAATCTGTAAAATGGGATAGAATTTCTCAAATGAGATGTCTGGGAACAAGAAAATAGCCCTTTGGGAATAATATAGCAGGTGAAATTTTACTTAAAGTAATGAAATCTTATCTCAACATAAATTAATTTTAAAATAAAAACACATTGACATATTACATATGCTTAAATTCTAAAAAGGAAAATAACATATACTGACACATAAAAGATGACACACCAGAAAGCAAACCCTCTTTTTTACTCTAAAGTCCAAATATTGGTGCCAATGCAGAATTGAATCCTGATTTTCTAATTTTATTAACTTATTCCAAAGCTATAAAATGATAAGCTTTTTATTGACGCTGTTAGATCCCATAGGCTTGAACTTCATGATAATTGCTCAAACTATGCTTGATATAGAAACCTATAAATCTTAGGAGGCAGAGGATATTAACATAAATGGGAGATATAAATTTAAATATTGTTATCATTGTCATTTTCCATATATTGGAAATGCATCTCAATATGTCCAGTGCAACTCTATTGAAAAAATAGCTTGTTTTCATAGTGGACTTGGAACAATGAAAGTTTTTTCTTAACCCAAATCCAGTACATGTATATTTTCAATGTTCTAATTCTTTGGAATTCTCATTGAACATCATCAGTAAACAAATAAACTAGAATATGTCATAAGAGAGTTTTTCATAAAATCCCTAGAAAGCATTATTTTTCTAATCTATGTTTACTATTACAATGCATATTATATTTACACATAATTTTCTCTTTTACATCCCTCCAAAGACAATGATGGTAATAATAACATCTAGCATCATCAATAGAGTATTCCCATGCTCTAGGGTGAGTGTTAAATATTTAATGTGATTTGTCTTATTAGTTTTCACAGAAGCCAGGCAGAGTTAAGTCACTTGAGAAAAGTGAAGTTTAAGTGGGTTAAGAAACTTATCCAATTTCACAAGGATAATAAACAGTAGAAATGGAATTTGAAGCAGAGATTTTAATTCTAGCACCTCTACTTTTAACTGCTTTACTCTGCCCCTGCTTCTGGACAGATAAACACATTGTATGGTTGGCTTGAGATTGTTTAGCATTATTTAAAAAATTCAGCAGTGAATTGGATATTAGACAGATTTAGTGTCATATCTGCAACAACTTTGCATATCTCAGTGCTACTTCAGACTTCAGGTTAAACTTAAATTTTAAATAATTTCATATCAACCCTTGAACAATATGCGTTCCTGTGTGTTTAGAAAATACTGCTTGGGGTTTAGGAGAAGTCAATACATTGCAATTTGCAGCAATTTTGTATCCAAGTAAATTTCCCATATATGACAATTTTTTAACCAATTAATAAACCTTGGATGTCATTGAATAACTATTGATGTAAATGCCATTTAAATACCATTTGAAAACATGCACACTCCAATTGGATAAAAGTATCCTTTTGTATAGGCTATCATTGCTTATTCATGAGTGTAAACATAGTTCTTTCCTAGCAAAGATAATGTGTGTGTCCTTTCCCTCCAGCTTTCAATGTTTTATTCAAGATGACTTAGACTCAACTTGCCTGTCTCTGAACTCTGTCCCTGGAGAATCTGTCTGCTTCCACTGGAGTTCCCTTTATAACACCACATTATAAAGAGTTCAGTGAATCACATAAAGATCCCAGTAGTTTCTATTTGTTGTGTGCCTACTAGTTCTGGGGCCCACTTAAAACGTGGGAACTCACTCTGATAATACCACAGTGGGTTTAATGAGTGTCTTGTTGGTGTGGAGTATTTTATTATACTAGAGTTAGTCATGGTTTTATTGTTTATAAAAAGTTCTTTGAGAAAGGGTGTTTTATCTGCTAGCATTTTTAAATGGCATAGAAGTAATCAGCCCTCTAAGGACTGTGCCTACCTAGGTTAGCTGAAAAACACAGCAGCCTAATTAGCATCCCGAATCACCACCCAACCATCTGTTATCTCTAGGCAAAGCGGAAGAAAATGTAAATGTTGAGGAAATAAGGGCTTTGTGTAAGAAGTCCAATTTTTTTATTTTTTAATTAAAATAATTTTCATAGTATTTTTGATATCCTTTTATTATTGAGAAGTGAGTGTGAGAAAAGATGTCAGAAATAGCAGAGCCAGGAATGGTAACAAGCATATATCAGTTTAGCCCGTTTTTAAGATTAAAAAATGGGATGCAAAGCAGGAGGACAAACAGAATTTCACTCCCTAGAGCTACCCATCTGACACCTTGTGCTGACACAAACTCATTATAGAAATGACACATTTTTCAAATAGGTGACATAGTTTCTTCCTAGATTTGAAAATTACACAGCTCTTATCTTACAAGTAGTCACTATTTTTCACACATAATTTTGTTTATATCAAAACAATTTTTGCTTTGATACAAAATAAGTGCATGGTGTAATGTTTTCACCTTTAGCAGAAAGGGGAAAAAAAAAGTTGTTTTGCTCACCTCCCCCCCCCAAACACAGTATTGTTCTTCTTTGTCCTATAGGGTTTTCCTGATATCAAAACCAAAACTAACCCTTCATTATGTCTTTGCTAAAGAGACACTGGGAATGCAAAATTCTATATAATTAAAAGCATCACATGATAATTAGATCAGCTGTCCTTTGGGACGTCCTTCCAGACATCCTTCAGGATGAAGCCGGGGCAGGAAGGGAAGCTCCCGTCCTGGGTGCCAGAGGAAAACAGGTGCCGGCAGCCGGGAGAAGGAAGGCCTACTCTTGCACAAATTTTGTGCACCATACCTCTAGTAGTTTATAATGACTAAAACATAACACAATTTAAAGCTTTTCCACATTTCCAATTTACTATCCTATCAAGGAGTTTACTTTGATGATCAAACCACTTATGAACATTCTATGATGTATCGCACAAAAGCACTATGATTTTATCAAGAAAAAAGGTTATTTCAATTCCAATCCTTTTCATGCACACAGGAATTATAAACCAATCAAGTAGTTAATAGTTAAAATACGTTAGCTAATATAAAGATCTTATTGTTATTATATTCAAATACCCTTGAAAAATCATGCTATTATATAATCATCATTATGTAACTTGGAAGGGATCTTGTTCTAAAAGATTGTATATCAGTGATGTATAATAATAGATTGCCAAAAAAAAAAAAATCTAGACTTTTTACACAAAGCTCTTATTTCCTCAACCTTTATATTTTCTTCCGCTTTGGCTAGAAATAACAGATGGTTGGGTGGTAATTCGGGGTGTTAATTAGGCTGCTGTGTTTTTCAGCTAACCTAAGTAGGCACAGTCCTTAGTGGCCAAATTTTCTCAGTGGTTAAAGCATCAGCCCTTGGACTGATGGATAAAGGGTTTGATTCCCAGTCAAGGGCACATACCTGAGTTACAGGTTTGATCCTGGGTTCAGGTTAAGGCTCCTGAAGGAGGCGACCAATTGATGTGTCTCTCACATCCATGTTTCTTTTTCTATCACTCTTCTCCCCACTCTTCCACTCTGTCTGAAAATCAATGAGAGAAAAAAAATTCTCACATTATTTAAAATGACAAGAATACAAAAAATAAAAATGTGTTATTTTTATTCCAAATACTAAACTGATAAAATCTGTAAATGTTTTAGATTCCCACTTACTGTTATTTTTTACTGTTCTGGGGTAGTGTTCTGTACCAGAAAGAGAATGACCATTGAGGTATACATTCTTTTTTGGGCTGACTTGATCATTCAACAATAGATTACTATTATATATTAAGCAACATTGTGTACCTAGGAGTACACGATTAGTAAATGTTACTAATCCCATAGCATACTACCTACAGTGTGAGAAAGATATTAATTAAATACAGAAGGACACACACAAAATAAAACAAATAAATGTATGTAGGTACCTGACGGAATCTGAAATAGCCTGGGGAGAAAGCCACACTTGATGGAATCTGAAGGATGAAAGTTAATTCAGCAAAGAAATATTCTCACAAAAGAGGCCTCAGTGTACAAACCTCACAGGTAAATACTCTGTATTATGCAAAAGTATGCCATATGTAAGGAACTAAAAGAAGTCCAGGAAAAGGAAACTTCAAAGGTAGTTAAGGGGCAGTCGAGGCAGTGCATTGGTCTCAGTTCTAACAGCAAGGCAGTAAATGTATCCTGCAATGAAGTTATTTCAGTCAGGTGTGTATTTTGAAAAGAGCTCTGTGGCTGGGTTACATAGGGGATATGCAGTGATGGTGATGAATATGGTTTTGCAGTTAATATGCTAGTTTGTAAGGAGATTATGATTATTTGGCATGAGCTGGGAGCAGTGAATAATGGGCTAAATAGATAGAATTGAGAAATTATTTGACAGTACTTAATAAGTAGCCACCTGCTTTGTGATCTTTTCAATTATATACGCTTGTAGAGGCTTTATTTCTTCATGTGTAAAATCATGAACATTAATCATTAATTAAAGTGATGGAGTGATCGAATTGATCAGTGAAATATAATGGATGATCTGATGGGTTTATCTCTTTTTCTTCCAAAACCATTGTGTTAATCATTAGTACCTTCTCCAATGTATCTATTTCTCCACCCTTTGGGCCAATGGCATGCTTGCCCTTCCCTGTCCTATGGAAATTAGGCACAGACATGTAATTTGTTTGGCTAATGACACGGTGGACAGAAGAGTCATGGAAATCTTCTTTGAATATGCAATAACTAAGGAAGAATTGAGGTGTAAGTTTTTAAGCAAATCCACAACCTAGTTAAATTCCATTTTACCTTTTCTCTTAAATATTTTTTTTCACAAAGGCAGTCTATTTTCTCAGCAATCCAGGTACTGGATTGAGTACATTGCACAGTCAGAAGATAACATTTTCCCTCAATTTAATATGGCCCTCTGCGTGAGCAAGGGAGCATCTGCGCAAGGAGCCACTCACACATCTTTGAGGCAGGACAGTCAATTAACATATTCCCTCCTTATTGGCTATGGGTGCTGCCATCTTTGAGGGTGGGACGGTCAATTAGCATATTCCTTCCTTATTGTCTGTGGGAAACGCCAACTTTGCAACAGGGTGCGTGTCAATTGTCATATTCCCTCCTTTTTAGATAGGACTAGTGGCCTGGTACATGAAATTCATGCACGGGGGTGGGGGGATTATTCCTCAGCCTGGCCTGTACCCTCTCCAGTATGGGACTCCTCGAAGAATGTCCTACTGCTGGTTAAAGGGAGAGGGCTTAAACCGGCAGTTGGACATCCCTCTCATAATCTGGGACTGTTGGCTCCAGCTACTCACCTGCCTACCTGCCAGTCTGCTTGTCCCTCAACTGCCCCCTACCATCAGCCTGCTCACTCCCAACTTCCCCCATCCTATCCTGCTCACCCCCAAATGCCCTCCTTCATTGTCCTGATCACCTCCAACTCACCCCTACTGATGGCCTGTTCACCCCCAACTAACCCCCCCCCTGCTGGTATGTTTACCCCAAATTACCCCACCCCCCCACCAGCCTGATTACCAAGGGCAGGCTGGAAGCAAGTATCTAGGATTATTTATCTTCTATAATTGAAACTTTGTAGCTTTAAGCAGAGGCCCAGCCAGGACCGGGTGGGAAGCTTGGCTTTCTCCATTTCTGGGGCAACCCAAGCCTCCTGCTCACTCCAGCTCTGTGGCCATCACAATCTTAATTTGGGTTAATTTGCATATTCACTCTGATTGGCTGGTGGGTGTAACAGAGGTACAGTCAATTTTCATGTTTCTCTTTTACTAGATAGGATATATACTGAATTTATTTGGGTTACATTAGTTAATAAAATATAGGTCTCAGGTGTACAGTTTTATAATACATCTGCATATTGTATCGTGGGTCCACTTTTTTCAAGTCTCCTCTTCTATCACCATTACCCCCCCTCCCCAAACATAATGATATGAAATTTTTAGACTGAAACCTGGATTCTTTGTCCACTGTAGTCAAAGAATGAATCCATGGACAGAAGGTGGTATAGCAAAGGTGGAGATTTATTGAAGAACAGGTAAGTGGGAAGAGGAAAAGAGTCTCAGAGAATGGACTCCCACATGGGGAGGAGAAAGATTCCTGGGAGGTTCTCCCTCCTCCCAACTGGTGGGCAGAGTTATGACATTACTGGCATCTGTCACAAAGACATCCCCAAAACATTGAACCATCCATCTGCGCGTGCCAAAGTATCCTGGAGCCCATCTCTTCCTGTCCCGCCCTGGGTCCAACCCTCTTCTGTTCCTCCCCTTAGAAAGACCCCCAGACCAGCCCACATGCTACTTGTCCTCCATTTCCAGGAGGCAGCCCGAATGGGTCCCTCTCCCCTCCCAACTCCTTCAATTCTGATTTCTCTATCTCCATAATGAGTCCCTCTCATCACTGGGGAATAAACTTTACTTTAAAATGTCTTGGTGGTCAGTTTCCTGTGCCTCAAACCTTACAGGTCCCACTGAGTCCCTTTTCCCCATGGCTTATAAAGTCTGCAGATCCTGATGCCTTGATATCCCCTCTGATTGGTCATTATTTCCTTGGCCTGGTTACTAGAGTAACTCCTGAGCTCAAAGGTTAAACCTCACATTCCCCCTCCCTCCTTCCTTATTGTTTTCCTATTCCCTTTTTCTTTCTTCTTCTCTTTCTGGGTGAAGGGTTTCCTTCTCTTTGTAAATATAGACTTTTTGCTGTTTCCAACTCCCTCATTCTATGAAAATGTACCTTTTGTAGCTTTCTAGCTTCCCTATTCTATGAAAATAAACCCTTCTGCAGCTCTGCAGCCCTGTGTTTCTTCCATGGTCTTCTTAATTTCTAAAGTTTCCTAAAGCCTGTCTTTTTCACCCCCCAAAATTCCTGTTTCAATAGCAGTTGACATAGCTGTCATGGCTGACAGTGACTACATACTGGATTGTAAAAGTGTTCAAAATGTCCTCTTGGCTCTTGTTCTTACACTCTGTTATACCAGAGCCAGGCTTCAGCATCTACTTAATCAGATGCAAGCCTGCAACTGGATCACTTGAGTGTCCATTAAAATCCATTTGACTTTAGGGTTCCAGAATAATTTTTTTTTATTCCATGCTCCACTCTCTAGCCCCTGGGGCAGCAGTATCAACCCTCAATGCTTCTCAGGTGGCCCCATACCCTCAGCTCTCTCTGAGGACCCTGCCCTCTGATACAGACTAAAGCAAATTTCACCTGAGCCTGTAGTAGGAATAGCAGTTGGGAATATCTCTGAATCACCCTCAGGCTCATTCTTCCCTTTACTTAAAAGATAATGCTTATTAGCAAACTTTCTTCATTTTGTCCCATTCATTCTATTTTCTTTATTCCCATATAGTAGTGCTTCTGCAGACATAAACCCAACTTAATTTCTAGCTTTTGCTGACATAAATGATTAAATTTCCAGTTTATACTCATTCTAATCTCCTTTTCAAATAGTTGTTCAATCATACCTTTAGGGTTCTCTTTCTCATTTCTTACAACATGGATAGGCTAAGAAATGTCCAAGTTTTCAAGTTTGGTTGTTTTTGGCCAATAATTCCTTCAATCTATCTCTCTCCTCTCATATTTTACTGAAAACAGACCAAGTAGCTCATTCAACATTTCCTTAGAAATAGTATCAACTAAACACAACTATCTAATTATATCACTCATAAGTTTTACCTTTTACACAACACTAGGGCACAATTCAGGCAAGTTTGTTGCTGTTTTATGTTAAGGATCACTTTCCCAGTTTCTAATAATCTATTCCTAATTTTACTCTTGACCTTACCAGAAAGGACTTTAATGTCCATATTTCTATCAATGTTCTCTTCATGATAGTGCATGTTTTCTCTAAAATAGTAGAGGCTTTCTCCATAGCTCTTCTCTTTTCTTCCTAAGCCTTCAACAGCATTGACTTCAGTGTTGATACCAAATTTTTGGACTGGAACCTGGATTCTTTGTCCTCTAGAATAAAAAAAATGAATCCATGGACAGAAAGGAGTATAGCAAAGGTGGTGATTTATTGAAGAACAAGTACAACTTCCATGTGTGGAGGTGGAAAAGACGAAAAGAACTGACTCCCACGTAGGGAGGGGGGAAAGTCCCACTGGGTTCTTTTCCCCATGGCTTATAAAGACTGCAGATCCTGGGGCCTGGTATTTCTTGATTGGTCACTATTCCCTTAGACTGGTTACTATGGTAACTCCTGAGCTTAAAGGTGGAACCTCACTTGGGACTTGTGAGGTGTGTGCCCCCCCCCCCCCCCTTTCCTTATTGTTTTCCTATTCCCTTTGGGATTTCTTCTTCTCCTTCTGGATAAAAGGCTTCCTTCTCTTTATTGTGTAAATATTACCTTTCTTGGCTACTTCCAGTTCCCTTGTCTTATGGAAATATACCTGTTGCTGCCTCCTTGTCCTATGAAGATGTAACTGCACCTGGCTTCCATGTCTTATGGAAATGTACCTTCTTTCAGTCTGCAGTCCTGTGCTTTTTCTCCATGGGCCCCAAATTCTAAAAAATCCCTCAGCTTGCCTATAGCCCCCTGAAATTCCTGCTTCAATGCCCACATTTCAACTAACAGTCCCTTCAAGGCAAAGTTGTGAATTTTTTTTTTTCTAGCATGAACCACAAAACCTCTTCTATTTTCTATCACCTACTTCAAAGCCACTTTCACTTCTTTAGGTATTTATTATAGGAGCACTCCACTTCACACCTTCAAAATCTGTATTAGTCTCTTGGGGCTGCCATAACAAAATAGCATAGGATTGAGTGGCTTGAACAATAGTAATTTTTTTCCTCATCTGTTTTGAAGATAGAATTCTGAGATTCTATCAGGGTGCTGGCTGATTGGAATTTCTGGGGAGAGCCCTCTTCCTGACTTGCAGAAGATTGCCTTCCTCTGCCCTTACGTGGTCTTTCCTTAGGTCAGATCTAAGAAAAAGGAATGGGGAAGAAGCTCTCTGGTATATCTTCTTATAAAATGCCAATGGGATTAGTAACCCATACTTATGGTCTCATTTAAGCTTAATTACTTCCTTAGAGGACCCATCTCTAAATACAGCCACACTGGGCATAAGGTCTTCAACATATGAATTTTGGGGACAAACCAAACATTTAGTTCTTAATGAAAGATGTAATGGGGAGGGTCGGAGACTGGGATGCCAGGACACAGGCTTTATTGAAGAGAAGAGTACAACTGCCAGTTGCTTATTAGAGGAGAAAGAGAGGAAAGAGAGCTAGGTTCAGGGTTCAGGCACCTTTTAAGGGGAGGAAAGAGAGAGGACAAGGCTTAGGGCACTCAGCACATGCTGAATGGTGGTTTCATGTAAGGCATATGATTAGGGACCTAGAGACTTGGGAATAGGGGGCGTAGGCTATTTGGCAGGTGCTGATTGGTGATTCAGTGCTCAGGAATGCCCGGCTGCAGGTGGACTTTAAGTCATTCTTCATCCATTAGTTGGAGGAAGGGAGGATCTATCACTTAACACCTGAGTTGCTTCCACCTTTAGAGTGTTTTGTGTAATTATGCTATGATCATCAGTACACAAATATCTGTTGGAGTCCCTGCTTTTACTTCTTTTGGGTATGTACGGAATTGCTGAGTTTTATGGCAAATTCATTAATTTTTCAACAGTATCTAAGTACTTACTATTTCATAGGCAATGTTCTATGTACTGAGATCAAGTGACTGCCTTTAAAATTAATCTCTAACTCTTCTAAACTTGCAAGGTCAAAGTCATCCCCTAAAGAGAGATTAACCATATATTTTAGTTTCATCAGTAGAAAGTGTCCAGGTTTAAAATAACAGCACCATTCAGTCTCAGTAGTGTTCATTTTTAGACTATAGATTTTATGGTCACATTACCTAAAGCAATTTCCTAAAACTTAGGTCCTTAAAACAAATCCACCTAATGTATAACCTCATAACTCTTTTAATTCAAATAAATATTCTATCACATGAATGGTGTTTTATTCTTTTAAATGGCTTTTCTATCTTTATCCTATTCAGAATTTCAAGGATTTTTTTTTATTAATTAAAGATCATTACTACTAAAATTTAAGTGAACAGTAAGTTACAAATATAAGGATGTAGAGAAGGTCAAAAGCCAGGAAAGAGACAATGACAACCATGTCATTGAAGATACTGTACCTTCAGCATTACCATTGTCACTTCATCTTTTGTTTTCTTTGTTGTGATAAGATTTAGGAAGAATGAGTCAGAAACATAATTTTGGAAATGTAACATCCTCCTTTCCTACTATCAGTTCTGGAGAAAAAATAAGAACTTAAGTTAACTCCTACTACAAAATTAATTACTACTAAGTAACAAATTTACAAGGCATAATGAAATGAAAAACATAAAATTAACTTTATAATTTTGCTATGGAAATACCCCTTTTTTCTTTAAATCAATTTTTTAAATGTCACTAAAGGATAGAGATACATGACCATATAAAATTAATTAAGAAAGAAAAAATGTTTATTCATGATACCAGCAATTATTGAACTCTGTTCTAAGACATCTTCTCTTAGATTCTGGGACAACAAAGATTAACATCACAGTCCTGATCCCATAAAATGAACTAAAGGGTAACAGATACCAAAACAATCATGAAATGAGAGAGATCTATATAAATATATATCTAAATTTATATTTATGAAATGCTTCTTATTGTTTGTAGCTTCAAAGCAATAATTGTTAAAAATCATGCTAAACAGTTTTTAAAATTTATTTTAATTGCTGAAAGTATTAGGAACGCCGCCTTTTATCCCCTCTTTGACCATTCCACCCCATTCTTACCCCCACCCCAGGTCTTCACCACACAATTATCAGTATCCATGGGTTATGCACATATGCATATAAATTATTTGGTTAATCTCTTCCCCACCCTTTATCCCTCTGAGATCCCTCAGTTTGTTGCATGCTTCCATATCTCTGTATCTATTTTGCTCTTTGGATTCCACATATGAGTGAAATCATGTGATACTTGTCTTTCTCTGATCGGCTTATTTAGATTAGCATAATACTCTCCAGGTCCTGCCCTGGCCAGTGTATGCAGTGGTAAGAGTGTCAGCCTGCACACTGAAGGGTTTCAGCTTTGATTTCCAGTCAAGAGCACCTTACCTGGGAGGCAGATTGGATTCCTGGCCCCAGCTGGGACAGGGGCAGGAAAGAACCAGTTCATGTATCTCTCTGTCATTAATCTCTCTCTCTCTCTCTCTCTCTCTCTCTCTCTCTCTCTCTCTCTCTCTCCTCTCTTCCTCTGTCCACACCTCTCTTCCACTCTTTCTACAAATCATTGGAAAAAAATATCCTCTGATGCAGATTAACCAAAAAAATCCTATATAACAAAGCCTAATATGCTAAGTGTCTGGTCATCCAGTCAGCCATTCAACCAATCAAAGTTTATTATGCTAATGATATGCTAAAGCCGCTCAACTGCTCACTATAATGTGCACTGACCATCAGGGGACAGACATTTGACTGTCAACCAGTTTCTATGATGTGCACTGACCACCAGGGGGCAGATAATCAGACCAGTAGGTTAGTTTGCTACTGGGGTCTGGCCAATCGTGACTGAATGAGATGGGCCAGGCATGCCCTGGAGCCCTTCTGCAGTCCCTTCCTAGCTGGCCAACCTCCTGTGTTTCACCCTGCATCTTCTAACAATGCACCCCCACCACTAGTGCACAAATTTTGTGCACCAGGCCTCTAGTAAAAACGAAAAAGCAACTCTCTAGGTTCTTCCATACTGTTTCAAAGGGTAAGAGACCCTTCTTTTTTATAACTGCATAGTATTCCATGGTGTAAATTTACCACAGCTTTTTTATCTATTCATCTACTGATGGGCACTTGGGCTGTTCCCATATCTCAGCAATTTTAAATATCACTTCTATGTGCCGAAACCGGTTTGGCTCAGTGGATAGAGCGTCGGCCTGCAGACTGAAAGGTCCCAGGTTCAATTCCGGTCAAGGGCATGTACCTTGGTTGCAGGCACATCCCCAGTGGGGAGTGTGGAAGAGGCAGCTGGTCGATGTTTCTCTCTCATTGACGTTTCTAACTATCCTATCCTTCTCCCTTCCTCTCTGTGTAAAATCAATAAAATATATTTTAAAAATATATATATCACTTCTATGAACATAGGAATGCATATATTTTTCCTGATTGGTGTTTAAGGATTCTTAGGATATATTTCTAGAACTGGGATCACTGGGTCAAATGGAAGTTTAATTTTTTTTTCACTTTTCTAGGAAACTCCATACTGTTTTTATAGTGGCTGCATCAGTCTGCTTTCCCAACAGCAGTATACTAACTAGTATTCCCTTTTCTCCACATCCTCACCAGCACTTGTCATTTTTTGATTTGTTGATGATAGCCATTCTGGCAGGTGTGAGGTTATACCACCAAATTACAACATATATAAGAATAAGCTAAAAATGGATAAAAATGTAAATGTAAGATGTGAAACCATAGAAACCCTAGAAGAAACCATAGACAACAAAAACTCAGGTATCTCTTGTAGCAATATGTTTGCCAATACATCACCTTGGCAAGTGAAACAAAAGAAAAAATAAACAAATGGGACTACATCAAAATAAAAAGCTTCTGCACAACAAAAGAAACCATTCACAAAATGAAAAGTGACCCCCCGCCACTGTATGGGAGAATATATTTGACAATGATATATCTGACAAGAGATTAATTTCCAAAATATATAAAGAACTCATACAACTTAACAAAAGGAAGACAAACAATCCAATTAAAAAATGGGCAAAGGACATAAACAAACACATTTTATAGCTCACCTTCAAATGGCCACTTTTCAAGCAGGAAGAATAATTTTGATTCTTTAAAATACATTAACTCTTCTGGCCCACTCTTTATGAATTAGGTTCCTGGCTCATGCACCCCATCTCTATACATAGAGTTTCAAGTTTCTACTAAATATATTTTTATTACAATGACCCTCTTGTTACTTTAGTAATTCAATACAATTTTCTCTTTTTTGTTTACTATTTATGTTTATTTTATTTTTTAAATTAAGCCATCTTGCCAAATCCAGTTTGGCTCCGTGGATAGAGTGTCGGCCTGCTGACTGGAAGGTCCCAGGTTCGATTCCGGTCAAGGGCATGTGCATTGGTTGTGGGCACATCCCCAGTAGGGGCTGTGCAAGAGGCAGCTGATCGATGCTTCTCTCTCATCGATGTTTCTAGCTCTCTATCCCTCTCTCTTCCTCTCTGAAAAAATCAATAAAATATATATTTTTTAAAAATTAAGCCATCTTAAACTTTGATTTGTATTGTCTTTTATTTTTCTCTTTTGATAAGCATTAAATATTCTATTAAAGTAAAAAAGGTTCAATTTGCTTTCAAAGGTAATTCTCAAGTAAGAAACGTGTTAGACTCCTTTTATTGTTGCATTGCGTTCTTAATTTTACAAAGCATACTAATAAATGCTTATCCACTTATACTTCACATCCCCATGATTAATTCATAACTACCAACTTTTACTTAACCCACTGACATTTTTCACCCAGTCCCTCAACCTTCTTTTCCTTTGGCAACCATCAGTCTGTTCTCTGTATCTGAGTCTGTTTCTATTTTATTTGCTAGTTTGTTTTGTTCTTTATATTCCACATACAAGTCAAATAATATTATTTTGTGGTTGTTATTAATGTTTTTCTTTATTTCCACTTGCCTTTTCACTATAGGCAATATAATATAGTAAAAAGAAGTTTGTTAGCACATAAAGAGACCACATTTGAATTTGCACTTTATGATTCAGTTTCCCTATTTATCAAAATTTTATAATAAAAATAAATCAATATTTTATAATAAAATAAATAAGCAGTATGTATGATCATGTTGCTATGTCTTCAGAAAAATTATATTATATAAAATCAAGTAGGTGATATTATTATGATGATTATTTGGCATTTCTTGTCATTTGCATATTTACTCTCCATAATATATTTTCCATAATTTTTCAAACCAATGGCTAGAGTTAGCACAATATCTACTCTGTTTGTATATTACATACCATCTGCCATCACTCTTTTGGCATCACTGCTTTCCAAACAATTCCCCCTCATGTAGTTTGTTTTATATTATAATGCCCGAAACATATCAACCTGTATTCATACAAGTTGATCTAATTTTCTTAAAATTTGTTCATATTTTTAGATTCCTCACTTTCTTAGTAAGAACTCACAATGAAATACTATTGGCAACATTTTTAAATGCTTAATAGAAAATGGGAAAATAACCAAAACAACAACAAGCATCAAACTCAAAGAACCTAGAAAAACAATGTAGAATTGAATGAAGTTGAGATGCCAATATCAATTTATTTAGCTTGTCTCCTTTGACACTTTTATTCCCATATAATTTGCCATATTCAAAACAATATTAAATATTTGTAAATATTAAGATATCTTTTCCTCTTTGTATTCATTATTACCTATTTTATCTTGACATGTTCTTCACATAAAGCATATTTATGTCTTATATAAAGATTTTCAAATTGCCCTGTTTATTTGGTAAGACTTTAAAATTTTTCATTTTTTAAATTACAGTTTACATTCAATATTATTTTGTATTAAGTTTCAAATGTACAGCATAGTAGTTAGACAATCATATACTTTTCAAAGCATTTCCCCTACATTTCCATTATCAACCTAGCACCATAGATAATTATTACAAAATTATCGAGTTCATTATTTTTTATGGCTGAATAATATTCCATTGTAAAATGTACCACAGCCTTTATGCTCATTTGTCTGTTGATGGGTGCTTGGGTGCCTTCCATATCTTGGCCACTATAATAATAAAAGCATAATAATATACCAATTAGACCAAATAGCCAAATGACCTTCTAGACGTCTTCAGGACGACCTTCTGGACAAAGCCACCATGGTGAGGGCAAGGCAGAGGCAGTTATGAGCAATCAGACATACAGGGGAACAGATAGGGGCTTTCAGGCAGGCAGGCTTAGTGGTTAGGGGTGATCAAGCAGTCAGGCAGAGGTGTTAGGAGCAATCAGGCAGGCAAGTAAACAGTTAGAGGTGACTAGGCAGGCAGGCAGGTGAGCGGTTAGGAGCCAGCAGGCCCAGATTGTAAGAGGGATTCCTGCAGGATTGGGCCTAAACTGGCAGTCAGACATTCCTTTCAGGGACCCAAATTGCGAGAGGGTGCAGGCTGGGCTGAGAGATCTCTCCCCACCATGCACAAATTTTGTGCACCAGGCCTCTAGTCCTATATTATAAAGGCATAATATGCTAAGTGTCTAGTCATCAGGTCATTCATTCAACCAATCAAAGCATAATATTCTAATGATAGGCTAACCACTCAACCACTCACTAAGATGTGCACTAACCACCAAGCGTAAGAGAGTAGACCTCTCGACCAGTCACTATGTCATGCACTGACCACCAGGGAGCAGATGGTCTGACCAGTAGGTTAGGTTGCTGCTGGGGTCTACCTGATCAGGACAGGGCGAGGCAGGTCAGACATGTCCTGGAGCACTCCTGTGGTCCCTCCCTGGCTGGCCAACCTCCCGTGTCTCTCCCTGGCCCCGATCATACAACAGTGGGGTTCTTCGGCCTTGTCTGCACCCTCTCACAATCAAGGACCCGGGTTTTGACCTAATCCCTCAGGCCAAATTTGTGCACTGGGCCTCTAGTTATAAATAATGGTGCAATGAACATAGGCGTGCATAACATATGACTTTTATTTGAAAGAAACACAAATCCACTTTAATAAAACTGCCAGGAAAAAATAATATTTTATTGAAAGACAGTAGGAATAGCTAAAAAAATTGACAAAAACTTAAATAGCAAAACTGCAAAAATTAAACTAACTACCATAACATTAGCAATAGGATGTTATCATCCTGACCTCTAAAGTTCAATCATTAAGGTGACTCAAGTTTTAACTCTACTTCTCTCTCTGTCTTCCATGGCAAATTCTAAATTAAAAAACTATTTTGCCTAGCCTGATTAGATCCTTTATCTAAAACAAAACTATATAGGCCTCTGAGCCTACTCCATTGAATAAGTATGTGAACCTCTCAGATAAGAGGTCCTGGCATCACTACTCCATCAGAAACCTACAACTCTATCCTTTTGGAAACATACTGCAGGCTTAGATGATGTCATGGAAACATTTTTTTTCCCCCAACAAATATGAGTTGAACACCTTCTGTGGACCAACTGTAAGGCCGGGGAAGGACCCACTTCCCCTTCTTAAGTGACTTTTCCAGTAAGCCCTGGTTAACTGATCTTTCCAGCAGACTCTGGTTTGGTCACCGTAGAGGTATTTTATCTGTTTCTGAAATCAGCCTGAGGGATCAGCCTGCTAAGACAGACCATCCAGCCTCCCTAACCGCAGGGCCATAGCTATATTATCTGTTTCTGGGAGGACTATAGCTGTATTTTATCTGTTTCTGGAATCGGCCTGCAAAAACAGACCATCCGGCCTCCTTGGAAAATGAGTCAACTGTCAACTATTATGAGCCAAATATTAACTGTTAACATAGTTCCCTGATTTACAGACCACCTGTGTGTGGTTTTTGCCTTTATAAACTCATGTCCTGCAATTACTCGGCGCTCCCAGTCAGCCAGCACTGTTGCTGTCTGCCTGAGAAGCCCCTGCGCTGCGCTTGTACTAATAAAACCTCCTGCTTTTTGCATCAAGTTTCGGTCTCGGCGTTTGACTTGGGGTTGTCACCCCCTCCGTCGGACTCACCGGGGGTCTTGGGACCTTACACAACTACTATGGAAAGAACAATATTTATCAGGGTTAGCGGACTATAAATGATCATTCTGATTAGCAAGTAAAATAATTATCAATTACAATGATTGCTGTGAAAGAAATACTAGTAAGATTGACGAGAGAACCTGGGTATGGCACTTAGCTTTCTTTTAGATAGGCTGGTAAAAAGAGGCCTCTCTGAGAAGTTGGCATCTTTTTGGAGACATAAAAGATAAGAAGGAGCCGGTCAAATAAGGGAGAATTCTTTCTGGCAAAGGCAATAGCAAGTGAAAAGGATGGAAGGAGAAAGAGCACATTGTGTTTGTTCGCAGAAAGGAGGTACCCGCTACAGCATATTGAATGTCAAGGGCCAGAGTAAGAAACATTTGGGAAGGTAGAGAGAAGAAAGATTGTGCAAGACTGGTAAACTTACATAAAAATTTAGTCACAAATTTAATGAAATAGGTGCCCAGGAAAGAGTTTGAAGCATGTTGAGGTGGGAAAGGAGACTATATTTCAGAGTTCAATGCTCCTAAACTATAGAGAAAGGTGCCAAAGAATAGAAACAAAACATATGTACCTATTGGCACAGTTTGGATAATACACAATGTTGGCTTTATCTAGAGAAATCACAATGAAGACCAAAAATACCAAAAGATGTGAAATTTATTTTGATAAAAAGAATTGATATTGGATTAAAACTGGAAATGGGAAAAAGGGGAAAAATGATATTATTGGTGAATGGTATCCTTTTCTGGGATGAGAAAGACTTCCAATTAGCTAAATCATTATGATGTGTTGGGTTGTTTGTTTTTATACACCTAATTAAAACAATCAATAATGTTCAAAGAGTGTATTTTCCTTAAGAAAGGGCTTTTACCCATTGTTTAAAGAGGAGACCACAGTCAAGATTCTCTGATTTCAAGTATTTGTTATACATTCCCAATGTTAGTAACATTATTAGAAATATCAACCCCTTTTGTTCCCAAGGAAATAGCCAATAGCTCATGTAGCTTTTTGCCCTCTCCATATGAATTAGAAAAGATAAAAAATGTCACTTTATTTATAATTTATCAAATTTCTATCATCAAATTCTGCTAGTCCTGTTTGTCTTTTTTTCTTTTTTGGCTTATCTGTGTTTGGGTATGTGTTCTTCTCTGATCTTACTGTGGCTAGAAAGAGTGACTGCACTGCTTTATCTTTTGTAGGGTCTGAGCTTGCTTCTGTACTATCTGCTTTTGTACTCAGTTCTGCTTCTGTACTATCTGCTTTTGCAAGACAGGGCCATATTCCAATGTCCAGCAGGATGTGGCTGGGGATGACCCTGGGGGCTGTTCCCAGCCTTTAGAATTTAGAATTCAGAACAAAGGACAATTCTTGTGGTTTGGACCTTTAAAAGGACTGCCCTCACCTGGAACAGTAACTCCACCTGTGTGTGGTGCTCTTGCAGCCATCCTGGCCAGTTCAATAAATCCTTGCCTGCTTTTTTAAATCAATCATTAGCCTCCGATGGTCTTATTTTGAACCCGGGGTTCAACCTCACAACAAGTGAACTGTCATCAGTTTCAACGTCAGAACTTAACTTTGGGAGGAATCTTACCCACATCACTGCAATGTTGCTGTAATAATACACATACTTTTTAAAAATTTTATGATATTTTGATGTGAAGAAATAGCTATTATCAAGGTTAAAAATTTTAATAAGTAAATTTACAGAGTAATTATTTGCAGTAACAGTTTTTTGTGGGTTTTTTTTGTCAAAAATTTTCTCTTAATAAGTTTCTTATAACCTCAGATCAAAAAAGGCCTTTTGTGCCACTGGTGATATTTATTTTCCTTAAAATTGAATTTTTAATTAATAATTTTAAAATGCTGCCAATGTTATTTCATTGCAAGTTCCTGTTAAAGAAGCTAAGAATCTAAAAATATGACAAACTGAAGTAAATTAGATTAACTTGTACAAATACATGTTAATATGTCTAGGGCATTATATTTTGAAACCGATTACATGAGAAGAATTGTTTGGAAAACAATGATGCCAAAAAATTCTCCCTCAAGAATGATATGTAATATATCCAAGCACATTAGAGATTGTGCCAACTCTAGCCATTAGTTGGAGGAATAGCAAGAGAAATGATGGGGAGCATATCATGGAGAGAAAGGATATGGATTATTTTTATAAAATGGGCAAATAATAATAATAATAACATCATTTATTTAAATGTATATAGCATCATTCCTCTGAAGACATAGAAAACATCATAGCCATCTATACCCTTTTATGTACATTATAAGAAAAAAATATCAACTTTATTGATAAGTGGAAAACTGAATTATAAGTGAAAATTTAAAAGTGGCCTCTTTATGTACTGACAAAATCCTCTTTGTTATGTTGCCTACAGTGATATGGCAAATGGAATGAAAGAGCATTAATGACAATCACAAAATCATGGGATAACCATTTACTAGTGCATTATGTAAAATCAAGCATGTAGCTCAATAATAAAGAGTCTAACTTGAACCTTACTTGAGGTTTACCCTAAAAAGTGAATCAACCCTTTCTTACTTCTATAGAATATTTTAAAATGCTTATTAGAAGAGAAAAAGGCACAATAAAAATCCAATGTTGAGATGGCTTAATTTTAAAAGATAAATATAAATAGTAAAAGAAAGGGAAAGTTTTAAGTTGCTAAAATAGCAAGAGGAACCTTGTAGTTAAGCAATCTTTGCTAGCAGAAACCTTAAAACTGTTTGTAGAGGGATGAGTGGTCCTCACCATAAACCTTGAATCAATGCACATCTCACGGCCGCATACTTACCTTCTTGCTGAAATCCCACAATACCAACAAAACAAATACTTCCCAGAAAATCAAACTGATTCTGCCTTAGTGATTTGGCTTTAAAATGCTCAGTACTTTATAGAACAAATACAATGTTAATGGCAATAGCTTTAGATAATACAAAAATGAGTTTGAACGTGCTTAAAAAGAAGTTCTTGCTCCAAGAGTTTCTGCTTCACAAACTTAAAAGTCCATCCTTTGCAAATGTTTAATTTATTTAAAGGACACTTAGAATATCTTAACATTATAAAGTTAGAAAAAATTATAGTCATATAAATAAAAACTTTGTCATGCTTCAGTGAATTTTAATAACTATAATTCATAATGAATGCAATACAGTGTGGAATTCTAATAATGTAAATTCATGCTCTCTTGCCCAGGAACATTAAAAGGCCATGAGGCAGTGGGGGGCATTTGTTAAAACTGAACGTGAGATTGGGAGCATGAATCAGATTATATGCATACACATTACAATGCTGCATTTTAGAAGACAGATCAAGCAGGAGTATTCTCAAATAAGTATGAGAGAAAGTGTTACACCTACAAGGTTGCTTTTATACTAGGGGAAAACAAATTCCAATTTAAGGTAACAATAACATTTCAAGACATAGTAATATTATTTACTATTTCCTTAACTTTCTGAATCCCCGTTTCCTTAACAATAAATTAATTTTACTTGCCTTTTCTATTGCATAGTGATAATAAGAATTGAATAGAGTGTATGCCTGCCTAGTGTTGTTACTTAATAACTTAATTTAATAGAGTTGTTAAAAAACACCATAATGTGTTCTATTGTGTACTCTGTAGTAATGCATTCAAACTTAAAATAGATATGAAGGTTGAGCTATGTTTGAAATCTATGAAAAAAAATCAAAATTGTTCTTGAAAGAAAAGGAGAAATAAGCAGAGAAATATCAAAATGCTTTAAATTGAAAGATATGAAAGCAATTGATTTTTCTGACCTTATGAAATTTACTTTAAAACTAAGTTATAGGCAAATGCATAGCTTCTGATGAAAACATTCCAATACCAGTAAAACTGGAAATAATTCCAATCAAAAAACTTTTAAGAAATCAAAATATGGAAATACTAAAGATAGAGCCATTGATTAATAAAATAGAAAGCAAATGAGCACTAAAATAGAGTGCCATGAAAAGTTAGAGTCACAGAGTAACATTATAAGATACAGAATAGTTATACATTTGAAAGGGGGCAGATGCCTTTTTAAAAATATAGTTTAAGTGAAGTGAGAGTAAATATAAGAGTCTAAAAATAGGATAAAAGCATAATGAATTTACTCAGTGAACAAAAATTTATTGGACACCGATTATGTGTCTGACACTATTTACAAAAGATAAATAACTCTTAGAGCACTCATGCAATAGGAAAGATTGCTAAACAAAATGAAAAAGTAAATAATTAGCACTTTAAATTATAATAACTTTTGGATAAAATATAATTACAGATAATGTGATTTGAGGTTTGCTGAGGGTGGAGACTGTGTTTTTAAACAGAGTAATGAGAACAGGCATATCTTTCTCAAGTCAATCTTATTTTTGAAAAATACAAAATAACTCCAAGGTTTATTTTTCCATCAAAAGCATATATTTCTAGTTCATATCTCATATTAAAAATCTCCAAATCTATCCTGAAGTGCCATAAAAATTTGTATTCTATTGCTACCCAAATTGCTTGGTCCAGTTTTTCTCCTGAGTCAATGGCATCCCTTCAGTTACTTAGAAAAATATATATTAAGTAAATACATAAATAAAATTCTTCAGAATTCCTTGTTTATCTCTTCCTAATAAAAGAATATTCAATGTGTCAAAAACAAAACAAAACACAAAACTGCCAGAAATATCAAAACACTGTATGAGTATTTAATGGAGCAACAGATGTACATATAAGTATGTGTGTATGTGTCTGAATACCTGTACAGAACTATATATATCATTATTCATCAAATAATCATACATATATATGTATATACCTTTATTTATCTCTGTATACAGACATACATATATATATGTGTGTGTGTATGTTTGATGTATGTGAGTAAAGATAGAAAAAACTTAAATTCAAATAATTTTGTTTGAACTTATTTGAATAGGCATCTGTAGGACACTGTAACTTCCTCTGAAAATGCATTCTTCTTAAGCACATGTACATAGTGTTTATAAAAATTGCAATAAATCACATCTCAACATGCTTCAAATAAGTGATGTTTAAAACATAACATTAAAGGACACATATTTCAAAATTTAAAACAAATTTTTAAATATTCAATGCATTAAGTAAAAAAATCATAAAGCCCAATAGCAAAGACAGTTGAATAAGTCACTACATGTCAAACTGGAATGCAAAAAATGCATGATTTGAGTGCTTGCCTTTTTAAGAAGCAGTAAGAAAGAAACCTTAAATTAGCTGTACCCCCAAATCTTAAGAAGTTAACAGAACAGTAGAACAAATTCACAGATACTACAAGGAAATTAGTGCTGGGGAGCACGAGAGACTTGGTTGGAAAGTTGTAAGGAGGACTCTGAGAAAAGGGAAGTGTGTGGAAGGCCGTCTGCCCTGTTTATCACAATTTCATCTTAGGGGAGACTTAGGAGAGCATCAAAGTCTGTGGCCCTAATCATTCCTTGACCTTTCCAAACAAGTCTGTGCACGTATAGATGCCAGGTGTTTACTGGAATCCTTAGCCTTAATCCCTAGATGCCCTTGCTTAGAGAACAAGGTAAACATGTGCCCCCCCAGGATTACTCACCTTACGGACTGTATCTAAAGATGAAAACTGCAATAAAAGCCTAGTGAGGCAGACAACTGAGGCTGCCTGGCTTCTTCAGCTGGGCTGTCCCTTAGCCCTCTCCCCTACCGAGAAGCTGTGTTGGAGTAATCTGTTCATCTGCCATTCAGCGGCTCTTGGCCAACCCCTGCAAATTAGGATAATACATCACTTCACCAAGTATAAAATACTGATTCAAGAAAAAACAAAAACTGATTCTTTTAAAAAATATATTAACAATGACAAAAGTAGAATTAAACCACAATAATAATTGACAGGCAAATCATATACACAAACAGAAATGCAAATGTCTTCCATAAAATAAAGTGTACTCGGGAATAATTAAGGAATATGATTCCTTGTTGTACATTACTTTATGTATACAAATGTATTTGGAGGTTAGAGATATTTATATTTCAAAATCATTATTCAACTTAATATCAAGTGGGGGATTCCCATGTGCTTATATAGCCCAGTGGGTGCACACAGCAGTGCCCTCTCATACCCACTGGATCAATCTCCAGCTGGAGGGTCCCTTTACATGCATGCTGTAATGCCCCCCTGGGTCTAACTCCAGCAGGGATATTAGGGACACACTACAATGGCTATGCAAGTCAGCCAGAGAGCTTACAAAAAGCTGCCACCATTATCCTAGTGCAGGAGAAGCATACCCAGCGGTATTCACCAAGTGTGTGGTCTTGGATAGTTCTCTCAGTTCCTAGAGAGTGCTTGGTTCTCCAACATTCTCCCTGAGGTACCTCTCTCTTCCTTGCTGTGCACAAGCTGTTCAGTGGACTTGGTTATCTTTCGAAAGGGATTGCTCTAAATATAGATTTATAGTCTATGTTTTTAGAGAAGGGGTGAGTTCAGCATCCTCCTACACCACCTTGGTTCAACCTCCCTTAGATCATTCTCGGACAATAGGCTACCCAGCTGGAAAAAAAACACAGAAATAATCATTGCATACACACACATGCATGCTCATACGCACATATCAGTGCAAATATACATACATACCCAATATATACATGTATATAGTCTGTATAAATTAAAAATTAAATGTAAATACAAACTAACATTTTTAAGAAAATATATTTATGCTAGTGTGTTGACAAAAATATTCCAAAATCATAGGAAACTTTTAAAAGTAGGTAAAATAATAAGCTTTAATATGGTGAAAATAAAACCATAACCAAAGTATAAAAATGAACATTTATATATATATGATTATGTATATGTATATGTCACAAAGGATTAGCATTTGAATTGTAGATGGAGAAAAACATAATAGAAAAAATGAATAATTCAAAACATATGAACAGATAATTTCAAGAAAAGGAAACCTGACTAGCAAGATAAAATATTTGCTTTACCAAATTACTTTGAGAAAAATCAAGTTAAAACATTGCTTGTTCACTCAAAACTTATCAAATAGGCAGCAATCAAAATCTGCATGAATATTAAGTATATGGGCAGTGCTACATGAAATCTAAAATTGGAAAGTAATTTGGCAATATCTGAGATAGCTGATGATGTACAATTCATATGATCTAGACGTGCCACTTCTAAATATATGGTTTGGAAAAAAGGCTTGAATCTATATAATAAAAGCCTAAGCAACCATTATGGCAGAATGACCAATATGACTGGTTGCTATGATGCACACTCAACACCAGGGGGCACACGCTTAAAGCAGAAGCTGGGCTCATGGCTGGTGAGTGCAGCAGCAGTGGCGGGAGCCTCTTCCACCTCCACGGCAACACTAAGGAGCAACAAACCAAGCAGTAAGGAGCCTGCAACTAAGGAGCAGCAAGCTAAGTGGTAAGGAGTGAGGGGTCCTGGACTGCGAGAGGACACAGGACACCCGCCTCCACCCTACCCCCTTATGCATGAATTTCATGCACTGAGCCTCTAGTATGAATATAAAAAGACATTCAAATGGTCATTCCTTGAACTATTAATTATGGTGAAATGTACTTTAAATGATTTTATCATTAGGCAAGTAAATAAATATAATAGGACATACAGCATATTTGAATTAAGCAATTAGGATAAATGAGTGTATTCCACATATATTAACATGCATAATTTTTAAAATTTTGAATGTAAATTGTATAAAGAGATATACAATATGGAGCACTGATAATTTAAAGAGTATATGCATAAGGATATGTACATGCATAGCTAAAATATTACACAGCCTTGTGGGAGTAGTTATCTCTGGGGAGAAAGAAAGCCAATGAATGAATGCATTCTGCCAAGAAGACTTCAAGATCTATTATTAAATTTTGTTTCTTCAAAACAAAATATCTAAAAAAATCTTAACATATTTACTAAATTTACATGCATTTTTGTGTATTTAAAATATGTCAAAATTTAAGAAATGAATCAGATAAATAACTATGAATACTTTCCTAAAGCACTTAGGAAGTTGATGCTTTAGTCTCTACGAAACCTGTGGTGTCCTAATTGACTACTATAAATAAGAGGATAAGAGAAGATTAAAATTGACTCTCAGTCATCTTTGTACCACTTGTAACTTAATGGTGGCATTTAATTTTGCTGATTAAATGATTAAATGAGTTTGCATACTTTAATATATTTACTAATACACTTAAATAAGTTAAAACTGTAAGAATTTATCAATAATGTATGGTCTGCCACACACAAACACACATATACACGTCAAACAAAAGATATATATAAATCTATGTGTGCGGTTTTATATATATTATATATATATATATATATATATATATATATATATATGCAATATATATGCATATATTACATAGGCAAATACATATATGCTCCTGCTTCAGTGTCTAAATAATCCAAATAAAGAAGAGAGTGCTTATTTTTATTCTAGGATAGCATATTGAAAAAGAAAGTATACCATCAATTTAAATATTTCCCTATTTCTAGTTATTTAAAAAATGGGGAGAAAAAAATATATATATTGAACGTAGAACACATTTTATCTATATTATTTGTTATATTTTCTGTAGTGAAAAAAATCAGCAAGACCTATTTTGTGTTGTTTTGTTAATTGAGACCATTCAATAATAATTCCTCAGCATCTCCTAAGGTAAGACTTAAAATCTTGTGATAAAGATCAAATGAAATAAAGAAGTTTAATGTCAATAAAAATACATAATAGAGTAAATATCACTGATGAAAAGTCATTACTTCTTCATTTCTTCATATGCATTTCTTCAGAGAATTCTTTTTAAAAATATATATTTTATTGTTTTTTCACAGAGAGGAAGAGAGAGGGATAGAGAATTAGAAACATCAATGAGAGAGAATCATCGATCAGCTGCCTCTTGGGCATCCCCTACTGGGGATGTGCCCGCAACTAAGGTACATGCCCTCGACCAGAATCAAACCCAGGACCTTTCAGTCCACAGGCCGATGTGTTTCAGCTCTTCTGAGGATTCTTAACTAAAACTCATTTTTATTTGACATACATATACTATTTAAATAATAAAACAGTGGCTTGAGTTACCATTGACTATTAATTGCCCAACTTATATATCTCCTAATTCCTATGACTAAATTTACACATTTCATGCTACCTAATTATACAAGCTATTTTCCAATTGGGCTGAAAACATCTTTTCTTTGTGCAAACCCAGCACAGTGTGTGGAATGTGATCAGTATTTAACAAAGAGTTGTTACATGTGTGCCACTGTTGCATTGGGTTGACTGGGTCCCAGTGCAATTCAACACAAACCACATACAATAATTAATGAACACTTATGAATTTTTCATTCTCACAAGATATGGCTGTGTATTTTTTAAGGAAAATAGTATTCTTAAATTATCCCAAAATAAGCCTTTAAGATTAGTTCCAAATTTAAGATTGAAAAGAACAAATTTAAAATTATAATAAACTACACAAAATAAAAAAAAACACTTTCATTTAAATTTACTGGTATTTCTTTTATATTTTCTATAATATTAAAAATAAATACTCTTTTTATGTATATATTCAGATATAAGCAAATGTTTGAAATCATCCCTTATATTACTATGTCAGTGCCCCAGGCACATGACAAAACAAATAATAAACTTGGATCATTTGCTGATTGAGTGGATAAAAATCATTAAATTAATTAGTTAATGGGAAATCTCTAACCATAGGTTATTTGTCTCTTTAAATAAAACTACCAGAATAAGTTCTTATTCTCCCATTTACATGGCAGTTCTCAATTTAGATATTGGGTTATTATTGGTCCAATTTGGAAAATTGTTTTTGTTATACAATTTGCATTGATGAGCCTAGTTTCCATGAGGTAAAAAAAAAAATCATTATATTATAATTATTTACTTCATTGTTTCATTTAGGCTTATTTTACTACTAGAGGCCCAGTGCATGGATTCATGCACCAGTGGGGTCCCTTGGCCTGGCCTGCGGCCCTCTTGCAATCTAGAACCTCTTATGAGATGTTTGAGAGCCAGTTTCCACCCTATCTCCTCAGGCCAGGCCAAGGGACCCCCCCCCACTGGTGCATGAATTTGTGCACCAGGCCTCTGGTATCCATATGAGATCTTTACTTAATCTCTTCCCACCCTCCCTTTCTTCCCTCTAAGATTCATCAGTCTGTTCCATAATTTCATGCCTGTGATTTCTGCTCCTGCATTGAGCATCTGCCCCCTCGTGGTCATGTACATCATAGCTACCATCCAGTAGACTGGTCAGCTAGTTGCTTAGGCTTTAATATATAGATTTGCTCTTAAATTGATTGATTCTTATGTATTTCTCTATTATAGAATTCAACAACTCCGGGGTCTGAGTTACTTCACAAAATATAGTTATAATTACCTAAATATAATCAACTTAAAATATAATAAATATTTGTGAAATATTGCCTGTTGAAATAGTATATTAAATATTTTGTAATATGCTAGAAAATATATGGAAATTTTACCTATGTCCAACACTATCTGAATAACATCACCACTCTAACCAACTTCATTTTGAAAAGCTTTGATAGTATTAGGGACATTCTCCCAAATTAAAAAAAAAAAAAAAGAGTTTTATGTGGTGAATTTGAGGTAATAAAAATATAGTATAAGTAAATAACTATGAAATAATATTTACATCATCCAAAGTAGTTTTATTTCACTATGTTTTTAATCTTCACAAAAAACTATAGGAATAGATAAGTAGTACATTTAACAATGAAAACAAATAAATATACCCAAATAACTAACTAAATAAATGGAATTCTTTAAATGGCTTAGCCAGAAGCTTTTTTTAGGATTGGAGCTAACTTTAAGTAAATACATTGGCAAGTTCCCTGCCTTTCAAGTAGCCGTCTAGAGAGCATGAAGGATTTGTAATGAAGATGGCTGAAGTGTTGCTATTACTTTCCAGAATTCTATTCAACGCTGCGATGATTGCTGAATAATTTTTGCTCCTCAGTGGGCCCACGGTAGTATGTGTTGGTTCATACCCAAGTCCTTAAGCTTAAGATATTAGAGAGAAAGAGACATGAATTTAGTCATACTTGGCATTTCACCATCTGCTCTCGTGCTTCTTGGCTTGGTCTGATGACCATGCTGACAAACTTTTCAGTAAGAAATCACAGAGTTTGCCAATGATTTCCTTGATCTGCTTCTTAATCTCAGAATAATTTCTAGGGACTATATCCAGAACATAGTTTATGCTATTTTTACTGCAGGAGAGCAGTACTGCTTGCATTCTCCCATCACCTATAAAATTCTTATTAAATATTTATTGAATGGATCTTCTGCTTAATGGTTGTGAAAGAATGACAGTTCCATAACAATCATTCTGAAGTTTTCATGCTGGAAAGGATCCAAATGAAACCTGAATATCAATCTATTACACTTTTTTTCCCCCAAAATTGTCTGGTGCTATTACCAGAATATGTGACTGAATCAAAAATTTAATCATTTATTGATTTATTCTTTGAAATACATTTACTCATTTATTTCACCAATATATATATATATATATATATATATATATATATAGGCACTATGTTAGGACTAAAATATTATTCTACATCAATATATTGATATAATTTATTAATTGTACTATAAATATAGTAATATCCAGATAGTCTGCAGTGGTCATCAAAGAATACAGTGCTGGTCAGTATCCTGAACTTTTTTTTTTAAAGAACATGGACGTGAACAATCCTTGATACATTTTTAAAATTTCTC
The DNA here is from genome assembly GCA_963924515.1 of Vespertilio murinus. Lineage (NCBI taxonomy): Eukaryota > Metazoa > Chordata > Mammalia > Chiroptera > Vespertilionidae > Vespertilio > Vespertilio murinus. The sequence goes on along the minus strand of OZ004707.1, from coordinate 118,189,916 downwards.
CATATAAGTGGAACAGCATCTTGCATCTTATTCTCTGAAATCGTTTACTTTTTGTTTGCATTAGCAAAGTTGCATTGGTGTGCCTTTGTTCTAACAAATTTAATCATTAGCTTTCAGCTCTCCTTGTTGACATTGTATGATAAACAGGAATGGATTTGGAAGATATCAGGCAAAAATTTGAAAAGATGACATGGAAAAGATTGCCTTTTAGGAGTGAAATTTACCTTTTATACTGTCTAAGTTAACCTTTCCACCTTATCCTCTTTTTGTGGATGAGAAAAGCTAGCTTCAGAAAAGTGAAGCAATTTTCCAAAGTCAGGAGTAGAAAATTGTATAAACTCAAAGATTCTAAAATACCCCACAATAGTAATAATAATAATAACAACAATAACAACAACAAAGTAAACCCAGTGTTTAATTAGGCTAAGTTGCCTTCTGTAACAGTGTCACATTTTTGGCAGGTCAAAACCCATTCTCTCACCCTACTTGTAACTTCCTCTCAGTTTCTGCATCTTCATTTGGAGGTGATAATTTACTGTATGACCTTCTCAACAGAGTAATTCTAGCCACCCCTTTACTGCTGCCTTTCATAGGACAGCTCAGGCAATCCTATTGTTTTTTTGGTTGTCCTTGGATGTATTTCAGAGAACAGGAATACTGTAAATTAAAGCTGTGAATCAAATTCACACTACAAGTTTAAGTTACTAATCAAAAATAGAGGCAACTTTTGCCGAAACTGGTTTGGCTCAGTGGTAGAGCTTCGGTCTGCAGACTGAAAGGTCCCGGGTTCGATTCTGGTCAAGGGCATGTACATTGGTTTCGGACACGTCCCCAGAAGTGGGTGTGCAAGAGGCAGCTGGTTGATGTTTCTCTCTCATTGACATTTCTAGCTCTCTATCTCTCTCGCTTCCTCTCTGTAAAATATCAATAATATATATTTTTTTAAATAGAGGCAACTTTTGGCTGTCAAAATTAATTCTACACAATAAATTGTGTGAGATTTCACACAGCACAACCAGCCAGCTGGTTCCATTGATATACCTGCATAAGGAAAGACCAATAAACATCAGAACTTCTAATTTCATATTTCAAGAATAGACAACTAGCCTCCTGTTGAAACTCTACATCCCACCCCAATCACAATTTTTGTCTCCCCACCTCTCTCATATATCTCTATCTCCGATAGCACCCAAGTCATATATGTTTCAAAGTATGTCTTTTTAAATGGTAAAATAAACACAAAATGTGTGTGTAATTAGAATACCCTCAACAGAAAGTCTTTGCACATTAGAAAAATAGGCATACTACTGATTCCAGGTAGCATACATATTTCCTTGTAATGAATGTTTTTCTGACTTTGTTGAAAACATTATTTTAAATAAATAACCAGAAAGAACAAACTTTTGATTGTAATAAATACCCAGACTCTGAAAGCAAAGACAAAACTCCATTCATTCGTTGATGTTCAGGTTTTTATAACTTGTTTACAATACCAACATTACCATCTATAAAATTTCAGCTCACAGTTTGTTTTAACATCGTTCTGAGCTTGCAAAAGTGAATGAGGACAGAAGTTCCTAATAAAAATCCCAAGTTCTCTTTCTGCCAATAAAAAGAACAGTGATAAGAACAATTATGTTAATACCCAACAGGAATATTATAGTATGACTAAATGTGATCCTTCCTTCTTTTTTTCTTTTTTTAAAAAATTTGTCTCTATTGTGGAAAGTATTAGAGATGACCACTCTTTTTCTCTTGGTGCCAGTGTTTAGGAGCACACTGGGTAAAGGAATTCCCCATCATTCCCATCCCCCTGGGGTGCTGTAGATTTAAGGTAGCACTGCAGTCCCACCACTGACAGACAAAAGACTAAGAGGTATTGGTTATTAGTAGGGAAACATAGGTAGATAGAACCCTGATTTATCCTGAGTCCAGTAGGAATAGGAAGTCCTCAGTTAAGTTATCAGCACCACTCTGGCATTGGAAAAAAAAATGCTCCAGCTTGTAGGAATAAGCTTCAGTAGGCTTGCTTCTAGAACCAGGGCTCAGTTTCAGGCCCAGTTGGTGACATCCCCATAGACACTCAACCAGGAGCTCCGCTGTGTTGTCATATCATCAAAAAAGTGTGTGCAGGGTGGTGGGAGGGTATACTAGGGGACTACAGAGTGACCTAATGAGGAGAAATGGACACAGGTGTCACATGTGTCCCAATCTGGGTTGAAATGTCCCAATCAGATGGCACAGCTGACAAAAGGATTATCAGACACTGGGTGGGAATTTAGATAATATTGAGGAAGTATTTCCATTGATCAGAAGCCATTAGAGATCAGGTCTGAACTTTGGGTGCCTTTTCTCAGCATTACTGAGAACCTAATAATTCAGGTGGAAATTTTTTTAAGATCACATTTGAGTTGGGGAGAGGGTTTACAACTACAAAATGAACATGCAAAGGACAGTAACCTGGGCAAGATGTAAAGAAATAGATGCTAATTTCTACCTAAAATAGAAAATTGACTTTGGAAGGACACAAAAAACAAAACATTTTATAGAGACTTAATACAAAAGTTTCACAGAGGATGTAGACTTCATTTAAAATTAGTATAGAAATAAAAAGAATAAATTAACAACCCATCATGTAGGGAACAGAAGAAAGACAAAGTAAGGCTGCCATTCAGAAATCAAAGTTGAATTGAGTCATCAGACATTTGAAATTACAGGTTTCAGATTTTTCAAAAATGAACTGTATTTTCCTTTATAACAGATAACTCGCAAGACAGTCTGAGAGACTTAATAAGAAAGTGTTTTTCAGAGTCTATCTTCCAAAATCAATGAGTTTAAGATTCTACATATAGCCTCAAAAAAGAATGAAATTATTATTTTTGCACTGAGCTTTGTCCCTCTAATTTCTATAGAAGGAAAATTTTAAAAATCTTAATATTTTTGACATTTACTTATACATTGGCAAGTTTCTACAAATAGATAAGTGGGCTTTCAGCCAGGATGTTTTCTCAAGTAATTCTCATTGATCAATACTCAAAAGAAAGAAAGGACCTCACTTTAATAGCATTTTAAGTGGGTTTTATTCACAAGTAGTTCTAAATTCATGGCATCTTAAAAATTTCAGGCCTAAATACAGAAATTATCATTTGAATATTTAACTCCTTTTTTTGCATATTTGCATTTAGTAAAAAATTAATCAAGACCATACTACCCTGTTTCCCCGAAAATAAGACAGGGTCTTATATTAATTTTTGCTCCCAAAGATGGGCTAGGTCTTATTTTCAGGGGATGTCTTATTTTTCCATGAAGAAGAATACACCACACATTTATTGTTAAATGAAAATAAAGGAAATTTATTACCTGTATACGGTATGGTAGTATATGGTAGTTGTCAACACAAACCAGACAATTTGTGAATCCTACAGTATCAAGAATTTACTCATTTATTCAATGACAATCATGTCATCATCTTCTGGAACATCATCATAACAATCCAATTCCTGAATTTCTTGGTGAATTTCTTGTGATTCCATTTCTTTCAGAATCAGTGGACCAAATTTTTCATGTTTAGCAATAGCACTGTCTTTAAATGAGTACTTCTTATCAAGGTAGGCTGCTCCCAGTGCATTTGCAATGCAACTGTCAGTGATTTTCTCCCATGAATTCTTCACCCAAGTCACAACTTCTTGCAGTTTAGGTTTCACAAAGTTTCCACGCTGATTTCTCTCCATTCTATTTTCAATGTAGTCATTAATTTTCATGCGCAAATTGTCTTTGAATGGCTTGTTTATTGCAATATCAAGAGTCTGGAGATAGGCCATCATTCCTGCGGGAATCATTATCTGATCTAGTTTTCTTTCCTGAAGAAATGTCTTCATGTCTTTAGTGCAGTGAGTGCTGGCTGCATCCCAGACTAGCAGACCTCTTTGGCTCCCTCGCATAACAAGAGGCAGCATTAAATCGACCCACTTCCTTATAACTGCTTGTGTGGCTCAGGCTTTTTCAGTTTCAAGAATACAAATGCCCAAAACACGTTCAATCTTTTCCTTCTTGCCCTTAGAAATGATTAAAGGTAGGATTTTAGTGCCATCCAGATGAATTGCCAAAATACAGGAAACACGTGCACTTTCATAAGCAGTGGAGGCAATGGACACTAAGGAGGCACCCCGCTGTTCAATTGTTGTTTGAGATGATTGGCCCATAAGCACTGCAGTTTCATTCATATCAATCATGTTGGAAAGATTGTATTTAGAGAAGTGAGCATCATCAATAAAGGACTTGAATGCAAGTGCTCACTTAATAACTTGAGTATCTTTCAACCTAAACAATGTTGTAGATCTTCTTAAAGACAGTTCACTTTGCTGAAGGAAATTATCCAGCCAGTGTAGTGATGCTTTGAAGTCTTCGGGGCTATGTCAAACTGTGGTACCATTGCAAGGGCAAATTCTTGAATCTGAGCCCTCTTCACAACCAAAGCCTTTGCTCTCCTGTTAACAACCCATTCACAGATCAGGTCTTCCAGCTCAGAAAATAATGGTTGCGGACCTGATCCACACTTGCGCTTTTTAGCATTTCCCGTGTCCAATTGTTCAATGAGGTTACCATACTCTGCTCGCCATTTTCGGACCAATCGGATACTCAACATCTTCTCTTTGCAGAAAGCAGTAAGATTTTGGCCCCAAGAGTCTTCGACAATTCCTTTCTTGTACTCCACGGAGTAGCTTTTTCTTTTTGTGCTCATTTCTAGGGGTAAATAAAAGGAATTGGGGTATCAAGGTGGAGGGAGTGGGATCACTTAAAATGACACAGGGGGGATCAGAGGTGAGAATAAAATGGCACAGGAGAATCAGAGTGGGGATTACCATTTTAGTAACCCCTTTTGATCCTCCTGTGTCATTTTAAGTGATTCCCCTCCCCCCATCCCTGTGCCACTGAACACCTTCACCAGACATCCCTCATACCCCTTTATCAGACCTTTACTCTCTGGGGCCTGCCTGGAGACTGTCACTGGGCTTGCTGGGGCCTGGATCTAGGCTGGAGCAGGGTCTGCCACTGACTGAGAACCTTCAGTCATCATGAAGGCGGGCACGAGCATCAGGTAGTGTCACCAGATACAGACTAGCACTCTCCACCTTCGCTGTGTCTTGTCCACTCTAATCCTCCTGTTCTTCTACACTCATCTGCGAAAGTCTCCTCCTCTCTCCCATCCAGAGATCACCGCTCACTCAGACCTCTGCTCCGCTTCCACACAGCAGTGACATCAGGACTCCACATAATTTCACTGGTTGCTAGAAGCCAGTTGGGGCGGCCCTAGTAACCAGTTTACGGTAAATTAATTTTCATTCTGAGACAGAGCCTGGGGGCCTTATTTTTGGGGTGATGCCTTATATTTCACTCAGAAGGAAACCTGTAAGTAGGTTTTATTTTCGGAGGATGTTTTATTTTCAGGGAAACATGATATGATGTTTTCAATTAGTAATATTCATTTATAATAGCCTATATACATATAAAACTGAAATAATCATTACTCATGTGTGGACTCCATTAACAGAAGAACTCGGAAAGCAGTTTTATATCAGTGTCATTAAATACTTTAAATAGAAAATCAATGAAGTTAACGTAATAAAGATTTGATTTTTCTCAACCAATTTATAGAAACAAATAAAGCTTTTTGAAGTTAATTCTTTCAATGGTGAAATGCTTGACATTATGTGAATGTCCAAATTCAATTCAAAATATCAGCAAGAAAGGTAACTTTATATGTTTCCATGTAATGTTATAAATACATATTTTGATGGAGCTCACTTTTACAGAACATTTTTTAACTAATTTAAAATAAAGTGGGTCGGAAATATACTAAGAATTGCCCATGGTGAATACATTACCCTAACTGCTCCTGAGAGGAAGTTTAGAGACAAAACAGGCAGATTTAAGGACTCTTAAAGAGGGTCCTTGGGAGAAAAACACAAACATGGTGGCTTGGAGACACCAAAGTGTTTATCTTACTTGTACAGAGGATGAAAGAGTGTTGCAAGATAAAGGGAGAGAAAGAAGGTGTGCCTCATGGGCTTTGAGCTTTGAAACTAATACCAGGTAGCAGAATGACCAATGAGGAAAGCACAGGGTCCTAAGTCAAGGAAGGGTGCAATTAGAAAGGGTCAGGTGCAGACAAAGAACTGCAGCATATGTAAACTGGAGACAAAGAGACTCAGTAGATTCAGATTTTGGATTTTTTTTCCAGAGAGAGAGAGAGAGAGAGAGAGAGAGAGAGAGAGAGAGCCAGCGCTGTTCTCACTTTGGGACCCCTCCCAAGGAATGCCCCTTTGGGGACTCCCCTGTCCAGGTGGAGTTTGTATCTGCTTCCAATAAACTTCTACATTTTTTATTAAGAAGCCTTTTTGTCCATGAGTGTTATTCTTCATAGAGCAAGAACCCCTGGGAGCCCCATGTGTCACCATCAACTAAGGTGGGATATTCCAAATAAAACAGAATTTTAAAAATTTACAATTTAAATATAATCACATAATTATTACACTAGGAAATTATTTGTGACACATCTAATGTTTAATTTTTTAAAAAAGATTTTGACATGACACTGTCTGTTGTTGTTTTTATTGTCCCATCATTAGATTCTAGAAGTATTACAAATTTTGAAAAAATAATTTCAAATCAACAGTGTTAGGCCACTAAATGTTGTTTGCATGTTATTTATAATCAGTTGGAAATCCTTATTCCAAGCAATTAATGAAAGAAGACCCACAAACTTAACTCATTTCCTTTTAAGCTTCATAAATATATGAGTCAGGCTGTACTACTTTTATCATCTCCCTTTGCCGGTGCACTCTGTAGTACCTGGTTATGTTTGTTTACAATTCTGATCTGGCATACTTCAAGTAAATGGATAGTAACTATTTGTAGAATGATTGATTGGACTTAAAAAGTGAAATGTAAGTAGAATTACAAAAGAGTATTTTTAAAGATTTAATCCTATATAATAAAACGCCAATATGCAAATACACTAAACAGCAGAACAACTGAGGCACACTGACCACTAGGGGGCAGACACTCAAGACAGGAGCTTTCCCCCTTGGTGGTCAGTGAACTCCCCCAGGAGGAGCTCTACTCAACTAGAAGCTGGGTTTGTGGGTGGCAAGGGCAGTCATGGTGGTGGGAGCCTCTCTCACCTCCATGGCAGTCGGAGATCCCCCAAGGGGTGCCAGACTTCGAGAGGGCACAGTTCTGGCTGAGGGGACCCTCCCCGCCCCCCATGCCCAGTGCACAAATGTTGTGTGCCAGGCCTCTAGTTATTTTATAATTATTTTTCTGGTTCACTTTCAAAGGTTCAGTGGGTAATTGAGGGGAAAAAATATAAAAACAATGGTGCTTTAACAATCCATAATTTAAAGTGTATAGCTACCATTTCAATGCTTTAAACTGCCTCTTATCTACTAATCATAAAATACCAGCCTTGGTATTTTGGTATTTTAGCCTAGAAGTCATTTAGCCTTATCTTCTCACAGAGGCAGAATCACCTATTTTATAAACTTGCTTTATTCATTTGCATATCCGTTTAGTATTGTTGTTTATCTATTGGTCAGTCTTGCAGCATCAAAATTTCTTCTCAGATTTTACAAATTCCTTCTCTAGTTTCAGAATACTAATTTCAAAAAGCATGTTCAAGCCTTTATTTTATAATTTGTATGAACATTTTTAATATCTCTTAATCTACAATGTGATTCTAGGATAGTTCTAGGTCAGGGTGACTGTATGTTTATACGATGGAAGTTGTTTGTAATATTAGTTTTTGTGGGCTTTTTTATTTTATATTTTACTGATTTCAGAGGGGAAGGGAGAGGGAAAGGTAGAAGCATCAATGATGAGAGAAAATCATTGACCAGCTGCCTCCTGCAATATTACTTTTAAATTAATACAGTTTTGAACTTGTGGATAATACAAAATAATAATGGAATTCTTTTTGTTGTTGTTGCTTGAAGTATTACAAATAGTGGTATATATGTCTCCTTCCCCCCCCATTGACCTCCTGCCGGCTTCTCCTAACCCCCAGTACATGTCCTCACCCCCTCCCCAAATATCTTGTATCCATTGATTATGCTTATATGCATGCTTACAAGTCCTTTAGTTGATCTCTTACAGTACTCCTCCCCCAACCTCCTTTGCGTTCCCACTGGAGTTTGGAGTATGTTCAATGCTTCTTTACCTCTGTATCTATTTTCCCCAATTTCTTTCCTTTAAAAAATCTTGCCTCTGCAGACTAGAAATAAACATATAATAACAAAAAATGTCTGAGTCCTAATTTCAATGTCCAATGGAGTTCTTTTTCTGCCAGAAGCCAATTCCAGCATGTCAGCAGGGCTGAATCATCTGAAGATGGCTGAGGGCATTTCCCCAAACCTGAAAAGAATGCATTAAATGATTGCTTGCTTGCTGCCAGATAGCCAAGGCCATCTTAATCTACATGCTATTGCCTCCTACTGGCCAAATACTTGGACAACTGAAGGCAATTCCCCAATTTGACAGTGGACTCTGTATATAAAACCCTACCCTTTGAAATGTATATCTCAACCTTGCCTTAGGACAAATTGTGTTAATAAAAAGCAAGGGATCCTGAGACAAGGGGAACTTAGTTTCTTTAGCTAAGTCTTCTCTGAATCCCCATGATGCCTTTAAAATTTCTGTTTCATCTCTGAACTCTTATTTAATTTATGCACAGTGCCTTCTCCAGGTTCCTGAACCCTTCTAGATGTCAGATCAAGACCACCAACATTATTTTCCAAATCATTTGCTATTTAAATAATTAACTTGCATCAGCTTGGTAAGCTGAGTGCTGATTATACTTGTTAGGTGCCTAAAACATCCTATAAATTTATTCTCTTAAATTAGATACCATCTCAAATGTTCCATTCTTGAGTGGATCAGAGTCCCATTGGCCATAAAAACCTCCAAAAATAAGAGTTCTTATAGAGACTGAACTTCATGCAACATATATCTGTTTTATCTACTGGAGATAATAATAAAGCTATATAAATTACAGGTGTTGACTCTGTGCTTTTTCTTTTTTTTTCTTTTTATGGATTAAAGGTCATTCAACTGCTATTTAGGTCCACGTTTACTATAAGAAATGTATTCAGAGTTTGGGGATGCTAGAGAAGAAAGCTTATTCATTAAATTACTGACAACATTAATTTGGATAAGATGGTTGGCACCTGAGAGAATAGGATAAAATTTAAAAACCTGACAAGTTGAAGTATTGGGGATGTCAACAAGATAAGTTTTAGTATGGAGGTTGAAGGAAGAGAATTCATCCGAGAGGAAAAACAAACTGCACAAATACATAAAGAGAAGATAATATTTGCAGAAGATGACATATGTATATACTGTATGTAACACAGTACTATATATAGTGTATTATAATTAAATATACTATTAAACAAATTTTCTTAATTAACATTTATATTTTATGATAAAACATAAATTTTAGTTGATATATTTCTATTTATTTTTAAGCCTAACTGGCTGTATTATCTATACTTTCCTTCATTCATTCACACGTTCATGCTTATATGCCTATATTTAGTCAGTAAATATTTAATGAAATTGAACAAGCATTCTTCTTTTTGCAAGAGAGCTACAGTAAAGGAATAGGTAAGATCTGAGTCATTAGCTATTGGAGCAGGATCCCTCTGCGATTTTAATTATAAGAAGAAATCAGACTGAAAATTTGGAAAATCTTTCTTCATGCTCGGACACTGATTAAAAACCCCATGTATTATGGACCGGATGCTTGTGTCCCTCTCAAATTCATAAGTTGAAGTCAGTGATGACATTTGGAGTCAGGACTCTGGGGAGGTAATTAGATTTAATGAGGTCAGGAGGGTTGGACTCTAACAATGGGATTAGTCTCCTTACAAGAAGAGGAAGAGAGACCACATCTCTTTCTTTCTCCCCCATGTGCAGGCATAGTCCCAGCCAGAAAGAGTGTGCCACTGGCAGCTGAGTTGGCCAGCAGCTTCATCTTGGCCTTCCCAGGCCACAGATGTGTGTGAAATAAGTGTCCTTTGTTTAAGCCACCCAGGCTTTGGTATTTTATTATGCCAGCCTGCACTAAATAACACACTATGATAATAAGACATAGATATTTGGTCTTTATCCTTCATTCTTGACACAGAACTTCTAAAGCCCTTGGAATTTAACTAAGTGATAGAGGTGATACGGGCTTCTTCTGTTATTCATAACTAGTGGCCCGGTTCATGACATCCATGCATGGTGGAATGGGGAGGTGCCTCTCAGTCTGGCCTGCACCCTCTTCAATCTGGGACCCCTAACGGATGTCCTACTGAGATTTTACAGGGATCGGACCTAATCCGGTAGTCAGACATCCCTCTTGCAATCTGGGACTCTGGCTCTTAACTATTCACCTACCTGCCTGACTGATTGCCCCTAACCACTCTGCCTTCCAGCCTTCTCAACCCCAACTGCCCCTCCCACACTGGCCTGCTTACCCCAAACTGCTACCCCATTGTCCTAATCACCCCCAATTGCCCCCCACTGAGGGCCTGCTTGCCCCCAACTGGCTCCCCTGCTGGTCTTCTCACCTCCAAATCCCCTCCCCCCATCTCCTGCCTGATCATCCCACAACTGCCCTCCCCTCTTGGCTTCTAACTGTAGATAGAGGCCTGGTGAACAGGTGGGGGCTGGCTAATTTTCCCTGAAGGGTGTCCTGGATGTGTGGGGAAGCCTGGGCAAGCGGCTTGTGGTGGTTTGCAGGCTAGCCAAGCCCTCATGGAGTGAGTGTCTCTCCTGAGGGGCGAGGGGTGGAAAGCCTGTTTTAGGGGCTGAGGGCTGTTTTCAAGCTGAGCACACCCCCTTCAGGGTAGGAGTTCTTGCTAAGGTGCCTGGCCAACCTGGGTGAGGGGCTAGTGGTTGTTTTCAGTCTGGCCATGCCCTGCAGCAAGAACCCTCACCCAATGGGGGCATGGCCAGCCTGATTGAGGGACCCATAGCTGTTTGCAGGCTGGCCACGCCCCCCAATGGGGACTCTTACTCCATAGGGGCATGGTCAACTTGGGTGAGGGGTTGAGGGCTGTTTTCAGGCTGGCCACACCCCCTTCAGGGTGAGGGTCCCTGCTGGGGTGCCTGTCGAGCCTGGGTGAGGGGCTGGTGGCTGTTTTTAGGCTGGCCATGCCACCAGTGGGGACCCTCACTCCATGGGAGTATGGCCAGGCTGGGTAAGGGAATGAGGGCTGTTTTCAGGCTGGCTATGCCCCCTGATAACCCAAGACCCCAACCACTCCTAGAGCAGAGGCCAGGGCAGGAGGGAAGCTTGGCATCCTCCAAAGCTGGGGGAAACCCAAGCATCCTGCTCACTCCAGCTCGGTGGTTGCCACCATCTTTGTTGGGTTAATTCACATACTCGCTCCTGATTGGATGGTGGGCGTAGTGGAGGGACAGTCAATTTGAATGTTTCTCTTTTATTAGTGTAGATAAGCCTCTATCCACAATTCCTGACCCTATGCTAATAAAGTGACTCGTGATGAGCCCTAGATAGCTTCAGAATAGGAGATGGTTGCCATTGAGTGATTAGAAGGTTAGAATGTTTAGCAGAACCTGCCTGCAGATATATGAAGATGGGAGAGGGGTTGGAGGTTGAGTTTAGTCTTCAATGGTAATGATTAAATAAATCCCGCCTACCTGATGAAATCAACTATGTAAAAACATGGATTTTGAAGAATTTCTAGGCAGTAAACACATCCCTCATACCCAGCTTCTATGGAAGGCAGGATAAACTGGGGATGGGGAGAGGTATTAATATTAAGTCAAGGATTATATCAAGACTATTAAATAAAAATAGATATTCTAGCTGGAGAAATGTTATCATGAATTGACCAAACAGTGATGAAATTTTCATAAATGTGAACAAATGTAAAGGGAATGGTTAATTCCAGAGGATATTAAGATGCAAATAGAAGAAAAATAGCATCTTTATGATTACACTAGAGGCTCAATGCACAAAAATTTGTATAAGAGGCCAAGACCCAGGCTGCCGGCACCAGCTTCTCTCCAGCACCTGGGACCTGGGCTGGCTTCCTTCTGGCCCTGGCTTCATCAGGAAGGACATTCAGAAGATATCTGGTCTAATTAGCATATTATCCTTTTATTAATATAGATATTAAGAATAGTGATTGATTGATTAAAAATTACAAGGATTTTCTTGTACCTGATATTGTCCCAGTACTATTGTCCAAATACTTTTATATACTATTGTGTGTATATCTTCATAATTTCTGTCTCATTTGATATAATTATTGCCACTTTATTGTAGATGAGATAAAGGAAACCTAGAGATATTAAGTAAGATGCCTAGGACTAGGGTTGCCAGATTTATTAAATAAAAATACAGAATTCCCAGTTAAAAATGAATTTCAGATATACAAAGACTAATTTTTATGTTAATCCTCACCTGAGTATATATATTTTCCATTGATTTTTAGAGAGAGTGGAAAGGAGAGAGAGAGTAAGAGAGAGAGGAACATCAGTGTGAGAGAGACACATCGATTAGTAGCCCCCTGCATGCACCTGGAATACAGCTGGGGATTGAACCTGCAACCCAGGTATGTGCCCTTGATTGGGAATTGAACTCAAGACTCTTTGTGTGCAGGCTGATTCTCTAACCACTGAGCCACCAGCCAGGGTGAATATTATTTTGGGGGCTACAAGTATATCCTGTGCAACACTTGGCCCATTCTTGTAACTAAACAATTATCCATTGGTGAACTAACATTCACATTTAACTGAGTGTCCTATATTATCCAGGTACCCTATTTAGATGACATAGTTAAGTAAATGGAGTCCTGTTATTGTTGTAAATAGCTAGTTATTGATATAATAATGGGAAGAGAGCAAAGGAAAGGCCAGGCACTATAAGCATGGTCATCAGGAAGCTCCAGCTTCATGTTATACTCCCCACAGTAAACCACCAGTTCATTCCCTGCACATCCCTGGAGAAAAGAGTCCAACAAAGGTGGAAATGGGAGCATTTGCAGGGAAGTTGGGGTGAGATAGGGAAGGTACTTGCCTGTCAAGCTAATGTGGGAAAAAGATAATTGGCTAAAGGGGTAGAGCCACTGCAAACATGCAAAATCCTGAAGGGTTAAATGGTTAAGCTCCCAGTTATAATTCACAGACAAAGAGTTATCTCTGTGCTCCTACTCCCCTGCTCCATTTACTCATGTGCCTCCGTGACCATGTGTCCTTAAGCAGCCACATGACCATGCGGACCCCACAGGCAATGGACTGCAGCTGGGAGCACAAACTCAGCTAGCCAGATTCTGGACTGGACTTTAATACAGAGCAGAGACTTTGGGAAGCGGCCTTAATCCTAGCCCTGCCCAAGACAAGTTTGAACTTTTTCCATGGTGAGACATAGATGGGACCATGGAAGGGAAACCCCTTAATTTTACAACATCGATAAAGCTTTCCACAAAGTCCCATCCCCAACACCTAAGCCTGGACCTGGCCTAAGCCTAAGCCTAAACCTAAGTAAATTCTTTGCCCAGTGTCACCCCCAAGAGCTCCGCTTCCACCAGTAACAGGTAGGAACACAGAGGGCACCCCACAGATAACAGTCCCAGAATTTGAAATCAGGTCTATCGGATCTGTATACACTTTGTCCTCAAAACTCTACGGTGTCTTTCCAGAGAAGAAAAAAAATGGCAGCTTAATGCTTTCTTTACACTGTTAAATCTCAGGATTGTTTCCTACAGCTTTGGCTTGATTTATTCCCAGTATCAAATGCTGAAATCTACTGTTGCTGGCTCCCTATATGGTTCTTATGGACCCACTAGAATAACTCCTGCCAAAGACATGAAGCATGTAGTCATCTCTGTTACTGCGGTTGTATTTATTATTCCCGCTAAGTTAAAAGCCTCCAAATACTTTTGGCATTTCTCCTAACTCAACACTCGGCTTCCCATTGCTTACGCAATTTGCATTTTACAAGCCTCTCAACTTCCGCTACCAATCACATATTCTGGGCTCAGTAGCTTTTCAAGCTGCTTTCCCAGAAAGTGGTTTCCTTGAAAGAGAAAATATTTTATTTGTAAAATATAAAAAAGTATACTTTGGGCAAGATGAAACTGAGTAAGACATATATGATATATTCTATTTTCACTATAAGTTTTGGAATAAAACATAAACAGATGCAGTGTTTTATGGGTATTAACTCTGTCTCCTGGGACTAAATTGTTTTGGTGCCCCCTCTTTTCATGTGTGTTATAAAGATAAAATCCATAATAAATAGGGAAAGAGAAAGCTCAGAAATCAGGAAGGTAATAAAATAAAGTCAAATGTTTTCTTTGAAAACTATTCATTTTTCTGGGGAATTTTTAAAAAGGTTATAATGGGGGTAAGAGGGCACCTAAATTTTAGGAAGCATACTTATAGACAGCTTTTTTTTTTTAGCCTGATAAAGGCAGTGTTAAAGATACACTTAGAGAAGGCCACGCAATTATTGAGAATTCTCTCTCTTTTTTTTTTTTTTTTTTTTTACTATTATGCTGAGAAATTTTCTAACTGAGGGGGTGTGCAGGAGGCAGCTGATCAATGTTTCTAACTCTCTATTCCCTCTCTCTTCCTCTCTGTAAAAAAAAACAATAAAATATACTTTAGATAAAGAAAAACAAAAACAAAATATATCATAAAAAGAAAAAATAAAAAAGATTTAAATGAAACATACAAATTATAAGCATATAGCATATTTCTATATGCAAATGCTTCAATCACAATCCTAGTTTTATTATACAGCAAAGTAATAATGTGACAAAGTTACTAAAATAAACTAGGCATTCTGAAAAAACAAAGTGTTATGTATTTTAAATATATAAGAAAAAAATTGAGAATGGAAATCCTGAAGTGACTTAATAAGTAGAATAGATGTAGCTATCTGAACTGTTTTAAAGGTAGTAGAAAATTAAAAATTAACTTTAAAAATAAGGAAATCCCTGGGCTAAAGGAGAAGAATGACATCTAATATATCGGAGGTAAGACAATGGTGGAACAATTTACTATGTAACTAGGCCAATGCTACAAGTCAGGATTTTCTTTGCATGGTTTTCTGAAGAGATGGTTTACCAGTACAACACAAAAATCACTGCTGTACTTGAAATTAGTTTCAAATATGATTATAGAAAATATTTTTTGGAATGTTTTAACAAAGAGTGTCGTAAGTATCTTCTTAATTGATTTCTTATTTACTAGGTCAAAAAAATATAGATCCCTCCGTAAAACTCTAACTTTACTAATTAGTTTCCGAGGGAAATTTTCTTGTTAGCTTTTGATGCAGTTAATTTTTTTAAGATAATGCTAAGACCGATAGATATTTCTTAGGTAAAGGAGAGATAAAGCTGCTATTTATTTAATGAAAAGACAGCTGTCAAATGAAGAAAACATGAAACCATGGAAAAAGGAACAAACTTGTCTGAGAAAAGATACTTTCTAATTGTCAAGCATGCATTATTTTTCTTTTGTTACATATTAAGTGTTAATTTATGTAAAAATTTTGAGGCTCAAATGAATGTTTGCCCAGGTGCTTTGAATATAATTATATAAATACTGAAGGCCCAGTGCAGGAAATTGGTGCACTCTGGTAGGGGGTTCACTCAGCACAGCCTGTGCCCTCTCACAGTCCTGGAGCCCCTGGGGGATGTCTGACTGTCTTGGAGGCAGGAGAGCCTCCCACCACCACCTCTGTGCTCACCAGCCATGAGCCCAGCTTCTGCCTAAGCAATGCTCCCCCTGTGGGAGCACACTGACCACAAGTTATAAGCATATAACATATTTCTATATGCAAATGCTTCAATCAGCTCCTGCATTGAGTGTCTGCCCCCTGGTAGTCAGTGTGAGTCATAGAGACCGGTTGTTCTGCAATTTGGTCGATTTGCATATTAGCTTTTTATTATATAGGATGTTTATTAGATTAAGAATAATTGGATGACAAAATACAATGTGTCAGCATTTTAAATTGTATTTAAAATTGTATACCTCAAATTTTGGGATGAATTAAAAAATAGAAAGTAAAATGGCTTGTCACAGTGCTGCTTCCTCAGTATTCACTTGCTTGGATAAATATACTAAATGAATATAACATATAAAGCAAAATATTGCATTTGGTAAAATAAATGCACATTTAAATGTGCACAGCTACAGATGGCTACGGCTCTTAGAGAAATAAATAGGGTTCGATCTAAAATGAATGTAAGACATTGAAAGAAGCATAACACCATTTTATAGAACATGATAGAATGAAAACCGATTGACAGGTAATGAACTATAAAATCTACATTGGAATGAAAATTACACAGAAAAAGAATAGCACATGGCCTTATTCATATAGTGTTGGGGTTGAAAAATTGAAAATTTTCTAAACCACCAGCTCACAAAAATTAAGCAAATTAAAAACTGATGAAAAATCTATGTGCTATGATTGCTATGATTGAATTAGCTAGTTGCTAAGAAAGAAAATGCAGTTTAACTTTGTGATATCAGAATGATCTTCCGACTCATTTTGGGCTGAATTGGCAGTTGAAAATGAAATGTTTCCTGCATATATGTTTGTTTATTTATTCACCCTTATGTTTCTAGATAATTCTTCATCTATCAGAGGATTAAAGCATGTGTTAGAGATCTAAATTCTTCATCTTAGCCTATCAGCATAACTAGGTAGACCTTGTTTTGGTACTTTACAATTTAATAGTCTGAATTGTATAGCCATAACTAGTAAACATTTTGTTTTATTGCTAATTTTATGTAACTGCTCTGCATAAAATGTAAACTGCTTCACTTATGGAAAGTATGTCTTTATACTTTAACTCCCTATCTTTTTTACCTGCTAAGGAATGTTGTAGAAAAAAAAATCTGCACTTTAACTCTTACATTAAAAAACTAACTAAAATTAGTTTTATAAATGAAATGAAAAGCAACAATGGGGAAGTTATAAGGATATACCACAAGCTTACTTCAGGACACAAGAGCATGCATGCACGCATGGATCGGCTGTCATTTATAACCTATTATTAAAAAATAAAATAAAAAAAGAAACTATTATTTGTCAGGTTCTACTATAGAAATTGTATGTACATTAAAATTGTTTAATTTTATACTGGACTCTAATAAGACATGTAATGCTATTTCTGCTAATCACTTATGATAAAGGTAGGACACAGAGGCATGAAGAAAGTTTGCCAAATTTGTACAGATAGTATATGGCCATAGCCTATTCCAAATTCAGTAGCCTTACTCCCAAAGATGTTTTTTTAACCTTTATAAGGCAAATTGTTGGGTTTTTTTCTTAACAGATATATAAAATTCATGCATGGGTGTGTGTGTCTGTGTGTGTGTGACTCTCAGTGCAGCCTGCACCCTCTCCAATCTGGGACACCTTGAGGGATGTCTGACTGTCCAGTTGGATTGGGCCTGAACGGGCAGTCAGACATCCTTCTTACAATTCAGGACTGCTGGCTCCCAGCCGCTCACCTGCCTGCCTGCCTGATTGCCCCTAACCGCTTCTGTCTACCAGCATGATCACCCCCTAACCACTCCCCTGCCAGCCTGATCGATGCCTAAATGCTCCCCTGCTGGCCCAATTGTCTCTAACTGCCCTCCCCTGCTGGCCTGGTCATCTCTAACTACCCTCCCCTGCAGGCTTGATCACCCCCAATTGCCCTCCCCTGCTGTCCATCTTGTGTCTACATGGGGTAGGCCATCTTTTGTGTTGGAGTGGTGGCCAATTTGCATATTACCTCTTAATTATATAGGATTATACCCAAACTGGATTGACAGCTAAATTATAGAGCAATTAACCTGAACAACCAAATGAAGTCTAGCTGAACTGAAATATTATAACCAAGGATTTGCAGAAGAAGCCACATAGAGACTGGTAAGAAGGGTAGAGAAGTGGAAAGGGCTATCACCAGCACCCAGAGAAGCTAGAGGGATATCATGGCTGCAAAACTCCCTCACCCCCACCCATACCTCTTATCCTCGAGAGCTTGCCGTCTCAAACCCACCCAGAAACCCCAATATTAGAGCAACAGAGCTAGGAAAAGGAGCTCACATAGCATCTGGTGATGAAAGTCAGTGGGGATTCAGCACCTCTGGTTCACCCAGATGCCACTTTCCCCGGGAGGAGCACTTTGCTTGTGGAAATGGGTTCACAATGCCATGTGCAGGTGTTATGTTTTATCGAGTTGTACCCTTGAAACCTCGTTTTGTGAACCAATGTCGTCACCCCAATAAATTCAATTAAAAGAAAAATCTATAGCTCCACTTATACTCTTAAAAACAAATGCTAAATCCTGAAAACCTTCATTTAAATCTACTGGCCTCACATCTGTCTACAATCCTCTGAAAAAAAAATGTGCACATATTTGTGCAAATATGTTTATTTGTAGAGAACTTGTGACTTCTTTGAATAATATACCAATTTGGGGTGGTAATTCAATTATTCTCTTAAACTTTTACAATCCTAGGGTTGTCAAGATGACATGGATTAATGGAAAGCGGTACCAGTGATAAAACTAGATTGTGTCATGGTTAAGAAAACATATTTGAGAGGAAAGCAAGCAAAATTGAATATGGCCTATGGCCACTTAGAACCTGTGCAAATTTGGACAATTTGCCTTATCTTCTCTGCAGCCCCAGGCTTATCATTAGATAATTGGTTATAATTGCAGTATGGATCTTATTAGACATCCTATAAACAAGTTTTATATACATAAAGTGTATAGAACTATAAAATTTCATTTTGAATCCTATGTCTTTATCAGTTACTATGTAAGCCTTGGAAAAGCCAATTAATTTTTTATTCTGAAACTCAGGCCACATGTGTTAAAATAATGACTACTTTAGTCATCTGTGGCAGAGTAACAAACCACCCTAAACTTAGTGGCTTAAAACAATAAAGATGTATTTTGCTATTTTGTCAGGGTTCAGTAAGAACAGCCTATCTCTGCTCCACAGGCCATCGCCTGCTGGGAGTAACTCAATGGCTTAAGCTGAAAGCATTTGAAGGCTTTTTCCTTCTCAGGCCTGGAAGTTGGTATCTATTGTCAGCTGGATTCTCCACGGGGCTTTCAACCAGAATGCCTACATGTAGTATCTCCTTGTGGCTACTAGACTTCATCACTATGGCTAGGATCCAAAATAAACACCTAGAAAAAAAAAAAGAAAAAACAAGCAGATTCCATATCATTTTTAATGAGCAAAGGCCTGGTGCACAAAAAGTTGTGCACTTGGCGGGGGGGGGGGGGGGGGGTCAGCCTAGCCTGCACCCTTTCACAATCCAGAACCCCTTGGGTAGAATTCCTAGACTTGGCCTAAGATCAGGGACTATTGGGGCTTTTCTTCCCTGGGATGCAGGCAGCTGGCCTCACCCCCACTGCTGCCACTGCTTGCCATCTGTGCAGCGCCCCCCCACCCCCCGCCACCAGTGGCCTCCCTTTGCAGATAACAGGTTGGGGTGCAATGGCTTGGCTGGCCTGGACCTCCCTCTTTCTTTGCTGGAGGGTATGGCCAGCCTGCAAGGGGCCATCTGCCTACCTGATCTCCCCTAACCACTTGCCTGCCTGCTTGATCACCCCTAATCACTGGTCTACCTACTTTATCACCCCTAACCACTCTGACTGCCTGCCTGATTTCTCCTAACCACTTCCTTTGGGGCAGGGCCAGTCCAGTGATGGGCCATCTGCCTACCTGACCTCCCCTAACTGCTCGCCTATCTACCTGATCACCCCTAACTGCTGGTCTGCCTACCTGATCACCCCTAACTCCTCGGCTTGCCTTCCTGATTTTCCCTAAACCATTGCTTGGGGGCGGGGCTAGCACTGACTTCCAGTTGGTCAACATCCAGTTATTACTGGTTGTTACAACCCAGGGTCTTTATATATTAGATTTTCAGAAATCATAGTGTTGAATCTGTCATAATCACACACACACCCAAATTCAAGAAGAGGGAACTTGAAGCTAACTTCTCAGTGAGACAAGTGTCAAAACTACAATGTAAGAGCACTGAGGTGGAGTTATTATGGCAGCAATTTTTGAAAGATGCAGCTATTTAACAGGTAAGGATATTGCCAGAGTGGAACAATGTGTCTGAAAATGGGTTGCATATCTTAACTTCAGTAATCAAAGTAAATCATAGGTGGGTGAGTCCCTGGAAAGCACTATTACATAGTTATATGTTATCATTATTATCCAGCATATAAAAAATGTTAAATTACAGATATGCTTAAAACTTTTGCTAAATCTTTTAATTTCTCTAGAGCTCAGATGAAAATATTGTAAAATTTTAAAAGAAGGTTTTTTTTTTAAATGTGATGGAGTTTAGAACATTAAAAACATTTAGAGTTTGAAGGTTAGGCTATTTTAAAATTCTAAAAGAAGGTTTTTTAAATGTGATGGAGTTTAGAACACTAAAAACATTTAGAGCTTGAAGGTTAGGCTATTTTAAAAATTAGCTGCAGTATACATTCTAGATAGGTTTAATTAATATCATGAATGGTAGAATCCTTTGAACATCTGATAACACAGCACTGTATCAGAATTTTCAACAGCCACAATGGAATCCCAGTGGTAGAAAGAAATGTATTTCTCCATGCAGAGTGAAAATAACTTTCACATTATATAGAAGAAAACTATCCTTTAGGAATAAAGATTACCTAATACTGAGTCCTTCCTAAAGCACTTTCTAAGAAATATACTTCTGAAAAAAGAAAAAGGATCCGGAATTTAAAAAAAACAATGACATTAAAGATACTAAAATATACTTGGATATATCTAATTTTTTAATTAAATGTCAATAATAAAATTATACCTAATCTGTGAGTTGAAAACAATGACAGAGCCCTAGGAGGTGTTTCTCAGTATTTAGAGCATGGGCCCAGGCACCAAAGGGTTATAGGTTAGATAGCCAAGCCAGGGTATGTGCAGGGTTACAGATTTGATGCCTGGCCCTCGTCAGGATGCATACAGTGAAGCAACCAACTGATGTGTCTCTCATGTCAATCTCTCTCTCTCTCTCTCTCTCTCTCTCTCTCTCTCTCTCTCTCTTTCTTCCCTCCCTCTCTTCTTTTCACTCTCTTTAAAAATCAATGGAAAAAATATCCTTGGGTAAGGGTTAATAAAAAAAAAGTACAGAATTAAAATATTGGTATGTAGTAGCATAAAAGTATTGCTTTATGGAAGGGTAAAACTTTTATGCAGCAAAGAGCCAGATAGTATTGTTTTGTGAATTCTGCATAATTTTAACTTCCAAGCCTGAGGAGGACTGTACAATGAATGATTAAAATCCCAAACACTGACAACACCAAATGCTGGTGAGAATTCAGAACTGGAGGAAATCACATTCATTGCTGTCGCAAAGTGGTACAGTCACTTTGGAAGAAAATTTTACTGTTTTCTGTGAAACTCAATACACTATCATCATATGATCCAGACATTGTGCTCCTAGTACTTTATTCAAATGAGCTGAAAACGTATGTCCACACAAAAAATACCTACACATGGATGCTATAGTAAATTTATTAATACTGCCAAAACTGCACAGCAACCAAAAATATCCTTCATTAGGTGAAAGGATCTATAATAATAAAAGCGTCATATGCTAATTAGACTGATGTCCTTCCAGACCACCTCTGGAGGAAGCCGGGGCTATGAGGGAAGCTGGTTCCGGCAGCCGGGAGAAGGAAGGCCTACTCTTGCATGAATTTCATGCATCGGGCCTCTAGTAAATAAATAAAAACACAGACAATGGAATATTATTCAAGTGCTTAAAGGAAATAAGCCATCAAACCACAAAAAGGCATGGAGGAACTTTTTTAAAAAAATTCTCTCTGATTTAAAGTATTACATATGTCTCCTTTCTTCCCCATTGACCTCTCCCTGGCCAGCCCCACCCCCAGCACATCCCCTCACCCCCCTAGTGTCTGTGTCCATTGGTTATATTTATCTGCATGCATACAAGTCCTTTGGTTGATCTCTTACCCTCCCTTCTGACCCTCTCCTGCCTTTCCTCTGAAGTTTGAAGGTCTGTTCAGTGCTTCCGTGTCTCTGACTCTATTTTTCTTCATCAGTTTATGTTTTTCATTAAAGCCCACAAATGAGTGAGGTCATTTGATATTTATTTTTTCTCCGGCTGTCTCATTTTGCTTAGCATAATGCTCTCCAACATGGAAGAACTTTAAATTCATAGTGTTATGTAAATCTAGAAGGCTACATAATGAGTGATTCCAACTATATGACATTCTAGAAAGGACAAAACTATGGCGACAGTAAAAAGATCAATGATTGTCAAAGGTATGAGGGGATGGAGAAATGAATAGGTAGGACCTGAGATTAATAGGAAAATGAAAGTATTTGTATGTTACTGAGCCAAGCTAAGCCTCTCAAATGGATGGATGGTTATTTTCTTAGATTTAAAAAAAAATTATTTATTGAGCCACTCCTAGGTAAGTTTAAAGTATCTCTTCAGGCACTCACCAAAGAGCTCCACTCTAAGCATGCTCTGGTAGACACTGCCCACAAGCAGAGTCCCGGGAAAGCCAAGAGCTCGGTATTGCCCTCACCAAGGAACGTGGAAAACAAAGGTGGGAACCTGGAAAGCAAGGACATCCACTCTGAGCCTGCCTGACGAGCCCAGCGCCATTCTCCAGACCCGCAGCAGTTTGTGGAGCAAATTCTTTATTAGTGTGTGCTCCATGGTGTAGTGAGCTCCCTCCTTTCTCACTTTTCTCCACTTGTTGTGAGTAAATCCCTTCTTCTGCATCCGGTGTGCCTCTTCTCTCGATTTCTATCTTGAAGGTAGGCAAGTACCTTTTTGAAGGTGACAATATGATAATGGTGGATACATGTCATTTTACATTTGTCCAAATGCATAGGAGGTACACCACCAAGAGTAAACTCTAATGTGAACTGTATTCTTGGAGAGACTATGATGTGTCATTATGGGTTCCTCAATTCTTACAAATGCATGTCCCTGGCTCAGGATGCTAATGCCGGAGGAGGCTGTGCATGTACATGTATACGAAGGGATAGGAGAACTCTGTATTTTACACTGAAATTTTCTGTGCCCCTCAACTGTTCTAACAAATAAAATTTATAGATTTTTAAAAGCCAATTGTTCTTGCATGCACAATGAGAAATTGTAAATAAATACATCAAGAAATAATATTATGTTTTAATAATATTAAAGAAAATGTGTCCTGATAAATGTGGATTTATCCCAGCTATGTAATTGTGCTTTAAATTAGAAAACCAATAAACATAACTCACCACATAATGGATCAAAGGAGAAAATAAATTAATTCCATAATAAATACAGTAAACATGTTTGTAAAATTCAAAATATAAGTATCATATTGTTATTAATATAAAAATAATAAGAATAGAAAGGACCATCTAAATCAAAGCAACAATAAAATAATTTTACCTCTTCCAGATAAGCAAAAGTCTATAAAGTCTCATAGTTTTCACCAGTGGCTAAACAATGGGATATTTTATAACCTGTTAGTGTGAGAATACACTCTTTCAACCCCTCTTTATTTTCTTCTTCTGGGCAGGTAATGCTATTTCAGGTTACGTAGGACTGGGATAGTATTTTATGTTTTATTGTGGCAATAGCTAACCTTTACGTCAGATCTGAGAGTTATGTGAGAGGGAGCCAGAAGTAAATAATTCCAATAGCCCATGTTCTCTATAATGGATGTATGCAGAGTACTACAGGAACACAAAGGGGAATTAAACAAAAATGGCACAAATTGGTCTAAGTGTCAAAGGAGTTCTAGAGAAGATACAGCTTTGGATCAGGCTAGAGCTGTATGCAGTCTGATACAGGGGGTTTGCTTGCTGAGAGCGAGAGACCAGATTGGAGGAAGCCGGAATCAATAAAGACTAAGGCACATTTGAGGATCTCTAAATAGTCTAGTACCACAGGTATAAGGAGTGTCTATGGAGAATTAGTAGAAATAAGGTCAAAGAATAAGACAGATGCTGGATTAATAAAGGCCTTACTTGTTACAGTTAGATTTCATGGTAGGGCAATGTTAACAGTATAGCATTCACTTTTGTCAGTTTCTTATTGGAGGGCCTGTTCTATAATCTAAAAGTTTAATAAGCCAAATATGATATTGACAGATAATGAGTCAATCCTGACAAGTGTCTTATTAGTACTTGTAAAGTTATTAATATTTCAATAACATTGTCCTATTCAATAACATATTTTTAAATTTTATTTTTTAATACACAAGAATGATGGATACATTATGTATAAATATATATTACCATAGATTATGTATGTTAATATAAGCAGTATGTTAATTATAACACACAATATATAATCATATAGTAATTAATATATTATATGTTAATATATATTATTTGTATATTAATGATAATATATTCATACTAGACGCAGGGGTGTTCCCTCAGTCCAGCCTGCACCTCCAATCTGGGACCCCTTGAGGGATGTCCGACTGCCGGTTTAGGCCCAATCCTACTGCCTTCCCCTGCTGGCCATCCTACTGGGATCAGGCCTAAATGGGCAGTCGGCATCCCTCACAATCCAGGACTGCTTGCTTGCCTGCCAGCCTGATCACCCCCTAACCATTCCCCTGCCAGCCTTATTGATGCTTAACTGCTCTCCTGATACCATGTTTGCCCCTAGCTACCTTCCCCTGCAGGCCTGATCGCCCCAACTGCCCTCCCTTGCAGGCCTGATCACCCCCACTGCCTTCCCATGCTGGCCATCTTGTGGCTATCTTGTGTTTACATGGGGGGCAGCCATCTTTGACCACATGGGGGCAGCTCCTTGTGTGTTGGAGTGATGGCAAATTTGCATATTACTCTTTTATTAGATAGGATAGAGGCCTGGTGCATGGGTGGGGGCCAACTGGTTTGCCCTGAAGGGTGTTCCAGATCAGAATGGGGGTTCCCTTGGGCCTGGGCAAGGGGCCTGTGGTGGTTTGCAGGCAAGCCATGCCCCCTGGTGACCCAAGCGGAGGCCCTGGTATTTGGGATTTATTTATCTTCTATAAGTGAAACTTTGTAGCCTTGAGTAGAGCCAGGCTTCCTGCTCACTCTGTGGCTGCTGCCATTTCTATTTGGATTTGTTTACCTTCTATAATTGAAACTTTGTAGCCTTGAATAGAGGCCTGGTACTGCCAGAGTGTTCAAAAAGCTTGGCTTCCTCCATTTCTGGGGAATCCCAAGCCTCCTGCTCACTCAGTGGCCACCATCTAAGTTAGGGTTAATTTTCATACTTGCTCCTAATTGGCTAGTGGGCATGGCTTATGGGTATAGTGGTGTGATGGTTAATTTGCATATTACTCTTTTATTAGATAGGATATGTATATCTATATAGAGAGATATAGATAAAGATGAAGATACAAATAGAGAGATAGATATAGATACAGGTATAGATATATATGTTCAGGGCTCTCATAACTTTGAGAAGACTAAAAGTTTCTTCTTCCTTAAAATATAACTTACCAGTTTAGGAGAAATAAGCTTTGGTCTAAAAAATTGCTTTTGGAGAACAAGACCTTTAACATGTTCACAATTGTACAATTAGAGCCTCAATAATAGTTGATGCTAGCCAAAACTGGTTTGGCTCAGTGAATAGAGCGTCGGCCTGCAGACTGAAAGGTCTCAGGTTCGATTCTGGTCAAGTGCATGTACCTTGGTTGCAGGCACATCCCCAGTATGGGGTGTGCAAGAGGCTGCTGATTGATGACTCTCTCTCACTGATGTTTCTAACTCTCTATCCTTCTCTCTCCCTCTCTGTAAAAAAATCAATAAAATATATTATTAAAAAAATAAAAAAATAAATAGTTGATGCTTAACAAATGTTTACTGAGGAATAAAATTAATCTCCTAATTGAAAAAAATGTTTGATGTATGCACACTATGTGTTCAAGTCTTTGCATTTTCACAAAATCTATCTTAGAGAAGTAAGTTTTTTTTCTCTTGTTTTTTTTTTTTAATTTTTACAATAGAAGTATGTAATTCCTACTTCCTAGAGTTGGTGACAACATTTACCATTTAAGATGCCACGAAATGCCGAGTATATTACCTACCATCTAGGAGATATTTAAATTAATGGTAACTATTATTATCATTGCTGTTCAACATCCCCCTCCGTTACACTTGCTGATGTCCAAGCTTGTGGAAGTTAAAGCCTATCAACCACAAATAGAAACATGTGTCACATCTTGTCAGAAAAGGTTAAATATAGTGCTAGCCAAAGATGAAAGATCAGTATGCTTCTGACTTGATTTTTAATATGCTTCAGTTGTGCCACCTTTCAGAGGCTCATTAGCAAACTGCTTCTTCAGCTTCTACAGGCATCACACTAAGAGAAATTATTTTTTATTCTCATCCTCTCTCTTGCTCCTCCCTTACCTGCATAGGAAAGGGCATTTCCCTCTGCTCTTAAAATTTTTTTTACAGCAGTCTACTCCCTCTTTGTCCTCCCAGGAAAGTGAATTGTCCTTATCACATAGCAATAGAGTGCCACAGTCCAAAAGCTTAAGTTTAATTCACTCATTAGTGAGAAACACCCTACCTCGAGAAAGATAATGGCCATCTAATGCATATGCTACATAGCTTCCCAATAGAGTGTTCCTTTTAAAAAGAAATAATTAGGTGACTAAATTAGATCTTAAGCACTGATCTACCTATATACCCCCACGGAATATGTAATTAGAAATTTAAGCACTCAGCCAGCTATTAAGTCATTGGAGACATTCCTATCAGAAGCCAATAGTATTACCAAAATGTTCATTTTCTAAAACCATTTTAAGTTCCTTAAACATTGTAAAGTGCACATAAAGTTGATTGAGCAAGTGAATTCAGACAAATGTGTCAGATAAATAATGCTGTACTTATGTGAAATGCATGCTATACTCTAGTTATGAAGTAGGTATTTAAAAACCATGGCAAAGGATAATGGAAATGGCGTGGCAAAGAGTCATTTACATTCAAGAAAACATGCACCCCTTAAAAAATAATTGATCATCATCTAATGATGACATTGAGACAGATGACAGAGGAAAACAGGCTATGTCCCTTCTCCTTGTAGGTCCTGTCTATAAACACAATCACGCTGTGGCAAGGGTTATAATATGTGGATTTGGGGTGGAGCATCCATCATTCCATAACACATGGATATTCAAAATGACCAAATGATTTTTATTCTTTTAAAACACAAGAAAAGATGACTAGAGAAACATATGAGTAAGATGGAACTATGTGGGGTTTGGGGTTTGGGGAAATGGTTCCATATTTGGAACCAGAAAATTTACTTATGGATAATTAGAAATTCTTTGCAAGCTGCTCTCCTTATTTTCATTTTTACTTCTAAATTGATATACTCTTTTTTTCTACTATGAGAATAAATTCTAGATTAATTCTAAACTGTGTGAACCTCTGGGATATCAACCTGTCTGGATGTGTTAACAGATTTGTTAGGTGAGTCTAAAGGAATCCTATTTGCATAGGGAACTAAGGAGCCTCAGTCATGGGATGGTGAGGTAAGGACAGGACTCATGCTCATAAGCTTAATCTATTGTGTTTTTTTTTTAAAGTCTTATTTTTGCAAGGGAAAGCATATGCTACGTCAATCAGAATTATCCATCAGCCTAGTATATGGTATATTGCATGGAAAAATCTAAGGTACTAAGGCAAAAGCAGCAACTATTTTGTATTTATATACTATATCCAAGTGTTACAATTAATATGAAAAGAGGCATTTTCTTCTTATTTTTTAACACATCTCTAAAGATTTGGCTCTATGAGGACTGCAGGCTATTGTGAGGACAGTGGCATTGCCCAGCATATAATAGGATAAGGAATTACCCTGAGGAAACAGAAAATCATGATAACATTTAGAAAAGGTTGAGTGTCTGGTGTATTCTCCAATGGCGTTGAGATGAAATAGAAATTGTTCTTAGCACAGGGGCCAGCATAGTTTCGGAAACTGATTTCAGTAAGAGGAAGAAAATTACAAATGCCAGTAGCAAATGACTTGACATGTTTGTAGTTGGTGTAATCAAATGTCAGTGTGTCAGAAACCTTTCTGACTTACAGCCAATTGACAGAATACTCATTAAAGTGCCCCTCTGCCCATTTTGGAAACCAACCCCAGGGGTAGAGAAATTTGGAAGAAGTTTGAAAGAGCCTTAGCAAGATAAGGGCAAAAGTAAAATGTATATTGTGCTTTATGAAATTATATTGCATCATATTGTATTGCACTATATTTAGAGTTCTGAAAGATTTAAAGTACTCTCAGCCATGTTACTGGTTGATCAGTAAGTTCTGTTAACAGTGACAAAAATAAAAACGGAACAGGAAGTTCTCTAGTTTTATGGTTACTTTGTGCACATGTCTGCGCCAATATTTTTTCCTACAAAAAAAAAATCAGTTCCAGTGCATTTCTCTTCTTGGACATATTAAGGAAGGTACTGGATCTCTCCTGTGTGACAACAATTGGAGACAATTGTGTTCACTGGAAAGAAGAGGCCCTCCTAGCACTCACATGGGTTAACTTTGGGAACAAAAGTTACAAACTCCAGACACAGGTAGAAAGGGTTTCAAACTCTCCAGATAGAACGGAAACCAGAAAAAGACGTCCTTTAGTACTTTAGGTGCATGACAGAAATCTAGAATCCAAATTGATTTTATTTCTGAATCAAGGGTAGAGTTATCCCATATCTGAAAATTCTTCCTATTATAAGTGAGGTTTAACTAGAATCAGAATTATACTTAGCAACTTCTCCAATTATATAGTGTTAGAAGTTTTAAGGCTTAGCAGAGTTTCTAATTTCGGCACTAAGACTTATCAGGGTTTCTAATTTTGGTCTAGATAATCCTTCTTATGGGATTATCCTGTGCATTGAAGGATTTTTTTAGCAGCATCCTTGGCCTCTATCCACAAAATTCTGGTAGCACAGTTCCCCACCTCCACAGTAACTCAGGACATTGCCAAATTTCCCCAGAGTGGGAGAGATGGGGAGAAGAAAAACATAATCCCAGGTTGAGAACCTCTGGCTTAGATGGAATGCCGTTGTGAATTTCTTGAAATGGGACTCCATGTACATTTGCTCATGGAAGCAAAATTTGGAAATCTCACACACAACCTTACTTGTGTAGACACAGCCTTACTGTCTGGGCTTAAAGCCAGAATTAAAATTAAGTATCTCCCAATTCCCTAAGACAATCAGGAAACACATTTTTCTACTTCCCTTCCTTCTACCCTGACACTATTTCTTTTGGACAATTAAACTACAGTACTTTAGGCTCCTTAGAGAAAAGCTACTGTGTAAATGCAAAGTAATAATGGATAGTAGCCAAGTAAAATGAAAGAAACTATACTAAAAGCTAATTGTCTAAATTGAGAAGTTGATGCTCATGAATAAATATTCATGGACATATTTTCATACTAGTAAACTGAAGTAATACCAGACTCCTACTATCAGATTAATTTGAAGCCAAAGGATACATAATTTTGAAGCTAGAGACATTGATCTTGGGGTGATCTATAACAATAACTGCATTTCTACCATAGAAGGTGAATTATATAATTTTAAAATGATAAATGCCCCTGTTGTGGCTAGATGCACATTTATTAATTTGATTTGCTTTAATGGAATTTTTCCCCTAAGGGTTTTGGTGGTAGGCAGCAAACTTATAATGCATAAGAAATGTTTGCTCTTATTGTTACTTTTATCACAGAAAACACAATCACTGACTATGATTCAGCATCAACATAAATATTCAAATACTAATATCTTGCTGCGCAGTGGGAATTTGAGAGTTTTGGTGATGAAATACAGACTGTTGAAAGGAAACTTTCATTAATTCCAAGGAGGAAAAAAAAAAGTGATTATATGTTCCCTGAAAAGACTAATTCTGTTTAATTAGTTAATTGTAGGCTTGATTTCACTGTGAAAGGTAATGGGATAAGTAGTTAATTATTCTATAAATTTATCTAATTTATTTTATAATCTAGTTGAATTGAATAGCTGAATTAAGGCTAATAACTTAATCTTGGTAATAAATTTTAAAAAATAGCATTACTTTGGAATAGAGAGCTAAGTGAGCTCATGGGTATTTATTTTTATTTTATCTTTATTTTAAACCAATATTTCCCAAACTTTTGAGCTATGTGTATCCCTTCTATAATTTTTGTAACACTGAGTCCCCTCATTAAAAAAATGGATGTATTTTAATAACAATCGAAATATATTTATTTTTTCTTTTTCTGGTACATACACAAAATAATAATAAATGAAAAATAAAATTATTCATAATAAAATATAAATAAAAGTTATATTATAAATAAAATTTATTTTCACATGGGACCATCTCACGTCTCACAAGACTGTCTTGACTTGACTCATGAGAAGGTAGAATTAGGCGCAGCTAAGCACAGTGCAGTGCATATCCCCACCAAACTCTTCCCTTACCCCTGGGGTAACTTGTACCACACTTTGGGAAACACTGTAAACAATAATTTTTAAATGAATTCTATAGTTCTGATATGATGGGATATCTGATAGGGTAAATAGTGGATATGTAAGCAGGATTTGAAGATAAGACATGAAAGAGAAGATGATTGACTCTAAACTCTTGGGTGAAGATAGAGGGAATTACTACAAAAACCCTGGTAATGATTTGAATTTGCAAATTAAGATGGTAGGGCATCTCTTCCATATGGCTACAGGGGCTTTCTTTTCTCCTCAGCCAAGACTGGAGGCTAACATCAACCCTTGAGGGTCATTGTTGGAGCTGCCCTGAGTTGGGAAGCCTTGTTTGCCTACCTCAGACATTTGTAAAAATAAAGAAGATGGCAATATTTTATTTAAAACAATGCACACTCCCTCCCATGGTGCTTAGTCTTAGGTTAAAGGCCATTGTTCTACACAATGGTCAACAGGGCCTTCTTAGCTCCTCATTACCATAGTATCTCCTTAATTTCCTGTGACCTTTCAGTTCTTAAAAGTATTCAGGGCCTTGCCTCATGGTGTTCCCTTTGTCTGTAGCTATCTTATTTATTTTCCTTTCTTGTTTGTCTAATATTCAGTTATCGCCTTAGATAGTACCTCATTAAGAAAAATGTTCCTAACTCTCTATATTAGGTTAGAGGGTAGGAAATTATAGATACTTTATGAATTGCTATATTACATGAATATCTACATTGTCACTACACTATAACCCCATGTTATTAGGCAAAGAATCTGTATTCTTTGCTAATACAGCTCTAACTCCCAAACATAATGTTTGACAAATTTTTATTGAAAAATGAAGAAATACAGTAGACAGATTGGAAAGAATGGAATATTAAAATATAGATATTTATACAGACAGAAAAGCAGATATATTTTATATTAGATACCGTTTTTTCTTCATGGTGAACTAGCTAAGTAGAGTTGAAAATTTTCAGAAAAATAAGAAAATTTGCCATCAGACAAGGTGAAAAATTTAATAGGAAATAAACAAAGAATTAATTTAAACCCACTCATTAGCCAACAATATCCTAGTCAATAAATAAATCTGAGATCATCAATGCAGCTCTCCAAATTCTTCCTTGCCTTGCTAGGACATGCCCTGCTCCAATTTGACAGCTAAAATTTCTAAGCAATTTAGGCAAGACATCATTTCCACAAAGCAAATTATTTGAGTTATAAAATATGTTCATTTAATACTCTGATAATTATAAAGTTGGCACTAACATTTATCAGTGGATTATGTCCCATAAATGTATATAGTTCAAGTTTATTATGATCAACAACTTTGACTGACCAGAGAGATACCCTAAAGCTTTCCATAGATCATGATTTCCCATTACTTTTTTACTGGAAGTCTGATACATACACAGGAAGGCTGACCTTTTCTTCACCATTTCTTTATTCTTTATTTTATTTCTGGTGTCCTTGGAGAGGGAGGATGGAGAGGATGGATTATAAAACAGCTGCCAATCTTTGTCTTACTACTTAGTATCCCAAGTTCATTTAAATCAATTGCCAGATAATCATCAGAAATCATGCACACAATTTTAATGTGGTAATGTTCTAATATCCAATTTATAGAAGACATCTGAAGAAAAATAAAGTCTGTATACCCCAAGATTTAACGTTTTAGAGAGAAAAAAACACACATATGAAAACAAAATATCCACTTCCTATTATGATTCTTAGATGACATTGACCAGTGAATGTTCGTTCTCTCTCTCTCTCTCTCTCTCTCTCTCTCTCTCTCTCTCTCTCTCCTCTCTCCTTTCTTTCTCCCCGTCTCTCAAATTATCTTATTGTACTACTAGAGGCCAGGTACACAAAATTTGTGCACTGAAGGGGGGTATCCCTCACCCTGGCCTGCAAGCTCTCCAATCTGGGATGCCTCGGGGGAAGTCGGACCTCCCTCTCACAATCCAGGACCACTGGCTCCTAACTGCTCACCTGCTTGACTGCCTGATTCTCCCTAACCACTTCTGCCTGTCTGCCCGATCGTCCTCTAATCGCACCCCCCTGCTGGCCTGATTGATGCCTAACCTCCCCCACCCCACCCCCAGCCTGATCATCCGCAACTGCCTTCCCCTGCTAGCCTGATCTCTCCCAACTGCTAAAAAATACCTCTCCCCCAGCATTGGGGAGGGGGCAGAAAAAAATAGAAAACATTCCTCCCTATTGCACATGGACCCTATATATGGGCCCACCTGGCCCAGGCTGGTAGGAAGCTTGGCACATTCTTGGATTCCTACTCAAGGGCGAGAGGGGTGACTGGAGGCAGCACACATGAGAGGGAACCTCCAGGTGTTCTCTCTGGTCCTGGCTACTAGTCCTGCCACATCCTGATGATAAGTTCCTTCCTGGTCCTGCCTGCAGCCCTGGTCCTCCTACCTGGCTCAGCCTCCCGTCTCCATCCTGGCCTCAGGTGGCCCTTGGCTCCTTGGGCCTCTGTCCTCCCCTCCCAGCCTGGAGGTCCCAAGGGGAGGTTATGGCTTCTCAGAGACTCCACAGCAGCCCTGTCACTGGTGCTCACACAGGGGAAGGGATACGTGTGGCAGAAGCAGCTGTATGAATGCGGGCGCAGGGACAAGTCCTCCAGGGTCACTTGGACAGTTTGCTGATGAGGCAGATCAGGGCCACGTTCTCGGCCTTGAGGTGCTGGTTGACAGCCTGGAGATTGGACAGGCCCTTCAACTCCTCTTCCAGCTCAGCAGCCTTGCGCTCCGGAGCCCTGCACTCAAATCTCTCCAGCCCCAGGAGGACCGGCCTCTGTGCAAAGTGCTCCTACCTCTGCATTGCATGCTCCAGCTCCATCTTGAGCTGCCCCAGCCATAGCCTGGTCTCAGTCAGAGCCTCACACTCTCAATGTGCAGCTTTGAGTAGAGCTTCCTGAAGCCTCCCTCAGGCTCTTCTGAACAGGGCTGGAGTTCTGTGCTGAGGGCCCGCTGCCTCAGGGGGAAAGGGCTTGATTCTGGGCTGATGTCTGCTGGCTTCACCTCCTCCCCTACCTCCGCAGGCCCTCTCCTCTCCTTGCTGGCTCTGCGGTGCTCCCTGGAGACCTGCGGACCCTCTACTCTCATTAGAATTCTCAACCCCAGGAACTCGGGGCTTCCAGGAAGGGCCCAGGCTCTGTGCAGCCCACTCTTGATTGGGATGGGAGAGTCCCATCAGGGGCAGGGTTGGCCGGCCCCACCCCCTGATCAGGCTGGTTTGCTGGCTAATGGGTGGCAGTAGAGCTTCACTGGAGGCCAGTGGGAGCCACTGGCACCCACAGGAGGCAGCAGTGAGAGGTGGGAGCGAGCTGGCACTGCCCAAGGGAGGCAGGAAGGAGCGGCCGCCACCCGTGGGAGGAGGGAGAGAGCCATCACTGCCCGCAGAAGGTTGGAGGGAGACACCTCTGCTGCCCACGGGAGCCACAGGGGGAGGGACCAAGAGATCAGCACTTCAGCCTGCTCGCCAGTCAATGCCACCTCATGGAGACCAATCCTCATCCTGTCGTTTCAATCATGACACCCCCCCCTGGCTCTTTATCCATTAGGATACACAATCTTCTCACGATAATGTGAGATAATAAAATCCCTACATGATGAGATGAAGTGAATGAAGCATTATTAAAGTAAAATGAGAGTTACTTGAACACAAGCACTGCTATACCGTGACAGCTGATCTGCTAATTAAGAGGGCTACAGAGTGCCCAATGGGCAGGATGTATGTACAACATGAACACCAGGAACGAAGGGATGAATCATGTCCTGGGGAAGTGGACGTATGATCGCACAAGATTTCATTACTCTACCAGAGCCCAGTGCAATTTAAAACTTATGAATTATTGATTTCTGGAATTTTCTGTTTAATAGTTTCAGGCCTTGGTTGATTGTAAGTAACTGAAAATGAGAAAAACAAAACCCTGGATAAGGAGGCACACTATATTTTTAATCTCATTTTTTTTCAGATAAGCCAACTGTCATATTAAGAGCTTAATCATATCCACATTTTCTAACTCAATGTCCTCATGCATCATATGCACCAGATTTTATTATCCCTGTTCTTTGCTTCTGTGGCATTTAAGTAGAGAGCTGAGTAGAAAATGGCTTTTTTTTAAAAAAAAATTAATGTAGATACTTTCCTCTATCCCCCATTGCCTTATAAA
This sequence comes from Vespertilio murinus, assembly GCA_963924515.1. NCBI lineage: Eukaryota > Metazoa > Chordata > Mammalia > Chiroptera > Vespertilionidae > Vespertilio > Vespertilio murinus. Next base: position 118,155,197 of record OZ004707.1, on the reverse strand, counting down.
TGTAATGAGTCTTCTACAAAATAATCACAGGACTGCAATCAAGGAGGGATGGTAAACATCACTACATTTAAAGACCAGGATTTTGAGATAGAAAAATAAAAGAGAATAAACTAAAGCCTAAAATAAACCAAAAATATTTTTCTTAATTTTTCCCTTTTTAAATTAGGAAAAAGCAAAAACCTGATCCTACACTATAACTTCTTTCTGAGCTTTTAATTTTAAACATACATAAGCCTTTTTAAACATAGAAACCCATCCAATTAAAAATGGAACCATGCTTTCTTTTCTCTTCCCCTTAATAATTCCTTTCATCATCTCCCGAGAACAGCTCCACATACTAGTTTCTTCATATATAATTAAGAATATATAGTGAATCGATTGTTTCAAAAACAGTTTACATTCAGGTGTTAATGTCACAATAATCCTAATGTGATCTTCATTTATGGCCAATTCTCAAGCAGGATGATAAAGAGGCAGAATAAATCAATCATCCACCAAAGTCAGAAATTGAAAGGTTCCCAGTCAGTAACTGTGCCTCTGAGATCAGCATAGAATTGTACATTGAAGGCATTTGCCAGGCAGGGGATGATAGTATGTGGCATCCGTCAATGAACACTGGCTATCTGCGTGCCTAAGGGAATCAAGCTTTAGCTTATTTCTCTGGGTGAGGAGCTGGCAATTATCCTGACTAGTATATTTTTGAAGGATAAGAGTAGAGGAGTCTGTTTTTGCTGCTGGAAACAATAAAAAGGAATATCACCCTCAGGCAATGAAGCAATGCCAGTGTTACGGATGGATTGTTTAGAAAAGGGAAAAGTAAGAAAGATAATAGAAGGTATTTGGTAAACATTTATTACTTTCCACTATATACTGAGCAGGCAAGGGAGTAAGTGCAAGTAAGTGGGAAATGAATGTCCAGGGGAACGCTTACTGTCAAAACCATGAAGTTTAAGCCTCACAGCCTTTCTTTTTCTGTGGACTCCTTCCTTCTGAGAAAGGTTCTATCAATATTTGATATGACCACATATTTCTGTAAAATTTGCAAAAAAGCATTTTATACTCTTCTTCTTAATGACAGCTCCCCTTTCCCATACTGTTCAGACTGTAGTCATCCTCAACTCTGTCTCCCTATGCATGCACTTCCTGAAATTGTTAATTAAGAAGACCACTTTTGCCAAGACCGGTTTGGCTCAGTGGATAGAGCGTCTGCGGACTGAAAGGTCCTGGGTTCGATTCCGGTCAAGGGCATGTACCTTGGTTGCAGGGCACATCTCCAATAGGGGGTGTGCAAGAGGCAGCTGGTCGATGTTTCTCTCTCATCGATGTTTCTGGCTCTCTATCCCTCTCTCTTCCTCTCTGTAAAAAGTCAATAAAATATATTTGTTTAAAAAGAAGACCACTTTTAATTATTCCAGGAGAGTATATATGAACGTCAAGTCCTTATAAGATTTAAGCTCATATCTCTTTGCAGCTTTGTAGGGCTAACTCTGTAAGCATGGACTTTTTGGAAAAGCAAGAATAACTGAAAAAGTGTTGTTGTTTTTTTACTTGTCATTCAAAATATACTTTGCACATAGAACACCTTTTGACATTTGTCCTCGGCTGTCAGTGGCAGCTTCTCTCTCTCAGAAGGAGTCATGGGTGGGGGCATTTATAGGGCATCCAGGATGTATTCTGAGACTAACATGGTGGTGGGTAAACACATCCTCAGAGCCAGCCTGGACTCAATTATCCCATCCACGTTATGTCTGTGAAGGCAGTTAATTTATAAAAATCTGCTGGAGGTGTTTGGAGTTCTAAATGAGAATGTCAATCAAAGGAGCCAGAGCTATAGAGCCAAATTAATTTCAGGAGAGATTAGGCAGAGAAAGATACTGAATCAGGGGCACACGGAATAATCCGATGATCACATGGATCCTAAAAGTTTTCTTATTTCCTCTGTAATCTCTTTGGGCAACACGTTGAATAGACTGATAACTATGCCTTCTGTTTGTACTGTGACCTTTATTGCAGATTCACTGCTTTGTGACTATCTCTTCCTGCCAACTTAGCTATCATGATCCCCCAAATAACAGAAGCCAAGAACAAATAATAGTACAAGACTGTCTAAGGTACTGCCACTCATCAGAGGTTAGAAGTCCAAATACTGTGAATAATATAAGGTGAGGTCAACAGACTCTGAAATTAGTTTTGCAAAACCTGAGCTTTGAAGCTGGTTAGTTACTTTCACCACATCTTTAAGTCGCTATGTTAGACAGAAGAACAAGCCCCAAAGACGCCCACATCCTAATCTCCAGAATGTATGAATATATTACTTTACAGAGTAAAAAAGGTTTTTAGATGTGATTAAATTAAAACATTTTGAGATGAAGAAATTGTATTGGATTATCCCCATAAGCTCAACAGGAGGGTCAGTGTCAGAGAAAGAGATGTGACAACGGAGGTAGAGATGCTATCGTTGCTGAAAGAAGGCCAAGAAGAGGGCAGAAGAAGAAAAAGAAAAAGGGGAGGAAATGGATTTACTTCTAGAGCCTGCAGGAGGAATATTTGTCCCATTTCACTCATTAAGGATTTCTAACTTTCAGAGCTATCAGACAAAATCTGTGTGGTTTTAAGCCATGCAGTTGACAGTAAATTGTTATAGAAGTAATTGAACACTAATACAATGATTGCACCATCTGTGAGCTACATTGGCTTTAGTAGTAGGTGTTTAACCTTGTACTTTATAGGTACTGTTTCTCATTTGGTGTTTAAATTTATATTTTAAGAATTTTTGCTAACATTTGAAATCAATTTAATATAATAAATAGGAAACAAATTTAAGTGAGTAATGATAATATGCTATGCTTGGAAGCATTGAAAAACATTTTCTTTTTGCTTTTAAAATACACCATGGAATTAAACATACATGTCACTTGCATGGAATTTAATATTAAACAAAACTGAATAACAACAATTCTACAATAAATTAACTTTTACACTAAAATAGAGAATCTGTCCTATATAATAAAAGGTCAGAGATCATAATAGCATTACAACTATAATGAACATTAGACCAGAACCACCTCAGCCCCTCACTGGGCTGGCCCCGCCCCCCCAACAATCAGTTAAGGGTGATCAGGCAAGCAGGCAGAGTGCTTGCTTGATCAGCTAGGCAGACCAGTGGTTAGGGGTGATCAGGTAGGCAGATGGTCCCTTGCAGGGCTGGCCCTGACCCCAGCAAGCAGTTAGGGGTGATAGTTAGGCAGTAAAATGGTTAGAGGTGATCTGGCATGCAGGCAGAGGCATTAGGGGTGATCAGGCAGGCAGGTAGAGAGGTTAGGGGCAATCAGGCAGGCAGGCAGGCAGGTGAGCAGTTAGGAGTCAGTGGTCCTGGATTGTGAGAGGGATCCCAGATTGGAGAGTGTGCAGGCCAGGCTGAGGGAAACAAGCCCTGCAAGAATTTTGTGCATGCACCAGGCCTCTAATATATGGCCTAAGCAACCATAAAGACCAAACAACTGGATTGACCTGTTGACCAGTTGCTATGATGCACACTGACTACCAGCTCAATGCAGGAGCTTCCCCCTGGTGGTCAGTGCACCCCCACAGCCAACCTCCTGTGACTGGTTAATGGCGTCAGCGGCTATTCCTTCCATGTCCAGTATGGCAACTGTTGCATCCTCTCCAGACCTTCCCAGGGCCTTCAGGCTGGGATGGGGAACCAGGGTGAGTGGCAGCGGATGTGGCTCCTTTCCCAGGGAGGGCAAGGGCCGGCTGCCAACCTCCCACACCTTGTTCTTCTGTCCCCTGCCACCCAAATCTTCTGGCAGGCCCCAATTGGCCCAGCCCTGATTGGTCCTGATCACTGGCCAGGACAAGGGGGACCCCTCCCCAGGCGTGCTCAAATTAGTGCACCGGGCTTCTAAAAGTATGTAATTATGCAATTGACCCATTGTTTAGCCTAATACAAAATAAAATAATTTCATTCTAAATGTTAAATGAATGAAGAAAAATACGTAAAATGAAAAATAGATTAATCAATAAAAATGTTTTTATTTTTAAACCTTTTATTGATTTGAGAGAGACATCAATTTGTTGTTCCATTTATTTGTGTATTCATTAGTTTCCTCTTGTATTTGAGCAAGATCAAATCCACAACCTTGTGATATCAGGACAATGCTCTAACCAACTGAGCTACCCAACAAGGACAAATACTTTTAAATATTAGAAACACTTTATATATGTATATTCAGTCTATATTTATATAATTTTAGAGCTAGTACAGAAACCAAAAGGGGAAAAGGCAGAAATAAAACTACAGAAGTCCCCAGAATCAGGGACATCTCATTTCTATTAAAACAACATAATAAAATATTTCACATTGATCTACTATAGGCACAAATATATGATACTTTTCTGAAGAAGTAAATAAACTTTCTGAACAAAGGACAGGGATTGATTCAGACAATCCACTCTCATAAAAGCTTCACAAATGTTCTGTTTTAAATAGTGTGCATTTTTATACACAGACAGCTTTAAAACAAGGCGTGAACGATGAATTAGCTCCCTTAATCTGGAGTGATTTTTACTTAGTTTATAACATCAGTTTAATTGGTTCCTTTTTCATTGACATCTCTAAGATTTGTCACTTTTCTAAATCCTCAGTCAAATATTAAGACTAAATTTAGCTTATCCTATTTTTTTCACATCTTTTAATTATGTCCTCCCCATCACAATTATTTCCTTCTGCTATCAGTTCAAATGGCTGAGCGCAGGACCATCAGCTTTGTCAGGTGTCTCAGTTATTTAAGTTGTTTACTTAATGTCAGCTTTGTTTATAACACTCAGTTTCCCACTCCTAATTATGCTTTTCCAGCTGCCCTAGATAGCCCATTATGAATAATAACATTTAAAAAAACATCCCAAACTTGACTGCCCACTACATTAGTTCTAATTAAGTACATATTCTTACAGCCTGATTTGTTTTATATTTCTTAACATTATGGGAAAGCATCAAAAAATCCTCAACACAGAACCTGATAATGCTGATCACCACTTGTAATGGATTTTCATCTCATGGACAACAGATGGGAGAAGCAGACTGTGGCTATTATGCACTGTTGTTCTTCAGCAAAGTATGCCAATATCTCTGCCATTTCTTGAGATTGGCACACATCTTATGAGCAATAGCTACAGATCCCCTGCTTAAGTCCTTTTGCTTAAAAATCATAATGGTTTTTTTTTTGTTCTATTTTATTTTTACAACATGAAAGAACTTGTTCATAGATACACCAAATAATGTAAGTGTAACAGAAGGCTCACTAAGGAGTCACTCTTTCTACCACTCTTTCTAAAAGTTGTAAGAAAAGTCTGGACACTATTTCTTTTCTCCCACCCAATGCACCACCCCAGTCACCGTCTTCCACACACATTCACACCCCTTTCAGATAAGTTCCAGGCTATGTTTTCAGAGGTTCTGCTAAAGATAGCATATGAGTTATGTTTATTGTAGTATATTTCAAAGTACCTAATCCTATATAATAAATCCCTAATATGCAAATCAGCCAAACAGCAGAACTGCTGGTCGTTATGGTGTGCACTGACCATTAGGGGGCAGATGCTCAACACAGGAGCTGCCCCCTGGTGGTCAGTGTGCGACCACAGGGGGAGTGTTGCTCAGCCAGAAGCAAGGCTCATGACTGGTGAGTGCAGTGGCAGTAGTGAAGCCTCTTCCTCCTCCACTGCAGGAGAGCAATAAAGGGTGAGGGGTCCCAGTCTAAGAGAACCCCGGAGTGTGAAAGGGATGTCTGACTGCTGGCTTAGGCCCGAATACCTGGGGGAATCGGGCCTAAGCCAGCAGGCAGACATTGCCTAAGGGTCCTGGACTGCAAGAGGGCACTGGCCATGCTGAGGAACCCCCCTACCTAGTGTACAGATTTTTGTGCACCAGGCTTCTAGTGTAATATAAAACCTTACACATACTAGGCTCTCAGTAAATATTTTCTGTGTCATGTCATTTAGGAACAAATATTAAGGAAGACACTGAAGCATCCTACCTAATAAAAGAGCAATATGCAAATTAACCATCACTCCGCTATACCCACAAGCCACACCCACCAGCCAATCAGTGAGTATGCAAATAAACCCAACCAAGATGGCTATAGCCTCAGAGAACAGGAGGGAGGCTTGAGTTTCCCAGGCAATGGAAGAAGCCAAGTTTTCTACCTGCCTTGCTGGCCTAAGCCTCCACTCAAGGCTACAAAGTTTCAACTATAGAAGGTAAACAAATCCAAACAGAAATGGCAGCAGCCATGGAGTTGGAGAGAGCAGGAGGTTAGGGTTGCCCTTGGCAATGGGAGAAGTAAAGCTTTCTGCACACACTGGCTGGCCCAGGCCTCCACTCCAGGCTACAAAGTTTCAATTATAGAAGGTAAATAAATGCCAATAGAAATGGCTGCTGGCCATGGAGCTAGCAGGAGGCTTGACTCCACTCCAAGCTACAAAGTTTCAATTGTAGAAGATAAATAAATCCCAGATACCAGGGCCTCCGCTTGGGTAGCCAGAAGGCATGGCCGGCCTGCAAACCACCACAGGCCCCTCACTCGGGCCACTACACGCCCCAAGGGAACCCCCACCCTGATCAGGGACACCCTTCACGGTAAACCAACTTCCCCCCACCCATGCACTAGGCCTCTATTCTATCTAATAAAAGAGTAATATGCAGACTGACTATCACTGCAACACACAATATGGCTGCCCCCATATGGTCAAAGATCTGCCCCCATGTGGACACAAGATGGCCACCACAAGATGATCAGCAGGGGAGGGCAGTTATGAGGGACCAGGTCTGCATAAGAGGGCAGTTGTGGGCAATCAGGTAAACAGGGAGGCATCAGGCCTACAGGGGAGGGTAATTAGGGGTGACCAGGCCTCCAGGAGAGGACAGTTAGGGGCAATCCAGCTGGCAGGGGAGCAGATAGGCATCAATCAGGCTGGCAGGGTAGTGGTTAGGGGGTAATCAGGCTGGCAGGCAGAAGTGGTTAGGGGCAATCAGTAAGGCAAGTAGGCAAGCAGTTAGGAGCCAGCAGTATTCCAAACCAGTAAGAATTAATGTATGCCAAGTCAATCTTGATGAATTCATGAATATATGGGTGATCTTGAGAACGCCTTAAACATATGAATATACCATTTGGGGCAGTCAGACATTCCTTGAGGGGTTCCAGATTGAAGAGGGTGCAGACTGGGCTGAGGGACACCCCTCTTCCCATGCATGAATTTCATGCACAGGGCCTCTTAGTAATTCATAACATATGATCTCTAGCCCTTCATCTAAAGATCACAACTCTTGATATATATAATGTGAGCAATAGTTATTTTTGGAAGTCATTCCTGTTTTGGGATGGCTAGCCATGATATAATCACACATGTAAGTAACTGAGAATCATTTACATATTTCCCACCAAGCTCATATTATATGTAATCATATTAAATAAACCGGCAGCTGAACTTCTTTTTAATCTAGTTTTTCAAAAATGCTGTGGTACCTGGATACCTTCTACAAAAATAGAGTATAATAGAAGAGAATTTGAAGCTAGGAGTGACCTTACCCAATTGAAGATAAAATAGTCTAATTTATCAAATATTTACAAAACTTGACCATATGATTGTATTTCTATTTTCATGATAAATACTCCCCATGTGACCTGTGGATTAGTAATGCACTCCCTTCCTTCAAATCTCCTCAAATATCACCTTTTTGATGAGGTTCACTCTACCCAACCTCTTTGAAATCACTACCATCCACAGCTTTCTTGATATTCTGATTTATTTTTTTCGTATACCTCTGCATACTATAAAATTTGCTTTACTAGGTATTTCTTGGTGGTTGCTTCCCTAATATCACTGTTAGGTAAATGCCATGAGAAGAATTTTTAATAACTTTTTTTTCTCCTGATGATTCCCAGTGCTTTGAATCATGCTTAGAGCAGAGTAACTACTGAATATATGTGTACTCAATGAATAAAGAAGCCAGAACTTTTTATCTTTTTGCTCTGCCAACTTCTCTGGTCTTCAGACTTTTTTCTCATGCTTGCAAGGCAATACAACTGACATCATCTTTTCAAACAACTTCCTTCCCAACATGGAGAAGGGAGCTTTCTTTCTTGGCTCTCCTTTTTGTTCATTAAGTTTAATTTCAATATTGTCAATTTTCTTCATTATGCTTTCTTGTCATTAATTGCATTTGTTCTATCATCGTATCTTGAATGCCTCACTTCCCTCTTCCCTTCCCCCCCTATGAATATGGATACCAAATTTATGTATATATATTTTTCTTTTCTCTTTGGCTTATTTAATGGTTCCATCCATATTTATACATTAGGTTTCAATTGACATACATTTAAAGGTTTTGCAATTTGTTATTGAATTTCCCCTATAACTCCTAAATTGCTTAAGAGATAGTTTTGTTTTGATATAAATTTATAGATAAATAAGACAATATTTCTCTGTGGACCTCTTAGATGTAGTTTCACTATGTTGTGATAAGAAAATCCTTATTTTAAAAATATATTGGGGTTTTGTGAAGTCTAATAAATGAAAATTTATAATGATTGATCCATTGATAGTCATATATGTTTACATGTTGCTGCATTTTTAAAACATATTTTTTTTATTTAAGTGAGAAGTGGAGAGAGAGAGAGACAGAAACAACAATGATGAGAAGAGCAAATCATTGATCAGCTGCCTCCTGAATGTCCCACACTGGGGATTAAGCCCACAATCTGAGCATGCTCTCTGACCAGGAATCAAACCATGACCTCCTGGTTCATAGGTCAATGTTCAATCATTGATCTATACCAGCTGGGCATGTTGCTGACTTTTTTAACAAAACACACAATTTATTCCAAATAGACTTATTACTTCCATTAAGCTATACATTCAAAGAAGTCTATTTATAACTAGGTATCGCTAAAGCAGATGAAAATGTTAAAATTGTCATCATTGAAAAAGTAAAATGTTTTAATGGCACTGTAAAATAATTCATTTCACATTTTGCTATACATAGAAAGTGCTAAATTAAGAGACTTCTTTTGTCATTTAGGAATAGAAAGAAGAAAAATAAATTGAATAAAAATAACTTGAATGCATTTAAAAGAAACTTTTTACAATATTCTTTAGTAGATGTAAAAAACTCACTTAACATGTAGATATAAACTGTGAATAAAAGTGTATAATTAATGGCTGTGGTGTAGTTCATTCAGTGAAAGTTTAGTCCAAAGGATGAACTGGGAAAAGGATCATTGAAGTTGTCACTTTTACCAATAAAGGGTGAATTATTTATCATGAAAATGTAAGGTTATCATTAGTATTAGTAAGAGTTTATAATAATATGAAGACAGTGTCCTGTCTATGTATATTTCTGTGTAAAATTTCCTCAAATAAAAAAATGGAATTTATTTCAATAAGCCAGATTTTAAGATTTAGATGGAAAAGTAGAAAATTCCATTTTTCTGTAACCTTAAATTTGACCTAATATCTGTCTTTGTGGTGCAGTTCTTTGTAAATACTGTATTATGTCTTATCTATTTCTGAAAAGGCAAAGCCAACAAAAGAATATTTCTGTAGTTATTTTTAGCATCAGGTCAGCCTCTCTCTGAATTCCCACTGCTTTAAAATGTGATTTCAAGATCTACTGGGTTTGTAGGTGGAACAGATTTCAAGGGTTTTGAACTTGAATGCATTGTGATTATTTTTTTTTCTTTCCTTGACAAAATTGCAAGGAATGTCTGCTCCTTCTAAAGCACTTCTGAAGAAATGGAGCTGACTGGCTACAGCTTTATATACAGCATGGCTTTCCCTGTGGGAGATGAATAATAATTGTTTTGTTTCCAGAGCATCACAGAGTAATATGAAATTTGAAGACAATAATAAACCTAGGCTCAGCTCCTGCCTCTGAATCATCAGTCAGATCAAATGAGCACGGGATGTCGTACAAAGTGAATGTAATGTTAACTTTCTGTACTCGAGATGAAAATATTTCATCTGCTAACATATTTCAAAATGACTTTTGAAAGAGATGCCTTGCTTTGATTGATAGTACTCTATTCAGTGTACATTACAGAAACCATTATTTATCAACATGATTTTTTTGATATTTTACTCTAAGATTTAATCTTTGATTAAAAGAGCATGCTTGAACTTACATTTTTTTTTATGTCTATGTGGTTCATGGAATCTTGAAGATATTTTTTATTGTTGACAGAGGAGTGTTTCAAAATCCAGTCCTTGGTGTATGATAAGAATATGTGTGATTGAGAGGTTGCTGAATGTACTTAATTTCTAGGGTTATATTTAAGTTTAGATTCTTGATTCAGGAGTTCCTAGGTTTTGAGACTGGAATCATACCTTTACTTTCTCTGTGACCTTGTAAAATTACTGCATCTTTAATATCATGAAAATAATAACTGACCCTATCTGATAGTAATGTTATGTAAATTAAATGAGGTAGCCAGAGCAGAACTCCTTACAGTGTGCCAGATACATATGAATGTTAATAAATGATAGATATTAGTTATAAAAGTTGACTTATAACAAAATCAAAAATAATCCTGGCCAAGAAATGCTGAGCTCTAATAAAAATAATTATTACTTAATCACTCTATAACCTTGGGAAAAACACATAAACTCTTTAAATTCATTTTAATATTAACAAAATAAATTTTACAAATTTCTTGTATATCAAATAAAGCTGACATAAAAGTAAAATATGATAATATGTATGGTTCTTTCATAAAGTTATATGCTCTTTTATTTAATGGTCTATTTATTTTATTATCTCTCTTCACACACAAATTCCTTTAAAACCATGAAATTAGTTGATGCTTTCTACATAAGTCCATATTTAAAATAAATGAAAACTCAAATTCAAACTGCCTTCAACCATATGTAGAATTTGCATGTATATAAATATTTTTCATGGTTTCAGTTTTTTAGAAACGTGCTTTTTAATGCTATTTTACCTCCTTCCTAATAGTTAACTATCAACCCTATATTCAGGATAGTTTACTTCTCCAACCATTTGCTACAAGTGCCATATTTCTTATATCCCTGTGGAATACTCTGGTTATAAAATTGAGCATAGAAAAAGAATGAAATTGGATGTACAGCTCAAGAAGCTATTTTGGTCACCATATCTCCCAGGAACAACTTGATATGGATTTATAATCCATCTTTAAAATTGATTAACTTTAGGGACTGGAAAGGGAATGAAATATTTAAGCACTCAAACTTTAATATGATTTAAATATCCAAATATGATTTACAGGGCTAGCTTGGAGGAAATAAAGAAAACAGGAAAAAAAAAGAAAAGAATTAGTTTTCTGTCGGATTTATATTACCACAAGAAAATGTTAATTTTTGCATACTGGACCAAAATATATATCACTGGCATATGAGTTTTTATTCCACTCAGTATTGCTGGGAATCTAAAAGTCAATAGAAATGAATGAATATTTTTGTATACTCCCAAGTGCTCCAGTTTCTTCCAAGCAGTCCACTGTTTAAGTATTTGTTTTTTTTGGTGAATGTGTTGTGTGTGTGTGTGTGTGTGTGTGTGTGTGTGTGTGTGTGTGTGTGAATTTTAGAGGTGATTGGCAGCCCAGCTATCTCGATGGAGATTAGTAGTATGAACTTGCAACATGCTTTTAAAGTAACATAAATTGCCAAATTTAATGATACTTAACTATGGAATATGAGCCAATTTTGTGCCACGCTGTAAATATTTGGGGATGAGATCGATAGAAAATAAAAACTATATTACCTACATTTTCAATATAAATAATATACAAAATCATGTCTCATGCAATTTAAGAAATAGTTGCTATTTAATTGCATATGAGTGTATTGGGTTTGGGGGCTGGGGTTGGTAATTCTCTAAGGTGTCTCCACACATTTTATGACAGTTTTGTCCTGGACTATCTTCCCAAGGACATTTGTAAAGTAAACCGCCTAAGAGACTAGGAAGAGCGTCTCCCTGTGAGTCAGTGCACACATTTGTTTCCTGACCAGGATAATAGAGATAATGTTTTATTCTCTCCTTAGTAGATTTCCAAAACTGTGACTCAGCCCTTCAGGATCTGAGGGCAAAAGTAACTGATGCACACAGGAAACCCCTGTGATGAGCTGTGCTGTAAGTCGCACGGTCCTCTGTCTCTGTCTCCGGGGTTTCTGGCCTTCTAGCACCCATGAAACTGTGGGAGGCAACTTGTTAGCTTAGAAGTAGGATAAAATCTCAGATTTCAGTTTTTGCAGATTCGCTGTGATGGAACAGCTATTTATTGAGAACTTAATGTATAAATGATTATGTTCAGTGTTGCAGAGAAATACAGAGACCATGTCGCCCATATCCTAAAGGTATTTGTCATTAAAGGTGGAGTGGGAAAGCAAGCTACATCCAGAATAGTGTAACTCAGAGAAAGAAATTATTTATTATTTATACTGACAAATACTAAAAACAAAAAAACAAAACAAAAAAAACACACCATCACCAACAAGTTATATGTTGATAGGTGCAAAAATGGGTTGTATAGGGTAAAGAAGTACCAGGCTAATGAAGCTAAAGTAGTTCTTGACCTGTTTCTGTAATGACAATCATGGCTTAATTTGATATTATGTGGAACGCTGCCTGAGTGTGATACTTAAAAGGCAATTTAGGACAGATCAAGAAATAGACGATAGACAAAAAAAAGAAGTTGGATCTTCTATCTGTCAACCACTATGAAACACACACACACACACACACACACACACATACACACACACACTCACACACACACACACACACACACACACACACACATTTATTGCAGGAAATTGGCCTACATATTTGGCAACTACTTCAAAGTCCCTGCAAGGCTGTCTCCTCTTCTCATGGTGGAGCCTCAAGTCCAGTAGGCAGCAGGAAGAAAGGCACGTTCATGAGCAGACTGGAATCTCTTGAGAGTGAGCTTGAATCCCCTAAAATTTGATTGAATTGTGTGTTCATTCTTTTCACCTCTGACCTTGGTGAAAAAGGTACCTTTCATGCCAACAAGTTGAGTTAGCAGATGATCAACAATGTACGTATAAAATGATTGCTGCCTCCCTCCCGCCCTCCAGAATCCTGTAAGAATCTCTTACTGCACACCTTACCAGGAGGCACAGGAGAAAGGGAAACAGTTTAGCCCAGTTGACACATTACAAAGTCATCATAGATCTTAACATATAGATATCAAAAGGCCTTTATTTTATTTTTTAAAATATATTTTATTGTTTTTTTACAGAGAGGAAGAGAGAGGGATAGAGAGTTAGAAACATCGATGAGAGAGAATCATCGATCAGCTGCCTCTTGCACATCCCTTACTGGGGATATGCCCACAACCTAGGTACATGCCCTTGACCGGAATCGAACCCGGGATCTTTCAGTCCACAGGCCGATGCTCTATCCACTGAGCCAAACCAGTTTCGGCTCGAAAGACCTTTGAATATTTTTTATTTTTTAAAATAAATACTACAGAAACTAGCAATTAATATATTATATTAAAAATGCACTAACACATTTGAAAAATAATGTTCAATTCTAGAAGAGCAGCTAATTGTATTGAAAACATTTACTGTCATTGGCAGTTTACAAAGTATGTGCTGTATTACCCTCTAAAGTTTATAATTTTTTTCTATTTTTCCTACCAGAAAAATAGTATGTTTTTCTTCAATATGTTAAGCACATACTCAAATAACTAATTTGGCAAACAATATAATAAATCACCTTTAAATAGATACCTTTTAAGTAGTAGGAAGAACCCAATAAAGGCTATCTTATTAGTTAATCTCATTCAGCGTGGTCATCTGTTTGGTTTGGACCATTCAGAACCAAAGCTGTGGAAGACCATTTCACTGTCCTAAAGAAGTGTTTTGGCTGAGCACTGAATTATGTGGGCAAATCTCTAGAAGGTAAAGAAGCACAAAATTGTTAAAAGTCTTCAGCTATTGATTTTTTTATTTTAATCTGTTTTAGACACTACACACACTACTTTTTGTGCCTCAAAAAAATTGAATGTGATGACAGTGACACAAGTTTTACTGTATTTAATTCAGCTTTTCCTAAGCTTAAAATAGAGAAAGCATTAATAAATACTGACCTCTCTGTCTCAGATCTGCCTGCAATAAATTTTAATAAGCTACATTTTATGCTGCAATGCAAGCATTGAACTGCCATAGTTATGATTAATAGAGAAGTATTGTTATAAAAGAAAACAGTTTTAAAAGAAAATAATTTTGTTACACAGTACTATCACATCAATATTAAAAGACGCATGGTACTGTTGCAATAAAAAAAAACACCTAAACATAAAAATTTTATTGTTAATAGTAAATTATTATGTTGTTAATTCAATTACTTCTCAGATTTTAAAGTATCATAGTAATAACTGTCATCAAAATTTGAAAAATAATTTGTAGGAAAGTTATGTAAAATCACTATTATTTTGGTGTAAAACTTTAAGAGACAGATTACTCATAAAAATATATTTGAATAGAAAGATTCCAAATTAAAATTAGACTCTTTATTCGAAGTCCTAAATAAATAGACATGAAAACCACCAAAGCTGCCAATAATTTTAATATTCTTAATAAATGTCTTTGCAAACATTGAAAAACAGCATTTTAAAATTTTAATTTCTATGTTTTTAATAATTCAGTTATTACTGAAATTATTTTTTAAATATTTTCCAGTCAAAACTGACTTCTCCATTCAGTGTAAACACATATTTTCTCAATAGCTACTCCAGAATTTTTCACTGAACAAGAACTATGCTTGTTTAGAAATTGTACTAAGCCGAAACCGGTTTGGCTCAGTGGTAGAGCGTCGGTCTGCGGACTGAAAGGTCCCGGGTTCAATCCCAGTCAAGGGCATGTACATTGGTTTAGGGCACATCCCCAGTAGGGGGTGTGCAAGAAGCAGCTGGTCGATGTGTCTCTCTCATTGACGTTTCTAGCTTTCTATCTCTCTCCCTTCCTCTCTGTAAAATATATTTTTTTTAAAAAAAGAAATTGTACTGAAGAAAGAAAGATTAAGCTTTTAGATACATCTAATAGGTCATGTGAGTGAAGAAGGAGGAGGGAAATTGTTACACATGACAGATGAGCAGAAATTGGAAGTAGGAAGAGCAGAAAGAAGAGAAGACTATAAGAGAGATTGCTCAAGTATTGTGGTTCACCAAAGCTTGAGTTGCAGAAATGGCTTGGAACTTTTAGCCAGGTAGCTAATATGGATCCTCAAGTCATTTAATTGCAGAGAGAAAATTTTCTCATCTTCTTTAATCTCCTAAAGCAGTGGTTGGCAAACTCATTTGTCAACAGAGCCAAATATCAACAGTACAACAATTGAAATTTCTTTTGAGAGCCAAATTTTCTTAAACTTAAACTTCTTCTAATGCCACTTCAAAATAGACTTGCCCCAGCCATGGTATTTTGTGGAAGAGCCACACTCAAGGGGCCAAAGAGCTGCATGTGTCTCCTGAGCTGCAGTTTGCTGACCATGGTCCTAAAGTGAGGACAACTCTCCTCGAGTTACAACAACAAACATTCTAGAGATTAGTCATCTTGCTGCTTTTCTTTGACTTATTTTATCTCTGCATGTCTTTCAATTCTTCTAAGAAGTGGCTTTCAAAATTCTGCATTCATCAGAATCGCCTGGACAACTTTTTAAAAAATCATAATCAGAGTTTTTATTTAGTAAATTTATAGTGTGGCCCAACATTGCTGGTTAGGGGACCACATTGTGAGAATCCTATATAATAAAAGGCTAATATGCAAATAGACTGTACAGCAGAACAACAGAATAAATGAACAACTGGTCACTATGATGTGCGCTGACCACCAGGGACCATGCATGGAACATGGCAGGCATCGGCAGCAGGTAGCAGAACACAGAACATTGTGGGCATCAGCCATGGAGAAATGGTGGAGCAGTTGAGCAGGAGCACCAAATCAAGGCCAGTTGCTGATATCTGGGCAAGCATCTGGTGGTTACTGAAAATTCTTTGCTCCCATGTGCTGCAGTCCCACTCAGCATTCACATATGCTCCTGGTGCTGGCCCCTCTGGCACCTGCTGCTGACACCAGCACTGAAACCACCACTCGCACACACTGCTGGCACACAGCACCAGTCCTGATTGCTCAGCACCGTCAGTGGGTGCTGATGGTGCTGATGGTGACTGATGACCCCTATCATCCCTGAGGGTTTCTCCCCATCCCCCTGCTCCTGAGGGGCAATCAGGTCATCAGCAGTGGCCACTTGCATCCACTGATGGCACCAATCCTGCTCACATCTGCCATTGGCACTGGCCCCAATTGCTCCGTACTGTTAGTGGGTGTGAGTGGGGCCGGCGCTGTCAGTACATGGGACCAGTGGTGATGGGAGCAGAACTGCCAGAACAGGGGACCAAAGTTTGCAATAGGAGGGGCTAGGCAGGGGCATGGAGGATGGGATAAAATCCACCCCTGTGCCCACCACAGCCTTGTGGCACACAGGTTACTTTCAAGGTGTACGACTTTGTGCACTAGGCCTCTATTCTATATATATATATAGCATATATATATATATATATATATATATATATATATATATATATATAGAATAGCTCCATATATATATATGGCTAATATGCTAAATGTCTGCTGACCAGTAGCTATGATGCATACTGACCAGCAGAGTGAAGATATTCAACGCAGGAGCTGCCATGACACACAATGACCATTTACAGAGAAACAGCACCATGGACCTGGTGCCCACCAAGAAACACTTGGCTTTCCCCAAGTGAGATACAAGCTCTGCCACCACCCCCTAGAGACATCCCACCAAATCTCAGCCAACACTGCAGAGACACCATGGCGCAAAATGCAACCCATAGCACAGTCCAGCCCAGCCCATCACGTAGCAATGCCCTGCTTCCTCTCCCTAGCGACTAACCTTCTTGGAGTTTCTTCAACCCAGGAACAGGACTTGCTTTATAGCCAGGTGCAAACATTTTGCAGTTCAACCAAATGTCTGTGAAGCATTTTCCCATGCCTCATCTCATTTGATCCGCACAAAAGTGCTGGAATAGGTAGATAGGAGACTTGGTGGAATCCTATTTTCTTTTCATTAGCCCAAAAATGGAGATTTAGAAAGCTTAGAAACTTGACATGACTTAAAAGAAGTGAGAAATGGTAGACTTTGAAAATTGCTTCAGGTTTTTTTCACTAAGCAGAATATAATCACACTGCTATAGTTAAATATTTTACCCTCTGTGATCTTCAATAATAATCTGCTTTGTGTTGATATTTACTGCTGTGTTGCTAACAATTACTTGAAAGAGAAGGTGGGGTGATTCACTGGGTGGAAAAAGTTTAGCTAAATCAGAAAGCAGGCCTAACTAAGCAAGTGCATTCTATATATATAAAAGGTTAAGTTTACTCATGCATGCACGATGCATATAAAGCTCTCGCTGGTGCCAATTGCATGAGTGTGTTTTGATCTGTCATTGTCAATCATAAATTTGGTAGACACTTCTATTATAGAGAAAAGGCAAATAGTGATATTAAATATTTCTTCTAATTAATTTCCTTTCAATGTGCACAAATTTGTGGACCAGGCCACTAGTAAGAATATAATTAGGTAGGTCTCATATTCCTGCTACCAAGTTCACTCAGGTGACCATCACCTACCTGATCTGCTTCCTAACTGATCTGCCTACTACTCCTCTTCTTAGTAGTCAAAATGATCTTTCAAAAAAATATAAATCTGATTGGGTAAAATTTCCACAATAGGCCTCCTCTGTCTACTTTATGTAAAGTGTAATGAATTCCTTTTCTCCTATATCCCACACTCCAAATATACAGTGCTTTATATTTTAAAGGTGTATATAGTATTATATTATTTTATATGTGTTATTTATAAATCATTGGATTTGTGACAATCTTGTCTATCCTGCTTATATCCCTTCTCCTAACTAGTACATGGCCCATATTATAGATTTTATTAATATTTGTTGTAAGAATAAATAAAATTGCATATATGTGTTGGGTTGAGGAGATATGCTATTCTGTAGAAGTTAAAGTACAGAATTCTATATCTAAGTAAACATATTAAGAGAGAAATTATGTAGTTGATATGACAAAACAATCTCTAAAATATTGAATTCCTTGGAATAGGAACTCAGAAGTAAAGGTTATAAGAATAATATTTTTGTTCCCCTATATTTAGGAATTTCAATGCCTTTGAGGTTTGGATGTTTCACAGATGATCAAATCGATTTTAAATCAATATTTTCTAGAGCTAAAAGGAAGGGTGATACCAAACAAATTGGATATAATTAAACTTATTTCTGAAAAAGAAAATGGTGGCTTAGGTAAACACACCTACAACAATTTCAAAACTACAACTAAAAAACAAAATGTTTATCACCCAGAACCACGGGAAAGCTGGCTGAAAGGAAGCTCTACAACTAGATTGAAAGAGAAAGGAGCATTCAGAGAACAAGTGCTGAAAAACTGAGGTACGGGGTGCACGCTAGATATGGGCAGACAGTGGATCCCGGCTGGCAGTGGGCATTGCTTTTTTCAATGTGAAGAGACACAAGCTCCTGATCTCTCTGAAATCCAGTTTCTGGGGAGAGGCTAGACTGTCTGCCATCAGGTTGAAAAGAGGGGGTGGCTTGCTTGCAGAGCCACGCACAAGAATAATTGTTGTGTGGGAGCACGAGAAGCGGGGACATGTTCAGAGAGGCAGAGACAGCTGACAGGCAGCCATTGCTGTTGGTCATGCCCCAGCCTAGTGACGCCCAGAGCCTCTGCCTAGCACAATCTACAAACACACCCAAGCTCTAAGCAGTGGCTTTTGCATATGAATGACCTTCTCTATTGCAGTTTAACCTAGCAAACTTTCAACCTGGTGCAGACAGGACCAAAGCTTCCAAGCTCCAAGCATGGAGGAGAGGACAGTGGTTCTCACTGTAGCTAATGCATGGTGGCCTCAGACAGTAGGTGAACTGCACCCCATTGGAGATCCAGAAGCCAGTGTACCTAGTAGTCAGTGTGAGACACCAGATTTCAACTCCTCACATCCATAAGTGACACATTCGGGAGGCAAACTCAGTGAGCACCAAAGCCCCACTGAAAAAGGCATGCACCATAAGTGTGTCTGAAGTGCAACAGTTCTTCCATTAGAGACACAGAGGGTCTTCACAGACAATTGGCCTGGAGGTCAGTTCCTCCCATTGTACCAACAGCAATCAAGGCTTAACTAAACCAAAACATTGCACTCATCCCACAAAGGGGTGTACCAAGAGCAACAACATCAGGTGATTGGGGAAGCTGAGCTACTGGAGCCTATACATCACCTACCACAGAAAGCCACTCCATCAACATAGGGGGGCAACCAAAATGTGGAGACACAAAAGCATATAATGAATGGGAGAGATGGAGGAAGGTGAAACTACTGGATGACGCAGAGTTCAGAATCACATTTATAAGGATACTCAAGAATCTTCTAAAAACTGCTGAGCAACTTGATGAGACCTTCAAGTACCTTAATGAGAATACCAAAAAAAAAAAAAATGGAAAAGGATCAGTTAGAAATTAAACATACACTGTCTGAAATAAAGAATATACAAAACTCAACTGTAGATCAATGTACCCCAAGAGTCAAACTAAAGATCTGGAATATGAGGAAACAAAAAGCACCCAACCAGAGAGGCAGAAAGAAAGAAGAATCCAAAAGTCTGAGGATAGTGTAAGGAGCCTCTGGGACAGCTTTAAGTGTACCAATATCCGGATTTTTGGGGTGCCAGAAGAAGAGAGAGAACAGAATATTGAAGGCCTATTGAAAGAAATAATGATAGAAAAATTTCTCTACCTGGTGAAAGAAGTGGCCTTACAAGTCCAGGAAGCACACAGAACCCCAAACAAAAGGAATCCAAAGAGGGCCACACCAAGACACATCATAATTAAAATGCCAAGGGCAAAAGACAAAGAGAGAATCTTGAAAGAAACAAGAGAAAAACACTTAGTTACCTACAAGGGAGTACCCATATGACTGTCAGCTGATTTCTCAACAGAAACTATGCAGGCCAGAAGGGAGTGGCAAGAAATATTCAAAGTGATGAACAGAAAGAACATACAACCAAGATTATTCTACCTAGCAAAGCTATCATTCAGAATTGAAGGTCAGATAAAGAGTTTCACAGACAAGAAAAAACTAAAGGAGTTCATCACCACCAAACCAGAATTATATGAAATTCTGAAGGGTATTATTTAAGAAGAAGAAGAAGAAGAAGAAGAAGAAGAAGAAGAAGAAGAAGAAGAAGAAGAAGAAGAAGAAGAAGAAGAAGAAAGGTAAAGGTAAAAACTATAAACAACAAAAAGACATCAAATACATACCTACCAATAAGTGAATCTAAAAATCAAGTGAATAAAAATCTGAAGAATAGAATGGACTGGTGAATATAATAGAATCAGGGGCATAGAGAGGGAGTGGACTGAAAATCCTCAGTGGGAAGTGGATCTGAGGGGTGCTGGAAGAGATTAGACAAAAACCTTACACCTATGGATGAAGACAGTGGCAGAGGGTAAGGGCATGGGGTGGGGTAGGGTGGGGAATCGGGTGGAGGAGAGCTATGTGTGTGTGGGGGGACACCTGTAATAATCTGAACAATAAAGATGTATTATATATTAAAAATATATTTCTTCTTTGTAAAGAGGTCTACAACACACTAAAGCTACTTAGAAAGAATATCAGATCCAAAATGTCTCTCAGAGATAATCTAGTTCACTTGGCAGACTTGTTAATTAAAATACACTTTGCTTTCCAACCCTAAACCCAAGTTTCTGATTCAGTAAGTCTCAGGTTAATGAGAAAATTTGCATCTCTTAACAACTTCTGAGGTAATGCTGATACTGCTGATCTCAAGCCATACTTTGAGAATCACTGCTATAGTCTAAAGCATGGATTTTGTATGGGAATAAATGAGTGCCCAGATGAGAGTGCCCAAAGTTGTAAAGGGTCTTAGAAGTATAAAAAGAAGGAAGGACCACTGAGATTTGTCCAAAGAAATTATACAAAGTCAATCTTGTTATGGCGTGCTTGTGGCCTTGCCCAAGTTCAGTGTATTTTGATATCCAAAGACTTTTGGACTAAGTTAACTGTCAGGACAAGGAATCAACATAATATGTTTGATGCCATCTTCTTATACATACTAACAATTTTTCTGAACCTTATTAGATAGAACAAATGCTATTAGTCAATTTTAAAGTGTAATAAAAATAGATGAAACATATTTTTGTCTGAAATGCATTTGAAAAGCTGGGCTATTTAAATCATGTAATAAATGCTATGCTCTCAAGAGAAAATTGATTTTTCCCCCCAGGCTAAATGAGATGGAGTGAATTTGATTGGCAAGAATGCTATTTTGAAAATTATTTGGATGCTAAGATGGGACTTAGAGAAAAAGATAACTATCTGCCAAGTTTAATGAAGAGAGAAGAAACAAGTATTATACATTATCAAACTTTGTGATGTTATCGTGATGGTTTTTCACATTTATATGAAAAATGTTTGCATTGTTCTAAATTTTCTTAAAGTTTATGCTAATAATTATGACCATGAAAACATTCTTTATCACATATTATTCGCATATTGTCTGATCCACCAAATTAAATTCTACATCTGGGATAGATGGACAACCTGTTAATTCCAAGATTCTACTATACTACTGTGGAAACCCTTACCACGACCAGCGTGGTTCAGGGCCCACACTCAGGGTCCGGTTTCTGGAGGAGACCATACACTAAAAACGAAGAGACTGGAAAACAGTTAATTTGGGAAAATGCAGGCCAGGCAGGGAGTCAAGCCTCTAGTAGGAAGACTTACCCCGGCCCCATCTAGCCTTTTGCCATTCCCTTTTATTGAGATTCTGAGACAAAGACATTGCTTAGGCAGAGAAGTTCCAGCAGCAGAAAATTAACAAGAATTTACATACTATTAACAAACTAAAGTTGCCTCAAGCTCTACTACCTCAACTAGACAATGAGTTAATTGCTCTGACCTTTCAGAGCCATTGAGGTTGGCCATCTCTTTTTGCATATTAACAATAGTGACAATGTTTGGTTTCCTTAGACAGTTCTTTTTACATTTTATCACTAGTGACTCAACCTAGAGTCAATGAGTTAGTAGCTCTGACCATTCAGAGCCATCAAGGTTGGCCAGTTCCCTTTACATTTTATTACCAGTTAGGTTTCGGTTCCCGGCATACTACTTGGTTTTCAATGTGACTGTTCATGTAACACAACTTAAGACTCATAATTCTCAATTGAAAAATATCGGCTGTTAAATTATTCTTTTCAAAGGTTATAAGAATGAAAGTGCAAAATAATTCTAAAAATCTGTGTGACATAATTTTGAGTAAAACACTATTACGTGCAAGGTCTAGAAAACTTATGAATTAAAAATGTAAAAGGATATTAGCTCTAAAGAGCTGTTTTAGTTATCTACTGCTACATTAATTGTCACAAATTTAGCATCTTAAAAAAACAAATTTATGGTTGCATAGTTTCTATAGGTCAGGAGTCTGGGTTGAGATTAATAGACTCAAAGCCAAGCATTATCCAGGCCAGCAAGCTCCTCTGAGGCTTCCGGTCATCTTTCAAGCTCATTAGTTGTTAGTAGAATTCAGTTCCTTATTTTCATTATAGAGTTACAGGATCTTTATCAGCTTCTGAAGGCACCCTCAGTGACTAGTGAAATGAACCTCTCACAATATGGCATGTTACTTTTATGAAACTAACAAGAGAATCTAGGTCATGCTTTAAATATCTGCCTTCATTAAAAAGAAAAAGAAAAAAGGCCAACTGCCTTTTAAGACTTACCTGAATTAGTCAGATCCACCCAGAATGATTTCACTTTGATGAACTCAAACATAAAGCATTTGGGACATTAATTACACCTTCAAAGTCCTTCAGTTTTGTCAT
This sequence comes from Vespertilio murinus, assembly GCA_963924515.1. Lineage (NCBI taxonomy): Eukaryota > Metazoa > Chordata > Mammalia > Chiroptera > Vespertilionidae > Vespertilio > Vespertilio murinus. The sequence goes on along the minus strand of OZ004707.1, from coordinate 118,132,175 downwards.
TTAAAATAATCTAATCATGAAAGTGACATTTATAATGCTCATGGACCTTCTTAACATGGAAGGGAAATAGATTATAGCAAATATACATACCGTATTTGCCAGCGTATAAGACGATTTTTTGGCCCTGAAAAATACCGTATTTGCCGACGTATAAGAGACTGGGCATATAATACGACCCCCTAACATTTCCACTCAAAATACAGAGTTTGTTATATACTTGCCGTATAAAACTACCCCCCACTTGGAGGCATATTTTTCAGGGCCAAAAAATCGTCTTATACACCGGCAAATATGGTATATCAGAGGAAAGGAATTTATCCTTACCATCTTAAAATTTGGATGCCTACCACAAGCTACTGTTTATATAAAGTTTATTTTATATTATTTTCTGATTATAAAGTATTTTGGATACAGATTATGTGTTATGGAAATGTACACTTGAAACCTATGTCAATTTATTAACCTATTTTACCCCAATAAATTTAATATAAAAACAAACAATTGTTAAGGCATGACTTTTCTCTATTTTTTTATTTGTATACATATGTGTAAATAATTTTAACTATTAGACCTTACTGCAAATACAATTTTTCATCTTACTTATTCACTTAAAATATTAGAAATATTTTCCATGTTATTTATATTATTCTAAAACACTCTTTCCAGTGCCTATATAATATTGATCACATGAATGCATTATCATTTATTTTTAATAATTCCTTAGGTTTATTTCCATCATTTTCATATTTCAATGATCCTTGACATAGGTACTTCTATATGTTAGTCTTTGTTAGCATCTCAACTTAACGTGTGTGTAGAAGGTATTGATGGATATAATGTTTCATGCCTATCCGCATCTCTGCCCTTGGGTAGTAACCCCCATTCTCCATAATTTCTGTGCCTGGCCATTTGATTACTTTAGCTAATTGCACAGTAACAACCCGATTCAATCAGTGTTGATTTACCCTTGAGCAATCATTTTATGAACTCTTGCCACTTCCATGAAATAGTCCCAGGCAAGGCTGAGGAGTTATGTGATTATCACTGAAGGAACCTGACTGTACATAGCAAAGGCCAGGTAGCCGAAGCCTAAAACCAGGTCACTGCACACACATAAGTGAGCCCAATAAAGATCATCTGATCCAAGTCAGGAAAACCATAGACTCGTGAAAAATGATCATTGGTTATTGTTTTAAACAACTAAATATTTTGAGTAGTTTCTTAACTTATACAAATTTCTAGAAATGAACTAAAGAGGACACATTTAGAGGAATCAAAAAGTTGACATAAAGTACTAGTAATTTATTTAGCAAAGTAACATTTAAAGTCCCACTGAAGAAGTGAGATGAAAACTGCTTTCTTAATAGAAAAAGGAATAGGCTTTTTTGTAAAGACATAGAGAGAGTCATTAGGAAGAAAGATAATCCAGAGCATTGGCTTGAGACATACAAACCATGTGAAAATATGAAAAAGTAGTTTCATACTGAGTTTCAGAATTTTTCTCTTTGACATGATAAGGACATCACCATATTTCTACAAGATACAACTGGACCAACCTCCAAAGAACGTAACATCTTGTTAAAAACTTCTGAATATAGTCTGGCCAGTGTGGCTCAGTGGTTGAGTATTGCACTATGACCCAGGAGGTCATGGTTCAATTCCTAGTCAGGGCACATGCCCCGGCTGGGGGCTTGATCCCCAATAGGGGGTGTGAAGGAGGCATCGGATCAATGATTCTCTCTCATCACTGATGTCTCTATATCTCTCTCCCTTTCCCTTCCTCTCTCTCTAAAACTTAATAAAAATATATTAAAACCAAACAAAAAAACTTCTGACCATATATAGCCTACACTGCTCTGTGGCATTAATAATACTCCAGACAAACTAAAACCACTCACCTATATGAGCATTCCCCTTTCTTCTTCAATCCATTTAATTTAGTGAAGCAAGAATTTGGCTGCATTCAGAAGTAGTTAGCAGAGATCATTAACCACAAACTCTTTCTTTTCCCTTCTTTTACATTTTTTTTTAAATTCTTCAGAAACAGCAGTCTACAGAGTCTCAAAGGAACAAAGCCAATGGAATTAAAATATGCACACATTTTCGGTCTAGTGATGGATGGAGTCTCATTCTTGGCAGAGTTGTGTATTCTTCTCGTGGTGCTGCCCAACCGATGAAACATACCTATTCTGGGGATAATAGCATGTGGGTCCAATCAACCAGGTACAGAGACTCATTCCCTAAAGCAACATTTATATTAATATCTATTTGAATTCGTATATTAAAAATCCACAGAGATTTAAGACTGATAAGAAATGAAGTAATCCTATCTTCATACCACCTTAGGTTTTACTATTAGAAATATTTGACAGGAATGGAAATAAGAACAAACTAGATAAGAAAAGTACATGTTTAATCATCATTAGCAGATTTCATTCAGTTGAAAGAACGCCATAATTTTTTCTTCAAAGATAGTTTTGTTATTGCATATATATATATATATATATATATATATATATATATATATATGCAGAGGCAATATCAAGCTTGACCATGAAAGTAAAACCAGAAACAGATTACTCGCCATCTTTTCTTTCCCATGCATTGTGCCAAGAAAAAAAAAGGCATTTGACTTAAACATATTGCAATCGACAACAATCAACATTAGTTTATAATGAGTACTAATTAAAAGCATCTAAATGACTTCCAAGATGTTTTATGTCATTTTATTTGCATTTTCCAACTCAACCCCACATGCTTTTTTACTCCTTCAGTAGATAATTAACCTAAAATAATGATTCAAGATACATTAAATTATCAAAAAGGTTGAGCATTTTGTCAACATAGTATTTATACATAAGTTTACACATTAGAATTACAGTTGAAAAGGATGTATAACATGCAAGAAAAAATACTTTGATAGATTAAAGATGGCCACAAGTTCTTTGCCATTCATTCCATTAAAAAGCAACGAAGTATTGAAACAAAAACTTTTACAACGCTTGGATATGATTTTGGTTTAAGACAATTGGTCCTCTAAACTTCATTTCATATCTCCAAATTATGGTTATTTGAAAAGAATGTTACTAGAGGAAAGTAAATGAAGATAAAATTACAGAAATGGAGATTCACTCATGGTTTGATGATGCATTCTTCACATGTTAGCAGAAGGGGAGCAACAGTGGAGTCAGGAAAATTATTTTACCAGGATCATCCCAGAAAGAAAAATGGATTCTCAGAAGATTTTGCATTTTTTTTCTTATATCCTTCTATATATTTAGGAGGTTGGTTCATCTCCCATTTGATAAATTACTAAAGCTAGATGTGCTAATACGTATATAGTCAACATACATTTTATCAGTTATCACAATCAATACTAATAAAAGAGTAATATTCTTTTTTTTTTTTTTTTTTTTTTTTTTAATATTTCTTTTTTTTTTTTTTTTTATTGATTTTTATTAATTATGGTATCACATAATTGTCCTTATCCCCCCATTCCCAACCCAAACCCATCCCTACATATTCCCCTACCCCCTTATTGTCCATAGTGCATGCACACAAGTCCTTTGGTTGATCTCTTCCCTTTACCCCCACCCTCCCCTACTTTCCCTCTGAGGTTTGAGAGTCTGATCGCTGCTTCTCGCAGTTTAGGTTTTTATAAGAGTAATATTCTAATTAGACTGGGAGACATTTTGGGGAGACCTTCCAGATGTCCTTCCAGACAAAGCTGGGGGCTTGGCTGCCCTGCAAACCACTCCAGGCCCTCACCCAGGCCATCCCGCCCCCAGGATGTACCCCCATCCCATCAGGGGGTTGGCCGGCCTGCAAACTGCCTCAGGCCCCTTGCCCAGGCCACCTGCTCCCCAGCGGGGACCCTCACCCCAATTGGGGACATGTCCACCCTGCAAATAGCCCTCAACTTCTTGTCCAAGCCAGCCATGCCCCCCAGTGGGAAACCCCACCCTGATGGGAGCATGGCTGGCCTGCATACCCCTGATGGCTCCTTGCCCAGGCCGGTCCCATCCCCCAGTGAGGACCCCATAACCCAAACAGGGTGTGGCCAGCCTGAAAACTGCCCCAGACCTGTCACCCCAGCAGGCCCCACTCCCTAAGGGGACGCCCACCCTGATCTGGGACCCTTTTCATGGAAGACTAGCCAGCCCCCACCCATGCACCAGGCCTCTATCTATACTAACAGAAGGATAATATGCAATTAGACTGGATGCCCTTCCAGACAAAGCCATGGTGGCGGGGTCAAAGCAGAGGCAGTTAGGGGTGATCAGGCTGGCAAGGGAGAACAGTTAGGGGGATCATGCCAGCAGGGGAGAGCAGTTAGGGGGATCAGGTCAGCCGGCAGGCAAGTGGTTAGGAACCAGCTGTCCTGTATTGCGAGAGGGATGTCCAACTGCTGGTTTAGGATGACATCCTCTGAGGGGGCCCAGATTGGAGAGGGTACAAGCTGGGCTGAGGGACACCTCCTTCCACACATGCACAAATTTCATGCACCCAGGCTTCTAGTTGATTATACTCATTTAATCTATTTTTTCTCAGAGTGACTTTTAGAGAACACCAGTCCTTTAGGATATGCACATATGTAAACACAAAGAATCAGGGGCAATATAAGAAACTCTTTAAAGTGCAATCCCCCTCTTGGGAAATTACAATGCCTGTTAATATATTGGAGAGTCCAAGAATTCCATTATTAAGAAGAACAAACTTAAATGACAATGGGAACTATTATCACTCTACAGAACTAGTGATCCATGGGAACACTAAAAGAAAGGCTGCCTGTAAGCACAGCTTCAGAAACTACAAATTAAATCAAAATAGAGAAAATAATAGAAATGTGGGTATCCACTTGGGTAGAAAACATGTGTATGTAAGTGGCTGTTTCTAATCATTCCATGTCTTTAAAATGTAAAAATAAGAATGAGATACCTCTTTCCTGCAGGAAAAACAGGCTTGCTAACTATTTTTCTAGAATTTTTGATACCTTTAAACATTGATTTAGGAGGTCGTAGTTTTCAGAAAACCACATTTTATAATTTTACTATTTTTTCTTTCTATATGAGTTTGCACAAATTAAACCCTTTGCTTCAGTTTCCACCTCTGCAAAATGGAAGCAGTGCCAAATCTATAGAATTTTTGAAGATTAAATGAGTGAATATATCTAATGGGTTAGAGTAAATTTTTATATTAGTAATCCCGTTACATTTGCTACTATATTTTATTATTTATTATTTATTTGACAATTCATTGGCACATTTTGGGAACTTGTTGACTTTTAAGTTTCACTTTCATATGAAAGTCCTAAATGAGGAGTTTTAAAATATGTATTGGAATAACAAAAAACAAACAAATATTAAATTTACACTTTGTTAAAGACCTCTTTGAGTGCAGCACCAATGTTTTCACTATCATCTAAACCTTCCAAATTAGAAAATTTACATAAAAAAGAACAGAACATTTGTTGAACAAGTTTATTAATACAGATAGGAAAAAATAATAGATATATAGAGCAATCCACCTGCAGACTATTCAATAACTATATTATACTGGGATATTTCTGAACAATTTCCATATAATAAGAACATGTATTTAAACTATTTATAGCCATTAAATGTATGCAAAGTGCTCAGATCACTGAGTAGTCTGTGATCCTACATTTTACCAGCCTCCAAATTGCTTTTCTCACTTGCAGTCTAAAGGTGCTGCATCCTACTAACCCAATAAAATGGAACATTTCACATCATCTTTTAAAACAGCCTGCCTATGTGTCATGATCTCATAAGTTAAAAGTTTCATTGAAAGGTTTCCCACAAAATGACTAAAATTTTCAGTTAAGACCTAACAATTCCAAAACACCCAATGACATGTAAATGAATTTACTTAAGAGGAGGAATTAAACAATATATTATTAGTATATTAGCATTATAAACATATTTATAGTGAACATAAAGCTACTAGCTACTATTTCAATAAAGTAAATGAGGTCCAAGAACTACTAAACAGATGAATGTGGGAGATGGTACATACTAGGCAAGTGAATGTTCCAGGTGGTATGATGTCAAGCCTAGAAGCGTTCCACCTTGTAATTTGATGCCAGAAATGGATAGGTTGGAGCAGGCAATGAAAATAGATATTAAAAGAAAGAAAAATACTAAAAATATGTATCTTTTTCCCAGTAAGATGGTTTTGTCAATGTGCATGAATGTGGATTAACATGGATGTATGGGGATATTTTTAAACACAATTATATTTTGAAAAAAATGTATAAATTATTCAAAATTAATAAAGTTTAAATTTGTCAAGTTGGAATTTATGGAATGCATGAATGCATAATATCCAAATCTATGCCAAGTCTAGACCTGGCATAGGTGCAATAAAAAAGTGCAATAAAATCCTTAGATGCTACACTCAATTTTCTCCCATACAATTTTGTCAATTTATAGCTCACATCCCTCCCATCATGTGATTGATTATCAAAACAGCTTATTTGCTTGTAAAAGAGATAGTTTTCTTACACTGAAGGTTTTGATAACCCTCCTGGGGGTTGGGGTGAGTGGGTGAAGAGCAAGCAGCTGAGCAAGACCACTAGGCGGGTGTTTAAAAGTATGGATGTCTGCTGAAAGCTGTTCCTAGGGAGAGAGAGCCATCTCACTGCTGAACGTTCACTGGCCTAAGTAGAAAGAAACACTAAGCACTCGGACTGAAATCAGAGGAATAATGAAGGGTACTCTACGCTGTTTCCCCCGAAATAAGACAGTGTCTTATATTAATTTTTGCTCCCAAAGATGTGCTAGGTCTTATTTTCAGGGGATTCAGAAGGAAACCTGTAAATAGGTCTTATATTCGGAAAGTGTCTTATTTTCGGGGAAATGTGGTAAGAGGCTATGCAAGAAAAGAGATATGTGTTAGCAGTTATTAAGAGAAATGCCTTTTGGAAAAAATTATCAGAAGAATAAAGAAGACTGGTCTAGTTTGGTATGTGGTATGTGATGCAAATCCCTTTCCTCCTAACCCCACTACATCTTTAAACATCCATTGCTTGCAAATGCATTGCAGGTAAAATTAAGCTGGGAGAGAAAAATCCTATAATTCTATGAGAAGAAGCAATCTTTAAAGATTATTTGTTATTTTAGTAAGTGAACATTTATAAAACATTTAAAACAACTAACCTAGATGTAGGTATTATTGCTCATGTGATTCCCAAATTTACAGATAAGAAAATAGAAACTCAACAAAATTAAATGACTTGATTGACTAATAAAAGAAAACATTAAAAATGTAACTTCAGGTTTAATTTCACCTCTCAATGGCTCCACATTTGATGGTTCTGTGGTTTTTAGTTTGTTTTTGTTTTGTTTTCCTGACCAACAAGCCAAGATGCATTGTTTTTCTTCTTATTTGGGGGTAACAAGAAGATATAGCTGATAAATTTGAAATTTGTCTAACATAAATATTCTAGTTGGAGAGAAAAAAAGCAACTTCAAAAACAACCATTTAGAAGAAATCATGTTTTGATTCTATACAGGGATGAATCACCTGAAAAGCATGGAGAATTTTAGAAAATTATCATGCTAGTAGTTTGACATTTGAAAGAGACAAGGGATTCAGCCAGAGATAATACCTATACAGTGCATGACCTATATAAAATATCCATAGCACCCAGAGACAGGTTCAAAGAGACAGCAAAAGAATGGAGAAGTCAGGGGAGCCAGACTAACAGTGGGAGTGAAAATAAATCATTCTATAAACCCAGTGAGAGCGCACAATCCTAACGGAAAACCAATATTGCTTATGAAATGAACGGGGACATAGCTACGGAGCACTTGAGAGAATAAGATCACAGGTTAACAACTAAGAGCCACACATTTCAAAATGCTAGATATTAACCATGACCATAGGCTTATTCCAATTACTGAACAAAAATATTACACTACAGAACTTTGTATAAACACTCCTCAGGAAATATCTTCCAAAGCACTGTCAGAACATTTGTTGAAAGGAAACTACAGCCTAGGTATGGTAAAAGGGTCATATCAGCTTTTGTGTGTGGCCAAGGCTTGAGGGCGAGGCAAAAGGAGTTAGATTTAAGCATAGGAGCATTTTCAAATCGAAGTCACAGTGACTCAAAGCCAGTGACATGCCTTGAGCAACAAAGAAATGTAAACTAGATCCATTGAAAAGCTTAGTAATTTGCAAGATGAAAATAGTGGGTGTCGGATCACTTAACTTGTGAAGTTCAGTCAACTGCTCTAAGAAATTCAGCATTTATTATCAAGACTGCCTAGAAAAAAAATCCTTTGGGAATATGATAATGATGTTGGCTGAACAAAATCAGTGAATGCATGCATAACAGTTTGGACATTTTCATTTATTTTTTTTTGGTATACTAATTAGCATGTAAAGTTGGCTGGCCTGATTTATGGCTCCAACCTCCAGTCAGGGAAGAGGATAAATCTCAGTGGTAGTAAAGTTGGAGCCAGGTCAAAATCTTATAAGGCCTTACTTGAATTTTATGAACATCTATTGAAAGGAGATTTAGGGATAAAATAGTCAGGTTTATGGAGTTTTATGAATAAAGAGGGTCCGTGGGAGATAAAGGTATAGGTAAAGGCTTGGAGCTCTGGAAAGGCATACATCCACAGACAAGAAAAAAATGTGCCACAGGCTAAGGGAAGAGGAGGACATCCATTCACAGAAGAGAGGAAAAAGCCACAGGGTATGGGGAGAAAAGGAAACAAACTTTCACAGAGGATAGAGAAATGCCGACAAATGGGAGAAAAAGAAAACCACATTTTTACAGGAGACAGAGAATTCCACCACTGAAGGGAAAGTAAAAAGAGGAGGACACCATGTGAGTTTTGAGCTTTGAAGCTGATATTCTACGAAATGGTGGATAGCATGAAGAAACAAAAGACTGCAGCCTTTATAAACCTTAGAGAAAAGGAGCTTAGTGGATTGCTCCCTTGGGACTCCTCCCTACATGGGAGTCTGTGCTTGCTTCCAATAAATTCCCACCCTTTTCATCTACCACCCTTGTTCATGGCTTCATTGTACAAATCCAACTGGACAAGAAGTTGGAAAAGAAACTACGTTGCATGCTGCTCAGGAAAACAACCCAACTCCCTATCTCAATCATTTTTTTTTTCTTTTTCTTTTTGGCAAACACTCTAGCATAGTATAGGAGTAAAAACAGACAAAGGCAGTTACTATCTAATAAGATGCAGTTACATGTACCAGAGATCATCAAACTCGCTTTTGGGTTTTATCTGGCCTACTATCTTTTTTTTATACAGCCAGTAGCTAAAAAGACTTTTTACATTGTTAAATGGTTGTGAAGAAGTTATCAAAGGAAGAATCATATTTTTTATTCATGTGAAAAAATATAAAATTGAAACTTCATAACCATAAGTGAAGTTTTGATAGAAGATATCCACACATACTTCTAGAGGCCTGATGCACAAAATTCGTGCAAGAACAGGCCTTCCTTCCCCCGGCTGCCGGCTTCCCTCTGGCACCCAGGACCCAGGCTTGCTTCCCTCCACTGCCAGTGGGCACCTGGAACCAGGCTTTCCTCACAGCACCAGCTTCGTCCGGAAGGACGTCCGGTCTAATTAGCATATTGTGCTTTTTATTATTGTAGATTACCTATAGCTGCTTTTATGCTAGAGTGATAAAGTTGTGCAGCTGTGTGGTAGGCAGTTAGACAGACATGAGCAGAGCAAGGATGATGGGCCAGATACAGAAGGTCACCATGGGGGAAATCCCTCGATGCCTAGTGATGGGCAAAACTGGAAAAACAATTACCACACCCCCAGTTCTTGTGGTTCAGACCCTCCCCTGACCTTTCCTCCCCTGGCAAGTTGCTTGTCCTGTGGATTAGATCACCTTAGGGGGGCGGGGATGAACAAGGGACCTGAGAATAGCTTCTAACATTATATTTATATAGAATGGACAACCTAATGTGCTCTCACTTCTTCCTGAGAGTATGTGCCTTTTCCTCTCCCCTTCCTCCCCACCCCCCACCCCCACCCTGGGTTACTTTTACCAGTCTCTCTCCTAGATTCCAGTGGCTTCTTCTTTTGCTTCTGTCACTTGTTTGCTGCTTCCATTTCTTCTACTGCTCACTTCTTCTATTTTTGTGACTTTCTAAATAAAATTTCTCTTATAGCTTAAATCTTGGTTCTGAATTTTTTCCTAGTCAGAACTCAAGTACCAAGTTTGTTAAACCAAGGTCCAATCTGAGCCCAGCCCCTCTGGTCTAATACCCGGGGCTATTTTTGCTGATGCCAACAGTTCCATCGGAAATTGTATGACCTACAAATCTTAAAATGTATATTGTATAACATGTATATTTTAAATGTCATATATTATTTGGCTATATTCATTTTATAAGCAATGACCTTTTCTATCTTGGTTCCTTTTTGCCATTGATTTACCTTTTCCATTAAACTGTAAATCTCCTAGAAAGAAGGCTCACATTTTCCACAGTTCTTTGCACATAGGAGGACTTGAATAAATGTTTGTTAAATTAATAACTATCCTAAATAATTTGATTTAAAAAATTGTATCAAATTATTTGGGATAGTTATTGGATAGAGTGAACTGACTTGAAAAAATTAATTATCATAATTTTTGAAGGGTTCATAATTTTATTACAGAAATAATATAAATTTGAGAGTGTCATTACATAGCAATAAAAAGCAGTATATTATTTATCAAATACTTGTTAGCGGCACAGACTCCAATTATAATAATACTAGATATTAATCATCTTCATAAAAGCTAAAAAAATTTAAATGTTCACTATGTGCTTGGTTAAATCAAAATGTATTACTTTAATTAATCTTCACAACAAACCCACATGTGAATACAATTACCATTTTTATTTTTAAAATGACAAAGCAATAACATTTTGGGGTCACATGGACTGAGCTAGAAATTGAATCCAAATAACATATTCTTTTTAAAAATATATATATATTTTATTGATTTTTCCACAGAGAGGGAGAGGGATAGAGATTAAAAAACGTCAATGAGAGAGAAACATCAACCAGCTGCCTCCTGCACACCCCCTACTGGGGATGTGCCCGCAACCAATGTACATGCCCTTGACTGGAATCGAACCCGGGACCTTTCAATCCGCAGACCGATGCTCTATCCACTGAACCAAACCAGTTTCGGCCAAATAACATGTTCTTATGTTTAAATATTTTTAGGAAAATAACTTTGAACTTGGCCCGCAATAGGTATTTAATACATATTAGGCAATTCAGAATCTGAAAATATGCTAAGAGAATTAAAGAGGAGAGATAGGTATTGAATGTGGAACTGAGAGTTTTCTGAAGAGGAATTGGAATGATTTCTATGAATGAGAAGAAAGTCACTTGGGTAGGGGAAGGTAATCCAAAGACATAGGGCTTATTGTAAGGGGTATGATTTGCCTCTATATTGACTAATATCATCATTGGCTTCTACTTTAACTGACAAACTAAAGAGGTTAATTAGTATATAAAATTTAAGAACAAAATATTGTTTTCTTGATTTAACAAAGTTTCATTTGCTAAATTTCAGTTTCAAATTGTTTTTCAGAACATGAAGTATTCTATATATTTCTTCCAGAAATTATACAGACCACAAAACAACAACAACAAAATAATACTTTCCCTTTTCTTCTATTATATTTTAAATAAAGGGTATAAAGTAGCTAATAGCAGTAGTAGCAGCTGCAAAATGATTTTTTTTGCAATTATGTGGATGCTTTAGAGCCAGAGCATCTTTAAAACAAAACATTCTCTCCTCAACCTAGCTCAGCCTTCCATCATGTAAGAAAAAAAAAAATAAAACAAAAACACATTGAGCTTCTTTCTCATTAAAATTTACACTTCAAGGGACAAGGTGCATAGAAAAGCAGTTATTATAATTACATCTTCTCACCCACAGTATATTACCTTCTTTATATTCCAATCTAATTCTACTATCTAAAAAAATTTACCTCCAACTGAGAGATAAGATGATATTTGTAAGCATAAGGTGTGTAAAATTGTGTGATACCGAACCCTGCTGAAAGTACCTTCTTGCTGGTGTGATTTTAAGTTTCCAGAAGCACTGAAATCGTTATGTGTCAATAAGACATGCACCTATAAAGTACCAGCAGGACCATTTTCCCCCATTATATGCTGTAATAATATGATATACCTCTACATGAACTCGGGTTGCTCCATGGCTATCCACATCCCTCTCTCTCTCCAGCTATTCTATTCCCTACTCTCCTGAGAGTAGGGAATATAATACAATGTGGTTCCTATACATTATTTTATTTAATCCTCACACAATAATAGGAGCTAAGCATCAGTAACTCCATTTTTTAAGGCTCAAGAAAACGAAGGCTTAGAGTGTTTAAGAGATTTTCCCATGATTGCCTCGGATAATGAAAGGCTGAGCCAGAATTGATACCCAGCTCTGGCCTCAAAGGCCTCAAGTGCTTTAATTTTTGTTCATTTTCTATAAACCTCACCCACACAAATTCACTCGTGCCCATCGTAGTGCCTTGCACATAGTGTTTATATATGCTTTATTATCTTTTACTATTTTTTAATCCCCACCAAAGGGCATGCTTACTTATAGAGAGGGAAGAGATAGACACTGATGTGAGAGAAATACATCAATTAGTTTCCTTCCATAAATTCTTTGACTGGAGATTGATCCTGTCATCCAGGTTTGTGCCCTGACCATTTGGCAACATTCAACTCACTTTAACTCATATTGTCATATTTCAGAGGCCACATATCAGGAAAATATATGAAGTATATTTAACTTCCTTTGATGGCCTAATAACTAGTTACTTTCTGGTAATACAGTATTACAACTATCAGTTTAGTCTTGTTCCAGGGATTCTGATTTTAGTTAGTTCATATATATATATATATATATATATATATATATATATATATATATCTTACTAAAATACTTATTTTTCTTTACAGAGGGAAACATACTGAAGGCTGTATGCAATGTTATTCTTTGCCATCACTTCATATTGGTAATATGCATTTCAATTCTAGCACATGCAATCTGTGATGGCCAACCAATGTCATTTTCCTTACTTTTGCAAAATAAGGAAATTTGACTGTCCCTTATTTCCCCAAACTTTTAGTGTGTATAGTTGGCCTGTAAAAATTAGAGTACGTAAATAGCTGCAGATATTTCCCGCACAAACTCATGAACCCTGTGTTGTGTTCCTGATGGAATCCAGTCTCAAGCCACATTCTACCATATCCATTGTTGACTAGCTTAGCAGGCACAAGAAATGGTAAAGGCAGTAAGTTCTTGCATTTGATCCTCTTAGGCAGTCTGACAAATGTTCATTCTTAGGCTGTTAAATGCCCAAATACCACTGGATATTACAAAGCCAGCAAAGCTACACTGATGGCAATCACTATAGGAAGCAAATATACCATTTTGACAGAAGAGTTTCAAAAGGAGGAAGTCAAAGGTGAGAGGATATAGGGTTTTGGGGTCTGGGTCCAAGTGTTTTTGAGGCAGATGTTTCAAGGTGTGCATCTGATTAGTATTGTGCAAAGTGTGTGGCAGAACATTTGAGGATCCTTACACACAGAGAAGAGAGCAAGTTTTGACAAGTAAACTCTTGATTGATAAGCAAGCTGTTTGCCTAGGTGAACAGGGTGCTGTCACTGATGAACTGAGTTGTAGGAGTTTTCTGAGGCAAATACCAAAGTCATTTACTGGTTTACAGCTTTATATTACCAGGCAAAATGCTTTGCTGGCAAAAACAGATGTCTGTTTGCCTAGGTTTTGGCAAAGGCAATCTCAGTTCTCAAGGAAAGACAGCACTGTTCTCCTGGTTAGATCAACTAAGCACAGAGCAACCTAGGCAAACCTTCCTGAAGTAAAAGGGCAGTGCACTGAATACAAGTCTAGAACAAAGATACCGTGTTTCCCCTGAAAATAAGACATCCTCCAAAAATAAGACCTACTTCATGGAAACATAATACATCCCCTGAAAATAAGACCTAGTGCATCTTTGGGAGCAAAAATTAATTTAAGACACTGTCTTATTTTCGGGGAAACTTGGGAGGGTTGCTGACAGCTGGGCCATTTAAATCTATATTCTCCATTCATGATTCATGTAAGGATAATGGTGCTTCGTACATATTATAACTACACTAGAGGCCCAGTGCACAAAATTCATGCATGGGAGGGGTGGTCCCTCAGCCAGACCTGCACCCTCTCCAATCCGGGAGCCCTTGGGGGGTGTCCAACTGTCAATTTAGGCCCAATCCCTGGCAGTTGGACATCCCTCTCACAATCTGGGACCTTTGGCTCCTAACTGCTCACCAGCCTGCCCTAACCACTCTGCCTGCCTGCCTGATCCCCCTAACTGCCCTCCCCTCCTGACCTGGTCACCCCTAACTGCCCATCCCTGCCAGCCTGGTTATTTCTATTAACTTTTTTTTTTTTTTAATCTTATCTCCTTCACACACAATTATATTTGACTTCCTTATTGGCTTTTCCCTCTCACACAAATTTTCTCTCTCCTTTATGTTACAGTTTTTCCTACTGACTCACCATTTATAAACTTTTCTTTCCGCCTTATTTCCTACTTCTGTTTAATCTTCTTTCTTCTGGATCTTTTTCCTATACTTCCTTCCTCCCCACATTCCTTCTTTCCTTTATCTTTACCCCTCCCTACCCTACCCTTTTCCTTCCTTCCCATCTTAATTTTTTCCTTCAATTTCTCCCTCAGACCTGCTTTGCTCCCTCCCCCAATCTCTTCCTTCTTCCCATTCTCCTTTTAAGCTCTACGGGCTCCTCTTTAAAACTTTTCTTCCCTCCCTCTTTCTCTCTCATCCTACCTTTCCCATACATTCTTCTCTACATACTTCCACTGTTTTAATATCTATCTATCTACCTGCCTAATTATTCACTATCATTTACCTTTTTTTCTCTTCTGACTCCTACTTTTAAAATCTGTCCCCAGTACACAACGATACTTGACTTTCATTATAGCTCCTACAGTTCACTCAGACATCCTCTTTCCTTCTTTAACTCTGGTCTCTACTGACTACTTTATGAAGTTCTTATCTCCTTCCCTTCCTTTTTTTTGTTGGGGGGGGGGGAAGCATTAACCCCCAGCCCAGGGCTCAGCCCTGGCATCCTGCTCCCATTCCCTGCTCGTGATGCCCAGCTCAGCAAGAGTGGCCAAGGCCTGCATAGTCCGGGTGCTGCTGCCACAAAGCAGGGGTCCCTCTGCCCAGAAGGCCTCGGACTGTCCACCACTCTGTCCAGACCTGTGGGTGCCTTCCTGCCAACAGCCCCTACCGGGGGCCTCCGTCCTCCTCCTGTGTCTGGGCGGGGCTCCTGCCCATCTTGTTTCCTTTCTATATTTCTGTTTCTCCTCTCGGCCTGTTTGCATGCAGGCCTCCTTCCTCTCCCTCTTCTTTCTTATCCCCTCCTATCATATCCTCTCCTACCCTGGGCCTTGTAGCTGCCTGAGCAGAGGGTGGGAATGCAGCCTGCTGATCTGGTCATGATGTGACGCTGTAACAGATAATTGGCATATTTCCCTATTATTAGTATAGAATACAGTGCAGTTCAACAAAGAAAATTTCTATTATCTCTTAAGCTAATTTATATTTATATAGCAATATCCTAAAGAACTTTCTGTAGCCACTTTTGGAATGTGTATTCCTATGAAGTATTTAAGTTTTTTCAAGAGGTGAGTAAATACCCTATGTGAATTAGTCATTTGAACAATTATACCAAAGGTATAATTAAAGTTTATTTATACACACACCTATAGCTGCACTCACTTAGTATTTAAAATCATATACAGTAAATAAAACACTTGCGACTGTGTATAAGTGGAGAGGCCAGAATGTGTACACAATTTTGAAAAAATAACATTTAAAAAAGTGTTGTTAAGTTAGAACACTGCTGATGATGAGCAAATAAAATAGTCCTATTGTATTATGCTATTCTTATAAGAGAATTTAAGAAAATATTTAACCTCAAACTCTAAAGGTTTACTTTGTATATATATTTATATATATATATATATATATATATATATATATATATATATATATATATCAATTGTGCAATGTAGGTTTTCTCTTCTGGTTTATGATATTTTTATTTTTCAAAATTCTTATTAATAAATTCAAATAGGCAAATATGTTAAAGAGATGCCATATTCATAATTTAGTTGTACAATTACCAATATTTTGCATACTTGCTACATTGATTTGTCTAATTTTCTATCCACCATCTATTTAAATTTTACTGAACATTTTTAAAGCAATTTTGAGATATCATAACACTTAGCCCTTAAGTATCTAACCATGTGTCCACTAAGATTAAGGACATGCATTAACAACACTATATGCTACTCATTTGAGAAAATTGTTACCAAATCTATAATATCCAAAACACAAGCTACCTTCAAGTTTCAATTCGGAGATTTGTGTTATATTTTGCAGGAATTTAAATGAATAATTTATACAAATTCTTGTTTAATTGTTCTACATCAATATTCCAAATTAATACACACATTTTTCATTATAACTATTTCTGTATAGGAGTTAATAAAGGAATAATTTTAAAATATTAAATCTTTAAAGAAATTTGACAATTAAATTAATGACATTATTTCATGGTAGCAATATAACATATTGTAATTGCATTACATTTCACAAAAAGTGAAATGTTGCCAAGTGTTGATGTTTACTTCATCAAAATGTATTTTGGATTTCCATTTCAAAAAATATTTGTGTGTCCCTTATATTGCCATTAACCAATATAATTTCTGTTTTGCTTGAGGGAATTAGAAAGATAGTATTTCATTTTATTTTATGTAATTAGCTTAATTTGTATTTGTGCTAACAGTCAAATGTCTTACTTGGAAAAGGCTTATTCTTCATGTTATCCTCTACTCTGCAATGTCACACTAGGCTCACAGCCCTAGGAAGAGTGTTAATACTATTACTTTGAAATTTCCAAATTGATTTTTTTAAAATGGGCATCTATGTTGAAGAAACAAAGGTAAAGAATCATCTTAAGTAAATTCACTCCTAAGATTTATCTTAACAGTAATCTTATGGTAATGGATGAAAAAATATAATCATCCTGTCAGTAGGTATTTGCTTACTTTAAAGACAAATAACTTTCACTTCAATGATTTAAATAGTCCACTTTCATGTACAGTCACCCTGCACACTCATAGAAAATTTATATGTAAACCCAGTTACTGATATCAATTTAGCCATTTGCTATAAAAAACATATATGGCTGCCAAACCCAGTTTGGCTCAGTGGATAGAGCGTCCGCAGACTGAAAGGTCCCAGGCTTAATTCCGATCAAGGGCATGTACATTGGTTGCGGGCACATCCCCAGTGGGTGGTGTGCAAGAGGCAGCTGATTGATGTTTCTTTCTCATCAATGTTTCTGACTCTCTTTTCCTCTCTGTAAAAAATCAATAAAATATATTTTAAAAAATACATATATGATTTTCAAAGAATGCCTTTTAAAAAACTGGGTTGATTTGGGTTTTTAAATTTTTATTTATGCAATATGCTAAGCAGAAAAACAATGTTGATTTGAGGGGAAAATAAAAAGAACATAATCAATTAAGTTGATTTAGTAACAGTAGAATTTTATCCAACTGAGATTGACATTAGCCATTTTTTTTTATGTCTAGACATGAGAAGCATTTCTAAGGAACTCATTTTTTTCCCCTCAAATTGCATTCACTTCTTTCAGACTCTGAGGAAGGGGCCAAACATTGTACCCAGTAAAGGCATTGGGGACATAAAATCAAGTTATGCTCTTCCAAAGCTTACTGAAAAGTGAAAATAGGATTTTAAAATATCCATCAACTAGAAGTCTGTCTTAGGAGAGCTGCACCAGATGAACAGAAGCAGTTTGCTTGAGGTATGTGGCAAAGGAGTAGACAGCAGAGTTCTACAGCCACCCACTTTTTGAATGACCAGATAACAATAATGATTTTCAGTCAGGTATAATATAGCTTCCTCTATTTCACACCCTCACTTACAGCATTTTATTGAAAGATTTCATTAGAAAGTCTGGTTTCTAGCTAGAGACACTAATATGGATTCATACTGCTACTTCATATTTTTAAGATATGTTTTAAAATTGCATGCACGTGGGAACAAAACAAAGCAGATAAAGCAACTAGTTCTATGCTTTGTGTCTTTAAGCTATTATATAAGAGACACACAAGTCTTCTTATTTTCATTATCTACTGCCAATAGGAAATAAGCTATGTTGATTTTATTAGCTCTGAAATTCGAACAGATTAAATGAGACAAAAATATTGGAATTATTTTAGAATTCTAAACTATAAAAGAGAGTATCTATCGTGTAGAGAATGGCACAGGAATCCTAATATTTGCATTCAAATCTGTGTCCACCACATTGCTATAAAACTCTGAACAAATAATTTATGTAAATCTAAGTTTCTTTTGTCATGTAGGAAAGATAGCTGGTAGGGCAGGAGAAAGGGAAGAGGGAAAAGGAGGAGCCTATCTCACTCACTGAACAAAGGAGTCATCAGTCTTGGGATTTGCCAAGATAAAATCACCAGATGTTCTCACGAGTTCTTGGGAAAGCTGCAATAATGTAAAAAGGGGGATCTTGAAATCTATAGGGGGAAACTGTATAAAACCCTTGAACCCCCACCTGGTGGGGCACTTAGACTAGCTGAGTTGCCAGCTTGTGCTTTATGCCAAGTGTATTCTTATTAAATCCACTTGCTACTCTTCTTCAATAAATATGCTTGGTTTGTTGTAACATTTCTCTCTGTCACTGGTCTGAAAACCTCCTGAGGTGATGAAAGCTGAGGGGAGAGCTGAGCCCCCTTTGACTCGGGTGGGTGGCTCTCAGGTAACAATCGACTAAACATTACTATCATTGGATCATATTTCATGAGCTATTGAGAGGATTAACTGAGGGGAAAAATTATAAAGGTATTAGAAAATGGCATAATACTTGTCATTATTTTTAATATCATCGTATAATCACTTTCTTAGTTTTATCAGTGTAATAAAAAGTGCTGTTTCCTACAATATTTCTATGAATTTTCAACAAACTTTACTTTTGTTTAAACCTTCCTTCTTACTTTTAATTCAGGAACCAATGCAAGTTACCATACATAACTTTTTCCCCCCAAGTTATTATTGTCTCCTGTTCATAGATCTAGAACATTTTTCATTCCAGCCAAATATTACCATGTGTAGCAGTCTCCTTTTGTATCTTAAACCTTGTTTTATCTTTCCTGGATATATAACTGCATTACATCTTTCAGTGCCCTTAGCAGGACATTGTAATAATGTTGCTAACTTAAAGCTTTATGGGGCAAAAATAATACAACCCTCCCCCCACATTCAGGACAAACCCTTAAAACTCTTTTATACATCATCCTCTGGGCTTTTCCTCTATGCTGTCTTCATTCAGGGGAGCAATAGAATCCACATTTTAAACACAGAAAGAACACAATGCGGAAGGAGCTAGGGTCTCTCCACATCTTGCAAAAGGACTGTCTATTACATCCACCTATTTGGACTTAGATGCTTACAAAATAGACTTCAATTGTGTTTAGCCTCTGACATTTTAGAATGCAACTATTCTAGCAGCTCTTATAGCAGCTCTGATTAAGGAGAAAACCACAGGCCCAAAATGACATAATTTGTGCTAAGTCCCATAATACCAAACCCGATTTAATACCTGACCTAATTATTGTTTGAACCTCTGCCAGAAATATAATCTTTAACAACCAATCTGAAAGTTTCTGATCAAGCACTAGTAATTTATCAAGTGAGCCTTTTTCATCTCCCCTACCAGAAAGAAGAAGTCTGCATTATAAATCTCTTTACTCCAAAATAAGTTATCCCCAGCCTAATAATAATCCTTTCTTTTCTTTTGCTAATAGTTCCCTTGTTCCAACCTTATTCCTATAAAAAACTTGCACTTGTACAGCACCGTGGAGTATGCTTCTAGATGCTCGATGGGATGTGGCCCTACTCATAAATTGTTTAATAAACCCAATTAGGTTTTCAAATTAACTTCAATTTTGTTTTTCAGCTCTCAAGGTGAGAAAATCTCATATACACATACAACATTTCAAAGCAAGAACAAATACTCTAATTGTCTACAGTCTGAAAAAAAAATGTTACATCAAGCATTTAGAAATCAATTGCTGACGGTTACAAAAAAAATGGTGGCCGAATGGGCAGAGGTGTTGTGCACCTGGCCCCTGGGCCAGACTGGAATGACAACTAAATCAGAGAACATCCACCTAGAATTAAATTAGAGACAGTAAATTGAGGAGACAATTTACAACCAGGAAAGGCAGGGGATGCCTGGAGAATGATAGGAAAGGGGATGCAAGCCTGAGAGAGACAACTGACCTGCAGGCCGAGAGGGTCAGGAGGAAGTAGCATTGCACCAAAGCCACATCCCTTGGTGACAGTAATACCCAACTATAAAAAGGAGAGGCCACAGGGCTGCTGCTGGCAGCCAGGGGATCTGGGTGTAAAGCAGCCCAAGCAGGGCAATGCTGGGGGAGAGAAACCCACAGTTTCGTTGTTGTTTTGGTCTGGTTTTTATCTTTACTTATACTCTCTAAACCCAGAATCCAGGACTTTTCAATGGCAAACACTCACCCTAGACTTTGGTGCAAGGAGAAAGGCACAGGCTTGAGGTGCCTGAAGAGAGGCTGGTGGGGGGAAATCGAAGTAGAGAGACTTGGCAAGGGTTCTGCATTGGGACACTCTTAAACTTCCAAACCTAAATGGCCATTTCTCCCCAGAAGAGCTAGCCCCTCCTACTAGCCTTAAAACAAATAATGCCAGCAGTTTGAGCTATACAAAGGAAAGGAAAGCTCCGAATAGCCCAAAAAAATCCCTTATTAACTGGATCAGAAGAGAGGGCAGCCCATGCCCTATTCTGGCAACCAGATTGATAAAAAACACCAGGTTACCAGCCAAACCCGCTGGTATCCATTCAAGGACCTCTGACCAACCAAGGCCAGAGTAATATCTGGGCCACTGGCAGAGGAGTAGTTCTGGGTCAGGGAAACAACAACAACAACATTACACCCACCTTATTCCCTGAAAGTGAAACAGCACCAACCCTACCTAAATCCTTGTCAGAAACAGAAGCTTGAGTGATTAAGACTGACAGCTGGCAGACAGGCAAAGAGGGCAGATTGGCCCCACCTGCTTGCAGCCAAGGCCTGCGGAGACTGATATACTGGTAAGCAGAGGACCTGGATTACTTGGAGAATCAAGCAGGGTGCTAAACCCCAAAAGACAGTACCTAACAATGGTTATGACCTAATTACCTACAAAGGAAGCCCAGATTTAGCAGACGAAACAGAAGAGTGGGGTCCTAAACCAGTTCCCAAAGGACATTAAAAGTCAACTGAAATGAACAACACTTTATTTTTTATTCTCTGATTTTAAATATATATTTTTATTTATTTACCTTTTTATTTTTTTACACCTTTTTCTTCCTCACTTCTTTTTCCCTCACTTTTTTTTCTCTCTCCTTTTTCCATTTTAGGTTTTCACTTTCATATCGTTTTTTCCCTTTTTAAAAATGAATATTCTTTATCTGCTTTATTTATGTGCTATTATCCTAGTCTCTGTTGCATTACTCATATATGTAATTTCTTCTTCCTTGCACCTACTCCATTTCCCCTTTTCTTTTCTTTCTCTACTCATTGGTTTCTTTTTTATCTCTCTCTTATCTGCTATTTTTTAAAATTATTTTACTTCCTAAATTTAGGCCTACCTGTTCTAGCCTCTATTATTTTTTTCAATTTTTTCCTTGTATCTTTATATCTTTTATCTCTTCTTTATTCTAAACCATGGTCGTTCCCTTATTCATCCAATTCCTTAACCTTATTTTCTCTAAGATATGCTCCTAAAAATTCTTCTTATTTATTTTGTTGTGTTTTTCACCATAATCATTTTTTTCTTTCCACTTCTCACTATCATTCTTGTTCTCTTTTTTCCCCTGTTGTTCAGTTTTATTGAAGTTACAGATGTCTTGTGTACATTTGTGTTCTGTTCCTTCTGTGTCATGTCTTATTGTGTTGCATTTTGTGCTGTTTGGTGAGCAGCTCCACAATGGTTAGCACAATGTGGTAGGAAGCGAGCCACATAACCAGACACCCTGAGAGGAGACTCCATCCATGAATGGGACAATAATATTCAAGACACAATTATATCAGTAGAACCCAAATATCTCAAGTAGGGGGACTCCCTAGAACACTCAGCCCAGGAGACTTGAAAGATTGCACCACTGGTCCCACAAAACATCTACTACATAAGACAAATTAAAAAATCTGGGTAGCATATCAGTTGCATCTAATACGTAGAAACAATTACAAAGGAACAACAAAAATTGGAGAGACAAAGAATGAAAGAAAAGGAGGAATCACCAGAAAAGAAATTAATTTAAATGGAAGCAAGCAATTTGAAAAAATTCATAGTAATGGTTATATGTATGCTCAAATGTCTGGGTGTGAAATTCACCATGTTTAAGAATCAAGAGGAAATGAAGGATGACATAGCTACAATAAAGAACATAACAGAAGATTTCAACAGTAGAGTAGAAGAAGGTGAGGGATGAATCAGCAACTTAAAAGACATGATAGAAAAAGACTCAAACAGAGCAGCAATTGGAAAAAAAAATTAAAAAGCAGGAGAGACTAAGCGAGCTCTGGGACATGAAACAAAATAACATCTGGCAGGAAAGGAAGCTGTGCAAGGAATAGAAAACCTATTTGAAGAAATAATAACAGAAAACCTCCCTGACTAATTAAGAATCTTAAAAGCTGCTAGAGAAAGACAGAAAGTTACCTACAATGGATCTTCCATTAGACTATCAAATGATTTATCAACATAAATACATCAAGCTAGAATGGAATGGAATGAAGCATACAAAGTAATGCAAAGCAAGGGACTGAATTCAAGAGTACTCTATTCAGCAAGGCTATTATTCAAAATTGAAGGGGAAATCAGGAGCTTCACAGACAAAAATAAAAAATAAAAAAATAGGGAAGTTTATTACCACCAAACCAGAAATGCAAGAAATGCTAAAGACTACTATAAAAAAGAAGAAATAGAAAGGGAAGAAAGATCACAGGCATTAATAATAAAAAATGGCAACAAACAAGTACCTATTAATAAAAACCTTAAATATAAGTGGACTAAATGCTCCTATCAAAAGGCATAGGGTAGCTAAGTGGATAGGAAAACATAACCTGGACATAAACTGTCCACAGGAGACATACTGCAGAACAAAGGACTTATACAGACTGATGGGAAAAAACAAATTTCAGGCAAATGGGGGGAAAAAAGTTGCTGCAACAATAATTATATCCAATAAAATAGACTTCAAAGTGCAGACCATAACAAGAGATAAAGAGAGTCACTTCATAATATTAAAGATATTATTTCAATAAGAGTATATATATGGGCACCCAATACAGGAGCACCCAAATACAAAGACAAAAACAAAACAAAACAAACAAGTAAAAACTTCTGGAAGATATCAAGGGAGAGATTGACAGAAATTCAATCAGATTAGGAGATTTTAATACCCCATTGATGTCACTGAGTAAATTTTCTAGACAAAATTTTAGCAAAGAAACAGCAACCCTGAACAACTCACTAAATCAGATTGAACTAATTGACATCTTCAGAACATTTCACTCCAAAGGTAATGGATATACATTCTTCTCAAGTGGACATGGGACATTTTCAAAGCTAGACCACATATTAGGACATAGGCTAAGTCTCTCCAAATTCAAAAAGATTGAAATTATATCAAACTTTTTTTTCACAATGGCATAAAATCAGAAATCAACTAAATAAAAACAGTCAAAAGAAATCAAACATATGGAGGCTAAATAGCATGTTATTAAATAATGAATGTGTTACCAAAGAGATCAAAAAAGAAATAAGAAACAAATGTCAATGAAAATACAAAAATCCAAAATATATGGGACACAGTGAAAGCAGTCCTGAGAGGGAAGTTCATAGCACGACAGGTCTACCTCAAAAACAAAAACAAAAACAAAAAAAATTTAAAAAAAGTAAAACTGGTAATAAGTCATATAACCATACAATTTAAAGAACTTGATAAAGAGCAACAAGAAAAGCCCAGGGTAAGTTGAAGGAAGAAAATAATAAATATCAGAGTGGAAATATATAACATAGAAACCAAGCAGAAAAAATACAAAAGATCAATAGAACCAAGAGCTGGTTTTTGAAAGGATAAACAAGATTGATGAATCTCTAGCCAGGCTCACCAAGAAACAAAGAAAGGGGACCCAAATAAACAAAGTCAGAAATGAAAAAGGTGAAGTAACAACTGACCCGACAAGAATTCAAAGGACTGTAAAAAAATTATTATGAACAATATTCCAACAAACTGCACAACTTATATGAAATGGACATATTCCTAAAAAAATTCAATTCTAATACTAAGTCAGGGAGAATCAGAAAACCTGATTAGGCCAGTTAGTACTGGTGAAATTGAAGCAATAATTTAAAAAAATCTTGCACCAAACAAATCCCTGTTCTAGATGGCTTCACAGGGCAATTTTACTAAATATTCAAAGGAAAACTAACCCCTCCCCTACTGAGACAATTCCAAAAAATTCAAAGGAAAGAACACTTCCATGTTCTTTCTATGAAGTCAATATTACTCTAATCCCAAAAGAAGATAAAGTAACTACAAAGAAAGAGGATTATAGTCCAATATCCCTGATAAACATAGATGCTAAAATCCTCAATAAAATATTAGCAAATCACATCCAGCAACACATTAAAAAAAATTATACAACATGACCAAGTGGGATTTATTCCAGGAATGCAAAGCTGGTACAATATCTGCAAGTAAATAAACATAATACAGTACATTAACAAATTGAAAAACAAAAACCACATGATCATATCAATTTATGCAGAAAAAAATTAACAAAATCCAACAGCCTTTTTTGATTGAAATGATCAGCAAAGTGGGAATAGAGAGATCATACTTTAATGGAATAGTCTTATAGGACAAACCTACAGGCAACATCCTACTCAATGCTAAAACTATTTACCCTAAGAACAGGAACAAGATAGGGATGCTCACTCTCATCACTCCTGCCAGGCATATTATTGGAAGTGCTAGCCATAGCAATCAGACAAGAAGAAGAAATAAAAGGCATCCAAATAGGAAAAGAAGAAGTAAAATTGTCATTATTCACAAATGATATAATATTGTACACAGAAAACCCTAAAGACTCCACCAAAAAACTACTAGATTTAATACATTAATTTAGCAACATAGCAGGATACAAAATTAACACCTAGAAATCCTTGGCATTTTTATACACCAATAATGAACTCACAGAAAGATAAACTTAAAAATATTATTAACCATTGAAAAAAATAAGATGCCTAGAAATAAACTTAACTAAGGGGGTAAAAGACCTGTACTCAAGACAACTACAGGATGTTAGAATATATATATATATATATTATATATATATATATATATATATATATATATATATATATATATATACAAGTGTAAGAAAATTCCATGTTCATAGACTGGTATAATCAACATCATTAAAATGCCCATACTACTCAAAGCAATCTATAGATTCAATGCAATCCCCATTAAACAACCACCAGCATATTTCACAGACCTGTAACAAACTCTCCAAAACTTTATATGGAATAAAAAAAAATCCTGAATAAACTCAGCAATTCTGAGAAAGGAGAACAAAGTTGGAGGAATCACAATACCAGATGTCAAGTTATATTACAAAGCTACTGCTCTCAAAGCTGCTTGGTACTAGCACAAGTACTGACATATACATCAGAACAGGGAACCCTGAAATCAATCCAAGCCATTGTGCTCAAGGAATATTTGATAAAGGAGGAAGAATATACAATGGAGTCAACACAGTCTCTTCAATAAATGGTGTTGGGAAAATTGTATATATACAAAAAATGAAACTAGACCACCAACTTACACTATACAAACAAACAAACTCAAAATGACTAAAGAACTTAAATGTAAGATAAAAAAATCATAAAAATCTTTGAGGAAGCCATAGGCAGCAAAATATTAGGCATATCTTGTAGCAATATGTTTACCAATACATCTTGAAGAACAATGGAAACTAAAAAGAAAATAAGCAAATCTGACTACATCAAAATAAAAAGCTTCTGCACAGCAAAAGAAACCACTAACAAAATGGCAAGAAAGTCCACTGCATGGGAAAACATATTTGTCGATGTTACATCCAGTAAGGATTTAATCTCCAAAAGTTATAGGGAGCTCATACACCTTAACAAAAGGAAGATAAACAATCCAATCAATACATGGGCAAAGGACCTAAATAGATCTAGAACAAACTTTCTTGAAAGTGAACCTACAGAAGGCCAAGAGGCGTATGAAAAAATGCTCTAAGTCACTGATTATCTAAGAGATGCAATTGAAATGACAATGATGTACCATCTTATAGCTGTCAGAATGGCTATCATCAACAAATCAACAAAGGACAAATACTGGTGAAGATGTGCAGAAAAAGGGAACCCTTATACACTGTTGCTGGGAATGCAGACTGGTGCAGTCACTGTGGGAAACATATGGAGTTTCCTCAAAAAATTAAAAATGAAACTCCTATTTGACCCAGAAATTCCACTTCTAGGAATATATGCCAAGAAATGAGAAATACTAATAAGAAAGGATATATGCACCCCTATGTTCATAGCAGCACAATTTACAATAGCCAAGGTTTGAAAACAGCCTAAGTGCCCACCAGCAGTACATCTACACAATGGAATAATATGCTGCTGTAAAAAAGAATAACTCTTACCATTTGCAATACCATGGATGGATCTGAAGAGCATTCTGCTAGCCAAAATAAACCAGTAGAAGAAATAAAGTATCACATGATCTCACTCATTTGTGAAATATAATGAACAGCATAAACTGATGTACAAAAATAGATCTAGAGACATAGAAGCAGGGAACAGACCATCAAATCTCAGAGGGAAGGCAGGTGAGTGTTGTGGCGGGTTAAGAGGTCAACCAAAGGACTTGTACACATGCATATAATAAGCCTAACCCAATGGACAGAGATAATAGGGAGGTGAAGGCCTGTGCTGGGGGTGGGAGCAGGCTGGGAGAGGTCAATGGGGGGAAAGGAGACATATGTAATACTTTTAACAATAAAGTTTTAAAAAGAAACTAATTGCTATTGATATAAGAATCAATATCTTATCTTTTTTCCTACATATTAAAACTTTATTTTATGTGGGGCTTATCTAAAATATGACTGAATGTTTTTCCTCTATTATTTCTTTTTTTAAAATATATTTTATTGATATTTTACAGAGAGGAAGAGAGAGAGATAGAGAGCTAGAAACGTCAATAAGAGATAAACATTGACCAGCTGCCTCCTGCACACCCCCTACCGGGGATGTGCCCGCAACCAAGGTACATGCCCTTGACCGGAATCAAACCTGGGATCCTTCAGTCTGCAGACTGACGCTCTACCACTGAGCCAAACCGGTTTCGGCTCCTCTATTATTTCTTAAGAGTAATCAGAAACTGATATATAGGTGGCATCAGAGATAAAAATCATATTCTGTGAATCATGAGTCTTTCATTAAGTTTTATCTGTGTAAGTAAATGGATTCATAGAAGTATATGGGGCTTATAATCAGTCATATCTGGGTTTAAATCCCAGCTCTAATACTACTTTTTTCTGCCTAGTATAAGGCAAGTTACTGAAATTTAGTTATCCAGTCTGTAAATTTGGAATAATAACAATATCTACATTGAACAATAATTACAGAATATATACCTATGTAATATCTACTTAATATATGTATCTATACTCGTGAAACATAGTATTGAAAAAGAGCAGAAATTAACGTTGACTTTGTATGCTCTAGGTGCAAGGAACGGTGCTAGTATCATTTAAGATAGATGTTAACATATTTAATATTCCTTATAATCTATGTGAGTTCCTTCAAAAACAGATCTTTCCATATTGTAGGTAACATGATTAATATAATAATTAAGGCTTACTAATGGTAGAACAAAACTGAAGCTGGGGGGGGGTGAAGATGAGGAGCACTATGACTATAAATAGGACAGTCACTAACCTCTTGAGCCTCAACTGCTGGCACAGATGGAAGATCCAAGTCTCAGAACTGGGACCGCAGAGTGGAAGCGGAAGATTGCAAAGCTGCTTTGCCAGTTCAACACACTGTGTTGAATAAAGTCACTATGTTTGACCTTCATTTATTTCTCTATCTCAAATGAATTCTCACTAGCAAACTCTAACTTGGAACCACACAACAAAAAGAACTCCGAGGAAAGCAATTCCTAGCCTTAGAATTGGCAGTTCTGACATTGACCTGAAAATAGATAGTATCTTCATAAATACTTTCCATAAATACAGGAAAGGAAGAAGAGAAGAAATTATAGTAAAAACAACAAATATGTGTCTGGCATTCACTATGTTCTAGGCACACTTCACAACATTGTTATATTTGCATTCATTTGATTTTCAAAACTCTCTCTGTTCTACATTGAAGAGTAATAAAGCAGAGCTGCTTAGTAGAGCCGAGATTCAAAGCTCCCGTCCTTTCTGATATCAGAGCTTGTGTTTTGAAAAGGTGAAAGCAGAAATAAGATTATGTTCTGTTTAAATTCCAAGCCCTTGCCATGGACTACTTTACCACTTTTATGGTGCAACACTTGGTGTTTTGTCTTTCAAGGATGTGCTCAGATAAAGATAGATGATATAGCCATAGATATAGTTACAATACTGTAAATTTACTTTATATAAATATGTTTACAATTGTTGGCCTATATGAGAGTTGGTCAGCTAAGTTTCAGTGAAAAATAACTCCACTAAGACACATAAATAGAACTGCATAATATGAGTATTATGGACGAAGTTGCATTGAAACCCTGACTCCCAGTGTGACTGTAGTTAAAGAAAAGGCCTCCACAGAGGTAATTACAGCTGAATGAGGTCATAGGGTGAAGCGCTAATTCAGTATGACTGGTGTCTGTATAAGATGAGGAAGAGGCAGCAGGGCTGTGTGCATACAGAGAGAAGGTCATGTGTGGAAACAGCAAGCAGTTGGATATCCTCAAGCCAAGGAGGAGACCTCAAGAGGAACTAAACTTCTCTACACCTTGAGCTCGGACTTCCAGCTTCCCGGACTGTAAGAAAGAAATTTCCGCTGTGTAATCTACACAGTCTTATTCTATCTTGTGATGGCAGTCCTAGCAGACATCATAACAGAGTGAGAGAGAGGATGGGTTTGTATGTACATTGGTCGGATGGAAAGCACTTTTAATTTTACACGAAAATGTACTTGTTTTCTTTTAATAACATCTGTATATGTCAGAATTCCACTGTAATAGTAATCATCCTATCTATGTTAAAGCAGAAAAGGGTGTTCATAAGAATCCTACAACTAATATCATGTTTAATGGTGAAATATTGAAAGTTCTACCTAAGATTAGCTACAAGACAAGTATGACTGTCCTCCAAACTTCTATTCAGCATTTTACTGGATGTGATACCCAGTGCAGACGTATATAAAGAGATATAAAAAGCATTCACATTGGACAGAAATAAGTGAAATTATCATTACTAAAAAATCAAATGATCTGCCTTATAGAAATCTGAGAGAATCAACAAAAAAGCTACTACAACTCCTGAATTTAATAAGTTGTTATAATTAAAAATCAATGAACAATTAACATTTGAAATTAACAAAAAATATGATAAACTGTATCATCATCAAAATATTAAATATTTAGGCATAAATCAGATCAAAGACCTATAAGATGTGTATGTGAAAACTGTAAAAGATCTCTAAGAGAAATTAGAGAAGATTTAAATAAATTAAGAGATTAGCTATGTTCATAGTGAAAAGACAATATTTTAAAATATTAACTCTCTTAAAATCATTATTATAGTATATGTGGTCCAGTTTTTCAATTGTTTCAAGCAGGAGGTTAAATTGGATTCCAGTTTATACCATCTTGGTAGAAGTGAAAATAATTAAAGGTGTTTTGATTCTGATATAAAAATAAAATATATTCAACAGAGTATATGTAATAAGGAGGGACAGAGCAAGATAAAAGAAATCTGAAGATAAAAAACCATTTTTACAAATTAAAGGCTGATGCCAAGTTCAAGTAATTAGACTTTCTAGACTTCAGTGTTCTCATGTGTGGACTTAAGGTATTATCTATAGTTTCTGCTCAATACTGTTATTGTGAGAGTTCAGTGGCAATATTAAATATTTTAAAGGAAATATTTTAAGTAGTTCAGCAATAACAGGCACATTTCTATGGTAAGAAACTGATCACATAGCCCTAGCCAGTTTGACGTCGGCCTATGGACCAAAATGACCCAGGTTCAATCCCAGTCAAGGGCACGCACCTCAGTTGCAGGCTTCTTCTCAGCCAGGGACCTGGTCAGGGGCATTCAGGAGGAAATCAATCAATGTATTTCTCTCACATAAATATTTCTCTCTATCTTCCCCTCTCTCTTACACTCTCTCTAAAAATCAATGGAAAAATATCCTTGGGTGATGATTTTTAAAAAGAAGAAAAAACTGATCACATAAATGTTAAAGTGCATATTAAGAAGAAAATTAGCTCTTACTTCAGCGATATGGACAGAAGAGCTGTTTCTGCTGCCTATTAGGTGTTTGGCAAGTAAAACGCAATATTCTCTCCTTTAAAATGAAAGTAACTGTTCCTTTTTAGAAAGGTTGTTTTTAGAAATTTTAAAAAGAAAATATATGCACAATTCTTAGGAAACTGGATTGTGTAATAAAGAATAAAAAAGAAGCAGAAACCGGTTTGGCTCAGTGGATAGAGCGTCAGCCTGTGGACTGAAAGGTCCCGGGTTCGATTCCGGTCAAGGGCATGTACCTTGGTTGCGGGCACATCCCCAGAGGGAGTGTGCAAGAGGCAGCTGATCGATGACTCTCTCTCATCGATATTTCCAATTCTCTATCCCTCTCTCTTCCACTCTGTAAAAAAATTAATAAAATATATATTTTATAAAAAAGAAAAGAGAGAAGCAGACTAAGGAGTAAGGAAAACCAGACTATTCTGCACACAGGTGTTCCATACTTGTGTTGTCTGGACTTTTTTCTAAGAAGTAGGTATCAAAGCCACCACCAGTCTACATTGCATCCCTGTGTGTGTTACTAATAGAATGTGTGAACAAATTAGAGAAAGGTGTCTCTTGCTTCAGGGGATCCAACCCTTTAAAAAGCAAAGTGTAAACTGAATTTTAGCCTCAACCCCAGGGACAGGCTTCTCTGGGCAGGACACAAACTGCAAAGCTCAGGCTGGAGGCCCTGGTGGTAACGACTAGCATTTATTCTCATTACACCCACCTTCTTGGCTTTTCTTTCAGAATCTATGGCTGCAGACAAAGGAGAATAATTTGAGGATAGGCAGAAGTTGACACTTGGTGTTGAGATATTTGTTTATACACATTCCCTGAACTCTGAGAAGAATTTGAGCATGTGCTATTTGGGAGAGATAAGTAGTAGTATATTTGTATGATCGATTCTACAATGAGCTAAACAATTCCTGTTAAGTATTGGTTATTTAAAATAAACATCTCCTTTTAAAAAAAGTTAGGAAAGCATATGCAACTATTCTTAGACTATGATTTCCTTCTTAGGTTCGGAGACTTAAAGATGATGATGATTTCTCTGAATTAAATTTCAGGTTGTCCTGAAATATGATGCTAGACATATTATTTAGATTTTTCAAAGTTGAATAATTAGAACTCTTGTTACTGAAGCTATCTGTGTGGGATCTCTGTATTTGAAAAGAAGAGTTAATGTAAATGAGGAGAAAGAAGCGCATGCTACCAGGACAGGTTTCTGAAGGCAAAATCATGGAGGCAGTATATAGATCAGTGCTCTGAGTACAATGTAAAACTATAAAACCGGTAGAAGATGATACTAACAAAAACCTAGATGATGTTGATTATGGTGATGACTTTATAAATATAACACTAAATGTATGATTCATGAAAAAAAGAATTGATATGTTAGGCTTCATTAAAATGTAAAACTTTTGCTCTGTAAAAGATGTCAAGAAAATGAGAAGACAAATCACAGACTAGGAGAATGTATTTGCAAAAAATAAAAGACTCATCTAAAATATAAAAAGAATTCTTGACCTCAACAATAAGAAAACAAACAAACCAATTAAAACTGGGCCAATGACCTTTATATTAGACATATTTCATATATATTTTGAAATATATATACTCTGAGTGGCCAGATTATTATGCTCTCTGAATGAATAATAATCTGACCACTCAGTGTATATCCTATATAATGAAAGGCTAATATGCAAATTGTCACCTTGACCAGAAGTTCGACCAGCAGGCAGACTGGTCAACCGTCCTTGTCCCCTCCCCCTGGCCAGGCTGGCCGGACCCCCATCCATGCATGAATTCATGCACCAGGCCATCCATATATATATATATATATATATATATATATATATATATATATACTGAGTGAGTGGCCAGATTATTATTATTATGCATTCAGAGATCATAATAATCTGGCCACTCAATGTGTGTGTGTGTGTGTGTGTGTGTGTATATATATATATATATATATATATTCTGATATCTATATAGTCGGATGTATATATGCATGTATATAAATTATGCAGACAGTTTGGTACATTTTTACAAAACTAAACATATTCTTTCCAAACAATCCAGAAACAGTACT
The DNA here is from genome assembly GCA_963924515.1 of Vespertilio murinus. Taxonomy (NCBI): domain Eukaryota; kingdom Metazoa; phylum Chordata; class Mammalia; order Chiroptera; family Vespertilionidae; genus Vespertilio; species Vespertilio murinus. The sequence goes on along the minus strand of OZ004707.1, from coordinate 118,099,296 downwards.
CCTTTGTATTTATGCAAATTATTTGAAAACTTATATTCACATGAAAACCTGTACATAAATGTTTATAGCAGCTTCATTCATAATTGCCAAAACTTAGAAGTAACCAAAATTTCCTTTAGTAGCTGAATAAATAAATTGTGGCATATCCTGACAATGTACTATTTTTAGTGCTAAAAAGATATGAACAAATGAGTCATGAAAAGACATAAAGGAATATTTATTTAAAACATTAAAATTTGCAACAATATTTGCAAAATATTTTTACATGTTCTTCAGATTCAAAACAACTAAGAGGATCTTGTATCTTCAGTGTGTGTGTGAGAGAGAGAAAAAAAGAATGAGAGCCAGTTTATATGTGTTTGCATCAAGAGAAATATTTTTTTTATTTTGACTGGATAAAATTTAGAGATTCTAAACAATAAACAGTATTTTAGACAAAAAAGTAAGAAAAAACTATAAATCAGGAAATAAATATAAAGGTTTGTAATCTATGAATTTAGGAGTAAAGTAATGAAAATATTATGTTTGAATGAGGTGTTGTCCTGTTAAAGTTTATTTTGCATTGTTTTAATGCCAACCAAAGTTTGTTCAGGTGTGTCCTGTCACTTCTATAGATTTGCAATAATGGCTACATCATACACCCATGATCTTTGTTTAAACATCCATGTCAAACTGAGAGGACAGTTTAGGAAATAGTGATCATGTTAATCAAAATACAATCTTCCTAGAATTATATGAATTAGTCTATATTTAAATAATACTATTGTAAAGTTATAATGCTGTGCAGTACTAAGGATAAATGTGGCATCATTTTAGTAAGAGTAGCTAAACTAAAAATTAATCAGAATAACTGGGACAGAGATGTTATGACCTGGTTGTGGGTATCAAGGACCCAGCTGCTGTGGCTCCTGAGTCAAACCTGCAGGTGACCCTGGATTCTGTAGTTCTTACTTTGTGACATTTCTTCTGGGGACCCAATGACCTGGGGAACAGCCTGGCACTTCAGAGCCTCTGTGGGCTGCGGGTCGAGCAAAAGGGCCTCCCGGGAAAGACTAGCACTTGGGCACGGACCTGACCTCCGCCATTTGCCCACGGGTGATCATTTCCTCTCCTTAGGTTCTCTAACTAGCTCTCAGTGACCTTGGCTGCCCTCCGGGCTTCTTCAGATCTTTTCTGATGGAATCAAATCTCATTTTCCTAGCAGAAAGTGCTTCTTTATAGTTCTGATTCATGTCTTGGACCATATTCTTATACATGCTCAGAAACTGATAGTTGGAGTTCATGTTTTCCCAGACTTTGAAAAATGTCTTCTCCATTTCAAAGCCGCACATTTTCTCCTTAAACAGTTTTTTCTGTAGTTGTTTTGCAGGATCTTCATATATATCAGGAGGGAAATGAAACTTCAGCTACAGCCTCAGCATCTCATCTTTTAAGTTTGAATTTTCACACTGCAAAGATGCTTTCTCGGTTTGCATTCTCATTATTTCTGCTACAAGCTCTTCATTCTTTTGCTTTTGCTTTAACACTTGTCTGGCTAATTCCTGATGTTCCTGTCAGCACTTAGAAGGGATACCTTAACCTCAGCATCATGTGGGAGACCCTTGAGATCAACTTCCAACAAGTGGACAAATTGATCCCTATTTTCTGCCTCCTTCTTTTGTGGGAATTCCAAGTTTAGGTCATCCACGTGATCTCCAATTTTGTCAGGCTTGGGGATGGTCAGCACCTGGTGTCCAGCCACTGACATTGATTGGCTGCCTCTATCTTTCAGAACCTGCAGCATTTGTGTGTTGCCCTGCGCCAGCCTTTGTTTCTCCTCCTCCTCCTCTTGGATTTTCCTGCTTCCATCCCATAATTTCTTATTGGAGCAATTCTGGACTTTTTAGATAATTAGTGTTTTTGTACAAATCACCCATTATGTTTTTTTCTGAAGTTGTTCTCCATCAATCCCCAATGCTTTTGAGATCAGCTTTTCCTCAGTCACTTGGGAAAGTTCAGGAGGCTGTCTCTTGCTTGCCATTTGCTTTAAGTCAACTGTGTCCTGAAGTGACAACCCGCTCAGGTGTTTACTCAGTGCCCTCAAGCACAAAGTCTGAAACCAGAGAAGACCTGCCTCCACTCCAGGTGACTTGATGATGTGGTTGGCTTCAGTCAGTTGCCCAGGATCCTCACTATATCTTGCACAGACTTCATTGTGAGCAGAACACCTTTTACCTGGAGCCATCATACTTCTTGAAGTGTGTCATTTTTACTATCACGACCAGATACCCTACCAGGATTCCCCAAAGGAACACAGGGGGACCTGAGGACATGTCTCAAGTTCTCAGAAATCGCCAGCAGAATCCTGCACGGGGGCTCCCAAATCAATGGGAAAGTGGATACTGTGGCAGACAGCAGCCCCTTCATGGCTGGTTGGGCCCACAGTTCTGCCCCTATCAGTGTCAGGTGGGCACAAATAACCATTCAGAACCTTCGGAATGTTATGTCTCTAAGGTAACCAGGTACCTAGCAACCAGGGCTGATCGATTGGGCTGGGGAAGGGGAGGCCAGTAGGTCTAGAAAACAGTTTGTAATTTGGTTCTGGAATAGAACAATTCTACGGGCCCTGGGGCAGGCGAAGAACTCTGACCGCAGCCTAGAAATAGGTCCCTCTAGGCGCACCTGGGTCCACAGCAAACCTAGGGCTTCAACGCAGGGACCCGCCATGTCCCTTTCTTTGCACAAGAGCCAGTCAGGACAGCGGTGGGCTCATTCCTGGGTGAGGCCCATTCTTCTGATTTAAAGTTTCCTTCTGCTGTGGGGATGCCCGCTGCTGCCCACAAGGCCCCTGGGCTCTCTCTCCTCCAAGGCTCCCTCACTCCTTGTGGTTACTGTGGGTAGGCAGGGACCCAGGGCTCAAGGGGTCCCCTCAGGTATTAACAAAGGGTCCTAGGTTTCAATCCCAACACCTCAGGAGAAATAAGAACAGGGAGAGGCCTACAATCCTGGAGGCTGCTGAGCCAGCGTGTCCTGTTCAAGTTTCCTTGAAGGGGGTGACTCCGACCCTGGGTGACATGGTGACTTGGGCTCCTTGCCCAGTGTGACCCTGCTGCCATCAGTCCACACCCAGTGTGACCCTGCTGTCATCAGTCTACACCCAAAGTGGCCCTGGGAATGGTCTCCAGTCCACCGAATCATCTTCACAAGTGGCTCTTGGGAGGGGCATGTCCTCCTCTGGCTCAATTTGCCACCTTTTATGTCATAAAACCGTATCTCATTCTCCTAGTATCTCTGTGGCAGACCAGGTCGGAGCATTTTAGTCTGTTGCCTGAGATTCTTCTATGACAGGCTTCCCTCACCTTTTTTTTTGAGAGTGAAAGGAGCCAGGATTCAGCCCAGGCCAGTCTGGGGGTTCTGAGGGGTGCAGTGGTCCCGAGTGAAGAGAACAGAGACTTGGTGTTGAAGGGAGGATGTAGCTGTGGTATGAACTGTGATTTTTTTCTTCCTAATGAAACTTTGTTCTTTAGAGCAATGTTAGATTTAAAGAAGAAGGGGAAGAAAAAAAAAAAAAACATGAGTGGAAAGTACAGAGTTCCCATGTACCTCCTTATAACCCACATGAAGAATCCCATGCTGTTGACATCTGGAATGACTGTGGTATGACTATATAGTCAATAGATGAACAAATAGTGATACATTGTTGTCACTTAAAGTCCCTTTACATTAGGGTTCATGCTTTGTGTTGCACATGCTATGGTTTTTGAGAAATGTATGATGTCTATAGTTTCACTGCCCTAAAAATCCCTCGTGCTCCACCAAGTCATTCCCCCTCCCTCTGAACCACTGATCACTTTTCCTCCTCTGTACTCTGCTTTGTCTGATATCCATATGGTGATTCCAGCTTTTTAACATTAGTGTCAGCATGGGGCCTCTCTCCAACCTATACTCTTCACCTCACTGTGCCTTATATAGAAAGTGGGTTTCTTAAAGGCCACATTATAGTTGGTTATTTTTAATTTATTTTGTTTCTTCCCTCACCATTTAACCCTTCTAAGCCCTCTTCTACTATCCCCTGCCCCTACCCCAATCACCACAATTCACCACACTGTTGTCCTTATTCATGAGTTCTCTCTTTTTTATTTTATTTTATCTCTCCACCCCTCCCAATACCACCATTTTCTTTCCACTAGTTTTCTCCTTGTTCTCTATCTATGAGTTTGTTTATATTTTGCTTGGTAGTTCAGTTTGTTTACTAAATTCCACACGAGTGAAATCATACAGTACTTTTCTTTCTCTGGTTGCCTTATTTCACTTACTATAGCATATTGTTGTCCAAGTCCATTCATGCTGTTGCAGAGGGTAAAATTTTCTTCCTTCCTAAGGCAGAGTAGTATTCCATTGTGTAACTGCACCATAGCTTTATTACCCACTCATCTACTGATGGACACTTGGGCTTCTTTTGTAAATAATACTTCAATGAACATAAAACTACATATATTCTTTTGAATTAGTGTTTCAGGTTTTTTAGGAAAAATTCCCAGAAGTGGAATCACTGGGTCATAAGGCAGTCCCATTTTTAAGTTTTTGAAGTAACTCAATATGGCTTTCCACAGTGGCTGTACCAATCTGCATTTCCATGCAGTATACAACTTACTTGTTTAATTTAGACTTACGAAGTAAATTAAAATTATATTGTTAAAATGAAGCAGATTGAACATTACTTGTGACAGTGGGAGGTATTCTCTATCAGGAAACCATTTCCAAAACACAGCAGGATATACTTCACACACCTAGATGATATACCTGTCTGAAAAACCATGTTTGTGTAACCTGACTAAACATTCTACTCATGTTAACATAATCTAAATTGGAAATGGCAGCATGCATTCTACAATCCTTTCCTTTTTATCTTTCTACAGTTCCCAAAAGACTCATTTCCTTATTATTTCATTTATTTTAAATGCTATAGTCTTTCTTACATGAATTCACTGGCTTTGATTCCAGTTCCAATTCTACATTAATTCTATCTAAGGCATTGAGCAACAAAGTGTTGATGCTAATGTACTGGAAAAAAAATTCTTCAGTTTGTATTGATCGCACTAGAGTGCTTAATCCAAAACTAGATCCTTTTCTATTTTTCACTTTTCTCATTCTCCTAGAGTAAGTTGGTTTTCTTTGTCCTGGTTACTTTTATTCTCCTGGTTACTTTTCAGAAAATGACCAAACATTTTTTTTTAAAAAAAGACAGGGATATAAGCTGAGTCTTCTAAATTACAAATCAGTTGTCTGAAAAGTGAACATTTCTGTCAATCAACTAGATGCCTCCCCAAACATTCCAGATGTTTAAAACAATAAAATTGTCTGAATTTGTTAGTTGTGATATTAGGTAACTATAGAATAGAGATAGGAGAAGTAGACATAAAGCAAATATTATAGTATATTCTACTCAGAAAAACTGTTACTTTTTTATATCTTTTTTATTTTCTGTTTCCATAATCACAATTTTATGCCCATTTTTCCCCTATAAGAAGCTTTTTTTCCTTGTAATGCATCCAGTAATTTTCAGCCAGGTCGGTGTCTTTAAAACACTATTTCAATAGTGTCATTTGCAGAATATATATAAAAAGACACCTTACTCACCTGATTAAATGATAAATTCTAAACTTCTTAATCTTAATCTCAAGGGACCAGCTAATCTAACTAGCCCTGCCTATCCAGAGCTAAATCTACCCTTCTACTGAGAATCCCTGCTCAAGCCAGATTTGTAGATTCATTCACTGTCTCACTTTGCCCCCTTTGTACCTTTGCTATAAACAAGTTATTCCCCTACCCATCTGCCTGCCAAAATAATATACCCCAGCAAGGTCTATGCGTAATCTTACCCCCCTTTCTATATTATAATAATCTTGCTGGTATAAACCCCTGTAAGTGACAATCAAATAAAATGAAATAACATTTGATACCTTTGAAGCTTGATAGTTAACCACTTTCTTACGAGGTCAAAGTATCATGAAAGCAATAAGTGGTTGTGACAATTCTTATTCTTTGACACCTACACTAACATTTTGTCTAACCAACAAGTTTATTTGTTTTTACAGACTTTTCATATTTTTATCCATGGAAGCAACTTATCAATAGATTTATTGTTGGGTTTTTGTTTTGTTTTTGTCCCATACAGAAGTTTAAGACCAATGACTTCAGAAGGATTAGGAATGTGTCTGTTATTTTTTCTTCTACTCCAAAATCTACTGTAATCCAGTATCTGACACATAGCAGATATTGAATACATATCTCCTGAATCAATAATAGTTCACTTCTATGAGATTTTATAGGGATTATAATACAAAGATCATACATAACAATAAAACTTCTGAAAATAGTTGTTAGTGTACAATCTTAAGAAAATGATCTTATGTTTTGTTAGAAACACAACATAAAATATGCTATGAATTCCAACATTTTTTTTAATGCAAGAAACAAGTTCTCTTCTAATGGCCTAAGTATATATAGCCAGTTGTTGGGGTTTGATAATTTCAAATAGATAAGATGTGTTACCTCCAAGTTCTACATTCAGCAAATATTTACTTTCACAGACACTGAGTCAGATTTAGGATATATTAATATTTTAAAAATTTCCATCAAATGCTATAAATAGAGGAACTAACAAATGAATAAACAACTTCAATGCATTATGATGTAGATTATGACACAGTAATTACAGACACTATAAAAGTATTTATTATATATTTAATTAGAAAAAGATTTTGAGACCAAATTGTATGTAAGTTAGATTTTTTTTTAAACTAGTATATATTAACCTTGTTGAAAACAAAGAAATAACAGCATGGTTGAAGAGAAGTTTGAAAGAGGTTAGGGTGTGTCAGATAGAACATCCTGTGTAAATGTACAGTGGAATAGACACACCCAAGGCATTACAGTTATTTTAGAATGGCTCAACTGTGATTATAGCAGGATCTTGGAAGAACAAAATGAGAGAATGACTAATAAAACATCTATACTATTTTAGATTTCATTCTGTAATAGAATGGGATACATTTAATGTTTTTAAGTGGAACAACTGAATTTATGCTTCTGAAAGACCACTGTCATCTCAACTTTGGGTGAATTGCAGAAAACAAGACAAAGAATTATGAGATTGTTGCAGTAATCTGGATGATAAATCATAAAAGCATGAGCTAAGGTGGTGACAAAAAAAAGAGGATAAATTTTAAAGACATTAAGGAGAATCAATGAGGTTCAGTGACAGATATTGCACTGAGTTAAGAGACAGGAAAGAATAAAAGATGACACAAGTTTCTGGCTTGGTAGACCTTTTAGATAGTGAAAATATCTACCTTGAAAGGAATAGAGAGAGAAAAACAGATCTGGCTGATGGGGTAACCCAGTTATCTCCTAATAAACAGATTACCATCTGTTCCAATGAACATAAAAAAAGAAGTCTGGTTTTAGATTTGATTATTGTTAAAATAGAATGTAACCTCCTGCAATGATAAGAGAGCTGCTGTTAAGCAATAAATGAGTATTGTTTAATAGTACTTAAGTCTAAAATGTTACAAAATTTTTAAATATGAGGTACAGACTATACTTCACTGCATTAAACTTCATTTGTTATGAATCATTGACAGAAACTTTTAATATCACTGTCTGCTTCATAACAACTCCATGTCTTCTTCAAAGGGATTACTACTTGTGGATATTTCTGTCTTTTCTGTGTGCAGTGTGGCTAGAGAGTGGTTTGGTTCCTGAGTAGGGGTGGCTGGGGATTGAGAAATGAAAGAGACAGAAACAGAGATAGAAGGAAAAAGCTGGGGCCAGGTGGGGCCACTGTCCTCCAACAGAGACAGGGACCCAGAGCCAATACAGCATGTTTATTTTATACAGAAAAAAAAAAAAGAGGAAAAAAAAGGAAGTGTTACTAAAAGCCAATACAAAGGAGATTATGTGCATTCTTGGGTGGGTCCAAGTCATATTCATTCCTGATGCTTGGCTGGATTTAAATAACAAAACCTACACCCTGGCACCTAGGCTGAAGTTCAAGCTGACAACACTCCTGCCTTTTGGCAAAGTGTGTTTACAGGACGTGGCTTTGCCAACGCCACTGGATTCAGCTGACAATTATTAAAGAAATGCCTACATGCCTTCTCAGATGCTCTCTATAATAATTTATTAACTTAACAACTGCCTATTCTAGTAGAAGGTAGGACCAAGGGCATAAGAGAAGACATTAAAAGGGAATCATTTCTTTAGCATATCAGTTTAAAATTTTCCCTGTTTTAGGATTTATTCACATTATTGCCCTTCATTCTATACTACTAGAGACCTGGTGCACAAATTCCTGCATGGGTGGGGTCTGGCCAGCATGCCCTGATCAGGGCCTATTGGGCCAGACTGGCTCGGGGGAGGGGCCGTGTGGGGTTGGCTGGCTGTCCCTGCCTCCTGGTTCAATTTCCCATTTGAGGGGACAATTCGCATATTAGTCTTTTATTATATAGGATTTGATTAGTGACTTAGATTTGATTATTGACTTCAGCTTCATTGCCTTTAAAGTTCTTCCTTTCTTCCCATCTGACTTATGGAAATGACTAACTTATATCCTTGACTTTACCAATGACCATTTTTGCCCTATTCCCAAAACATGGCATTACTCTCACTTCACATGCTACTTTATTCACCTTGTTTGTTTAAAATTTACTTTTAAATTATATTAATTAACCTGTGTTAACAGTATAGTAACTTCTTTGTAACTACTGGAGAAGTGATATTCATGTAGTGTTTTAAAACAGAACATTACTTTATATGCCATTATAAAAATAAGATATGCTTACTCTAAGTAATTCTTACAATAGAAACATAAAGAAGCTAAAACACACTCACAATCCCATCTCCTTTAGGCAATCTATGTTAATATATTAATAAATGTACTTTTAGATTTTGTGTGTGTGAACGAGAGAGGAAGAGAGAAAGTTGATAAATAATTTTATATTCATGGAGTTGCACAGTATTTCCAATTTTATAACTTTTTTTATGAAAACATTTTATCTCTTCTTATAGGTACATAATCTCTCCTTGTTTGCATATAACATGATTTTACTTTACCACTATACTTTAATAAATTTGAGGTTACTTCCTTTTTATTTCAATATAAAAAGTACTTCAATATGAATCTTTGCCACTTGTTTAATTATTTCCTTAATGAAAAATAAATCCATAGACATATTGCCAAAATGCATAGCAGAAAAGTTCTATCAATCTACACATTCACCAATAGCATATAAAACTATCTCTTTCCCTACATCCTTATACTAATGTTCTTTTTCTCATCTTTGCCAATCTTTTATAAAATATTCCATAAGTTTTTACAAATGCCACTTAGGAGAACAACTTCCCTGGTCACCTTTTATAACATAGTACCACTTCATTCCATGGTCAACCTCTGCCTTCCTTATTAATGTTTCTCATAGCATTTTCATTGCCTGACATACCATATATTTATGAGTTATTTATTGTATCTCTTTACCCACTAGGATTTATACTCTATAACCATGTGGATCTTATAGCTTTTCTTTGATTTTTCTAGAAACTTGTGTAGGATTAGGCATGTAGTAGATATTCAAGACTAAAATGGTGAATAACTTCTGAATGAATTATAAAAACACAATATTTTCCTTTATAAATCAATTATGTCTAAGGACCTCTTCTAAAACTTTGTCATATGTTAAATTCTTATATTCATTTATATTATATATATTTTTTTCCAATGGTCCATAGGTTAATATGTCTATTTTTAAGTCAGTATGACATACTTATTTTTACTATATTTTCTAATACATTTAGAACTAAAATAGCATGTCTCAGCCCTATTTTGTACTTAGAATGTTTCCAGTAATATTTTGATTTTATATTATTGCAGATGATCTTTAGAGCCACCTAATAAAATTTCACATAATGCCATCAAAATTTTAATTAGAATTTCACTAAGTCTAGAAAAATATTTAGATAAATTTGATATCTTCAATGTGCCTCTCTCTCTAAGACAATGCATGTCTATATTTCAAAAATGCATTTTAAAACATATAAAACTTCATTTGTGTATATCTGTAGAGAATGTTAATAGTTTTCTTTACATATAGTCTGAATTATCTTAAAATCTACACCTACAAACAAAACAAACAAACAAAAACAAACAAAAATCTACACCTAGATATACTATGCTTCTGTTGTTAGTGTGAGTGGGCTATTTCTCTATTATACTTGTAACTGATGTTTAACTTGCTTTTTGAAAGACCTTCCACTATTAGGAGCTCTCAGAAACACTACATTGTAATATCCTAAACCACAGTAAAACTGGATAAAAACTTTAGGTATAGAAATGGTTCTGTGCCCTGGTAGGTGGTTAGAGCATGGGCCTGTGCACCAAAGGGCTGCAGGTTTGATCCCTGCCCCTGGTCAGGGCACCTGCAGGAGACAACTCAGCAGTATGTTTCCGTCACACTGATGCTTCTTTTTTACCCTTTACCCTTTCTCCCTCCTCTCCCTCCCTTCCTCTGTCTCTAAAAATCAATGGAAAAACATATTCTCAAGTGAGGTTTAACAAAAACAAAAATGGTCCCAACACAAAATGGATTCATAAGCTTCAAAATGAACAAAATCAACTTACATTTATTTACATTGAGTTTAAAAATAAGTCTCATTTTTCTTTAAAAAAATTACCAATAAAAATATACTCATAATTTCACAAACGAAGCCCATTGATCTTTTTATTTAGGATATAATTTAGAAGTATGGTTTAGTCATTCTTTCAAACTTTTAAGATGGTGATTCTATGTATATTTTTTAAATGCTCTTTTTTTTCTTTGTTTATTTAAATAACCAAGAATTAAAATCTTAGGAGTAGATGAAAAATAAATGCATATGCTCAATCAACATGCTCACTCCAGAGAATTCAATTGGAAAGAACTCAGACGTGCTTTGACCTGAGGCAAATAGAGAACTCCCATAGCTGTGTCTGGAAGGGCTTGTTTGTTTTACATAAATGTCATGCCAGCCTTTACATAGTCATGAAAAGTTCTATAGCTTTGCCATTTGGAGGAAAACTTAAAATGAGTCAAGTTTCCCAAAGGTGTTTGTAAGCCAAACTATTGTTGCTGGGAGAATATGATTGCTAATAAATGTGTTTACAATCAGTTGAGGGAAAAGCCTGAGTAAGAAGAAAACTAAATTGTAGCCTTCTGAGTATTTCTAACGTGACCATAAGTTTAATATGTTATAGGTCTTCTGGGTACTGATCGCTGAATTGATTACAGCTTTCCTGATAGACTGATTTCTTTATGCCCTATTTCAGCTGGCAAATATAAACCATAACTTCTACATTGTTACAATTCCATGATCTGAATGAATCTTCCTGTGTAATTTCCAGTAATCATTTTTATTCCCCCATCTGTGCAAAAGACTACATGATATTACCAACTAACCATCTGCACATTTATGGAAAGGCTGCACAGTGCCCATTTATGTGAAACCAGCCATGTCCCTTCCCATCACAAGCCGAATTGGCCAAGAGACTATTATAAATATTTTTAAATGTTCCTTCATACATTAAATAAAGATGTATGAGATGATTAATGCAGCATAATCAAGCTGCGTAATATAAGCATCAACCACGGTATTTCAATGCTAGTTTTATTCTTTTTGAGAGAAAAGGAGTTTTAAAAACGAATGCATAAAATAAGGAAATGGTTTTAAAGCAAAACTGTGCTAAATTGAGGGTTTTGCATCACAACATTTTCCTGGGAGATATAAAGGCAATTTCTGCCAATTGTGCAAAAACACCTCCCTTTCCCCGCTTTACTTACTATCCCCTAGGGCACTCTATCTCTTTTCCTGTAGAATAAGATGCTATTATTCCTCTAGGGGATAAAGAAAAAAACTAATCTCACCACTTGAAATTCACATGCTGTGCTCTCGTTTCCTGGAGATTTTCAAAAGAAGACCCTGCTCTCTCCTGTTCTGGTCTCACTAGACACTAGCGCCCACTCCATCAGACGCAGTGCAGATTCTCTTCACTGTCACAGTTCAAGTGTTTTTTATCTTTCCTCAAACAAGTTATTGTATCTTTTGAAATATTTGAATATACTTGACAACCAAAATCACATATTTTACTAATTTTCAAACATATTTTAGTCTCTGAAATTGTCTTTAATGGGATTTACTCAACAGACTGCATATTTTAACAATCAGCTGGTGTGCTCCCTTGATTGTGTTGCATATTTGAATACTAAAGGTTTTATATATATATATTGATTGAGCCTCCTACTTTAATGAGCCACATAAATTATGTCTTTGCTGAGAAGGACTGTCAGAAACTTAGTTTTGAAGTGTTTGGGAGGCACTCCTCTTATATCCTGGAATGTGTGCTTATGTGTGTACATGGGCACCGAGGGAGGTTTTGCTGGTGTCTGGGTAGTTGCTTTTAGAAATTAAGCCTAAAGAAAATACATTTGCTTTTAAAAAAAAAAAAGGAAAAGTGAGCACCAATTCTTAATTTTAAGTTCAGGTTTCAACTGAATGGAATTGTGCATTCATGTAAAAAATTTCCTGAAATCCCATTTCTTTAATATAACATTAATATTTTAGTGACTGATCTTCTATACATTTCTGTGTGTATGAATGTGGAACATAGTATATAAACTCCCAAGTGCCCTGGTTTTGTAAAAATGTACCGAACTCAGTTGTCAGCAATGTGGTCAGACTAAAGCTTAACAGTCACTTTCAGGCATTAAAAAGCGTCTAGTCTAAGCTAAATATTTTTTTTTAATCTTATATTACATATAAGGGGTTTTCTGTCCCCTGACTAGGGAACAGCAGAAAAATAAATAAATAAGTGTGGTCTTTTGTTCAGCCTCCTTTCTCTTTCCATTACGATTAGAACTGAAAAATGTCTTTCAATCACTGGAGCTATCTTTTAATTTTAAATCTCTATTGGCTGCCAGTATCTTCTACCATAAGTGTCTAAATGTGAAACACTCTTTTTCTCTGCCCCTCTCTCTCTTTTCTCTGTCGTGGGACACGTTTATAGGTTCTGCACCTGTACTTACTGCCTCTCCCACCCAGCTACAAATCATGGAGTTCAGGGTGCAGACTTTTCTCTTGGGTTCTTGTCCAATGAAGTTGAAGAATAAATTCATGGATTAACAGATTTCTTTAGTAAAAATGTAGAAGTTTATTGGTAGCATATACAAACTCCATCTGGGCAGGGGGATCCCCAAATTGGAAAGGCCCACTTTTTCACTAATGGGAAAAAAATCTAAATCTGTAATTGACTGAGTCTCTTTGTCTCTGGGTTTATAAAGGCTGTAACTTTTCATCTGAATGTGACCTTTTTTAATTGGACTCTTTCTGTAATGTAGGACGTTCTTGCTTTCCTCATTGGTCACTCTGTTACACGGTATCAGTTTCAAAGCTCAAAGCCCATGTGGTGCCCGACTCTTTCTCTCTCCCTTATCTTGCAACTTTCATCTATCCTCTGTGAAAATATATTTCCTTCTTCTTGATATCCTGTGACTTTTCTTTTTTCTATATGAATGTACATCTTCTTCCACCCTTACCCTGTGGCATTTCTCTATCCTTCACATATCCATCCTATCTGTTCAGGTTGGAGTTAGCTTTTGATCTACCTTAGAGCTTTCTTCCAGTTGTCCTGGCCAGAGATGTTTCGTTGACCCTTATGGCTCTCCCAGCTGCTCAGGTCAAGGATGCTTTAATTGCTCAAGCCAGAGATACCTCTGTCCTTGGTTTAAGGCTGTTTTAATTGCTCAGGCCAGAAATACCTTCATCCTTACTGGACACACCTTCCTGCCTGCCTAATTATGCTAGCTAGCTAATCCTTATCATCTACAGGATTGGGACAGACAATGGACTTTGCCGACTCCTCACAATGGCTCCTCAGGCCTGGTCTCTGGCAGTATACCCCTCATAGACTGTTTCAACTGAAGCCCCTTTCCAGTCAAGTCCTTTCACAACAGCTTTAACCCTGTGCACACTAAATCCACTGTTTCTTTCTCTCTCTTTCTCTCTCTCTCTCTCTCTCTCTCTCTCTCTCTCTCTCTCTCTCTCTCTCTTTTTCTCTCTCTCTCTCCCCCAACATCCAGTGGAAGAGAAGTGTCTGCCCCTGGCCTTCCTCTTGCCACAGCTTCAGAGGGAGTTTTCACTTTCAAACTTTTCTAGGCAAGTGTGGAAAGTGGTGGCTCTCACTATCAAGAAGTCCCTTAAGCTCCTTCTCTACAAACAATGTATCAGGGAGGATAACATTTCAGACCCTCAAGACAGTTTTTCTGAGGGCCCAATTCCCCTAACTAAGGTCTGAACAAAAGGACATGTGCCCCAGGTGCTCTCTGTTCTTCCATATTCCTTCCTTGAATCCTCATTCCCAATAAATAACTTTGTTCTATGAGGATGTTAGGGTGACGATCACTGGGCCAGTTGAGCCACTCTTAGTCCCAGGAGGATGTGTCTACATCGTATTTTTGGTAGTCCTCAAAACTCATTGTCCTTAGCTTTGAGGATGAATACCAGAATCCTGACATTACAAAAAAGACATTACTCTATATCCTATTATATACCCATTTATATTTTTGACTACTTAAATGTCAAAAAGGCTTAAGTGGGTGGATGAGAGATGAGATTCTATTTGAATTGTATGTCTAGTTTGGTAACAATACCATCAACGATATCACCTCAAAATAAAAATAATTTTTTACTCTCATGGACTATCTAGCACATGGAAATATACATATATATCATCACATAGCACATGGCCTTTGTCAGAAAGAACTTTTTTTATTATGTCCTATTCATCTTCATTCCTCACTCTGCCACACTCAATGACAGTAAACAGATAGGGGTCCTTCAATGTACTTTCCTATAATAATATACCCATATAAAAATACATTTATACATATACTAGAGCCCCGGTGCAGGAAATTTGTGCATGGGGTGGGAGGATGTCCCTCAGCCCAGCCTGCACCCTCTCCAATCTGGGACCCCTTAGAATTGGGTCCAAATGGGCAGTCTGACATCCCTCTCATAACCCAGGATTGCTGGCTCCCAACTGCTCGCCTGTCTGCCATTCTGATTGCCCCTAACTGCTTCTGTCTGCCAGCCAGATCATCCCTTAACCACTCCCATGCCAGCCTGATTGATGTCTAACTGCTCCCCTGATATACTGTTTGCCCCCAACTTTCCTCCTCTGTTGGCCTGGTCACCCCTAACTTAAGGTGACCAGATCATTCTGCTTTTGGCCGGACAGTCTCAATTTTTAACAATTTTTCCCACATCCCACAGCTTTTTTAAAAAGTCCCGGTTTTTGGAAAGACTCTTTCCAATCTTTCCAATCTTCCCCAAAATCGGGACTTTTTAAAAATGCTGCGAGACATGGGAAAAATTGTTGAAAATCGGGACTGTCCCACCAAAAGCGGGACAATCTGGTCACCTTACCCCAACTGCCTTCCCCTGCAGGGTTGATCGCCTCCAACTGCCCTCCCTTGCAGGTCTGGTGCCTCCCAACTGCCCTCTCCTGCTGGCCATCTTGTGGTGGCCATCTTGTGTCCACATGGGGGCAGGATCTTTGACCACATAGGGGCAGCCATCTTGATCTTGTGTATTGGAGTGATGGTCAATCTGCATATTACTCTTTTATTAGATAGGATAGAGGCCTGGTGCATGGGAGGGGGTCAGTTACTTTGCCCTGAAGGGTGTCCTAGATCAGGGTGGGGGTTCCCTTGGGGCATGAGGTGGCCTGGGCAAGGGGCCTGTGGTGGTTTGCAGTCCAGCCACACACCCTGGAGACCCAAGCGGAGGCCCTGGTATCTGGAATTTATTTACTTCTACAATTGAAACTGTAGCCTGGAGTGGAGCCAAGCCCCCTACTCACTCTGGCTGCCACCATTTCTGTTTGGTTTTATGTATCTTCTATAACTGAAACTTTGTATCCTTGAGTAGAGGCCTAGGCCAGCTAGGGCAGGCAGAAAGTTTTTCTTCCGTTGCCAGGGAAACTCAAGCCTCTCAACTGCTCTCTGTGCTGTAGCCATCTTGGTTGGGGTTAATTTGCATACCCTCTCTGATTGGCTGGTGGGCATGGCTAGGGGGCGTAGTTTGAGAGGAGTGATGGTTAATTTGCATATTACTCTTTTATTAGGTAGGTTAGTATTTGTCAATGCCTTTTTGTTTTCTGTGTTGATCTGGTTATTTTAGTATGTTTTTTTTTAATCTTTATTGTTGAGAGTCTTACAAATATTTTCCTTTCCCCCATTCCCCATTACCCAGCTCCACCTGGTTCTCACCCTGCCTCAGGCCTACACCACCCTGTTCAACCCTATTATCTGTCTCCATGGGCAAAGCATACGTGAATCTTACTGCTCTCCCTCCCCACCCTTCCCTTTTTCAATGCTCTTTTTAAAAAAATAATGTCATATTACCTACAATTATCCATATCTTGGCTTTTGCAGTCAAGACTGCAGTGTGGAATTGTCTCCCAATCAGCTGATAAATAATTAATTCTTTCTTTGTGGCTGAATGATGTTACCTTTCTTCATTCACTATAATGTTTTAAAAAGCATTTACTGATGTTACATTTTATGGGCTAGATTATCAGAAGTGACTGAGTCGCTTTTCAGTTTAAATTGTTTTCCAGTGAAAGGCTATAACAATATATACAAATCCTTTTTTTTCCCCCAGAATCACTGACACTGGAAATATTTAATCTTTTAAAAATACATTTTGTAATATTCGTCTTTACCTTGATTTCTGTTTCTTAAGATATTTGTGATATTGATTGCTAGGTTAGATGTACTATTATAATTTTTTATTCATATATTTTTGCATTTTTATTTTATAAGTTACGATCAGCAGATGAGTGGATTAAAAAGTTGTGGTGTGCTGTGACCGGTTTGGCTCAATGGATAGAGCGTCAGCCAGTGGACTAAAGGGTCCCAGGTTTGATTTTGGTCAAGGACATGTATTTTGGTTGTGGGCACATCCCTGGTAGCAGGGGTGCAGGAGGCAGCTGATTAATGTTTCTCTCTCATTGATGTTTCTAACTCTCTATCTTTCTCCTTTCCTCTCTATAGAAAATCAATAAAATATATTTAGAGAAAAATAAATAATGAAAAATAAAAAGTTGTGGGGCATAACGGAATACTATGATGCTCTAAAAAAGAAAGAATTCTTACCATTTGCAACAGCATGATGGAATTAGAGAGCACTAGGTTAAGTGAAATAAGCCAGTCAGAGAAAGATAAATACCATATGATCTCACTCATTTGTTGTATATAACGAACATCATAAACTGATGAACAAAAATAGATACAGAAACAGAGAAGCATCAGTCTGTCACACTTCAGAAGGGAAGGCGGGGTGGGGGATAAAAAATCAACCAAAGGACTTAGATGCATGTATATAAGCATAACCAATGGACAGACACTAGGAGAATGAGAGCATGTGGGGGTGGGGGCAGCTGCGACAAGGTCAAAGGAAGAAAAGGAGACATATATAATAATTTAAACAATAAAAATTGACATTTTTATTTTACATATTTTTATTGCCAACTTAAAATGTTTTGAATACTATAGATATTAATTATGTTTATGTTTACAATGTGTTTTTTTTCACTTTTAATTATATTAATTTAAATGTTCAAATGTATGGTAGATTGCATTGCTTATTGTAGTTATTCTCTCTTCCTATAACCAGTTACTTACATATATAGTATATGTATGCATTTACATATATATATATATATATATATATATATATATATATATGTGTGTGTGTGTGTGTGTGTGTGTGTGTGTGTGTGTGTATAATTAAGTAACTGGTTATATATATATATATATATATATATATATATATATAGCAAGCAAGAATGTATTGACCATAGCAAAAACATACTTAGGGCAGTGAAACAAGGAAGGACATAGAATAAGCAACAGGAGAGCCTAGGCTGGGCTGCTTTGGCTCACTTTTAAATCAGAGAAAAGGGGAATTTGGAGAGAGATTCAGGGAGTTAGCTTGGGACAAGCTGCTGCTGCCCAAGCTAGCTTGGGCAGAGGGGAAGGGAATGGAGGCCAGGATAGAAAGCATGTATATATATTTATTGATATTTTAGGTATCTGTATGTCTCTTAGAAAATAAATTTCTATCCTATCTAATTAAAGAGTAATATTCAAATTAACCATTGCTCTGCTACACACAAACCACACCCACCAGCCAATCAGGAGCAAATATGCAAATAAACCCAAACAATATGGCTACGGCCACAAAGAGCAAGAGGAGGCTTAGTTTTCTCCAGAGATGGAGGAAACCAAGCCTCCCACCTGCCCTTAACGGCTTAGGCCAGCCATGGGCAAACTACAGCCAGTGGGCAGGATCCAGCCCATTCGGCTGTTCTATCTGGCCATGGAGCCGAAAGAGTGGAGGGTTCTCTTGTTCTCTCCTCCGCTCCTTCACCAGCAGCCCAAGATGAGAGTGCCAGCATGGTCAGGTTGCTTTTGTTCCGGCCCTCCAGTCCAGTTTAAGAACCCAGTCAAAAAGTTTGCCCACCCCTGGCCTCAACTCAAGGCTACAACATTTCAATGATAGAAGATACATAAATCCAAACAGAAATGGTGGCAGCCATGGATCTGAAGAAAGCAGGAAGCTAAGGTTGCTCCCAGCAATGGAGGAAGCCAAGCTTTCTGCACACCCTGGCCAGCTCAGGCCTCCACTTAAGGCTAAAAAGCTTCAATTATAGAAGATGCATAAATCCCAACATAAATGGCTGTGACCATGGAACAAGCAGAAGGCTTGGCTCCACTCCAGGCTACAAAGTTTCAATTGTAGAAGATAAATAAACCCCAGATACCAGGTCCTTCACTTGGGTCATCAGGGGGCATGGCCTGTCTGCAAACCACCACAGGCCCCTCGCCCAGGCTACCCCATGTCCCAAGGGAACCCCCACCCTGATCTGGGACACCTTTCAGGGCAAACCAGATGGGCCCCACCCATGCACCAGGCCTCTATTCTATCTAATAAAAGAGTTATATGAGGATTGACAATCACTTCAACACACACTATGGCTGTCCACATGTGGTCAAAGATCCTGCACTCGCCGAAACCAGTTTGGCTCAGTGGTAGAGCGTTGGTCTGCGGACTGAAAGGTCCCGGGTTTGATTCCGGTCAAGGGCATGTACATTGGTTGCGGGCACATCCCCGGTGGGGGATGTGCAAGAGGCAGCTGGTCGATGTTTCGTTCTCATCGACGTTTCTAGCTCTCTATCTCTTTCCCTTTCTCTCTGTAAAATATCAATAAAAATATTTTTTTTTAAAAAAAATCCTGCACTCATGTGGACACAAGATGGCCAGCAGGGGAGGACAGTTGATAGGGACCAGACCTGCAAAGGAGGGCAGTTGTGGGCTATCAGGCCAGCAGGGGAGGGAAGTTGGGAGGGACCAGGCCTGTAGGGGAGGGCAGTTAGGCATCAATCAGTCTGGCAGGGGAGTGGTTAGGGGGTAATCAGGCTTGCAGGCAGAAGCGGTTAGGGGCAATCAGGCAGAGGCCAGCAGTTCTGGATTGTGATAGGGATCCCAGATTGGAGAGGGTGCAGGCTGGGCTGAGGGACACCAGCCCCCCCCCACCCCCCACCCCCAGTGCATGAATTTCTTGCATCAGGCCTCTAGCCTATAATAATAAAAGCCTAAGAGGCCATCACAACTGAATAGGCTGTGTGGGGCAACCAAGCCAGCAGGGGGCACAGTTGGGGTGACCAGGCCAGAAGAGGGGCAGTTAGTGGCAGTCAGGCAGGCAAGTGAGCAGTTAGGAGCCAGTGGTCCCAGATTGTGAGAGGAATATCCCCAGGATCAGGCCTAAACCAGCAAGTTGGACATCCCCCGAGGGATCCTGAATTGGAGAGGGTGAAGGCTGGGCTGAGGCTACCATCCTCCCTCCTCCCCCAGTGCATGAATTTTGTGTACTGGGCCTCTTGTTCATTTATATTTTTGACTACTTAAATGTGGCTTAAATGGGTGGATTAGAGATGAGATTCTATTTGAATTGTATGTCTAGTTTGGTAACAACACCATCAATGAAATCACCTCATAATAAAAATAATCCCTTACTCTCATGGACTATCTAGCAACAGTAAAACAGATATGCTGATCTAATCCTTGATTTATATGTTACTTAGAACCCAAGGAAGGAAAAATAGCTATAAATTTTATTTATAATGATTTTATCATACTATAGGTTGAGAAATGTGGTTTTACATTTATATTACCATTCATTCATTTGTAAAGTTATAAAAAATATTTTTTTTAAGCCAGATGCTGCTTGGTATCAGAGAAATTGCTGTGGGGAAAAAAACAAAAACACATAGTTCCTGGTATCAATACATTGTTCCATATGAAATAAACAATTTCTGTTTTGACTCCCCAGAGTTCAGCCCCTGTAATGAACTTTTACGGGTTTTTTAAGTCAGAAATTATGAAGAGCTTGAGATTTTACTCTACTTGCATATTATTATCTTGCCACAGTTTCAAATATGGTACCAGAAAAACATGAAACCTCTGGGTCAAAAAGACAAAGGCATTTTAGTACTAATAAGAATGACAGAGCCAGAATACCATCTTAGTGCTGGTTCACTGAGCTCCATACCCACAAAGCAACACAGGGCCAGTGTTGGATGCACAGACAGTGGAGATGTATTACAAGAGAGGAAGCCTTTGATGCAGTGTAGGAGGTTTGGGCAACCTGAACATCCTCTTGTTCAAAGAGAGAGACATTATCTTCATTGCCCTGGATCTAAGCAAATCTTCTCTAGGGATGGGAGTGAGTCATGTCTATCTTTACTGGAATATAAATAAAACTGAGCAAATTGGCTGTTAAAGCCTAGACACAAAGGAACATGAGAGATTTGTGAATAATTTACTCCCACCAAATGGATGACCTCATATTACTCTTGCAAGAGTGTAGCATATGTGTTAGGAATGGACAACCTCTTGCTCCCACTCTGCACAGTATTTTACATAGAAAGTCTATCATATCTAACCTAATTCAAATTATCTCACTTCCCCATTAAATATGCATAAAGGGTTATTTGACAAAGTTATTATGTTCAACATGCATTCTTTGAGAGTATGGTAATCAATAAACAGATCACAAAATATTGAACACATGCAAGATATATATATATATATATATATATATATATATATATATATATATCCAATATACAAAGTGTACCCTCAGGGGTTCAACCAGGAGGACCGGAGTTTGATTGCTCAGTATGATGTGTGCTGATCACCAGGGGGTGGCATAGAACACAGTGGGCTACCAGAGGCAGAGGTGGCAAGGCACTGAGGGAGTGAGGAAAGGAGGAGGCTGGAAGGTGGGGAACCTGATCGGCTCCAATTGCAGGCTAGGTCTAGGGACCCTACCCATGCACGAATCTCATGCACTGGGGCCCTAGCATGATATAAAGATAAATTGGACATGGTTTCTTCCAACAAGGAGCTCAACAATCAGTGGGGGACTCACAACAAGATGGTGGCAGAGGTAAAAGCCTAACTGCAGCCGCACTCAACAATTTCAAAAAATACAACTAAAATATAGAGTGGACACTATCCAGAACTACGGGAAAGTTGACTGACTGGGAATTCTACAACTAGAAGGAAAGAGAAAACCAGAAGGAAAACCAGAGGAGCTGTAAAAGCCTGAGGTACTGAGGCATGGTGCGCGCATGGGGAGAGGACAGAGCCCAGAGGAGGGGCAGCTGAGTGCCTGGCTGGCGTTCCCTAGCGGGAAGGAGATAAAAGCTCTGGAATGTGCTGAACCCCAACTCCGACTGCACTGAACCCCAATTCTGGGCGAGACCCTGGGGTCCAGGCTCATACAGAAGGAATCTGGGCTGTAAGGCGGAAGCTCAGCAGAGCAGGGGGAAAAGCAGAGCCCCAGAGTCGCGCACATTGAGAGCAGAGGAGGGACTGTTCACTGAGCTGCTGAATTGCCCCAGCGGGAAGGACTCAAAAGCTCAGGACTGTGCTGAGCCCCAGTTCTGGCTGCACTGAACCCCAGTCCTGGGCAAGACCCTCGGGCTCCAGCCTCATACAGAGGGAATCTGGGTTGTAAGACAGAAGCTCAGGGGAGCGGCGAAAAGCAGAGCCCCTGAGTCGCGCACATTGCCCGCACAGAGGACAGACTGTTGTTTGGGCCGCGAGATTGTCCTAGCAGGAAGGAGACATAAGCTCCAGACTGTTCTTAACCCCATTTCCAACTGCTCTGAACCGCAGTTGTGGGCTTGTTGGGGGAGAGAGTACACTGTCTGGTAGCGGGCGAAGCTCTAGGGTGCCTTTCTCTCAGAGGTGCTTGCAGTGAGTACCAAAGGACACTGAGGTACACTGAGACTCAGGAACCTGAGAGGGCGGGGCTAACCGGAAGCCAAGGCTGTAGGCTCCACCCTGAAACTCCTTCCCATCCAAGCTGAACTCAGAGAGGCTTTTGCAGGTTTCCAAGACTAGTGGAATAAGGTTGTCTCCTGGCATAGACACAGCTGATCCTTCCAACCTACCAACTCAGGGAAGCAGCGAAAATGCCTAGACAAGGAAACAGATCACAAACGAAAGAAATGGAGGACAAAAAGCGACTGGATATAGAGTTCAAAGCCACGCTTATAAGGTTGTTCAACAATCTCTTAGAAAAAGCGGATAAAATAAATGAGACCTATGAGGATATGAAAAGGGATCAACTAAAAATAAAGAATACATTCTCTGAAATAAAAAATATTATACAGAGTCCTAAAAACAGTCTGGAAGATCGCAAGAATCAAGTCCAATGTTTGGAACACAAAGAGCCAGAGGACACTCCTCCACAGAAGCAAGAAGACAAGAGAATCCAGAAAGTTGAAGATGGTGTGAGAAACCTCTGGAACAACATCAAACGAACCAACATCAGAATTATGGGCATCCCAGAAGATGACAGAGAGCAAGATACCGAAAACATATTGAAAGAAATAGTGACAGAAAACTTCCCCCACCTGGGGAAAGAAATAGACTTACACGTACAGGAAGCACACAGAACCCCAAACAAAAGGAATCCAAAGAGGACCACACCAAGACACATCATAATTAAAATTCCAAGAGCTAAAGACAAAGAGAGAATATTAAAAGCAGCAAGACAAAAGCAGGTAGTTACCTATAAAGGGGCACCCATATGACTGTCAGCTGATTTCTCAACAGAAACCATGCAGGCCAGCCGGGAATGGCAAGAAATATTCAAGGTGATATTAGAACAAGAACCTACAGCCAAAAATACTCTACCCAGCAAAGTTATCACTCAGAATCGAAGGCCAGATAAAGAGCTTCACAAATAAATTTAAGCTAAAGGAGTTCATCACTGCCAAGCCAGAATTATATGAATTGCTGAAAGGGGTTCTTTAGGAAGAGGAAGAAAATAAAGATAAAAATTATGAACAAACACGTAACTATCAACAAGTGAATCTAAAAACCAAGGGAAGTAAAAATCATGATGAACAATATTAACTGGTGAATATAATAGAATCAGAGGTATGGAAGGGGAGTGGACTGATGATTCTCGGGGAAATGGGGAGTGGAGCGGGGCGGGAAGAGACTGAACATAAACTGCACCTATGGATGAGGACAATGGGGGATGGGGAAAGGGCAGAGAATTGAATGGAAACTTGGTGTAGGGGAGCAATTGGGGGGGGGATGAGGAACATTTGTAATAATATGAACAATAAAGATTTAGTTAAAAAAAATCAGTGGGGAGGAGGTGGATTGCAGGCACATAAATAACTATGTACAAAATTAAAGAGGCAGCAGAACACCGGTATTAAGAGTATAAGCCCTAGAGAAAGCCTTTCTTCTTGACTTCTCTAGTTATGGTTGAGGCAGTTTATTTAAACTTTCTCTAACTCAGTAATAATGACCTGATAATAGATCCATGAAAATATAATTACATATGTACTGATATAAAGCACCATACATTTTAGCTATCATTATTATTATTATTATGCTAAGTGATGACTATGTTTTAATTGCTTTCAATTTATGGTTGAGAAAGCACTGTGTAGCTTATCTTCTTTTAATTTTATTCATGGCATATATTACTCTCTAAAATGATTACATGCATATACATACATAACTATATATTTATTGAGGATTTCTTTTCATACATGTTTACTTATTTGTTTAGAACTCTTTTCTATAATACTGGAGGCCCAGCATGTAAAATTGTATGTGGTAGCTCGCTATGCTTGCAGCCCCATCCACCCACCCGACTCCCTGCCATGCTCACAGCCCTGCCCACCCACCCACTGCTGCTCACTATTTTTGCCACCCCACCCACCCACCCTCATGGTGACCAGTTGTTTGGTCATCATAGTCATCATGGAAAACTGGCTTTTTATATCCAATCTAATAAAAGAGTAATATGCAAATTGACCATACTTTTGCTACACCCACAAGCCACACCCACTAGTCAATCAGGAGTGAATATGCAAATAACCCCAACCAAGATGGCTATGGCCACAGAGAGAAGGAGAGAGGCTTGGGTTTCCCTGGCAACAGAGAAAGCCAAGCTTTCCTCCTGCCTTTTCCACTTAGGCCTCCACTCGATGCCTACAAAGTTTCAATGATAGAAGAAAAATAAATCCCCCCCCAAAAAAATGGCAGCAGCCATGGAGCTGGAGAGAGCAGGAAGCTAAGGTTGCCCCAGCGATGGAGGAAGCCAAGCTAGACTTCCACTCAAGGCTATAAAGTTTCAATTATAAAAGATAAATAAATCTCAACAGAAATGGCTGTGACCATAGAGCAAACAGGAGGCTTGGCTCTGCTACAAAGTTTCAATTGTAGAAGATAAATAAACCCCAGATACCAGGGCCTCTGCTTGGGTTGCCAGGGGTGTGTGGCTGGCCTGCAAACCACCACAGGCCCCTCGCTCAGGCCACCCCATTCCCCAAGGGAACCCACACCTGATACGGGACACCCTTTAAAGCAAACCAGCTGGTCTCCACCCATGCACCAGTCTCTATCCTATCTAATAAAAGAGTAATATGCAGATTGACCATCATTCCAACACACAATATGCCTGCCCGCATGTGATCAAAGATCCTACCTCCATGTGTACACAAGATGGCCAATACAAGATGGCCAGCAGGGAAGGGCAGTTGGGAGGGACCAGGCCATCAGAGGAGGGAAGTTGGGGGTGACAGAGCCTACAGGGAAGGGCAGTTGGCGGTGGGGGCAGGCCTGGAGGAGAGAACAGTTGGGGATGACCAAGCCTGCAGGGAAGGGCAGTTAGGGACAAACACGCTGGCAGGGGAGCAGTTAAGCATCAATCAGGCTGGCAGGGTTAAAGGGTGATAAGGCTGGTAGGAAGAAGTGGTTAGGGGCATCAGGAAGGCTGGAAGGCCAGTAGTTGAGAGCCAGAAATCCTGGATTGTGAGAGGGATGTCCAAATGCAGGTTTAGGCTTGATCCCACCCTAAACAGGCAATCGGACATCTCTCGAGGGGGTCCCAGATTCGAGAGGGTACAGGCTGGGCTAAGGGACAACCCTCCCACCCCCCTTCCTGTGCATGAATTTTGTGCATTGGGCCTCTAGTATATAGATAATTTAAAAAGCAACTAAGACCTCTACTTTATTCCTGTATTTCAACTCTTAGAATATTTTCTTGCACAAAGTATGGTCCAAGTAGATATTATTGAATACAGTCAGCTTAGAGTAGTCAGGGGAAGTAAAACGTGCTTAGAAATTCACTAGCACACATATATTGATAAAGTACAATGTGTTTTTGATAGAGCTGGAGACAGTAATTATTGGTTTAAGATTAAGCTGAAAAGCCATGATGGAACCAATTTGCAAAAACTCCAAGCCTACCATGGTAAAACATTTCATTTTAAAACAGTGTAGCATCAGGTTCTTCAACAAGAGAAATGTTTGCAGAAGTTTATAAAAAAAAAAAAAAAACTAGGTCAGCAATATTTCAAATGGATTGGATTGGGACCAAAAAAATGAAATGAAATAAAATAATATAAAAACCCAGATACATGGATATTACATAAGAATTAAACTTCAGGTAAGAAATAACAAGCGCCTGAACTAGGTCTCATGAGATGGATTCAAGTGGTATTTTACAGGCATTGTAGACAAGACTGGTGAGTAATTAACATGTGGGATGCTCTGGGTATAGGGTCAACAGAGCTGATGATTCAGATTGCAGTTTGACTATATTGTGTGCCTCACTCACTTAAAAACTTGGACTACAGTAATTGTTTACAATTCCTACAGGTTCTCTAAGGAACTGGGAGTCAAATCAGGGTCAAAGTGAATCCTTCTAGACTGAGTCAGTGTACCAATTTATATAAGACAAGGTGGAGATTTCAAGAAATAGAAACAAACTTGCATTTTCCTTGAAAAGATGTAAATAAACTTGTCACACACATCCTACTGACTGCACCTACTCCTATACTAAAAGATAATGTTTTGAACCCCAAAGATTAATAGAGGATCACTCCAAGGTCTCTAAAAATTACAATGAGGAAAAAGCAAAAGACCTATTTAAGCAATAATATGTAGCAAAATATTAAGAATTCATTTATTTATAATGTTTAAAACACTTTACAATAAAAATACGCATGGGGATCTAATTAACTATAACAAACTACTAAAAGACTTCCTTCTCAGAGGAATATACAAAGATTCACATAAAAACCTCAGTGGGATAATTTAAACTTTGGCCTCAGTTGGTAAAAAAAATATATAATAATAATAGCACCGAAATTAAGAAAGGGTCACGTTTCAAGTATATGTATTTGGAAAAGCAGCTTTATCAAAGGAAAATAGAAAAGACTTTGAAAATAAGTTCTAAAGCCTGAAATTATTTGATGCTGGACATTTGTCCATAGGTTCTGAAGGGCCAGCAGAGTTATATGAAAAGAAAGTCATGGTCTGTTCAGCTTCTGGAGCCAGACTCTTCCCAGACAAAGGAAGCCTCCCATTTAGGTACGGACCCTGTGTTTAAAAGGCTTTGCCAGCTCAGTGAGAAGTGCTTGTACTGTATGGTAGTGGGTACTGAGAGCAAAACCAACTCTGTGTGTGTGTGTGTGTTTACTGTTTCAGTAGCTTGCCCTACTTAGGTACTTCTATGTTTATGATAAATAAAGAGGTGTAAAAACAATGCTTTCTTCCCCCTTGTGATAAAGAAGCACTTTATTGACCATTCTGAAATACCTTCCTATTATCACTACTGTGAACAGTAGAGACCTGAAGTGCTGGCCCAGAATGAGGGCACGTGAAGGGCTGAAGTGAAGTGGAGAAAGGGGCACAGAGTGGGTGCACAAGGACAACCTTTGCAGCTGGGAATCTTCTGCTTGAGTTCTCTGTCACTGTTTGCAAACTGGCTATTTGGTGTGCTAACACAGATAGCAAAGGACTGAGAGTACTCTGTGTTATGGGGATACTTTCATACCAGGAAGGATGAAAAGAACCAATAGATGATTTTCTTTGTTACTATGTAATACTTTCTAATATGTAATTAGATGTGCCAACTCCTTCACACATACTGGGATTCAATAACATATATGAATTATTAAAGTTCATGCTAAAAGAACACTCTTAGAATAAAAATGAAAGAAGTAAATGAATATATACCCCAAGGGTATTCCCAGGAAGGATAGCCCTTTATGCTAATTTTCAATTCTCAAAACACTCACATCAGTGTTTCGCCAGACTATCAGAGTGTGATAGCAAATAACCTTGGATATCTCATGACAGTAATCATCTCCTATGTTTACTGGAGAATAGATAGCCTACCAAAAAGGAAATAATAGAGAGGGGAAATATTGTGATTCATTCTAAGATTTGCTAAAATAATGGCATTGTGAGTCTCTCTTCCTCTCCAATTATTATTGTTGTTAATATCAGCTGCACTTTTATTGTGTTGGTTTGTTTTCAAGTAAGACCCTAATATTCTCAGGCTTATATTGTGCTTATAATTTACAAATTCAGAAGAGAAATAATATTATTAATTCTTTTAAAATTCTAATCTTGAAACTTGTTGGCTATAAGACCTTGGACAAGCAACTTAACACCTCTGTGCCTCAGTTTATAGAAAAAGTATTACAAAAATAGTATCAAAGCTCATAAAGTTGGAGAAACCAAGGTGGCAGCATAATGTAGACACCTGAATGCAGCCTACCACAACAATTTTGAAATTAGAACTGGAAAACTGGGGAAACATTGCCCTGAAGCACCGATGGCTGGCTGAGAGGAGGCTCTACCATAAGGAAGGAGAGATGAGGCACACTGTCAGCACACAGAGAGGGTGGGGTGAGTTCGCTGCTGGCTTACTCTCAGCACACAGAAAAGGAGAGCTGAGTTCGCTGCTGGCTTATTCCAGGCATGCAGAGAGGGCAAACAGCTTATGCGCGGCTGGCTTTCTTGTTTGGGAGGAAAACAGAACCATCCTATTGCTCTGATAGACGGCCCCAGTCAGGGAGAGGCCAAACTGTCAGGCAGTGGGCAGAGATTTCTCGGAGGTATTGAAGCCAGCGGCCATTACTGCGGGACTCAGGGAAGGGCTAACAGGAAACCAAAGCTTGTCTGCACCACCCCAAGACTCTGTCCCATCCGCAAATAGGACTTTCCTGAGGAAGGACAAATCCAAAGCTTGTCTGTGCCTATACCAAAGAGGTGCACGTGCCTGCAACCAATCTTGCGGGACTCACCAAAGCTTGTCTGACATAACCCAAGACTTGGTCCCATCCAAGCAAAGTACAGAAACCCTCCTAGCTGAGACACTGCTTATCCTCACAGCCAATTGGCTTGGAGATCAACGCTTCCCAGTGATACCAATAACAAGCAAAGCTTAACAACAAGACTGCACACACAGCCCACAAAGGGCTACACCAAGACTGTCCACCTCAGGTAACAGGGAAGGCTATGCTACTGGGCTCTACCAGAACACCTAGCACACAAAACTATTCCATCAAATCAGGGAAGAAGCTAAAATGCAGAGGAGAGGCAGGACGCAAAGGAAGAAGATGGAAGATAGTAAAAGAATGGATATTGAGTTCAAAACTGCAGTTATAAGGTTTTTCAAGAATTTCCTAAAAAAGACCAATAAAATAAATGAGACTTATGAGGATATGAAAAGGGATAAACTAGAAATAAAGAAAACATTGTCTGAAACAATATATATATATATATATATATATATATATATATATATATATATTACACAGAGTCCTAAAAACAGTCTGGAAGATCGCAAGAATCAAAACAAAAATTTGGAACACAAAGAGCCAGAGGACATTCCTCTGCAGAAGCAAGAAGATAAGAGAATCCAGAAAGTTGAAGATAGTGTAAGAAACCTCTGGGACAATTTCAAGCGAACCAACATCAGAATTATGGGCATCCCAGAAGATGACAGAGAGCAAGACACTGAAAACATATCGGAAGAAATAGTGACAGAAAACTGCCTCCACCTGGGGAAAGAAATAGACTTAAAAGTCCAGGAAGTGCACAGAACCCCAAACAAAAGGACTCCAAAGAGGAACACACCAAGAAACATCATATTAAAGATACCAAGGGCAAAGGACAAAGAGAGAATATTAAAAGCAGCAGGAGAAAAGCAGGTAGTTACCTATAAAGGAGCACCCATATGATTGTCAACTGATTTCTCAACAGAAACAATGCAGGCCAGACGGGAATGGCAATAAATATTCAAGGTGATGAATAGCAAGAACCTACAGCCAAAAATACTCTACCCAGCAAAGCTATCACTCAGAATCGAAGGCCAGATAAAGAGCTTCACAAATTTTAAAAAAAGCTAAAGGAGTTCATCACCCTCAAACCAGAATTATATGATTTGCTGAAGGGGGTTCTTTAGGAAGAGGAAGAAGATAAAGATAAAAATTATGAACAACAAATACGTAACTATCAACAAGTGAAACTAAAAGCCAAGGGTATTAAAAAAGCTGATGAACAATATTAACTGGTGAATATAATAGAATCAGAGGTATGGAAGGGGAGGGGACTGATGATTCTGAGGGAAAGGGGGAGAGTGGAGTGCAGGAAGAGACTGAACAAAAACTGTTCACCTATGGATGAGGACAATGGGGGGTGGGGAAAGGGCAGAGGATGGGGTGGGGACCTGGTGGAGGGGAGTAATTGGGGGGGGAGGAACATTTGTCATAATCTTAACAATAAAAATTTATTTTTTTAAAAAAACTCATGAAGTTGTGACAACTAAATGATTTCTTCCACATAAACCACTAGCTAGAAAGATGTCAACTCATGTTTTTCTTCACCTCCCAGTGCATTTCCTAGTCCCTTATCAGTCTTCTCCATATAAACACTGAAATCTACTCCTGGTTTTGGAACTATCTTAATAAAGACAATTCATAGCTAGAGTATACCTCCCCTCAACCACTAGTATACCTCCCCTCAACTATAATAGAGTTATTATAGTTCTATAAAAATATAATGCAAGGGTAACCGATCACCAATCTCTCTCACAGTGTCAATGTTATAAGGGTTCAGACTGACTCTATTTGGGTAATGCATTCACCTATGGATCAATCTCTGTGCCCTGAGTAAGGACATAGCCAGAATTCAGGCTGAGAAATGCAAGGCTTCTTCTATAACAATATCGTGGGATGCCCATGGTGGGGGGGAGGGGGGGGGCAGGGGTATTCCAAGAATCAGTTAGTCGGGGGGAGGTATACTTTAGCTATGAATTGTCTTTATTAAGTTTGTTCCTAAACCAGGAGTAGATTTCAGGGTTCACATGGAGAAGACTGATAAGGAACTAGGAAATGCATGGGGAGGGGAAGCAAAACATGAGTTGACATCTTTCTAGCCAGGTCCTTCTTCTACTCACCTGCTTCTAGTAATTCTCCTTCTCTCTCCGTTACATTCTTCCCCCACCCCCAATAACTCTCTCTATTTCCAGAATGCTAGCATCATACTTGGCTTTAGTATGTGGGTATTATTATATGTGTCCTAGACCTTTTAATGGCAAGTGTCTTTGTAAGACGCAACTGTGTGCCTTTATGATAGTATAGACTTTCCACTTCCTATGGAAAGTATGTAAATTCAGTCAAAACAAAAATCATATTAATGGGTTTATAATTTTTACATAAAATGCTAGTCCAGTAAATGAATTATTGAATTTTAAACTGGCATACTCAAAATCAAACCACCACAACTATAGAAAAATAGTGATGAAAAATAAAGAAAAGAAAAGAAATTTACAAAAAGAAGAAAACGTATCCTTATATCTTTTATCTTTTATAAGAAACATGTTTATTCCTGTTTGATTGGAAAGTTAATCCAAAAAAGTAGGCAAATTCTTTATTACTAGTCTTCTGTTCCTGATGTCTTGACCATAATACTTTTAAGGATATATTGGCAGAAAAATCACAGCACAGTAAAAGTGGAGAATCTCCAGTGTAAAAGATGTGGTGCACAAACTGAGCTTAGCAGACCTAACAGTGTTTGTGCCCTTTAAGGATGTGTTCAGCTCATCTTCCTTGTCTCTAATGCACTCAAAGGCTCAGCCTGACAAATTCACACTGAGAACAAATCGCATAACACTCCAAGACTGACACTTCCAAAGTTCATCCATTCTATAGATGCTTGACATTAGAAAAGGGCAACTTTTAAAAAACGAATAAAATAGATTTTCTCACTCTGCTGCTCATGTCGCAAAAAAGAGCTGAACAGGTTTTTTTGAAACTTAACTTTTAAAACAACCTATCATTCAACACTCACTATTTCAACATTGATGCCGTTAAGATTAGTAAGATTTTCTAAAAATCTAAATATCTCAAGATATTAAATATTATTAAACATACAAGTTCATGAGAATAATGACCATCTCAGTCATAAAAAACTTAATTGTTTATAATAAGTGATCAATTTAATAAATGAGTAAGGAGGATTCTTTATGGAATATAAGCAACAAAATAATGGTGAAATGAGCAGACAGGTCGTCCTGAAGTTATTAATTCATGATAGTCTTATTTCTGGCACTGAATCAATTATACTCAAATAATGTTTGGCACTAACAAGAAACAAAAAACAAAACAAACATTCAAGTGAATTTATACCAGTCTATATTATTAAAGATATAGATATTAACTTTACCTCTGACATACTATTCAAGGATACTTCATATATACTAACCTAATTCTAATTGGCTTTGTTAGGAAAATAAATTTATTTAGGAATGTAAACATGAGTTCTAGGAATCTAGATTGATTCTAAGATAAGAGCATCTGGATCTAGTGTCTAAAATGTTTCAAAGCTCTGTTCTCTTTCATCTCTCATGTCTCCTTTTGTCAGCTTCCCCCTATTCTGCAAGTATATTGCCAGCTTTATTCTAAAAAAAAAGGGGGGGGGGGATATTTGGTCATGTGCCCAGCTCTTATCAATCATTGTATAAGAGGATTTAGCTACACTGATTATTCCAGGTCATGAGTCATGTGCCTACCCAGGAGGCAAAAGGAGGTTCACACAAATTAACAGAAATATCAGAGATGTGGGTAGGGTAGTTCCATGTTGAATGTGTTGGTACACTGATTACACAAATGGTTTCAATTGTTTGCACTTCCCTGTTTTTAAATCCTTTGCAATGCTATGTGACTTTATAGTTGTTGCTATCACTGGCAGAGACTATTTCTCAACCTTTTGAATATGGGATAACTTTGTGATTTGCTTTGGACAAAGAATATCTGTGCTCTCTTTCTTGACCTATGCAACTAGCAGGCACCAGCGAGGCTGATGAAGATTAGGAAAACACATGTAGTGATCTGTCCCAGACAAGAGGATGATCTGTTCCAGGTAAGGCTGACCTAGATCAGCTACAGACCAGAAAAACCCTTCCATTAACTGCAGATAAATGAATGAGCCCAGCTGAGATCAAACAATTTAGCTCATTAAAGCAAACTTTGGAAGAAATAGATTAAAAAGAATTTTAATTGAATTTTAGAGAGGAAAGGGGGAGAAGGAGGAGAGAGAGAGAGAGATACATCAATCACTTGCCTCTCATGGGACAAAGCTCCAAATAACTGGGCCCCAATGAATCAGGGCTAGAAGAAGCAGATTTTGAATACCATCCCCCCAAAAAAATTGAGTTAATATAAAATATAAAATAATGAATTGGTTTTCATTATTGATTGGAACTCTCTCTAAAATAAAATATATGCCTGTCATGATTAGATAAATGACAACATCCAATGGAATAATCTATATTAATAAAAGTGTAACATACTAATTAGGCCAGACAGCTGAATGACCTTCTGGACTTAATTCTGGACATCCTTCAAGACAAAGATGCACAGTGGGGGTCCAAGCAGAGGTGGTTAAGGGTGACCAGGCAGGCAAGCAGTTAGGGATAATCAGGCAGGCAGTCAGGCAAGCAGTTAGGAGTCAGAGGTTCCGAACTGCAAGAAGGATGTCCTATTGCCAGCTAAGGCCTGATCCTGCTGTGGGATCAGGCCTAAGCTTGCTGTCAGATTTCCCCTGAGTATCAGGCCTTAGCTGGCAGTCAGAAACCCCCTGAGGGGCTCTGGATTTCGAGAGGGTGAAGGCTGGGCTGAGGGATCTACCTTCCCCCTAAATGAATTTGGTGCACTGGGCCTCTAATCTATACATATAAAAGCCTAAGCAACTGTTTGATTATTTTTTCTGTTTGAGCATTCAACAGATAGCTATGACATGCACTGACCACCAGGGAACAGACACTCAACACACAAGCATGAAAACATGTAACAGAATGATGAATCTCAGAGGCAAGAGGATAGGGGGGAGGGTGGGAAGAGATTAACCAAATATATTATATGAATACTAGAGGCCTGGTGCATGATTTCTTGCACCAGTAGGATCCCGTGGCCTGGCCTGTGGGGATTGGGCCAAAACTGTCAGTCCAACATCCCCTGAGGGGTCCTGAATTGTGAAAGGGTGCAGGCCAGCTGAGGGACCCCACTGGTGCATGGCTGGGCCTCTAGTTTTTTTAAAAAACAATATACACTAAAATTATATTACACTAGAGGCCCAGTGCATGAAATTTGTGCACAGGGGGGAAGGAGGGGTAGTGGTACCCCTCAGCCCAGCCAGCACCCTCTCCAATCTGGGACCCCTTGAGGGATGTCTGACTGCCTATTTAGACCCAATTCCACTGGGATCGAGCCTAAACGGGCAGTCGGACGTCCCTCTCACAATCCAGGATTGTTGGCCCCCAACTTCTCACCTGCCTGCCTTCCTGATTGCCGCTAACCACTTCTGCTTGTCAGCCTGATCACCCCCTAACCACTCCCCTGCCAGCCTGATTAATGTCTAACTACTCCCCTACCAGCCTGTTTGCCTTCAACTTCCCTCCTCTGCCAGCCTGGTCACCCTTAACTGCCCTCCCTGCAGGGTTGATCACATCCAACTGCCCTCCCTTTC
Organism: Vespertilio murinus; assembly: GCA_963924515.1. Classification (NCBI taxonomy): domain Eukaryota; kingdom Metazoa; phylum Chordata; class Mammalia; order Chiroptera; family Vespertilionidae; genus Vespertilio; species Vespertilio murinus. The sequence continues at coordinate 118,064,799 of OZ004707.1, read as the reverse complement.
AGGCCTGGTACCTCCCAACTGCCTTCCCCTGCTGGCCATCTTGTGTCCACATGGGGGTAGGATCTTTGACCACATGGGGGCAGCCATCTTGATCTTGCATATTGGAGTGATGGTCAATCTGCATATTTTTCTTTTATTAGATAGGATAGAGGCCTGGTGCATGGGTGGGCCCAGCTGGTTTGCCCTGAAGGTTGTCCCAGATCAGGGTGAGGGTTCCCTTGGGACATGGGGTGGCCTGGGAGAGGGGCCTGTGGTGGTTTTCAGGCCAGCCATGCTCCCCCGCAAACCAAGTGAGACCCTGGTATCTGGAATTTATTTGCCTTGTACAATTGAAATTATGTAGCCTGGAGTAGAACCAAGCCTTCTTCTTGCTCTGCAGCTGCCTCCATTTCTGCTTGGATTTGTTTACCTTCTATAATTGAAACTTTGTAGCCTTAGTGGAGGCTTAGGCTGGCCAGGGCATGTGGAAAGCTTGGCTTCTTCCATTGCCTGGGAACCCCAAGCCTCCTTCCTGCTCTCTGTGGTTGCAGCCATCTTGGTTGGGGTTAATTTGCATACTTGCTCTGATTAGGTGGTGGGTGTGGCTGGTGGGTGTAGCAGAGGTATGATCAATTTACATATTACTCTTTTATTAGATAAGATTATGTCTTTTATATAGAACTAGAGTCCTGGTGCACAAAAAATGTGTGGACTCAGGGGTGTCCCTCAGCCCAGTCTATACCCTCTCACAATCCAGGACCCCTTGGGTAGGGTCCCTAGGCCTGGCCTGAGTTCAGGGTCTATGGGGACTTTTCTTCCCTGGGCTGCAGGCCACTGGCCTCATCCCCACCACTGCCATTGCTTTCCATCTGTGCAGTGCTGACTCCTCTCCCCTGCCACCAGTTGCCTTCCTCTGCAGGTGACAGGCATGGAGTGCAATGACTTGGCTGGCCTGGGTCTCCTTCTGAAGGGTGATCACTGACCAGCTTCACACTTTCCACAGAGTTGCCACAGGTGCCTTGGGCCCTCCTCTTTCTTTGCTCGGGGTCGAGGTCAGTCCTGCAAGGGGCTATTTGCCTACCTGATTGCCCCTAAGTGCTCCCCTGCCTACTTGATCACCCCTAACTGCTGGTCTGCCTGCCTGATCACCCTTAACTGCTTGCTTGGTGGTGAAGCCAGCCTAGCGAGGAATGACTGTCTACCTGATTGCCCCTAACCACTTACCTGCCTACCTAATCACCCCTAACTGCTTGTTTGGGATCGGAGGCCAGTCCAGCGATGGTAGTGCTGGTTGTGGTCTCTGGTCATTCTGGAAGTTATGCTTATGGTGGCTGGCCTTTTATTACATATGATAGTCTTATTGCATAAGAGATGCAATTCCTTAAAATGGTCTGTAAAGTATTAAAGGGTACAATATTATAAGAAAATAAAAGGTTTTGTGGCTAAAATGAATGATTAATAAACCTAAAAATTGATATGAACACTGAGGTATGCTTTTTAAGGTAGGCTACCAATCATTTCCTAGTTTTGAACCTTTTTTTTCTTTGCATTTAAAAGCAAGACAGAGTAAGAAATCAGTGAATTAATAATGCAAAGCATGAAAGAAAATGTGAAGTATGTAAAGTTAACTCTGAAACAGTCACCTCACCAACCATCAGGATATAATATTAAGCCACTATCAATGGAATGGAAAGTCAAAAAATGAGAAAGATGATTATAATGATAGTGGTGATGATGATTATGATTGGCTACTAGAGCAACAGAGTGAATAACTTGAAGTATAATGCATGCTTGGGCTGTCTATAGGGACATTTGCAATGAGTAAGAAGAAGCCAGAGAGTCATTTCATGATGTAATTTCCTCACAATTATATCATGTTACTCAAAGTCTCACTTAATATCTTTTCAAATATAACTCCTGAGATTCCCTCCAGAGAGTATCAATCCTCCTAAAGCTGTCCCTGTGCTTTCCGAACAGCTGCAATAAAGATTAGTCAGGGATTATAAAGAAGATAACTCTTTTCACACTAACCACATCATGTTAAAAACAACTTTGTGAGGCTGTATTTCTCTGGTTAATCAAATCATGTGCCTATTAGCAATATTTGTATGGAATGAGTCTATAATTTATTGTTGATTAAATGTTTGGTCTTAATTTTAAGATAGGTATCAAGCTCCTCACTAAAAATTAAACACTTGAAAAATGACTAGTACTAACATCGTGGCATCTTAGTTCTGAATCTTACCGTTCCTCCTCCTGAAACAAAGTGAAAATGGAGAAACATTCATAAGCTAATTTGCATACAAACTATGAGACATAAAATCTAAAAAACTACTATGTACTTTTAGGGGCCACCAAAACAGCTGAGACCCATAAAGCAGTGTAGGGGCTTCTGCAAGAAGCTACATTTATAGCCCAACCCCATATTCCCAGCAATGATGAATCTCAGATGCTTCCATTTAAAAATCATTCCCAAAAGTTGAACATCCATGATTACCAAGAAAAGCTATGAGTAGGACAGATTTCTTCAAATAAGCAGGAAAACTAATAAAGGGGTAGAGAGAAGGTGGGGGAAATGTATAGAGTAAAGATCTCTGAAAGAACCAGCAAAAATCACCTTCCAAAAGTTAGGGAGTCATTTGGGATGCATAGATGGGGAACAGTGGCTGATGAAGAAATCTAGGGGTGACGGGCAGGTAAGAAAAAGCCTAAAGTACGTGCATGAATTTGGAGGGGCAGCAAAGACATGACTTGCTAGAGCATTATGTTTGAAGGAAACAGCAAATTATTAAGTGAAGAAGTCTTTTGCCAAGACTAGTGATCTACCCCAATACACTTGCTTAAACCCCTTCCCTCCCAGCCAGAAATCTCTTCCAAAGAGGTAGTCCATAAAATTGCTGCTTGCCCAAATATGGGTAATCAAAAAAGAAACAGAAAACATATTTAAATAAGGATTAAAGACAGAATGCAATAGAATTTCTCTACAAAATAATTTGTCAAGGAAACATTGCCATGGAACAAATAAATATTGTAAACATCCTACTATGAATTAGAAACAATTATAGTAATGAAAACCAGAGAATGAATAGTTCAAAGCAAAATACATGAACTCAAATAAGACCTGGCCAGACAACCCATAAAATGAAAGATAACTGACAGAACTCTAAAAAAAAAAAAAAAAGTAAGAAAGAAGAGCCCTCATAGTTTGACTCAGTGGATAGAACATTGGTCCTATGAGTGAAGGGTCCCAGCTTGATTCCAGTCAAGGGAACCTAGATTCCTGGCCTCAGTCGGAATGCATGCGGGAGGCAATCAATCAGTACGTCTCTCTCACACCAATTTTTTTCTCTATCTTTCTTCCACTCCCTCTAAACAATATAGATTATGTATCAATTATGTATCATTAGAATTAGAATCTTTCACTTGAAATTTACATAATAATCTTACATAATCTTATTATGTCACCCCAATAAATGTAATACAAATTAAAAATTAAATATAAAAGATAAGACAATAGAATATAAGAAAACAAAACATTTAGAGAAATGAAAGTTAAAAGTCCAACAAGGTAGAATAGTCTGCCTTTAGCTGCTTTGTTTAAATTGACTCGCTAAATTCTCATATGTATACATGTATTTGAGTCAGTAGCTGAACTTGTTTTTCTGTCTTTCCCAAACCAGTAACATGTTCTCTTACTGATGTAATAAATCTTATATGGCCACTGTATACTCATTGCTGTTCAGTGCTTTTCTCATTTTGGTTATTTTATCATTACAATTATCCTGCAGAAAATGTATCTGTGTGTATATGTCAGTAGATTTGTGAAAACATTTTTATCTATCCAGGTATACAAACCATTCACCTATGTTTTCTCCTAAGGTGTCTCAAAAAAATATACAAACATACTTTTACAGCTGAGAATTTATTTATATTTCACTCCTTTTAGGTTTAGCTGATTTGAAATAATGGGTGAAGCTAGACTAAGTTTTGAACAAATAAAATTTATCCACTAGACATTTTTATGGGGATACAGCCTATATAATAAAAGCATAATATGCAAATTGCCAAATGGCAGAATGACCAGTAGGCAGAGGGTGGGACCAGCAGACAGGCCATGCCAAGCCAGCCAAGGTGCGTGCAGCCTGCAGAGGGAGAGGATGAGGATGGGGGGCAGGGGACAGCAAACAGCAACAGCAGAGCAGCGATAGGGCAGGGGACGGGGCCACGCCAGCTGGCTCTGTCCCCTGATTGGCCAGCCTGGTTGTCTCCCACAGAGGGAAGCCAGACTATAACTTAGGCCTGCTCCCCACAGAGGGAGGCCAGACTGTAGCTTAGGTCTGCTCCCCACAGAGGAAGGCCAGACTGTGGTTTAGGACATCCCCTGAGGGCTCCCAGACTGTGAGAGGGTGCAGGCAGGCTGAAGGAAACCACCCCCCAAGTGCACAAATTTTCATGCACTGGTCCTCTAGTAAAATATAAACTTTACAGCATAAAACTAGCAACAGTAGATGCATTGAGGGCTCACAAATGCCAAACAAAATGACTTTTGATGTTTGCAATTTTAATGCTTCCCATTATCAACAGTGCCTGCACCAGACAGCCATCAGTTTGAAAATACTCATTGACAATATATATATATATATATATATATATATATATATATATATATATCTGCAGATTCTTTTTTAATTTTGAAAATGAACTGTATGTCAATAAATACTGACTTGATAATCATTCAATGTGTGCTTGGGATATATATAATGATTCAATATATACCAAGTAAAAATTTCAATAAAATTGTGAAATATTATGCTACTTTTGTTTAAGAAACTGGAAAAGCAAAATTTTACTCGCATTTTCTTATATTTGCATAAAGCTTCAAGGATATCTAAGCAACTGAAAAAAATAGAAAACATTAGATGGCAGGCAAATAGAGGAAAAATAAATAAGGGGTGACTTCATAATTATTTTAATACTTGAATAGTTAATTATGTATTTCAAATATATATAATGTGTCTTTCAAAGAACAACATATTTTACCTTTTTTCTCTCCCCTGAAAGATTAACTGTGACAAAGAACATTTTTACATATAGCAGTTTAGGAGAGAAATCAAATGGGAAATTTATCATATCCTTTCCTACCTGTCATGTTTGTTTTAGACTGCATTGGTCCTATGGTGAGCTGGGTAGATTATAAAACTGCATAGTCTACCTAAGGTTGTTCACATCAATGCCTGTTGATCATTGGGCTACCATTTGTTGGAAGATACTTCACGGACCTCCTACATTTCTGTAGCAGAAGCACTGTCAGTCATTTGTTCCAGATTATATTTTCAAGGATGTTTGCATGGTAAACTTATTTAAAAGAGAGAAATAGTGCCCAGGCTGCTGTGTGGCTCTATGGTTAAGCATTGACCTATGAACCATGAGGTCATGGTTCCATTCCAGGTCAGGACACCACATACCCCAGTTGCAGGATGATCCCCAGTGGGGGGCATGCAGGAGGCAGTTGATCAATGAATCTCTCTTATCATTGATGTTTCTATCTTTTCCTCTTCCTTCATCTCTAAAGTCAATAAATATACTAATAAAAGAGACCTAATAAAAGAGAAACATGCAAATTAACCATCAGAGAATGCAAAATAACCTAACAAAGATGGAGGTTAATTTGCATATGCAGGCAGGGAGTGGCCTGGAGGGGCAGGATGCCTGCAATGAGGAGAAGGGGGTGTGGTGGAGGGAGCTACAGGAGCGGTGCTCCAGCCAGGAGGAGCAAGGACTTGCTGGCTCCCAGGCAGCTGGGAGTGGAGCCAGGGGAAGAAAGGCCTATTCTTGCACAAATATTTGCGATGGGCCTCTAGTATATATACAGTGTCTCCATTTGGAGCAAAAGGCAGATTTGTTTATAGTATAATATTTTTTTAAAAAGTCTCTCTCCAAGTCAAATGGACAGGCTGCTTGTAGCCCATTTGCTAGTATAAAAGTGTGGGGTTTTCTGAGCTTGTGGTTTCTCTTTATTTTATGAAACTTATTGCATGTGCAGAAACTTATTTGCATCCTTTGGAAATTTAGGCTCCAGGAACAAGAAAATGATGGTGCATTGAGTGCTACTGTTGCTGTACATAGTAAATTATGCTTTATCTGAGCCCAGACTCTCTTGGTTGCTGACATTGCATGTCTCCAGACCAGCTAATCAGCTTGCTATTAGCATAAAATCTCAGACCCATCATGTCTTGACAACATTTAGACTAAAAAAAAGGAAAGAAAGAAAGAACCCTAGGCCAGTGTGGCTCAGTTGATTTGGGCATCACTCTGTGCACCAGACAGTTTGGCAGCTTGATTCCTGGTCCGGGCACAGCCCAGGTTCTGGCTCAATGCCTAGTGCAGTAGCCTGCAGGAGGCGGCCAATTGATGTCTCTCTCTCACACACCGATGTTTCTTTCTCTCTCTCCCTCTTCTTTCCTCTTTCTCTAAACACCAATAATAAGGAAAATATATATTAAAAGGAAAGAAATATATAACTATCTCATATGGGTTATATTTCTTTCCTTTTGACCAAATTTGCCATCTTGTCATTAAGTAATTTTTGTATTGAACCTGTTAATTGTTTTTTGTTTTTGTTTTAAATATATTTTATTGATTTTTTAAAGAGAGGAAAGGAGAGGGACAGAGAGCTAGAAACATCAATGAGAGAGAAACATCGACCAGCTGCCTCCTGCACACCCCCTATCGGGGATGTGCCTGCAACACAATGTACATGCCCTTGACCAGAATCGAACCCGGGACCCGGGACCCAGGACCCTTCAGTCTGCAGGCTGACGCTCTATCCACTGAGCCAAACCGGTTTTGGCGAACCTGTTAATTGTTTTAAAAGTAACAGAAAAAATATATAAAACAGCAAACAGAAAGATTCCATTTATATATGAGTGTGTGCATGACCCTGGAAGAATGAAGATTTCAATAGTGACACTCTCCAGGAGGTAGAATGCCACGCAATCTTAATTCACTTCCTTATTACTTTCCATACTTAATGATTTAAGGGGAGAACACATAATTTTTAAAATGGCAATATTTTAATTATTAAATATAAAATGTTTATTCAATTTTTTTTCAAATTTATGTGTGAGTATAGGCAAAATACACTTATAACAATCATGTCATATGTCCACATTGTTTTTCTAATGGCTTTTCTACAAATGTAAACCAAAAGTAGCATCCAGAAATTGATATTTTCTCTGTCACTTCAGTATTAAAATACAAAAGTAAAATTCTTAGACAGTTTGATAAGAATTAATCTGTTGTAATAACCTAATGTTTCAGTCACTTCTTTATTTAAGTATATATTCTGACAATATTTTACACTTGTTCAAATATGTTCAACTTATTAATTTAAGCATGTTACTTTTTAAAATTAGGATATTCAACATTTTAAACCCCTTTTTACCTCTAGTTGAGTTTGCACAAGCATGCCTTTTCTCCTTCTCTTTCTCTTTAACGTTACCCTTTTAGAAACATACTCCATTTTTTATAATAATACTGTAAAATTGTCTGAAGGGGAGATGGTTTAATCTATTACTTCTGACATACAGGGTTAAGGGGCTTAGACAGATGTTTTTGAATTTGCTGAAGACACATTGGTGAATAAAAACCTAGTCTGAGTTCAGAAAGCTGAATGCAGCTTCTTTCACTCCATATTAAAATTGATTCACTAATGCACTGTCCTAATGACTGTCATCACAATTTACATAGATTCATTTTATTGAAGCATATCAGTAAGTAGTCAGTTCTTTTCACAGTAAGGAGAGAAAAAATTAAAGAACTAAAGAGCTCTTTATTTCTTTCTTAATATAAAGTATAGTTTCCCAACTTCAGCACTATGGGCAATTTGTTCTACATAATTCTTAGTTCTGGAGCTGGCGGAGGGGATGGGTAGTGCCAGAGAGGTGAGGGAAGAGGTGTCCTGTGCATGATAGGATGTTTAGCAGCATCCTGTCCTTTATTCATAGATGCCAGCAATTTCCCCAGGAATAATATTTCCAGACATTGCCAAAATTCCCCTGAAGGCAAAATTACCTACATGGTATCATTGTAATAAGAATTTGCCTAATGTAGTGGGTTAGGCTCACTGGCAAAACCGGGAATGGAATATCTTAGCTAACCTAGTGATATGTTTCATTAAAGTTTTGTTCACACTTTTTGATATGGTAACTTCAACCTGGAAATATTAGTTGCTCAATTGCTCTTACACGTGTAAAGAAAAGGTAGCTTTTGATGGGTGTGTGAGAAGGTGTTGTGATCCAATGAGAATGAAGCAAATAAGGTTTAAAAATATCAGTTGCTTCCTCGTCCATAAGACAACATACATAAAATACTTTATATACATAAAAAATAGCATACATAATAGCATGCATAAAATACTTAGAATCTTCCCTGATGTAATACTATTGCATTCTTGGTTCATTATCCTGACCTTTATCTTTTCTATTATTCACACTGGGGGGAAAAAACAAAAACATATGAGAGATTGTATACATTTTCCTTACTCTCTGAGATTGTGTCATCAATCTACTCATTATATTTGTCACAAGTTTTCCAGTTGCTATTGCAATAAAATTTGTATTACATTTCACTTGTTCATCTATAAGCTTTTCTTATGCACTTAATAATAATTCATCTGTGTTTACATAATTTTTTAAAAAATACATTTTTTACAGAGAGAAGGGAGAGGAATAGAGACTTAGAAACATTGATCAGCAGCCTCCTGCACACCCCCCACTGGGGATGTGCCTGCAACCAAGGTACATGCCCTTGACTGGAATCAAACCTGGGACCCTTCAGTCTGCAGGCCAATGCTCTATCCACTGAGCCAAACCAGTTAGGGCTAATTTTTAATATTATTGCTATTACATTATGTTTATTTATTTCTGAGAATTAATTTTGATGTTTACACGGTCAGGAGTTGGTGAAATGAATGTAGATATACTGAAGATAGCTCCCAATGATCTCTATTTCCTGATATTCACACTTTTGTGTAATCTTTCCTCTTGATGAGTTTTGTGACTTGTTTCTAACCTGTAAAATATGGCAATAATAAAGAGATGTCACTTCCATAATTAGGCTGCTAAAGATTATGACTTCCATCTTCTTAGCAGACTTTATATTGCTTTCTCATCTTACAGGATTTGATGGAACAAATTGCCATGTTGGAGAGGCCTGTATAGCAAAGAACTGAGGCCTTGAGTCCAACAACCCATGAACAATTGAGTACTGCCAGAACCACATGAACTTGGAAGCGAATACTCTCCCAGTCAAGTTTTGAGATGAGTAAAATAAAAAAATTCCTTAATTATAATCTATGAGAGGCTCTATTCAACAGATATAGCGATATAATAAATATTTGATATTTTAAGCCAAGGTTTTGATAAAATAACATCCAGAGAGAATGTGGTACACATCCTCATGAGCTCTTCTTACTCAAAAGTACATTTAATTAAAAAACAAACAAACAAAAAAAAAACTTGCAGAAGCCGGTTTGGTTCAGTGGATAGAGCGTCTTAACTGTGGACTGAAGGGTTCTAGGTTCAATTAAGGTCAGGGGCCTGTGCGTTGGTTGTGTGCACATTCCCAGTCGGGGGTGTGGAGGGGCAGCTGGTCAATGTTTCTCTCTCATTGACGTTTCTGACTCTCTGTCTCTTTCTCTCTGTAAAAAATTAACAAAATATATTTAAAAACAAACAAAGAAACAAAAAACCCTTGATGATTGCAGAGGTGGAGAGGACAGGTGGAGATGGTAGAGGGCATAGAGGGAAAAATAGGTAATGGGAAAAATTAAATCAAATTTTTAAAAAAACTGATCGCACTGGTTGAAAATCACTGATATGTGAGATTTCTCTGTATTATTTTTTACAACTGCATGTGAAATCTTTTTTTTTTTTTTAGTAAAAGTGAATTGAATAGCTGAAACCGGTTTGGCTCAGTGGAAGAGCGTCGGTCTGGGGACTGAAGGGTCCCGGGTTCGATTCCGGTCAAGGGCATGTACATTGGTTGCGGGCACATCCTCAGTAGGGGGTGTGCAGGAGGCAGCTGGTCGATGTATCTCTCTCATCGATATTTCTAGCTCTCTATCTCTCTCCCTTCCTCTCTGTGAAATATCAATAAAATATATTTTTAAAAAAAGTGAATTGAATATAAAAAAGAAAAATAAACTTGCTGCCCCTCCTTTATGTTTCCTTTATTTCACTAACATCATCATAACCTTGATTTTTCTTATAAATATCTGTATAAAATGTTTCAAGAAGTTTTGGTATGAACGTGAACAGAAAGCAATCCTTTGAGGAAGCATGGAGGGACCTGGCGAGTATTATGCTAAGCGAAATAAATCAGTCAGAGGAAGACAGGAATCACTCATACTGGATCTCACTCATATGTGGAATCTAATGAAAAAAATACACTGATGAACAAAATTGATCCAAAGACATGGAAACATGGAATCCCAGAGGATTGTGGAATCTTAGAGGAAAAGCAGGAAAGGATGAGTGAGTGGAATGAGATTAACAAAGAAGATATGCAAACTAGTGAACCATCACGCAAAATAATGTGAGACCCAGGGCCCCTTCCCCTGTCCCTCAACCCCCACACCACGGGACCACCCGGAGTCCCAGAGTCCTGCCTGGATTCCTCACCTCTGGGCCGTGTGCAGAAGCTGCCAGGACCCTCGCACCCTCGAGGGGCCACCGGAACCCTGGTGGAAGCTGTGAGGAGCAGCTGCTGGCCCCTGTGTCCCTGCTGCCCCGCCCCGGCTGTCCCACCCCTGTTATGCACACTGCCATCTTGTGACAGCATTATGGCATGAGGGTATATTTGAATATTACCCTTTATTATATACAGGATATTGCATAACCCATGGACAGGGACAATAGTGCATACACCTGAGGGTGGGTGGAGGGGGTCAATGGGGAGAAGAAAGGGGATAACTGTAATACTTTCAACAATACCAGTAAAGATACATTTTTAAGATGTAAACAAAAACAAAGCAGTGGGAATAAGGGAGGACTTTAGTTTTTTTGTTTGTTTGTTTTGTTTTGAGGTCTAGGCTTAAGTGAATGATCCAAGGAGAGGGAGAGAGAGATGACAATGGAGGTGGAGCAGGCACATGCAGAAAAGAAGCTTCTGAGAAAGCAAACTGTGATGCCAGGCAGAGGACCATAGAAGGAGGGATTCATCTCTGACTGGAGGGATATACTTTATCTCTCAGTTCTCATAGACAGGGAAGAGAGGTAAATAATCAAGTATGGTGGAAGTTTTTTTGGTGATCAGTTACCAATATGCTATGATTTGAATTTAATAAACTATAACTGATGAACTATACATAGGCATAATTTAACCTATTTCTGATGAAATAGGAAACATTCTCAGTTCTTCTCTTTTACTTTGGAAGAGTACAAATATATCATTCATGAGTGCAAAATTCCACATTCCATTTTGTAACCATTTTTTCACATGAGGAAATAAGAGAAATAATGTGCTTTCACCTACCATCAGAAATAATTAGGTACTGAAAATGAATCAGTACTAAATCTGCAGCCAAAGAGCAAACTAAAATTGAATCTATATCTTTGAAAAACTACTCATACTCTAACTTACCCTCAAACACAGCTATTTTTTTTCATGGTCCTATCAGTTTGTGTTAGCCAGTTCTAAAAAATAAGCTTTATCCTCACCTTTGATCCCCAAGGACACTGAAAAATACCTTTTGGACATGAACTCAAGAGGATTTCATCCTAGTCTAATTCTCTGAGGATGCTGGCTTCATGCCCAGATAACCTCGAAATGCAGGTCAGCTGGTGCAATGGTGATGTTCTTGTTTCTGCAAAGAGCAAATGATGCCTCTTTGTTGAGTAGAGACTTCCAGAGTATGTTAAAATCCGTCATAGGTAGAAGGAGACATATGGAAATAGAAAGGCTCATGGCAACCGTGCATAGTACACTGCAGGGACTCCCCGAAGGCAGTGTATTTGCCATTGTCATTCATAAAGGCATTGCGATTGGGGAGAAGGGAAATGAGGTCAATGCAGTGACTGGTTCATAATTTTTTATTGTAAAGTTAAAGAATCGTCCTTTTCTGTGATGATTATTATAATTTCTCTTTTGTGCTAAAATATGCTCTTTATATTATATTGTACAGAGTGTGCATTCATACCATTCTTGAAAAAATTAAGCTTGTTTGCCATATCATGAAATGCAAACATTAGGCAAATACTAATCATGGCTAAGATGGATGGTTAGTATTTATTTTATAGTAGAGTGGTAAAGAAAGAGTGATTTGAAATCATATTGTTGGTGTTCATATTTTAACTCTGCAAATGGCATTGTGGAATGGAGCAGGTTAATTAGTCTATTTCTTCATTCCCTCCAGTATAAAATAAATTAATGAAAGGGATTTAGCTCATCCATGATTAATTAATTCATTAGTTTATGTACAATGACTGGCAAGAAGAAAACATGATCAGTCAAGATATATCATATCCAAACAGTTACTAGTACAATTATAATTAAGTTCATTCATTAATTAAATATAACAGTCCTAAAATGTTGAAATTTTTTTATTGAGCACATTTGTTGAGCAACTACTATGTTCTGAATAATCTACATTAATAAAAGAGAAACATGCAAATTGACCATACCTCCACCACACCCACAAGCCATGTCCATCAGCCAATCAGAAGCGAGTCTGCAAATTAACCCAACCAAGATGACAGCAGCCATAGAGCTGGAGGCAGGAGGAGGCTTGGGTTGCCCCTAGCAATGGAGGAAGCCAAGCTTCCTGCCCACCTTGGCAGGCCCTGGCTTCTGCTAAAAGCTACAAAGTTTCAATTATAGAAGATAAATAAATAAATAAATAAATAAACTTGCTTCCCGCCAGCCCTGGCCTCTGCCCAAGGACAAGCTGGGGGAGCGGGGGAGGGCTGGGGGGGAAAGGAGGAGCTGGGAGCTTTGGTCACCAGCAGGTGACCAGGCAAAGATGGAATGTCAGTTGTGAGTGATCAGGCTGGTGGGTGTTGCAGCCTTTGGGGGTAAGCAGACCAGCAGGAGGGCCAGTTGGGGTGGGTAGGGCCTCAGTGGGGGTCAATTCAAGGTGATCATGACAGCAGGAATGGGGGGGGGAGCAGTTAGGGACAAGCAGGCCAGCAGACAGAGTGGTTAGGGGCAACCAGGCAGGCAGGCAAGCAGGTGAGTTGCTGGAGCGACCAGTTCCAAATTGTGAGAGGGCTGTCTGACTGCCAGTTTAGGCCCCATCCCTGTAAACTAGCAGTAGGACATCCTTTGAGGTCCCAGATTGGAGGGGTGCAGGCCAAACTGAGGAACACCTCCCCCTGCACAAATTTCATGCACCAGGACACTAGTATGCTATAATTCAGAAATACAACATTAAATCAGACAGTGCCCTCAAGAGAGTCTGCAACCTACAATAATGTCTTAATTTTCATAGGGAGGTTTATTTCTGTTTAAGCACATATCATTTTATCTGCTTGGTACTGAGTAGTGCTCTGAGACAGAAGTTGTGAAAGGCAAAAAGGTAAAGATAGGAGGGCGCCAAAAAGATTGCCAGTGGCAAAGAGGAATAGAAAGAATTAATCCCAAAGAAGGAGGCACATTCAAAGTAACATAAATGGGAGTTTTCTAACTTCTATGTTGCAACCATTAAGCACAGAAATGTATTCTACAAAAAGTACTCTTTCTACAATTTTCTTCCAATGTATAGTGAACAATATAATTTTTCTTAGTATTTACATACTATCTGGACTTCAAGAAGAATTTCTTAGAAGGCAACTGCTGGAGTTGGTAAATTTTTTGTTTAAAATTTGATAGAAACATGATTGTGAACTATAATTTTGTTATGCTCCAGTACAATCATCAAAAGTTCCAACTATTACTGTAGCCAGTTTGGCTCAGTGGATAGAGTGTCAGCCTGTGGACTGAGGGTCCTGAGTTTGATTCTGGCCATGGGCACATGCCTGGTTGCGGGCTCAATCCTCAATGAGGGAGCATGCAGGGAGCAATTGACCAATGACTCTCTCTCATCATTGATGCTTCTATCCCTCTCTCCCTCTCCCTTTCTCTCTAAAATCAATAGAAATATATTTTAAAAAGAGTTGCAACCACTTAATGCAAGTATTTTCTATTTATCAAAGGTGAAGTGGGTAATATGAATATGAGTTCAGTTTTTATTTGAAATGGTGTCTCCTTTGTCCACCTCTCACTCCATGTAGTCCAGTTCTAGTTGATACTCAAGTTCCAAATCCAGGATACACATCCTCTTAACTTGTTCATTGCTCTTTGTATGGTATCCTATCACTTTCCTGGGCTCAGTTTGGTAGATCTGAACACTTACAAATTAAAAATCAATACAGTACCATTCAGGAACAAAATGGAATATTTTATTTTCTCAATGAATTCCCACAAAAACCAAGGTGTTTAGCCCACAGTAGGAATGAAACTTTATTGGGTGAGCAAGTACCGTATTTGCCGGCGTATAAGACGATTTTTTGGCCCTGAAAAATACGTATTTGCCGGCGTATAAGACGATTTTTTGGCCCTGAAAAATACGTATTTGCCGGCGTATAAGACGATGGGGCGTATAAGACGACCCCCTAACATTTCCACTCAAAATACAGAGTTTGTTATATACTCGCCGTATAAGACTACCCCCCACTTGGAGGCATATTTTTCAGGGCCAAAAAGTTGTCTTATACGGCGGCAAATACGGTAAGTCATACCAAGCAAAGTATTTTTCTGTGTCCACAAGTGCCAAGGAAAATGGAGGCCTTATGACACTTTTGCCCTACACTGAACAAGTCGACATTAAATGAACAAAATATAACTTCTTTCAGTTATTGATGCATGTATAAGTTTGAACACATAATTAAAGCATTATTTTTTCAATTGGATAAAGATAAATCCTATGTCCTGATTAACAATTTTAGTATCTACCCATGAAGTTATATTAGGTAGACATCCTAGTGGTACAAACTGGAACAAAAGTTAACGTGAGCCAAAACTGGTTTGGCTCAGTGGTAGAGCGTCCATCTGCGGACTGAAAGGTCCGGGGTTCGATTCCGGTCAAGGGCATGTACACTGATTGCGGGCACATCCCCGGTAGGGGGTGTGCAGGAGGCAGCTGGTCGATGTTTCTCTCTCATCGACGATTCTAGCTCTCTATCTCTCTCCCTTCCTCTCTGTAAAATATCAATAAAATACATATTTTTTAAAAGTTAATGTGAAAGTCAAACTTGAACTTTAGCCAACATTTTTATAGTAAAAATGATAAAGACAAGAACCTTAGTCAAAATAATTTCCTAAAAATATTTTATGCCTAGTATGTGAGATTAAGATATGCAGTTGTGGGGTCACATTAAGTCATAAGTCTTTCTGAGAGAAGGATCCAGAAGGAGAAATGAAGGAATAGATATAGTCACAAGAAGTCCTACTTCATGACTGAAGTGATACAATGATCAACATCCATCTGATCCTAAAGAACCTATTTAGCCAAAGGCTGATTCTCTTTCTGATTCTACGTGTATTATGAACTAGAGATTTTTAGCTTGGTGAGAAAGATCCCTGGTTCTGATGAAAGCAGGAGCTAACAGGGAGTGAGAACCAAACTATCCACAGCTACATGAATGACCACTATCTCAACTGCCTTTATGTGGAAAAAAAGAATTAGCTGGACAAATATCTATGTCTGTATTTCACTTAACACTATAAGTATATAACTTCTTCCTCTCAATTTTTAAATTGCTATTTTGATAAATTTATTTAAAAATTTATGACTACTAGTATGAAAAAATGTGTAACTGATGTTAGTTTGCATGCAATAGTCATTTGGGTTGGCTTTATTTCAACTTCATTATCATTTTAAGCAAAATGTAAGGTCTGAGATATTTTCTGGTTTATAGTATCTATCTTAAAACAAATAAGTAGAAACAAATACGTCTCTCATGAGTGTTAATGTTGATGGACACTGGTGAGAAAACCAACAGGCATTCTGAAGCGATCCCACTCCTTTCCTGGGAGGATTAAAACAAATTGCTCATCAATCTGTTTTTGCACTCAATAAGACCAAGTGTCAATAAGCCCAACTTGAAATCACAACCATGAATTCTTTAATCTTTGAGATCAATTTGTGCAAAGAGGAGAAAAAGTTTTCAGAGACACAGGGGGAATACTTCAGCCTACCAGAAATACAGCCCTTAGATGCAACCCAATTATTCATCAGCAGGAAGAGATGCAATCCCAGGTCTGGACTATGATTTCAGATCCAATTTCTAGTTATACCTTGAATATCTTTGCTGTCACAGGAAAATATGTTGGCAAATTCACAACATTGACCCAGTGCTCGAAGATGTTTTTCCAAATCTCCTTCAACAACAACAAAAGGAATATAAAAACTCTTTGAAACTGCATAACACTATTCTCCACCTGATATAGTTTTAGATGTTTGTAAAACGTTATTGCTCACGGATGAGTTTCAGTGTGATTTAATGCTACAATGCACAACTGCCTCTTTTTCATAAAAACATTTGATTCCAATACAAAAGTTTATCTTTTAAAATGGCTGTGGGTAGGAAAAATAGCCTCAAACTTAATTTTTTCTAACCTCCTATTTGATATTTCTGCTCCTAATTTCTCATCATCACCATGCAAATTCACTCTTCAATACAACTCAGAGAGCTATTTAATTAAAAAAACGGATTGTTCCATTACCAAAGCTAGTTTTTGAATGCCTTCTATGTATCAAGCACTATGATAGGTACGCATAGATAAAAATAAATAGAGTATAAAAGCCTATAAAGTCTTGATAGTTCTATATCGCCTACTTCCCTTCAGTTTATGATATGTAACTCCAAACCCAACCAACTTCGGCAGCTTGATTTCTTTGTTTTCTTTATTTTCCCACATCATCATTTATCACCCCCTACACCCTCTTCCACCTCCAGCCCCGTAACCCTACAACCACCTCACTGATATCCCTTTGTCTTTTTTTTTCTTTTTACTTCGCCCCTCCAAACCCCAGAGCCCCACATTCCCAATAGCTGTCAGCCTGCTCTCTATCTGAGTCTGTCACTATTTTGCTTGTTAGTACATTTTGTTCATTAGATTCTACATTTGAGTGAGACCACAATGGTACTTGTCTCTCTCTGAGAGGCTTATTTCACTTAGCATAATGTTTTCCAGGTCCCTCCAGGCTGTTACAAAGTGTAAAATTTTCTTCTTTTTTATGACTGAATAGTATTCTATTATGTAAATGTGCCATGGCTGTTTTATCCAGTCTTCTACTGATGGACATTTAAACTGCTTGCAAATCCTGGCTATTGAAAATAATGCTATAATGACAAAGGGGTGTGTATGAATTAGTGTTTCTGATTTTTTCAGATAAATTCCCAAAAATAAAATTGCATCATTATTTATTAACTTTTAATTTTCTTGATTTCTTTTTACTTCAATTTATGCACTGAATCATTTATTCACACTGAACTTCTCCCCTTACCTGAATACCCCAAGCCCTTAAGTTCCTCTATGATTTTTGTCTATAATATACTCTTCTCTGGCAACTTGGAATACCCACTTATCAACCTGTCAAATACTTGCCTATTTTAAGACCATGGCCAAAGTTACCTCCTACTCAATAAAATGTTTTTTAAATCCCCTAGTAACACCATTCACTCCCTATTCTGCATTATATTAAGTGCTTTGTTCTTACCTCATTCAGATTAGCACTAAAATTATGCTATGAAGTTATATAAGAGCTGAAAATTTTTTAAATCATTCATATTTTAATGTTATAAAAGAACAGTGGGGAAAAAAACCTATTGCTGTTCATTAAAATAATATTATATGTATTATCAGAAAGAGATGTGATTGTTCTTTCAGAAAAGTAGACTGGGAGAGATAATAGTTTATTATAATATTGAAAAATTCATGAGTTAAATGTACAAGCGAGAAATATAAAACTGCTTTGTACATTCAAAATATATAAATATGTATTTTTTCAAATATTTATTTTTCCAGGACATTAAAATTTCTCATGCTTAGAGAAACTAATATTAGCATACCAAAAAGGTATATAGACTTTTTTTTTTTCAAATTACACTACTGCATTCAGAAAATGAAGTCACTCTTTTGAGAAGACTCACAAGAAAGGAATCCATTCAAATAAGTAAGAGGAAAGTAAAAAAGCAGATAAAGGAAACACATGCTGAAATAAATATCAAGTGAGAGTTAATGCAAATGGACCATTAACATATTTAATTATACAAAAATTTCTCCATGATTTGTATAAAGAAAAACTGACTATTAAAATTAATGGAAGTTGCAGTACAGAAGGGAGTTGAGTGTGGTATTCAGTTTTATGTGTCAGCTTGCCTAAGTTATAGCCTCTAGTCACCCAATGAAATACAAATCTAGGTGTAACTGTGAAGGCATTTTGTGTAAGTTCAGGAACAGTTTATTTTAAGTAAAGGTATTATTTCAGTTAATGTGGGTAGGCTTGATTCCATCAGTTGAAAGACCTAAAGAGCAGAACTGAGGCTTCCCCACAGAGGAATAAACCCTGCCTGTGGGTTGCAGCTTTGGTTCCAACCTACTCCTTCCATAGGCCTGCCTTAGGGACTTCAGACTTGCACTGTTACCTCCCCAAACCAACTCCTTTTTCTAATTCTCTTAATATCTATCCCCCATTGATTATGTTTCTCTGGTTGAACCCTGACTGATACATAGAGTTTAATGTCTTTAATAGCCTAGCTAATAAATGGGTAATATGAAAATTAACTTTCACTCTATCCCAAAGATGGCAGCACCCTTAACCACAAGATGGAGGCGCCCAGTCCTCTCTCTCAGCCCCCGGGGTCCCCCAGTCTTGGGGGTGGGGACTGTTAAAAGTGGGCAGCATGAGCGGCCTGGCGGAATGCTTGCCTCATTGCCACAGAGACAAGGCAAGCGTTCCACACTGACCATAAATGGGCCCCTAGCCAGGCTGGGGCATGGAACGCTTGTGTCGTTGCTCCAGTGACGAGGCAAGCATTCTGAGCCCAGCTGCGGATGAGATCTTGACAGCACTCACTTAATTTACCCGAGTGGGTGCTGACAGGAGCATGCCATCCCTGTGACTTACTCATTTTAATTGGAGAGAAAGAGGTGTGCAAGCTAGCAGTGCTGGAGGCCCTAGGAAATGTGCAGAACTCCACTAGGGAAAATCTGAAAGACATGGCTCGTGCAGGCTCAGCCACTCTGGGCACTTCACAAATCAGTGGGGTGTTTTCTCCCCGTTCCTGCTGCACTGAGCATGCGCATGCCCAAACCGCGACTGAATAACACAGATAAAACGGATGGGCCTCTGGGCCACAGAGAGCGTCTGGGCAGCAGGCCCAGGGTGGCCAGGCCCCACAGAGAGGGACTGGCGCACAGATTGGTGCACAGGGCTACTAGTGTCTTCAGATTTACCATCTTTTTCAGTCAGTTCATAGTCATTGAGCAAGCAGTTATTTTAAAGTTATAGACAAGTAATTGAATCAGCTAGTCTCTGATCACCATTTGACAAATTAGCCTGCTCAGTCAAAATAGTTTTGCCTCCTACTGGCTGGTGTGGCTTGGTTGGAGTATCATTCCATACACCATAAGGGGGAAGGTTCATTCCCAGTCAGGGGACATAACCAGGTTGTGTGCTCAATCCCAGGTTAGGGCATATGTGGGAGGCCATCTATCAAAGTTTCTCATATTGATGTTCCTCTCTCTCTCTTTCTCTTTCTCTCTCTGGAAATCAATAAAATATGGCTATGCCTTCTGGATGAGCCATTCACCATGACCAAATTTAAACAGTTGATCTTGCCTCTAAAGATGTTTCTCTTCTACCGTGTTTTCCTGAAAATAAGACATCCTCCGAAAATAAGACCTACCTACAGGTTTCCTTCTGAGTGAAATATAAGGCATACCCCCGAAAATAAGGCCCCCAGGCTCTGTTTCAGAATGAAAATTAATTTACCTTAAACTGGTCGCTAGGGCCACCCTGACTGGCATCTAGCAACCAGTGAAGTTACCCGGAGTCCTGACGTCACTGCTGTGTAGAGGTGGAGTGGAGGTCAGAGTGAGCAGTGAGCGCAGGGCGGGAGAAAGGAGGAGACTTTCCCAGATGCCTGTAGAAGAACAGGAGGATTAGAGCGCATGGGACGCAGAAAAGGTGGTGAGTTCTGGTCTGTCTCTGGTGACACTACCTGATGCTCGCTGCCGCCTTCAAGATGACTGAAGGTTCTCAGTCAGTGGCAGACCCTGCTCCAGCCCAGATCCAGGCCCCAGCAAGCCCAGTGGCAGTCCCCAGGAAGGCCCCAGGGGGTAAATGTCTGATAAAGGGGTAGGGGGGATGTCTGGTGAAGGTGTTCAGTGGCACAGGGGTGAGGGGAGGGGGATCACTTAAAGTGAGACAGGAGGATCAGAGGGGGCAATCAAAATGACAGGAGGATCAAAAGGGGTTACTAAAATGTTAATCCCCCCTCTGATTCTCCCGTGCCATTTTGATTGCCCCCTCTGATCCCCCCTGTGTCATTTTAAGTGATTCCCCTCCCCCCACCTTGATACCCCAATTCCTTTTTTTACCCCTAGATATGAGTGCAAAAAGAAAAAGCTACTCCATGGAGTAAAAGAAAGGAATCGTGGAAGACTCTTGGGGCCAAAATCTTACTGCTTTCTGCAAAGAGAAGATGTTTAGTATCCGATTGGTCCGAAAATGGTGAGCAGAGAATGATAACCTCATTGAACAAGTGGACAAGGGAAATGCTAAAAAGCACAAGTGTGGATCAGGTCAGCAACCATTATTTTCTGAGCTGGAAGACCTGATCTGTGAATGGGTTGTTGACAAGAGAGCAAAGGCTTTTGGTTGTGAATAGGGCTCAGATTCAAGAATTTGCCCTTGCAATGGCACCACAGTTTGACATAGTCCCCGAAGACTTCAAAGCATCACAACACTGGCTGGATAATTTCCTTCAGCGAAGTGAACTGTCTTTAAGAAGATCTACAACATTGTTTAGGTTGGAAGATACTCAAGTTATTAAGTGAGCACTTGCATTCAAGTCTTTTATTGATGATGCTGACTTCTCTAAATACAATCTTTCCAACATGATTGCTATGGATGAAACTGTAGTGTTTATGGGCCAATCATCTCAAACAACAATTGAACAGCAGGGTGCCTCCTTAGTGTACATTCCCTCCACTGCTTATGAAAGTGCACGTGTTTCCTGTATTTTGGCAATTCGTCTGGATGGCACTAAAATCCCACCTTTCATCATTTCTAAAGGCAAGAAGGAAAAGATTTAACGTGTTTTGAGCTTTTTTATTCTTGAAACTGAAAGAGCCTGGGCCACACAAGCAGTTATAAGGAAGTGGGTCGATTTAATGCTGCTGCTTGTTATGCGAGGGAGCCAAAGAGGTCTGCTAGTCTGGGATGCAGCCAGCACTCACCACACTAAAGACAAGAAGACATTTATTCACAAAAGAAAAATAGATGAAATAATGATTCCCGCAGGAATGACGGCCTATCTCCAGACTCTTGATATTTCAATAAAGAATCCATTCAAAGACAATTTGTGCATGGAAATTAATGACTATTAAAAATATAATGGAGAGAAATCAGCGTGGAAACTTTGTGAAACCTAAATTGCAAGAAGTTGTGACTTGGGTGAAGAATTCATGAGAGAAAATCACTGACAGTTGCATTGCAAATGCACTGCGAGCAGGCTACTTTGACAAGAAGTACTCATTTAAAGACAATGCTATTGCTAAACATGAGAGATTTAGTCCACTGATTCTGAAAGAAATGGAGTCACAAGAAATTCACCAGGAAATTTAGGAATTGGATTGTTATGATGATGTTCCAGAAGATGATGACATGATTGTCATTGAATAAATAAGTAAATTCTTGATACTGTAGGATTCACAGTTTGTCTGGTTTGTGTTGACCACTACCGTACTACCATACCGTATACAGGTAATAAATTTCCTTTATTTTCATTTAACAATAAATGTGTACCATATTCTTCTTCATGGAAAAATAAGACATCCCCTGAAAATAAGACCTAGTGCATTTTTGGGAGCAAAAATTAATATAAGACACTGTCTTATTTTCGGGGAAACAGAAAATAAGATTTCTGATCTGACACACCTAGGTTCATCCCAAAATCTGAAAGTCATCTTTAACACCTTTCTCTTTCTCTTCTTCCATATTAAATCCATTACTATGTATCATAGCAGTATCAGAAACCTATTCTGAGTTTCTGATAGGCATGAGTACAATCAACGAGAAGATGTAAAACTGGAGTGTAGAGCACTTTTGTTAGAATGAATGTCAACAGTCCATTTCAGATATAAACATTAAAGGGAAATGAATAAAGTTTTCTTAAGAAAAGATAGATCATCTTTGTGATCTTGGGATAGAAAAAGCTTTCTTTTTCTTGAATATGAGTTTATAAATAAATATTTAAAATTGTATACAAGATAGTTCTTGTAAATATAATTCACTTTTTAGTTTGAACAAAAGAAAAATATCCTTCAAATAGATGAAAACACATGCAGAGGCAGTATTACTTTAAATAATAGCACCTTGCTTTTGAAGTTCTTTCACAGATAAATTCCTATTTCATTTGATCTGTCAGCATTGATGGTATACCAATAATAGGAAGCATCTTTCTTACTTGAGTTCTCAGG
Source organism: Vespertilio murinus (assembly GCA_963924515.1). Lineage (NCBI taxonomy): Eukaryota > Metazoa > Chordata > Mammalia > Chiroptera > Vespertilionidae > Vespertilio > Vespertilio murinus. The sequence goes on along the minus strand of OZ004707.1, from coordinate 118,042,071 downwards.
AAATTAAAAGATAAGGAATAGGACATGTGAAAATAATCACCTTATTACTAATAAAGAAGATATTAGAAATCTGGACTAGTAGGCTTACTGATGCTGACACCTACACATTGACATTGTCAATTACACTGTCAATTGACTATTGTGGGAACCCCACCATGGAGAACATCACTTGACTAAGAACAATTGAAAGTATATATTCTATGAAGGAAGATGATTTCCTAGAGAAAGAAGCAAAATGAAGTATGTTTAGGTCCTCATCCCAAGCAAAGCTATAAATTAGGTAACTCTTCCTTCCTGAATAAAAAGGAACAACAAATCAGTGTTTCCCTCCCTCCTCAAAAATCAATTAAGAATGAAAAATAGCCAAAACCAGTTTGGCTCAGTGGATAGAGCATCAGCCTGCTGACTGAAGGGCCCCAGGTTCGATTCTGGTCAAGGGCATGTACCTTGTTTGCAGGCACATCCCCGGTGGGGGGTGTGCAAGAGGCAGCTGATTGATGTTTCTCTCATCTATGTTTCTAACTCTCTATCCCTCTCCCTTCCTCCCTGTAAAAAAATCAATAAAATATGTTGTTGTTTTTTTAAAGAATAAAATATAAATGGAGGTAAGGTCAGAATTTTTATACTAATGAAGTTATATTCTTACAGAAGGAAACTTCAGGAGTAAAGCAAAAGCACTTCCTAATATTATCCTACATTAATACATTAGAGGCCCCATGCATGAGAATTCATGCACTGGATGGGGGCTCTCTCAGCCTGGCCTGCGCCCTTTCACAGTCTGGAGCCCTCAGGGGCTGGAGGCAACCCCACAATCAGGGGGAGGCGACACCCCCATCACACCTCTGCTGCTGTCACTGCTGGCAGCATAAGCCTTGGCTGGCCCTGGTTACCTGAGCTTCAGGCAGCGCTGGGCAGCTAGGTAGCCACCATCTGAGGCATGCCTGCACCTCGGGCCGGCCCTGGGCAACATTCATGATTCAGAATTGACTTCCTTTGATAGGCCCTACTTCTCAAGTTAGGAATCAATGCAGTAAATGAGGCCATGATCAGGAATCTTTCTTCACTCCTGAAGATATTGATCTTTAAATTTTATGGCCGCAGTTGTTCTTAGTAATATGATAAACCTTGATTATCTTTCAGCTGAGCAAGGAGATGTCTGACCTGTGGCTAGTACATTCTGCTGCAGTTGGATTAACACTTCTGGAGAAGCTGAAACTCCAGGTTACTGAGCATAAAAAGGTGAGTCCCTCTCTGGGATCTTTGGTTTATATGATTTCATTGGTTTGGGTCATAAGATTATGGCTCTGAAGCACATTCTAAACACTGGGAATTATGTTGTTTATACTTATCATAATAATCTCCCTGATGCATTTATCCAGTCTTTGAAAAGCTTTAAATGCATATTCACAACCACTGACCACCAGGGAAATGATCTCCTCAAGACCAGAAAGTCAGGTCCTGGCTGGGTAGCTTAGTTGGAAATTCATCCCAATATGCCAAGATTGCCGGTTTGATCACCAGTCAGGGAACACACAGGTATCACCCAATGCATGCATGAATAAGTGGAACAACAAATCAATCTCTCTCACTAAAAAAATAAATCAATAAATAAATTTTAAAAATCTATTTCTGCGTACTTATTTGAACAAAGACTGAAACATCAAAAAAGAACAAAGAGAATGACCCACTAAAGATTGTGAACCTGAAACCATTTTTTTTAAATGGGAAACTAGAATCTAAAGCAAGGTTTAGATTTTTAGGATTGTCTTTTCAAAGCAGGGAGATAGGCCTCGGCTGGCTTGGCTCAGTTGGTTGGAGCATCATCTCATGCAACAAAGGGTCTCCGATTTGATTCTCAGTCAGGGCACATACCCATGTTTTGGGAGATCCACTTTTAATTAAAGTACACTTATAGTATGTATTTGTGAAAACATCTGGTAAGTAAAAAACAAGCAAATAAAAACTAGACAATTTTTAAGATAAATATATGTAATAGACATGTCTATTATCCAAATAACAGCTTTCTTGGAAGCCATGTTTGGTACACACATTACATATTTAAAGTTCAGTTAAAACATCTTTGATCTTGTAGAAAAAGGTTGGGGATGTTATCTGATATTTACAATATTAAATATTCTTTGTAATCACAAATTTGAATTATTACTTTGTAACAACAACATGATTAACTATCACAACCTGAGAAGTTTATGAAGCTTCCAAAGACATGTAAATTATTATCAACAGTTGATTGAGTACCAGGAAAAACACTCTAATTATTTCATGGCAAGACAAATTATTTGTCCAAATATTTGGAATCTTATGATAGTATTTCTTTAGAAATATTTTGTACTGTTTCTCCAGAATATAATGGGCATAATTCTATGATTTATAATGTCATATGTATAATCTGTGTTTGTGCTCATGCATTAATAAAAATAAATTTATCTTTTATCAGAATCAAAACTTGAATCAGACCTTAAATTGGATTATACTAAAAAAAACATTGCATTGGCTTAAATTTTATTTCTTTATTGAGGCAAGACAGAAAAGTTAAGGGACAAAGAAAAATAAGAGGGATTTTCAAAAAAAGATTGAAATGGATTTGAAATTAATAAAACACTGATTTTAGATGGCATACAAAGCATTAAGAAGATTAAAGGGAAAGAGCAAAGAAATCAGTAAACCTTTAACCAATCTTTTAAAATTTCAGTGGCTTAGAAATGTTTCTGAGGAGAAAAGAAATAATAGACCTTTCTGCATTTTGTTGTTGTTCAGGAATAAATCATGAAATTATATCCCAAACAATTGAAGATGTGCATTTCAGAAAAAGCATTGGCTTATAAAGAAGAAAATACTGGCAAAGCTTATTACTACACAAGGAGAGAAAGTCATGCCAAATTTTAGTAGTTCTTAGAAAATGTTACAGCAATCACATGCAAGGGAATTCAAAAGCTGTTAAGCATCATCATTTATTTCCTACAGAAAATTCTGTCAAAATCTTTGGAAACCAAAAATAAAATATTATCCAAACCTCTGAACAGCTTATGAAATGGTACAATAAATTCATTTAATTCTTTTTGCAGAAAAACAACTTGACCTATCTATAGGAAGAACAGGGGAATAATAATAATAATAATACCTTAATTTTAACACTCAGTTAAGGCACATTAACATTTGTTATGTCATTTGAGTAATTCAATAACTGTAAAATAAATAGGAGATTAGCATGCCTCACTTCACAAATGAAAAGATATGCAATATACCCAGGAAATTATGACTTTGGACTAGCATCCATCTCTCCTCACTATTCATATAGAAGCCCATGCTGCATTAAATTATGGAAATAAATTACAATAGGACTGAATCCATTTTTAAAATTAGTCTGTGGTGTATTTCAGGTAAATGGGAAAATCCAGAGACAATAGATGAAGTTAAAAGAAATAATCTCTGGCCTCAAGCTATTAGCTACTGCTGTAACCTGTGTTGGTATTGCACTGTGTACTTATGGATTTCATGGTTGTGTCAACAAATGGTAATTAATTTGTAAGCAAAATTTGGGAACATATATGTGCATATATTCTCATTGGAAGTTTCCTTCAATTTAACTAAATGCCAACTATCTATAGATCTCTCTGTCTATCTAGTTATCTAGCCATCAAGACCTAGGATTGTCTTCAAGGAATAGTAAAACTAATGCTTGGTGATCAAGAAGATGATGACTTAATGCATTAATTAATGAGATACCTCCTCATTTCAGCTTTAAAATGATAAACATTTCTAACCCAGAAAGAAAAAAATAATAATTCCAATATTTTAAATAAATTATATAGGAGGGCCAAGTCATGCAGCTAAAAAATGTCCTGGCTATCTGGAATCCTCCCCTCCTTATGGGAATAGCTAATAGAAAGAAGGCTAAAGACAATAAGAATTAAAATTTTATGCTTACATACAATTTATGTTATCATTTTCAACCATGAGTAACTCTGTTTAATATGTGTGAGTTAATCTTTCTGTTTTTACAGATAAGGGCATGTAATTTCTGAAATAAGGCAGGAACATTGAAACTGTGATATGAAAAAATGTATAAACTAATTAAGTTAAAAATTCATGTTCTGAGGTTTAGAGTCTCATTGTCTAAATGAAAAAGTCACCTTGTCAATATACAATTAAAACAATAAAACTTTCATTGATAAAAGAGTGAGGAAGTCCTTTTAAAACTTTAGTTTGGAGGTTGAATGTGTGATTTACTAGGAATAGCTATGTGTCTGTGTAAAAAAAAAAATGGGTTTTATATTCATTGATTTCTAGTTGAGCTCCAAACTGATAAAACAAAAATGCTGTTAAGAATTAAACTGATGCCTGCCCTGTGTGGCTCAGTAGTTGAGCATCCACCTATGAATCAGGAGGTCACGAGATTCGATTCCATTCGGGTCAGAGCAAAAGCCAGGGCTGTGTGCTTGATCCCCAGTTGGGTGCAGGCAGTGGGTAGCCAATCAATGATTCTCATATTTAATATTTCTACCTCTCTTTCCCTCTCCTTTCCTCCTTTCCTCTGTAAAATCATATATATATATATACATAAAATTGACACTTCCAGTCAAAATGGTGGCATAGGTTGACTCTGAGATGACCTCCTCCCATGATCACATCAAAATTACAACTAAATTATTGAACAACCATCACTGAGAACCACCAGACTATCTGAACAGAATTGCTCTAATGAAGAATCAAGAAACACACTGAAACTGATAGCAGGGGCAGAGATCAGGTAGGTCCCACACCCACATGCGATGATTAAAAAGTGAGAGGGATATCTTGGCCCCAGAGATCTTCCCTGAGGAGTGAGGGGTTACAGCTCCCCACCACGTTCCCTAGTTCAGGCACTAGTCCCTATAGCATGTAGCTGTGAAAATCAGCAGGCATGGTGTTCCAAAGAGACAAAGGGCTGAGGGAGACAAGACACGTTGCTCTTAAAGAGCCAACACACTAGGCTCCAGTGCAGGGGCAGCAGTTCTAAAGTGCCAGGCACATATGGGAAGGGATAAGATTGACAAATTTTAGAGTGAGGACCTGAGAAGCAGGGATCAAAACAATTCTTTCTGGGGACAGAGTGGTGGCAGCTGTCACTGTTCCTTTGTTGACTCTCCTCCCACCCTGCAGAAACAGTGCTGTGGAACCAAATCTGGGTGCTGCATTTACCTAGCTAACATTGCTCATTCTACCATGTTGATACCCCCAGACTCGGCTCCTCACAATTCACTTGCAATTTTATGCACCAATAATGAACTAGCAGAAAGAGAAATTAACAGCAACAACAATAAAACACAATAACATTTACATTATAAAGAATAATATACTGAGGAATAAATTTAACCAAGGAGGTAAAAGACATGTAGTGGGGAACTATAAGACATTGAAAGAAACTAAAGGCACAAATAAATGAAAATATATATTGTGCTCAAGGATTGGAAGGATTAGCATCATTAAAATGGCTATGCTACCCAAAGCAATCTACAGTGACAAACCATAGAAAATACCATTGGTATATTTCACAGAACTAGAATAAATAATGCTAAAATTTATATGGAATCACAAGAGACCTAAAATAACTAAAGAAATCTTTATTTCAAATAAACCACATACAGCGCTAGCCAGTTTGGCTCAGTGGATAGAACATCAGCCTTTAGACTGAAGGGTCTTGGGTTGTATTCTGGTCAAAGGCACATGCCTGGGGTTGCGGGATCAATCCCCAGCAGGAGGCATGCAGGAGGCAGCCAATCAATGGTTGTCTCTCATCATTGATGTTGCTATCTCTCTCTCCTTCTCTAAATTAAATTAAATTAAATTAAATTAAAAAGTTAGTTATCATGCTATCTGATATCAAACTACTATATGGCTAAAGATATGAAAACATCATGGTACTAACCTTGAAATGGACACATAGGTCAATGGAACAAAATAGAGAGCCAGCAGTAAACCCACATCTATATGGTCAATTAATCTATAACTAAGACTATACAATGTGGTAAAAACAGTCTCTTCAATAAATGGTTCTGGGAAAACTTGATAGATACATGCCAAAAGATAAAATTGCATCACTTTTTTACACACATGCAATGTAAACTAAAAATGGATTAAAGACTTAAATGTAAGGCCTGAAACCATAAAACTCCTAGGAGAAAAATATAGGCAGTAAATTCTCTGACATTGCTCTTATGTTTTTATGGATATTTTTGTTTAGGCAAGAGAAACAAAAGAAAAAAAATGGGACTACATTAAAACGAAAAAGTTTTTGTACAGTGAAGAAAACCATCAATAAAATAAAAAGATAACCTACTCTATGGGAGAAGATATTTATAAGTGATACATCTGGTAAGGACTTCATAATCAAAATATATAAAATAGCCAAAACAGTCTGATTTAAAAAAGATCAGAGTACCTGAGATGTTTCCTCAAAGAGGATATATATACAGATGGCCAATAGACATATGAAAGAATGCTTAATATCACTAACCATCGATGCAATAAAAATCACAGTAAATTATCAGCTCATACTTACCAGAATAACTATCACCAATAAATCAAGAAAAAAGTGTTGATGAGGATATGGAGAAATGGAAATCCTTCCACACTGTTGGTGGGATAGTAAATTGGTACTGCTGATATGGAGCTTACTAAAAAAAAAATTTAATAATAGAACTACCAACCAAGTAACCTAACAATTTCACTTCTGTATATTTATCTGAAGAAATCTAAAACACTAATTCAATATATATGCACCCTTATGTTCACTGCAGCATTATTTATAATAGCCAAAATATAGAAGCAACCTAAATATCTATTGATAAGTGAATGGATAAATAAGTGGTACATGTATGCAATGAGTTATTTCTCAGTAATAAAAAAAAGAAATATTGCCATTTGCAACATGTATGGATATACAGGGTATTATGATAAGTAAAATAAGTCAGACAATAAAAGACAAATATCAAATGATTTCACTTATATGTGAAATATAAAAAACAAACTAAAATAGAAATGAACTCATGATAGGTGGAGCTAGGGAAAAGAAATAGACTTACAAGTCCAGGAAACACACAGAACCCCAAACAAAACGAATCTTAAGAGGACCACTTCAAGACACATCATAATTAAAATTCCAAGAGCAAAAGACAAAGAGAGAATATTAAAAGCAGCAAGACAAAAGCAGGTAGTTACCTATAAAGGAGCACCCATATGACTGTCAGCTGATTTCTCAACAGAAACCATGCAGGCCAGACGGGAATGGCAAGAAATATTCAAGGTGATGACTAGCAAGAACATATAGCCAAAAATACTCTACCCAGCAAAGCTATCACTCAGAAACGAAGGCCAGATAAAGAGCTTCACAAATAAATTTAAGCTAAAGGAGTTCATCATCACCAAGCCAGAATTATATGAATTGCTAAAAGGGGTTCTTTAGGAAGAGGAAGAAAATAAAGATTAAAATTATGAACAACAAATACCTATCAACAAGTGAATCTAAAAACCAAGGGAAGTAAAAATCATGATGAACAATATCAACTGGTGAATATAATAGAATCAGAGGTATAGCCCAAACCGGTTTGGCTCAGTGGATAGAGCATCAGCCTGCAGACTGAAAGGTCCCGGGTTCGATTCCAGTCAAGGGCATGTACCTGGGTTGCGGGCACATCCCCAGTAGGAGGTGTGCAAGAGGCAGCTGATTGATCATTCTCTCTCATCGATGTTTCTAACTCTCTATCCTTCTCCTTTCCTCTCTGTAAAAAATAAATAAAAATATATATTTTTTAAAAAGAACCAGAGGTATAGAAGTGGAGTGGACTGGTGATTCTCGGGAAATGGAGAGTGTGTGTGTGTGGGGGGGGGGGGGCAGGCGGGAAGAGATTGAACATAAACTGTACCTATGGATGAGGACAATGGGGGATGAGGAGAGGGCAGAGGGTGGGATGGAAACTTGGTGGAGGGGAGCAATGGAAAGGGGAAAATGAGGAACATTTGTAATTATATGAACAATAAAGATTTATTTATAAAACGATACTAATAATTAAATCAGTGTTTTATTGATTTTAAAATTGATACATATCAATGGAAAAATTAATAAAAAATAAAAACAGGAATAGTTAAGAATCTAGCATGCAATAAAGTAAAATTAATGAAAAAAGAAAAATTATTTAGTAAATAGAGGCCTGGTGCACAAAATTTGTGCACTGGGGCATGAGGTGGTCTCTAAGCCCAGCCTGAACCCTCTCGCAATCCAGGACCCCTTGGAGGATGTCCGATTGCTGGTTTAGGCCCCTATCCCAGCAGTAGGACATCCCCCAAGGATATAGCAGTGTGCCAAGCAGCAGATGGCCAGGGAGAAGCCAGAACCGGGGCCAGGTGCCACGCCACTTATGCTCATCCCAGCCCGCTGTGCCTGCTGCCACCTAGTAGGGAGAGGCTCCCACCACAGCAGCTGTGCTCTTCAGCCATGAGCCTGGTTTCTGGCAGAGTGGTGCTCCCCCTGTGGGAGCGCACTGACCACCAGGGGGAAGCTTCTGCCTTGATCAACTGCCCCCTGGTGGTCAGTGCACATCACAACAACTGGTAGGCTGGTCATTTCATCCTAATGGTCACTTAGGCTTTTATAGATATACCATATTTGCCGGTGTATAAGACGATTTTTTGGCCCTGAAAAATACCGTATTTGCTGGCGTATAAGAGACTGGGCGTATAAGACGACCCCCTAACATTTCCACCCAAAATACAGAGTTTGTTATATACTCGCCGTATAAGACTACCCCCCACTTGGAGGCATATTTTTCAGGGCCAAAAAATCGTCTTATACACCGGCAAATATGGTAGATACCTATGTAATGAAGAGGGAATATCCTAATTGACTCTCACACCATCTCAAAAATGGTGGCACCCACAGCCACAAGATAGTGACACCCAATTCCTTCAGCCTCGCTGGGGTGGCAGGTACATGGCAAGGCCAGTCCTCCCCCAGGCAGGCCCGGTGGCTCTGCATGCCTGCCTCTGGAGTCCCCCAGTCCCCTCAGCCACCCAGCCATCTAGGGCTGGCCCAAGACTCAGGCAAGCCTCAGATGGCAGTTGCCCAGCCACCCAGGGCCACCCGAGGCTCAGGTAACCAGGGCTGGCCAAGGCTTGCACTGCTGGCAGTGGCTGCAGCAGAGGTGTGATGGGGCATCACCTTTCCCTGATTGCTGGGTCACCTCCTGCCCCTGAAGACTCCCGGGCTATGAGAGGGAGCAGGCCGGGCTGAGGGACCTCCAGTGCATGAATTTTCATGCACCAGGCCTCTAGTGTTAAAATAATTTATTGGTTGTTTAGAAAATAATCTCATTTTATTTAAACCATATATCAGGCACAAAGTAAATTACAAAAAAATAATTACTTAAAAATAAATTATCAAAATATGAATTAAATATATGAATGAAGAACTTTAAAACTAAAAACCATAAACATATTAATGGGCTTAATTTATACATGTGAGATTAAGGATTGCATTAAATTTATTGGAGAGGGTTGAGTGAGAGGATGAGACTCAATGATGTGGAAGAGCAATGACTTCCAGGTTAATAGCAGATGTTAATGGAAAAGATACACCAACGAAGCTCAAAGATAAGGATCATGCATTAGTAGTAATTTAGTGAACTAACTTGCTTCCTGACTGAGCTCCCCAAAACACTGTTAGTCTGTAGTTAATGAGCCTTGAGTTAGATTAGTTAGAGACCTACAGGCGGAATATGTAGACAATTTTTCAAGAATGGGTAAATGAAAGGTTATGGCCAAATCATTGGAGTTTTGAAACAAGGCTGCTGTAACTTGACAGCATTTCTTTCTCCTTTTGTGAGATTTTGCAAACTGACAAACAATGATGAAACATTTAAATACAACCAGAGACCTGGGAACCAATTAAGATTTTTTTTCTAATGCCCATTTATTCTCTACTCAAAGCAATCCTACACTATATTTAGATATCACCACATTGTGTTTTGGTTTGTTTACATATGTTTTTATTTTATTTTATTTTATTTTAAAACATATTGCTTTTAAGTCTTTATTTGTATGAGCTATCTCTTCTTTTTTGGGGGGAAAACATTAAACTTTTGAAAAATTTGATCTGTATAAACATTTTTGTGAAGAGATGTGCACAGAGGATTTTGTCAAAATGAACCAGTGGCTGTGATATTGTGCCAACTTCTGCAATGCTTTGAAGAGTGTGTTTGGTGAACATATTTAGACAGGTTTGAGATATAGACTTTTAATCCACTGATATTTAAACTAGAGAGGATAACATCACCAAAGGAAAGGACACGAGACAGAGCCTGGAAAGAGAAGAATAAGATTTATGTGGTGTTTATCCAAATGTGATCCATGAATCATTCTTGTGAAAATCATTTTGGTGCTCATAAAAATGCTGGTCCTGGGGTGAGAGCTAAAGCTACTAAATCAGGATGTTAGGCAGGTCCAGGATAGTACATTTTTTAAAGCTCTTCAGTTGATTAATTCATATATTAAAATATGAGAATCACTCCGTTACAGGATTGAAGGAGGAAAAGCCTCCAATAAGACACTTAAAAAAGTGGCTAAAGCATTGACTAATAAATAAATAAATAAACCCTAAAAGTAATTTAGAAAAGAATAATTTTATTTGTTGAATTAAGAAATCAGATACTAAAAATAAAGAAAAAATAGAACACTAATATGGTATTAACATATTGAAATTTATATAAAAAGTCAAACATTATTGAAAAAATAGAAATTTGGGTTGAGAGAGTTCAGTATCTATTCAGAAATAGAATTTCAACTTCTTAAAAAAGTACTGGTATATCTATACAATGGAATATTACTAGGCCATAAAAAGAATGAAATATTATAATTTGCTACAGCATGGAAGGAACTAGAGGGTATTATGCTAAGTGAAATATCAGACATAGAAAGACAAATACCATACCATTTCACTTATATGTGAAATCTAAAGGACAAAATAAATGAACAAACAAATTAAAAACACTCATAAATACAGAGAACAATCTGATGGTTGACAGAGGGAGTGGGTTTGGGGGACTGGGTGAAAAAGGTGAAGGGATTAAGAAGTATAAATTGATTGTTACAAATTTTTCATAGGAATCTAAAGGACAGCACAGAGAATATAGTCCATAATATTGTAATAACTATGCACAGTGCCAGGTGGGCACTAGAAACGTTGGGTGGACCACTTTGTAAAAGTGTGTGATTGCCAAACCACTATGCTGTACACCTAAAACTAACACAAAGTAATATTGAATGTAAAAAAAGACAAAATTTATCAGCCTTGGGGGGGGGGGGAAGGAATTTCTAACTTCTAGTCATGTTCTAATATAGAAAATTATGAATATATACTGTAGGAATACAAGGGGGGAAAACTTAGTTAATAGTGGTCATTCTTTATTGAGTAATCATAGCGCAGTCTTGTGGTTATGAAGCAATTGTCCACAAAGAAGAAAAGAAATAATTTCAATGGTGAACAGAAGCTGTCTTCTGTAGGTTCTCAGAGGCAAACTTGTAGTTCTTAGCTTGAAATAATGATGGCTGAAATATCAAATATCACTACCACACCTGAAATAATGAACATCAGTCCCAGAAGAGGAAGAAAAACGAAAAGAAATTCAGAGAACAATCCTTAAAGCTCCTAACAAGCCAGAGAGATTTTCTTAGAAGAGAAAACAAATATTAAAGAATCAAAATTTAGCCAAGCAAAAGTTAAAGGCAAACAATAATCACCTGGGAGTATGTGAAAAAGTGAAACAATATTGAGAGAAAGAAATAGCATGGTACAAGGTATAAAACAAGGACTAAAGTAATATTATAATGTAATTCAGAAAAATTACTAAAAATAAAATATTTTTGCAAAATTTTTAAAAATTATAAAAAGTATATAGTTGCAATAATTTCAAGGTGTATTGAAATTGACAGTTTGTTTGTTTTTTACATTATTAAAATATTTTACTCTAAGAAATAAACTAGAAGAACCAATCACATTTGGGTAGAAAAAAATTGTTACATTTTGTTGGTATTGTAATCATAATTATTGTTACTAATTGATAAAATATAAGTATTTTCTGTAAGATGAGATATACTCAGAATACAGTGATAAATAGGAAACTGAAGGATATGGATATTCTACATTCTGTTTAAATATAAAACTCAATTATTTTAATGTATAAACTATTAAGTTTTAAAGCTGAAACATATTCATAAATTGTAGAGGGAAAAGAAAAGAAAAGTAGATTTTCACAACTATCATTAGGAAAGAAAAACTAATTACTGGAATAATTTCACACTAAATGTTCATGTAACTAGTTGCTTAATTTGAATTATCCCCTCATCTTCTCAGTTCTTAGAAGGGGAATATAATTTAAACCTACAGAAATTTTCAGGTTTAGTAAGGGCTATTTTTTACTCATGCTCATGCTTGAATTGCTATGACTATGTCAAAGGAATAGATATACTTAGGGCTGAATAAAATTTCTTTATAATGTTGTCCATAGACTGAGTTATTTTTTAGAACATTTGAGAACCATTATGCAGCAATAACAGAGGTTTATAGGCCTTTTGTTGAAACCTTAAAAATGTAATGTTACATAGGGGAATATGATATGCCAATTTTTTTTCTGATAAAATTTCTTTTCATTTCAATATCGTATAAGTATTATGCATATCTTGGCTAGTTCTCACTCATGGACATCATCTCTAAATAACTAAAATTAAAAAAAAAAGCCACAGTCCCATGCATTTAAAATTCTATTATCAAGTCAATCTGAGGAGTATACCTATTTTAGCACAAGTTCTAGTAGTATTACATTTCATAAAATAGCTATATTTAAAACTTTATTGTTCCTTCATTCTTTTCAGTAATAACTGGTTTGAATAAAGAGTGTATTATGGGGTTCTATTTACCCATTTATCTCTGGACATCCCTCCCACCTATCTTTTGCAATGCCTCTTTAAGCTGTCAGTCCATTGTGGTCAGTGGAGCATCGGAAAATAACCAGGTTCTTTCAGCAGCACAGCAGGTGTGCACTTATGAAGCATATCTGATATATTCAGCAACCATCAACAGATTAATGTCACTGCTCACAATTCTTGTTAAGAGAAAAGAGGAAATACTGATATAAAAATAAAATTACTATTTCCTTTATACATTTGAAGAAAATTTTAGACAATGTGATAAAATAGTCTTTCCAGATTATTTACTGACAGCAGATATTGGCTTTTTAAGCATAATTTCTAAATTTATTTTGGCTTTAACTATATTAATAATCACTCATTTTCCTTAACATCAATTAGGTCATGTACAATGGCAAAAATAAAGGAAAATAAAAAATAGATTTAAAAAATGGAACAGTTTATTTTCCAAGTCTATTTATATGACTTTCTATACTTTCAAAATGAAGTGGACTATTTTCTCTTTCTTTGCTTCACTCATTAAAATGAATAACAATAATAAATCCTATATAATAAAAGCTTAATATGTGTCTGGTCTTCTGGTCATTCATTCAACCAATCAAAGCATAATATGCTAATGATATGCTAAGGCCATTTAATCACTCTCTGTGATGTGCACTGACCACCAGGGCATACAGTTGACTGGTTGACCAAATTGCTATGATGTGCACTAACCATCAGGGGGCTCTGACCGGTAGGATACCTTGCTGCTGGGGTCCAGCCAATCGAGACTGAGTGAGATGGGCCAGACATGCCCTGGATCCCTCCAGTGGCCCTTCCCTAGCTGGCCAACTTCCTGCATCCCTCCCCGGCCCTGATCATGCATCCCTGGGGTCCCTTGGCCTGGCATGCACCCTCTTGCAATCCAGGACCTCTTTGAGGATGTTGGAGAGTCAATTTCAGCCCAATTCCACAGGCTAGGCTGAGAGACCCCACTGGTGCATGAATTTGTGCTCCCGGCTTCTAGTAAGTAAATAAATCAAATAATAATAATAATAATAATAATAATACCAGGGAATATGTAGGATTAACTCTTAGATAATTTCAAATTTTCATCCCTTTTATTTTCCTATATTTAATGAGGTTATTTTTTTAGGTTGGCATTTTGCTCATCAGTATAATCACAATTTCCAAACTCCCTTTGAACTTTGTGTGGACTTGTGACCAATTTTTGGCCAATGGGATATCAGCAGAATAGTTGTAGAGCAGCTCCTGGAACTCATTTCTTAAGGGATATTTTATGTGTGTTCTTTACCTATTATTTTCCATTCCTACCTCTGATATACTACCTGGGATATGCAGGCTTTTACCTTGCACGATGAGATTAAAAAAAAAAAGGTGTGGTGTAATACAATAGGATTGAAAAAAAATAAGCAAATAGAGAGATGATGGTGGAAGATTAATTGCAGCAAAAAAACAAAAAAAAGGAAATTTATAGATAATGAAAAGAAGATTGATTTGTATATGCAGGTGCAGAGCAACCAGGCAGGCTGGGACGCCTGCTATGAGGAGGAGGGCTGGAGGTGAAGAGAGCTACAGGAGCAGTGCTCCAGCCAGAGTGAAGACAGAAGGCAGTGACCAGAACAAAGGCCTGGGTGGTCCCAGGTACCAGAGGAAAACTGGTGCCAGCAGCCAGGGAAAGGAAGGCCTATTGCACGAATCTTCATGCAATAGGCATCTAGTAATTAAATAAAAGAGGAAATAGATATTTTTTCCAAGTAAGATTTACAAGTGGCAAGTAAGCACAAGAAAAGATGATCAACATCACTTGTCATTAAGGAGATGCCAATCAAAACCACAATACGGTACCTCTTCAATCCCATTAGAATAACTAACATAAAAATAGTTAGATAATAACAAGTATTGACTAGTGGAAATATAAACAGTGCAGCTATCTTGGAAAATAGCATGGCAATTTCTCACATGTATATCTTTTTTTAATATATATATTTTATTGATTTTTTACAGAGAGGAAGGAGATGGATAGTTAGAAACATCGATGAGAGAGAAACATCGATCAGCTGCATTATATAGCCCTAAAGTGGAAAAAACTCAAATGTCCATCAATTGATGAATGCATAAATAAAAAATGGTATATTATAAAACCCTATCTAATAAAATAGTAATATGCAAATTAACCATCACTCTGCTATACCCACAAGCCATGTCCATCAACCAATCAGGAGGGAGTAACCCAATCAAAAACGGCTGTGGCCACTGAGCAAGCAGGAGGCTTGGGTTGCTTCCCGCCCTGCCCCCCCCCCCCTCCGCAATGGAGAAAGCCAAGCTTTCTTCACACCCTAGCTGGCCTAGACCTCAACTCAAGGCTACAAAGTTTCAATTATAGAAGATAAATAAATCCCAACAAAAATGGCTTGGCCACAGAGGAAGCAGAGGCTTGGCTCCACTCAAGGCTACAAAGCTTCAATTATAGAAGATAAATAAATCCCAGTTACCAGGGCCTCCCTTGGGTCACTGGGGAGCATGGCCAGCCTGTAAACTACCACAGGTCCCTCGCCCAGGCCACCCCATACCCCAAGGGAATCCCCACCCTAATCTGGGATACCCTTCAGGTCAAACAAGCTGGCCCCACCCAGGCACCAGGCCTTTGTCCTCTCTAATAAAAGAGTAATGCACAGCCAAAACTGGTTTGGCTCCGTGGATAGAGCGTGGGTCTGTGGACTGAAAGGTCCCAGGTTGGATTCCGGTCAAGGGCATGTACATTGGTTGCTGGCACATCCCCGGTGGGGGGTGTGCAGGAGGCGGGTGGTCAATGTTTCTCTCTCATTGATGTTTCTAGCTTTCTATCCCTCTCCTTTCCTCTCTGTAAAAAATCAAGAAAATATATTTTTTTAAAAAGAGTAATGTGCAAATTACTGTCACTCCAACACACAAGATTTCTGCCCTCATGTGGACATAAGATGACTGCCCCAAGATGGCCAGCAGGGGAGGGCATTTGGGAGAGACCAGGCCTGCAAGGGAGGGAAGTTGAGGGCAATCAAGCCTGCAGGTGAGGGCAATTAGGCCAGGTGACCAGGCCAGTAGAGAAGGGAAGTTATTGTCCTTTTGTAACCTTATTAATGTTTGTTTTTATTGTTCTGTTTCTCCTATAATTTACTGAAAGAAGTACATTGAAATCTCAGACTGTGAATGTGGATATATAATTCATTTAATTCTCTAAAGTTTTGCTTTATATACTTTGGAGCTCTGCTATGGTTTTGAATCAATTGATTCCTCATGGTTTGATCCTTTCATCTTTCTAAATTTTTTTCTCTGTAGGTCTAGTGATGTTTTTTTACTAAATGTTTGAAGTTCAACAATAACATTTGAGTTACATTTCTAAGGACATGATGTAAAGGTAATTAAATATTTATTCTCAAGGAAAAGGACCGTAATTAGGATCACAATATAAAGTCAGGTTCTGATTGATTTAGGATTCTGCTCTTTGGAAAGAGTCCTGGTGCTATGGTCTATAGAAAATTGTGAGGTTGGAGAAGTAACATGTCCCAAAGGACAAGCCATCTTCTTGTACTGATTCTATTTGCCTAAGAAATGTAACTGTGGAATGAACAATTGCTATTATAATCTGGTCTTCAAATGGAGAAGCAATGGTAAAACTGTTTGATAGGAAAACTGCACAGAATGAGAGCGAGAGGAAAAAAATAGGGAAATAGAAAATGAGAAAGAAAGAATAAGAGAACAATCACAAGAAATATAAAATGGATACAGGAACAAGTGAAGAGTCATAATTCCTTACGAAATAGCTAAAAACAGTCAGAAATAAATTTTCTCCAGATCCAGATAATAGATAAAGTTAAACAAGTACTTTAAAATTAGTATTTTTCCATGTTCAAAAATTTAAATGAAGATATAACTTACTTTTCATAATATGAAAATAGAAAATAAGCAAAAATTGGTTGTAATAAAGTCAACTAAAATGTTAGAAATAAAGTGATAGAGATTCTAATTTGTTTTAAAATATTCGTCTAGTAAAAAAACAAAAACAAACAAACAAAACAAAAAACTCAAAACCGGTTTGGCTCAGTGGATAGAGCGTCAGCCTGTGACTGAAAGGTCTTGGGTTCAATTCTGGTCAAGGGCATGTACCTTGATTGTGGGCACATCCCCAGTGGGAGGTGTGCAAGAGGCAGCTGGTCGATGATTCTCTCTCATCAATGTTTCTAACTCTCTATCCCTCTCTCTTCCTATCTGTAAAAATAAATAAATAAATAAAATAAAAGATTCAATATGTGATATATACTTATAAGTATATGCAGTCAGTGAATTAATGAATTAAAAAGTAATATTAAGTATCACACAGAGTGTTACACAGAGGCACAAAAACTAAATACTAAATGCAGTTAAGGCATGTGAGGATTGACAAGATATTTTATGAAATAATTACATTTTGTATTTTTTCCCAATTCTCCACTTTTTTTGTGTTGTTCTTGCTACCTTAGCTTCTAGGAAATTAAAGTATCTCATGGGTGTGATAACACATCTTTATGTATTTCTCTAAGAATCATACGTCACCCAAATTCACATTACTTATGTTGCATAAACATCTCTGAAATAACTAAATTGTTTTAAAGAATAGGTAAGGCCTTTGATCTCACCATTTCTGACTCTCTATCTTGCACTCCTAAACTCTTTCAATTCTCATGGATTATAATCTTTCACCAATGTGGAACCACAACAAAGGCTTCATTTTCTTAGTAAAACTGTGGACATTTCCAAGAATATCCCCACCCTCCATATAACCTATTTCATAACCTAAATAGTCTGATTTGTATCAGGTGATTATTAGTTTAACAGCTTAAACTAATTAGTCTTCACTAACTAGAATAAATTAATTATGGTTTTCCCTTTCACTGTAATTATTGGGTATCAGATATTAAATTGACTTATAAATGGCTGCATTTTTCCTTGTCTATCTACCATATTTGTAAGTGTTCTGAAAGTGTGTGTTTTTTTCTTTATCTCTCATACTATTTGTTTTTCTTTTCAACATCCCTCAACACACACAAATAATATCAAGTACTTATCTTGCTCTGTTTCTTCTGAGACTTTAATGAGTAGAGAATCTTGTTATATATTTTAAAACTCATTTCTTTAATCATGTAATAGCATTAAAACATTTTCCTCAAGAAAAGGAACTTAAGAATATCGTACTACTTATTGGGAGAGTGAAGAAGGCAATTTTAGGCAAAGCCAAATATTCGACACTAAATCTCATTAGCCCCATGGCAACTCTACTCTGAAAACCCAAGTGCCACGCTGTTAGCAATAAACAGGTTCTAATGCCTTTCCAGAACTCCGAATTACAACATGTAAATCCAAGTGTAAATAATTAAATGTACATATATTTAACCTGAATCACTCTGCAGACATGCTGTTCTCACCTCCTGCCTCCCACCAAACCTTGTTGGTTGTTGGTAAAATACTAACATGGCACTAGAGAAGAAGGAGACACAAAGGTAGTTAGGACATCACAGCCCCTGCAGGGTTTAATCCATAAAGCAGGGAACGCAAATTGGAGAATTGGATCCATGACACGGCTACACGGAGCTACAGAAAAAGAACCCTTAGGGAAGTAGCGGGAAGTAAATTGGATTCTATTTTGAGATAATGGTTCATTTACATTGTTGTAATTATTTAAATAATTAATTTCATAATGAAAGAAGCCTATAAAAGTCAAAGCCCCACTGAGCTGCAAATCCAAAATTTTCTCATGCTAAATCAGAGCTGATTATCATGCACAGTATATCAGTATATCTATTTAAGATAAAACAGTATTTTTAGTGGGATAGACAAATCACATATGGCTTAGTTGGTACTTTATTATTAAAATGTTTCCGTTTCATAATAGGGTAGGTGCTTTCTTTATAGAGTTTCCTTTTAATCCAGAGCAAGCAGATAGATGTCTTACTCCTAGCCAGAAAACTTGGAATGTTCATTCACATTTAATTTAGGCAACCAAAAGTCCCACAGGAGGTATCAGGAAGATTTGCAAGGTCAGGACCAAGGACACTGAAGAGCAGAAAGTTGCCAGAATGCAGTGAATCTAGGTCAGTAAGGTATCTAGAAGTCTGCAACAAATAGGGACAAGATTAGGCTTGACTCAGAGCATATATAATAATAAAAGCTTAATATGCAAATTGAACAAAGGGCTGAACAGCAGAATGACTTTCTAGATAACCATGCTGTGCTGGAAAATAAATCACTTTCACAAAAAAGAGATGTTGACAGGAAGCCAGGTCAACAACCTTAATTGCTCTAACCACTCAACCTTTAGTTGAGACATTGTTAGCTGAAGCAACCTCCACCTTGTTTGTCCCTTGTAAGTTTCTGTTACTTCCTGCCTAAGGGCTACATGTAAATTTCTGTTTATGTTGCCTAAGATGTTTTCCCTAAAGCTTTAATAAAAGGGGATGGCAGGGCCAGAGCAGTAGTAGTTCTCTCACTAGAGTTGGACGACCACCTGGCCCCCCATATTGCCAAATTGAATTTCTTCAAATCTCAAGGCCTTTCATTTGTGTGAGGCCTTTCTCCAGAACCAGAACCCTGAATTGGAACTCTTTCCTTGCAGGCCGTGAAAGAGATTCCTATAACGCTATGATACGCACTAACACCAGGCCAGCCAAGGAGGGTGTGATGCAATTGGTTGGGGGACCCCTGCCACTGACCCATGATTACCTCACAAAGGGAGGCCCAGGCTACTTGTCTTTCAGCACAGCAGCCTGTGGACAGGGCCTTCCTCTGTGGGGCAATTGATCACAGGAGTCCCAGACTGCAAGAGGGCACAGGCCAGGCTGAGAGAGATTCCTATCCCAAGTGCATGGATTTTGTGCACTGGGTCTCTCGTATTAAATAATGCATATGGGTTAAACACCCCAGGGTCAAGTTAGACAGATAACTTTAGAGTCTCAGAAGATTCTCAAAGGCAGATGTTCAACAAAGGCCAAGAATATTGCAGAGGAAAACAATAGAACCATAGAACAAACACATAGAAAGAATAATCAACTAGATTTCCTTGGTGATTCTATTTCTTTCTTTCTTTCTTTCTTTCTTTCTTTCTTTCTTTCTTTCTTTCTTTCTTTCTTTCCCCTTGCCCTGTCGAGAGAGAGAGAGAGAGAGAGAGAGAGAGAGAGAGAGAGAGAGAGAGAAATGCTGGGCTTGAGCAATTAAGTGAGACATAAAGTTTGAAAATGCATTAACATAATACATAATCCTTTCCTCATCTTAATTATATCCTCACCTGATAGATACATACTTTCCTCCAATTCTTTGAAGATTGAAGATATTAAAACTGATATTCGTCTCTCTCTCTCTCTCTTTGAGAAACTCAGCATTTCCCTTGTCCTCAATTCTGTGCATGTAGCATTTAGCAGCATCGGCTCATTGTCCTACCTCTTTTCTTCTCTAATTATCTTCACCTCTGTTCCACTTTAGTCATGCTTTCCCAATACCACTCCCTCAGTTTTCTCATTTCCTTCACTTTTCTATCTGTCTTAAGTATATGCTATTCTACTCTCAAGCTACAATTGCAATCCTTCACCTAAATTCAAAACCCTACCACTGCTGAAACTCATAAGATCTGTAGACACTTTGTTTCTGTTTGTTCTAAATCCTTGCAGTTCCTGTTTTTCCTCACTCGCCTCTGTGGTCATTCTTTGGAAGCAGGATAACCTGTGGTTAACTCAGATAAAATATGGGTCAAGAATGCTTAAATGTGAACTCCATCTTCAATTTTTAGATATGTAACATGTGGGAAGTTTCTTAATATTATTAAAATCCAATTTCATTTCTAATAAATGATTATAAAAGATTACTGCATAAGGCTGAAATTAATATTAAAGAGTTATCCTATATAATAAAGAGGTAATATGCAAATTGACTATTACTCCAACACATAAGATGGCCACTCCCATGTGGTCAAAGATGGCCACCACAAGATGGCCAGCAAGGGAGGGCAGTTGTGGGTGATCAGGCCTTCAGGAGAGGGCAGTTGGGAGTGACCAGGTAAGCAGGTCAATTGGGGGTGACCAGGCCTGAAGGGGAGGGCAGTTAGGGGCAATTGGACCAGCATAGGAGCAGTTAGGCATCAATCTGGGGAGTAGTTAGGGGGTTATCAGGCTGACAGGCAGAAGTATTAAGGGGCAATCAGTTAGGCAGGCAGGCGAGGGATTGAGAGCCAGCAGTCCTGGATTGTGAGAGGAATCCCAGATTGGAGAGGGTGCAGGCTAGGCTGAAGGACACACAAACACACTGTGCATGAATATCATGCACCAGGCCTCTAGTTTAACATAAAAGAGTTAACATAATTCCTGAAACACTGTAAACACTTTATATTTCACCTAGAATTACTATTAATCTTTAACCATGTTTTATCAATTCAACTATTCTAATATATAATTTGGGTGTGTAGTTTTTATTATTAACAATTATCTTTTCCATTTCTACTCACACTCTATAGACAAATTCACCAAATATAATTCAATCATGAAATATTTATGACATCCCTTTCTATCTTTAGTCTAAATTGTCTTCTTTGAACTCCAGGTATATATTATATATTGTGTGGAAATGGTATAAATATTATATCAAACCTCAACCTCAACATGTTCCAAAAATGAATCTATCATCACCTTCCCTTTACCATATGATGTTCTCCAGTGTTTTTCTGCAACAATGATGAATGTGAAAAACAATGATCCAAATGCAAAAATTAAAATTAAATTTAAAACTGGGGTACCAAGTTGGATTATTCATTCTTTCTATATACCTATATCTAATTACTTATTTAGTTATATAGATCTGTATTGTACACTCTTGAAAAATATTTCATTTCTCAATCATCATTACCTTAGTGCAACTCCTTCCTTTTCTTATGTGGATTGCTGAAATAGCCTTTTAACAAGTCCCCTTGACCTCAGAATGTCTTCCCTCAAAACAAACTTAAACAAAAGCTATCTTTACTGCTTTCAGATTTTTCTTTATGAAAATTAAATCTGATAATGGTACTCCTCTGTTTAAATTATTTCAGTGTTTCACCGTAGTCTTCAAGAAAAGAAAAAAATTTGCATCTATGTGCAACTTTTTTCTCTGTTTATCATCATGGAGTTGAATTTGCAGGACTCAAATCCATACTCAAATCTATTCCTTAACTCTGTGGCCTCCAACAAGTTACTTTACCTACCTAATATGCAATAATCTAATGTATGTAATAATATAATAATGTAACTTACTTTTCTATGGATCTTTATTTCTCTTAACTAGGACTTTAAATTCTGGAATTCTGTTTCCAACATCTTCTCATATTTATTTAAAGTAGTAGCTGATACTTTGGTGGTACACAATAACATTTAATGGAATAAGGAACATCAATGTACTAATTGCTTTACAATTACAATTCATTAGGTTCTCTCCACAAATCTTTTTGGTAGGCACAGTAGCCTTAAACATGAAGAATACCGCCAATTAGAGAAATTAGCATCTTTCTCACTGTCATATGTCCAGTTAGTAGAATAACTATGATTCAAATCAAAATCTGTCAGTTTTCAATCTCTCTGCTGTCTATTAGAGGAAAAGCAGCTGACAGCAGTTATAGATGCCTCCATTTCTATTTTTAATTAAAACCTTCAACTGTCATATGTGATAAAACAGTACAGCTGAATTTAATTTTCAACTGGGTAAGCATTTGAAGTGTTCCTTAAAATGTCCATCAGGCTCTTTGAGGGTGATTTGAAATACAAATCTCCAAACTACAACTTAGAACCCAACATTATCAGTAATAGCCCTGGCCAGTGTTGGTAAGTGGTTAGAGCTTCAGACCGTGCATGCACGGAAGGGTTGCTGGTTCGATTCCCGGTCAAGGACTCTTAACTGGTTTGCAGGTTCTATTCCCCACCCTGGTGTGGGAGACAATCAATCAATGTGTGTCTCTCACATCAATATTTCTTTCTCTCCTCTCCCCCTCTCTCCCACCCATCCATTCTCTCTAAAAATAATAATAATAATAATAATAATAATAATAGGAAAAAAATCATCTGGTGAGGTTTCACAACAAGAACAACAAATAACTGATAATATTTACCAGGAGGCTGATAACGGACACAAAGAGAACCACTGGCCAAAAATGAATGATAAATATGCAAAATGTCATCACTCATCATCCAGTTGCTTAATGTGATGTCCTAAGAGTAGAGAATACGCTTATTGCCAGATGTTATTATCAAGCTTATGACTGAAAAACAGATCAAGGAAATGGCTTTAATAATTATTCTGCAAAGTCCGCCTAAAGTGGGGGGGAAAAAAGAAAAGAGAATACAATTAATATCATTTATTGCTGGAACTAAGTGACATATAACGCCCTAATTCACTGGTATCTTATTTCTTTCTACTTCCTGGCAAATGAGAGAATTATGCCTTTCTGCCCGTGAAGACATGGCCACGTGATTTGCTCTTAGCAATTATATGAGTGGAATTTATGTTTGACAGCTCTGTGTGAAACCATTTAATTGCTCTTGTTCCACTTCCCAATCACTTCTTACCTGACTCCATATGTAGGTGCGCACATGTACATGAGCAATCACACAGGTGAGCTTTCTTCTGGAGAGGTGCCGAGGCTCACACTAAGCATCAACGAAGAACTAAATCGCAAAGATTTAGTTTATGTTTGTTTTTTGTTATCGTAACTTAAACTGTGCCAGTATACTAACTGATGTAGGGTGTATTTACATTATGTTTAATGAATTAAAAAAAAAAACACCTCAATTAACTTACCAAAAATGTTCAAATTAATTATAAATAGAGGAGACATAGTTGGTTAGCTGATTCATTTCAAGGAGTAGGTTCAGGTGCCTTTGGGGGGTAGGGGGAAGGGAGAAAAGATATCCCTAACTCTATTTTAGATAGTAAAGGCCCCTAAGAGGCAAAGTGAAAACAAGTAAGTGAAAAAATAATATTTAATACTAAATTTGTCATCAAATACTTAGATTAGCATTAAGATGCATGCTATCAAAGTAGGTGATTTTCAAAGCTGAAAATTAATCTCCTTTGAATTCCATGTGACACAAAGTAACCTTAATCACCATAGTATTTCACAAGTAAACTTCTTAATGCTACTCAAGGCCCAGCTGGTTATTAAAAAAAATTGCCCAATGGCCCATATGGCTCAGTTGGTTGGGCATCATCCCGAGCACTGAAAGGTTGTGGGTTCAGTTCCCAGTCAGGGCATATGCCCAGGGGTTTGATCACTCCTCTCTCTCTCTCTCTTTTTCTCTCTTTCTCTCTCTTCCTCCTTTTTCCTCTCTTCTTCCCTCCCTCTCCCCACTTTTCTCTCCCTCTCTAAAACAAAAACAAGCAAACAAAATACAATAAAAGTCTTAAAAAAAAAAAAAAAACAAAGAATGACTTCTCAATGGCCTCACAGTGCAGCAATCATCCTCAGATCCAATCTTCCAGGCACCCTCAGCTCTGTAGTCTTTGCTGTTTTTAAAATAAAACAAACAAATAAATACAAGATTTGAAATATTTTGTTGATATGAAAAAAAACACTATATAATGTAATGCTAATTGTTAGGAGGCATGTACCTTGACCAGGAATTGAACCATGACCTTCGAGTTCAAAGGTCGATGCTCAACCACTGAGCCATGCCGGGTGGACTGCATTAT
The DNA here is from genome assembly GCA_963924515.1 of Vespertilio murinus. NCBI lineage: Eukaryota > Metazoa > Chordata > Mammalia > Chiroptera > Vespertilionidae > Vespertilio > Vespertilio murinus. Next base: position 118,017,381 of record OZ004707.1, on the reverse strand, counting down.
TTTTCATATGCAGTGCAGGGCATGAGGCATGATCTTCTTTGGGTTCCATTTGAAGTTTGAGAAGTCCCATAAATATATAGCAGTGTAGCTGCTTTAGAATCAATTTTTATATCATTTTGCTATGGAAAGAAATCTGGATTTATCTATACATTAATCACAAATGTCAACACAAAAGTCAATCTGCTAATACTTGTTCTAAGAATTGATGACAGTAAGTCTGGGCAGGGGGCATTTTATTTTCCTTCCTTAAGAAGCAGTTACTGTCAGTATGTTCTGGAAGAATATGGACAAGTCTAAAGAAATATTCTGGCTTTCCTCCACCTGTTTCGTGGCTGTTTCAGTTTAATGAGGCAAGCTGTCTTTTCATTCATTCCACAGTTGCTTTTCTTGGATTTATTAAGTGCCACAAAGTGATGCGGCACTAGGGGATATGTGCTGCACCAAACAAAGCAGAGGCCCTGCCTGGAAGATGTTTGCATGGCATTATGGGAGCTGGGCATCTAATCAATCACACAAAACAACTGAAATGTGAAACTGTTCAATGATCCAGAAAGGCAAGATAAAGAACATTCTGAAAGTATCAAATAGAAAATTGGACTTAATCAGAGACACCAGGAAAAATATTTTTGAGGATGTGACACCAAGTGATTAGTAGTTCATTAAGCAACAATGTGTGCTTGTGTGTTTCTGCCAGTGTGCGTTCATACACATATGTGTGTACACTTAGCATTCCAGGAAGAGAAGACTGTAGATGAGCAGGCCTTGTTTTAAGAGGGGGTTCAACTGTTAGGGCTACTGGAGTGCTGCGAAATGGCTGGCTGGGGTAGAGGCGTGCAGAGGAGACTATAAGAAGTAGAGGCCAGACTCCTCAGGGGTTATTAAAACACTAGAGGCCTGGTGCATGAAATTCATGCATGGGGCCGGGGGATCAGTCCCTCAGCCTGGCCTGCACCCTCTCACAATCCAGAACCCCTCACCAGATGTCCAGCTATGGGTTTAGGCCTGATCCCACAAGAATCCCTGCAGGATTGTGCCTACACTGGCAGTTGGACATCCCTCTTGCAATCCAGGACTGCTGGCTCCTAACCCCTCTGCCTACCTGCCTGATTGCTGCTAACTGCACCCCTGCCTGCCTGATTGCTTCTAACTGCCTCTGCCTCAGTCCCTGACATGGTGGCTTTGTCCAGAAGGACGTCCAGAAGGACATCCGGAAGGTCGTTGGGCTGTCTGGCCTAATTAGCAGATTATGCTTTTATTATTATAGATTAATATATGTTGAGTCCTTTCTTGAGCTTTTCAAACTAAAATCTTTATGTTTATTCTCAATTGCATCTATTCAATTTTTCAGAACAAAAGTGTTTAACACTATGTGGCTCAATTATTGTCCTAAATTTTATAATACTTTATGTAGGCATAAATGATAAAATAAATGTGGGGAGAAGACAGAAAGGGAGAGGAAAATGAGTAATCAGCAATTAAGAGAATGGATGACAGCAACAATTCTAAATCTATATGTTCATTAGTTATTCATTAATAATGAATAATTAAAATGCATTGAGCCCTTCAACAATAAGAATACTTTACATACTTTATCTCTAACACACACATCATCTGGTCTGGCAGATAGCACTATCAGTACCCATTATCAACAGGCACACTGGGGCAAGGAGGGGGTAGGTTGTTCACCTAACGCCACAGTGTTAATGGGCTCTGGCATACCTCAAAGGTACTGCAGGTTCAGTTCTAGACCACTGCAATAAAAGGAATATCACAATAAATCGGGTCACACAAATGTTCTGTTTTCCAGTGCATATAAAATCATTTTCACACCTTACTGTAGTTTATTAAGTGTACAATAACATTATGTCTAAAAATCAATACATAATACCTTAATAAAAAAGATACATTATCGCTAAGAACTGCTAACTATCTTCTCCTAGTTATGCCTTAAAACTGACGAAGATGAACGATCTGCAAAGGATAATAAAATGAGGAATGTTTGTATAAGTGCCAGGATTTAAACTCTACTCTCTTAGAGTTCAAAGTTTATGCAGCCTCCCACTGTGATGAAAGAGTGCTATTATTGTGAGTCAGAATAAGAGCAAGTTGACTTTGAAAGAACTATCAAATGTTTTCGATACATACTTTTACTCCCTAAAATTATATTTAGGTGTTTATCAAGAGGCTTCAGGGATACATGCATCCAATTAAAAATAGCTTTCTATTTTGTTGACTTCCAAATAAGGAGGGCAAACTTCTCTCCACATTCCAACAGTGATTATTCAATATGTTAATGTTGATAAATATGCTAATAATGACATGGACACAATCTAAATTCCCAAAACACAGCTAATCTACTCCCAGAGAGGCATTTATTATGGTAGTTAGATTACTTTGGTATTATTGCTTTAGATCCATTTAGTATATTACCAGTGTTTACCATGATATTAATAGTATTGGTGTGGGGAGTTTACCGTTCATGAAAATGGTAAAAGCATTAATATATACCACATATAATTCAGATTTCAAATTGAAAAGTGTTTCCAATTATTGATATCCTAATTTTCTGAACTAGTTTTGAAATGTTTCAGTAAAATTACTTTTATAACAACTAAAATTTTATATATTTTTTCATTATAATTTTCAATGACAAAATTCTCAAATTTGTGGAAATATAGCTTCATGTGTTAAACACAATGATACCATTTATATCTTTTAGAAATATGAAGCAAAAATTCATACATTGTAGGAAAACTTTCACCATTGAGTTAGAAACCTTAAGTATTTATGTAAAATCTCTCAGGATAGAGAAATACAGGTTAAGAATAATAAAAAATGATATTCTTAATAATGCCCAACCTTGCCTGGACCGGTTTGGCTCAGTGGATAGAGTATCAGTCTGCGGACTGAAAAGTCCCAGGTTGGATTCTGGTCAAGGGTATGTACCTTGGTTGCGGGCACATCCCCAGTAGGGGGTGTGTAAGAGGCAGCCGATTGATGATTCTCGCTCATCAATGTTTCTAACTCTCTATCCCTCTTTCTTCCTCTCTGTGAAAAATAAAATATATTTTTTAAAAATAATGCCCAACCTATATTTTATTAATAGGCTATATTTTAGAATACTTTTTGATTTATAAAAAAAATTGAGCAGACAGTACATAGAGTACCCATATTATACCCATTCCCACAAGAATCTCACTCAAACTTCTGAAATATATTTAATTATCAAGGCTCCTTAGGTTCTTCTTGGCTATACAATTTTCTTAGACATTCTTCTTCTTCTTCTTCTTTTTTTTTTTTTTTTTGATGATCTTGATGGTTTTGAGTAGTATTGCTCAGGTCTATTGTATAAGATGCCTCTCTATTAGAAGTTGGCTGAATTTTTTTTTCATGATTAGACTACATTTATAGGTTGTTTAGAGGAAGCTAACATATATAAAATGCCATTTTTATCACATTATATGGAGAGTCCATTCTATTAACATGCTTTATAACTTTCTATATTGACCTTGCTCACCTGGTTGAAGTGGAGTTTATCAGGTTTATTATTATAAAGAAAGTGTAGCTTCTACTCCTTTTCTATACTCTATTCTTTGGAACTAAATCATTATGTATAGTTTATATTTAAGGTGTAGGAGTTACCTTTACTTTAAGATGCAATATTTACAAATAGCTCAGTTTTGAAAATGGAATGTATTTTAATAACATTGCCTCTATAATTATTCAAAGTGTGTATATACATTTTTGGTGTACCTTATATATGTAATCATTCAGTCATTTATATCAATATAAACTCATGAAATTTATTTTGTGCTTTGGGTTATAATAAATACATTTATTTGTTTTGTCATTCAAATTGTTTTATCCTTGGCCATTGGGAGTTCTTTCAGTTAGCCCTATGGTACCTTTAATATATCACCATCAATAGGGTTTTGGTAATTTGGTTGGAGTCTTTGAATGCCCTTACTTTCTGGGACTATAAGATTTTTTATGTTAATATGGTATATTCCCTGCCCCAGTCATGGAATTAGCCATTTCTATCAGGATCCCAATTTATTTAAATGAAGAATAATATAAGAAACCAAGATCTGGATGATAGGTGTGCTCATTAATATCAGGATGCCATTTTTTTCCCCAGCTGACTGAGAAAGAAATATATTTGTGCATTCTTACCCCCCCACACACACATATATTCAAGGATCTCTAGATATTTCTATATGTAGCCATCTTCATAGTAAATAAAATCTAAGTTCTTATTGATGTCTCCAACTTTAATTCACTACCACATGGATCTCTTTGGCCTTCTTTTTTGATTATCTGTGAATTTCCAATGTAAACATAAGAAACTTGGATCTGAGATGGGAATCAGGTGAATGAATCTACCATCAATTTTCCAGTCCAAGTGTACATGTATAGGAATATCAAAATTGTTCATTCATACTCTCATTAAAAACAACTTTATCAAATAGAATATAGTGCTAATGCACAGTTCATTTTGCCTTAAGTCATTTTCAAAGGTCAGAACCTTATCCCCTCTCCCTACAGGAAGCTTTTGTCAAACATTTGTGATATAGGTAGATTATCTCATCATAGTCTTTCCTGAAATCCTCCAAACTCCAAATTTTTTATTAATACATACATTAACATTCACTATTTGTGTTGTAAAGTTCTATAGGTTTAAACAAAAGTGTAATGTCATATATCCATCATTATGATATCCTATAGAATAATTTCAACACAAAGATGTTTACTAAATGATAATATTTATGGCAGAAAAAATAAACTTTTCCTAAATGTCTATTAGGACCTTTGGAAAGTATTGTCATCAGACTAAATTTTGTATTCTTTATTGAATGATAATGATTATAAAACTATCTACATTTATTATTATTAGTATGAAGGCCCAATGCATAAAATTCATGCAAGAGTAGGCCTTCCTTCCCCTGGCTGCCAGCATCAGCTTCCCTCTGGCACCCAGGACCTGGGCTTCCCTAACAGCACCAGCTTCATCCAGAAGGTTGCCCGGTCTAATTAGCATATTGTGCTTTTACTATTATAGACTAGAGGCTTGGTGCAAGAAATTCATGCACAGGGGAGGAGGTGTTCCCTCAGCCCAGCCTTCACTCTCTCTAACCCGGGACTCCTAGGGGGATATCCAACATCCTGTGGGATCAGGCCTAAACTGGCAGTGGAATATCCCTCTCACAATCTGGGATCACTGGCTCCTAACTGTCTGCCTGCCTGATTACCCTAACTGCCCCCCTGCTGGCCTGGTTACCTCCAACTGCCCTGCTGGCCTAATTGCCCCCAACTGCCCCATCAGCCTGGTTGCTCCTAACTCTCCCCCTGCCAGCCTGGTTGCTAATCACTGCCCCACCCTGCCGACCTGGCCGCCATACACAGTCTGCTATTTGGTTGTTTGGTCGCCCCATAATGCCCCCCTGCCAGCCTGGTTGCCCCACACAGCCTGCTGTTCAGTTATTTGGTGGTCCTTCACTAACTAACCCTCCTGCCAACCTGGTCACCACGCGCAGTCTGTTCAGTCATCCGTTCAGTTGTTTTGGTTGTGATGGTCTTTTAGATATATATATATATATATATATATATATATATATATATATATGAAATTAAAATTATTAAGGCAAATTCTATATATGAGGTAATTAAAACACTGCAGTAAATTTTGGATAATATCAGGAAACATACCAATTTTATGTGTTTCAATAAAGTATTGTGTTATAAATAAAATTTATCATAATTTTAAAAAGCAGTGTGTATATTCTTATAGTCCTGAAATTAATTCTCTCATATATTGTTTTAAGTAACTACACCTTGAGCTCATAGCCTGGCAAGATTTTTGAACGCAGTTTTTGTTTGGACTAAATTTTCATTACTTTTTAGTAAGTGTTGTAACCATGAATATGAGACTGGAGAACAACATTATGCTTTTCAAGTAAATGAAAAAGAAAAAAAAATATTTATTTTATTGGATAAATATATAGGGTATTAATTAATGAAATAAATGATTTGTAAATAGTTTGAAGGAAAAGCAATCAAAATAATATCCCTAAAATTTTAAAAGACTATTAAATAAACACAATTAAGTATGAAATTTAGAATTCAGAGTTTCATAAGTCTTGGGACTTCCAGTTTGAAAAACAAACAAACAAAAAATTTATTTTCTTTAATTTTTTTTTCACTCATAGAAAGCCTATTCCACAACACCAAGATATTTCTATGTAAGTCATAATGTCTGCTTTCATTTTTTGGTACCCTAAATTTTTACCTTAAAACACATCATAAGGCCCTAGCTGGTTTGGCTCAATGGATAGAGCTTGGGCCTGTAGAACGAAGGGTCCCAGGTTTGATTCAGGTCAAGGGCACATGCCTGGGTCCTAGACTAGGTTACCAGGGGGGTGGGGATGGGGGTGAGCAGGAGGCAGCCAATAACATTGATGTGTCTATCTCTCTTCTTTTCCTTTCTTCTCTGAAATCAATAAAAATATATATTTTTTAAATCACAAGGCCTTATATCTCAAAGGAATGACATAATAATTTAAGTTGAATTGCATATTAAATTTTAGTTCTTTAATGAATGGTTACAAATTTTGGTATCTTATCATTTAAATCTATGTTTATTCATATACAAAAAAGGATTCAATTACAACAGATCATCAAATAACGTTTTTTTCTTTCAATATCATTTTGTTATAACATTGATTAGATGCCTTAGGAACTTAACTCTGGTTTATGTCAATCAGCCTATTGTAAACTGATTTTGTTTTATGTTATTTCACTTAAAGTCTGAAGACCTATCAACAACTTTAAGTGAGAAACGTTTTTCTAATAGTTTTTAAAAAAACAAGGGCTTGCCTGTGGAAATTGTCACTTACTCCATCACTAGATGAGTTCATTCAGAAAAGGTTTTACAATCACATATAAATCAATTAAACATCAATCTATGAGATAAAGATATAGTAAAGAACAAGACTGAGTACCATCCCACAATATTCATATTTTCTAATAGAGGAGACAAAGCTAGAAATGAGGTTATAATAAATGATATAGGTTTAATAATATAAGATTGTACAGTGACACAGGGTAATATGAAAGCCAATAGAAGAAATAGGTCAAATTCAAGTGTTAGTTCTTCCCCATTCATTCCTTTCTTCATTTTTAAATTTTTTATCTTTTTTCTTTCTTCTTTCAGAACAGAGGCACACACACAAAAAAATGGGTGCACATACAAAGCATTTTGAAGAGAACTCTATATATTTAGATTTTCATTGTAAAATTTTAGATTATATATAGGCTAAGGTGGAGAGGCATATGAAAATTTAAAAAAAAATAAGCACATTAGTTTAGGGACCTTGATATATGATTAATACATTTTAAAAATCAATGGCTATTATAGAAGTAAAGTAGCATCACTTACCAGTGGCTCCAATGGGAAATCAATGATAAGAAACCAAAAGTAGGGGGGAAATAATGAGCTATAGGATGATGTCAGTTTGAATATGGCAGAGAAGAAACACATAATCTCAAAGAAGACATGTTACCTCTCTGAATTAATTTCCCACCATGTTTCCCTTTGTCCAATCTGCTCTGCTCTGATTACATCGTCCTCATAAAAGTTAAACACCTTTCTTCCTCAGGGCCTTTGTGTTTGCTGTTCTTGTATCTAGAAGAATATTCCTTCAGATATTTGCATAACTTACTTCTTAATATCCTTCATTTCTCTGCCCAAATGTCTCTTTATTAGAAAGTCCTTGCTGGGCATCCTCTTCTTTTAAATATAGGCATAATTTCTATCAGCTTATTTTGCTTTCTTCTTTTCTTTAGTACATTTACCACTATAAACCTATTTATTTATCTTCCTATTGTATATATTTTCTGACTAGAAATAAAGCTACAGGAGAGCAGTCATTGTTTGGGTCCCTGTTACGTTACCTGTACCTAGAATGGTGCCTGAGAAAGGATAGGTATTCATTGCATGCTTGTTGAATGAATAGACAAAATACCCCCCTCATTGAAAATAAAATGAAAGCATAAAACTTCGGAGATCATGTTTATATAATTAGTATTCAGACTTGGTAAGGAGGCAGGTGAAATATGTGGATGGAAAGATTAGAGGCGAATTGAAGAACCTTATGTCACCAAATAATAGATAAAGAAAAGAATAGACAATAGTAGATTAACAAATAGAAGATAATGGTTAAGGAAGAGATGATCACAGATTTGATTCAGCCCTTAGCAGTATTTAAGACTTTTGTAATGAAATGCTATAAAAAAGTCTATAGATATGTAAAATATAGTGAAAGAAGGTAATTCAAGTGTATGGAGTAAAAGAAAATAAAAAACAACTAAGAAACCTAAATATCATCATTATGAAGGTAGGGGATGAGAGTCTGGGAATCAATTATTCATAAAAGCTTAGATAAATGTTTCTACATCTTCACAAATAATAGTTTTGAGGATTGATAGAAAATGAATTGCATCATCAGGTAAATTTTAAAAGGTAAGGCCTGTGAATTACAGTGGCAGAACAATGATAGACAACTGTCAATAAAAGTAATATAGAGTCTAGTCCTCTTCTTTTGAAATGAAAGTTGAAATGCTTTCTCTTTCTTATTTTAATAGAAGTCGTCTTTTTAAAGCAATGTAAAATCTTGGTAATAATATGATGAAATAAAAATGATTTAAAAAAGAAATGACCATATCTTGGAGATACTTTAAATATGATTTAGTGACCGACTTGTGGGGTAGATATTGTACTAGAAAAAGAAGGCCATTAGTTCACTTAGGAATTAGCTTACTTAGCTGTATTGGTAGTGGAAACTTGTTTTAAGATCAAGAAAAGTGGAGGGGAGGGGTGAGGATGGGGGGAAAAATAAAAAAGAAAAAGAAAAGAAAAGAGCTAGCATTAGTTGATTGGGGGGATTTGGTGCTGGAGTCACACTGAATTCCAATAAAGTGTTGCAGGAAGTAACAATAAGCAGCTGGATAAACAAGATCTATGTTTGGGAGAGAAATCCAGAGTAGAAACATTTGTTTGGGTGTCATTCACAGAGCTGGTAGTGGAAGCCATTGCAATTGACACCCTTTCGCAAAGGAAGTAGGTAAAGAGGAAGAAGAGATCAGAAGGCAGTATTTGTGAGAACACATCATAGGTGCCCATGAGAACATGGGCACCTAAGAGATTGGGAAAGAACATGAATTCCACAAAAAGATGCTGAGAATAAAAGACTGGAAATCAAATTAGAGAGAATTTAAAGAAAAAGAAAAAGAGTAGCCCACAGTGTGAAAAGATGCAGAAAGTGAAAGGCAGATGGGGACCAAAATGTTTTCTTTCTTTTTAACAGTAAAGAGCCACTGTGGTGAGTGAATAGGAGCAGAACAGAGATTTCAAGAAGTATAGCAATGTGAGATAAAATGATGAAAACCACACATTTCAGTAACTTAGTCATGAAGAGAAAAAGACAGATAGGGTCCAAGATAAGTGATATCAGGTGGAAAGAAGGTATTTTGTGATGAGAAATACTCATAGCTGTTAAAGACTAAAAGGGAACAATAGACAAGAAAGGGGAGCTAACACATGAAAGTAAGGGCGTATTTAATAGTCGTAGGAAAGGGGGTAACATCTAAGGCATAGATGAAGCTGTTGTTGGCCTTGTACTTGAGGAAAGAAATCTTTTGATTGTGACAAGCTGTTAGGAAGAAAGAATGGATGAACTGTAAATCAAGAACATAGCTATTGAGGGCACTCATGCCATTAAGTAGGTGAAATCTTCTGCCGAGTAGGAGGGGAAAAGTAAGTTGTAAGTGGATTAGACCAAAGAAAAGTTTAAGACAGTTGCTGGTATTTTTCAGTTTTAGTGAATGTACTAGAGAAATTGAAATAATTTCATAATGGAAAGTTAAAAACCAATTGAGGGTAGAGACAGAAAACCAATCTGGGAGAATACATAAATTCCTTCAACACAGCACTTAGATTCGGGAGCAGCGAAAACAATGGATTGTTGTAGTTTTCACTGCAAGCAGAAAAGGCAAAGACAGGAAGGCAAGAAAATATGCAGGATGCAGTTAAAGTAGTAAGCATTGGGCTCTGAGCTGCATAGCTAAGGACTAAGTACAAGAGGCAGGTGATGAATGTGGAGAATGAAAGATAACAGAGGAGTCAAAGTTTAATCAAGTGTGCTAAACAGAACCTGAGAAACGATGTGCTATGATAGCCAATTTATTTTCAGCCTAAAATAGAATCAGCATTCTGGAGCATGTTTTAGTGTTTGGGGCTGGGGATGGCAGTGTTCATTTGAGTGGGTACTTGTTCCAGTTTCATATACTTGACCCTTACAGACAATGGTACTTTCCTTTTCTCTACTTGATATTAGAAGCACTGGTTTTATGAAAAACCTATTATGTTACACCTGAGACTAATAAGTAGCTAAAAAATTATTATAATTTTACTCAGCATTATACAGACTCTTCTTATCCAGCTGCTCCCTGGAACCCAAAGTGCTGATGACAGCCCAACATGCTTTAGGCATCGTCAAACTCATAGAAAAATATTATGTATTCTTACTGATATTTCTACTTTGGCAGAGTTCCCAATTCCTACATCTGCTTTTATTCCAGCAAAGTCTGTTTCCAACTGGGAGTCTCAGAGTTCTGATAGCTGATGCCCTTGCTATGTCAGGGAAAATAGAAATGTGTTGTCTTATTTAGAAAAGAAAAATGTTATATTGATTGTAGACATAAGAAAAACATACTTCACTTAAAATTATGAATCACAGCCGAAAACGTTTTTGGCTCAGTGGATAGAATGTCGGTCTGAGGACTGAAAAGTCCCAGGTTCAATTCCGGTCAAGGGCATGTACCTTGGTTGCAGGCACATTCCCAGTAGAGGGTGTGCAGGAGGCAGCTGGTCGATGTTTCTCTCTCATGGACGTTTATAGCTCTCTATCCCTCTCCCTTCCTCTCTGTGGAAAATCAATAAAATATATATATTTTTTTAAATATGAATCACAGATTTAAATTAGTCAGTGCTCCTTAGTTACCACACTGCCCCCCCTTAAAGATAAAAAAATAAATAAAACATGAAAAAATGAGAAAAAAGAAAATTTAGTATAAGAATGAAATACTTCTTTAAAAAACACATTAAATCTCTTTAAAAACTAATAACCACTAAATGTATTAAATGTTTGTAGTTAACCATAATTAATTCATAACTTATGTGAATTAATTCATAACTATATGTCTTTGTGTAGATAGAGACTGTATATGTTATATGTAGTATACTATATATATTATTACTACTACATACTATTGCTAGTACATACATATATGTATTAGTTTAGTTATAAAATTAATTTAATTGTTCTTTTCACCTGTCATCTTGATGACAGCTCAAATTGAACACACCATTTTATATTTCTTAGTTGCAAACAATAAAAATTAATTTGTTTAATTAACAACACCCGCACCACACACACACACACACACACACACTCAAAAAAGGGAATGTATTACAAGGATACTGGGTAGCTTGCAGACTCTCAAGAAAGAAAAACGCCCCAAATTATGCCACGGAAATAACTCGAAGACACTAATACTTCACAGTCTGAAAAACTACAGGGCCAATTACACCACCAGCCCTAGACACTCTATTACTGAAACAGGAATGTTGGGGAGGGGGGAGAGTGAAAAAGACAGGTTTTAGGAAATTTTAGTAATTAAGAGGACCATGGAAGAAATACAGGGCTGCAGAGCCACGGAAGGTATATTTCCATAGAATGAGGGAGCTGGGAACAGCAAAAGGTCTATATACACAAAACAAAGGGAAGGAAATACTTCATCCAGGAGAAGAAAAAACCCCAAAGGGAACAGGAAAACAATAAAGAAGTGGGGGGAGAACCCCATCTACCTTTGAGCCCAGGAGTTTCTATAGTAACCAGTCTAAGGGAATAGTGGCCAATCAGAGGGGATATCAAGGCACCAGGATCTGTAGCCTTTATAAGCCACAGGAAAGAGGAACTCAGTGGGACCTTGTCCCCCTCCCTAAGTGGGAGTCTGTACTGGTTCTTCAATAAAGCTCCACCTTTGCTATTCCATTTGCTGTCCATGGATTCATTCTTCACCTCTGGTGGACAAAGAATCCGAGTTCCAGTCCAAAATTTCCGTTTCACTCCCCATTTAATTACTAAGTTAGCTCCCTTTGGAAACAAACACAGATTGACTATTGTCCCCACCCTTAATACAAGGGATCCAGTGTCGTCCATTTGTTTGCATCAAGAGCTTAGGCCCGAGGTGCGCTGAAAGATGCATTAGTTTGGAAAAGCTTTAATTGCAATGATGCATGTGGACGCAAGGAGTCTAGAAAAATAGAGATCCCTTTGCAGAGGCCAATTTCATCCCTTTTACACTGAAACTCCCATTTCATCAGGGAAAGCAAACATGTCATGAAACTTTATTCTGCTAATAGTAATCTTTCCATCCTTCTCATTCACAGAACTTAAGAATAAGTAGAAATTAAAAAAAGTTTTTATTTTTTTCCAAGGGAACTTTCAACTTGGTCTTTCATTTTCTAAAATTAAAAAAAAAATCATGACTTGAAAACCAAAAAATATGGTGAAAAAAAGGATGGGGGGACACACAGAAGAAACGGGTGTTACAAGAACCTAGGATCCTAGAAGAGAGGGTCCACAGAGGTGCGGAGCAGGATGCAGAGGAGGGATTGCCTGGTTAACGCTCTTACAGCTGAGGGAACAAAATGAGGCTGGTTCTGGGAGTATCAAAGACTGACTAATAGTGATAATAATAGTAAAAGTAAAACAAGAAGTTGATATGGGAAAACTGGACTGGAACACGTGGTGTTCCTCTGGGCAGGATGGTTCCTGGGCTCTTTGTCCATTGGAGTCAAAGAATGAAACCATGGCCAAGACCAGTTTGGCTCAGTGGATAGAGCGTCGGCCTGCGGACTGAAGGGTCCCAGGTTCGATTCCGGTCAAGGGCATGTACCTTGGTTGCGGGCACATTCCCAGTGGGGGGTGTGCAAGAGGCGGCTGGTCAATGATTCTCTCTCAATGATGTTTCTAACTCTCTAACCCTCTCTTTTCCTCTTTGTAAAAAATCAATAAAATATATATATATATATATTTTAAAAAGATACACATTGTTCAGCACCAATCTTTAAAAAAAAAAAAAAAAAAGAATGAAACCATGGATGAAAGGTGGTATAGTAAAGGTGGAAATTTGTTGACAAATAAGCACAGACTCCCACATGGGGAGGGGAAAGAGTCCCCCTGAGTCCCTTTTCCTTCAGTTTATAAAGGCTGCAGATCTTTGTGTCTTGATATCCCCTCTGATTGGTCACTATCCCCTTAGATTGGTTACTATAGCAACCCCAGAGCTCAGTCCTCACAAGAAGTATGTGAGGCTCCCTCCTTCTTCTCCCTTATTGTTTCCCTATTCCTTCTGGACTTTCCTCTTCCCTCTCTGGATGAGGGCTTCCTTCCCTTTTTTCTGTAAATGTGTACCTTTCAAGCAGCTCCCAGCTCCTTTATCTTATGCAAATGTACCCTTTGCAGCTCTGTAGCCCACTGCTTTTCCCATGGATCCCTAAATCCCTAACATTTCCTAAACCTGCCTGTTTCTTCCCTAAAAACTCCTTTCAAAGTGAACCTGCAGCTAACTAGGTGAAAGGTCACACCTGGATTTCCAGTTTTCCTCTCTTCCGGGTAGAAAACAACAGGGTCCTCTCTGGGGAAAGAAGCATATAGTGTGCAGAGATACAGCTCTGTTACCTTAAAACAGCATAAAGGGAAAGCTTGGCCCTCAGATAGCTTAATAACGTACAAACCCTCTTTCCAATTGAACAGGGTAATGCATAGCCGATATTCTTTAATTCAAAAAAAATCCAAAAAATATTTCTACTTGTTAAATGTTTTACAAATTTAAACCGTCCATGGTTCTGAAAATAGCCTAAATACAGAAAAATAATTTGCTGCTACTCTTTAAAAGTAGTAGACTTCTATCTTTTTCCCAAGTGGAAATGCAGAATGGAGCTTTGGCCTGACTTGGATACTGATGTATTGAACATCTTGGATGGATCACTACCTCTGTCTGAAAGTTTTCTTACATGTAAAATGTGATTTAAATGTGGCTTCCAAGTTTTTCATAGAAGTATTATGTGGATCTGAGAAGGAAAATAAGGGGACAACTTTGGGGGCTTAAAGCCTAATTCATTAATTCATTGTCTACTTAAATAGTAATCTTGCAAGCCGCATTATAACTAACTCGGGCAGAGCCATAAAGCCCACCCCCAGGGGCCCGCCACAAGAAGATACTAGATTATATATATATATATATATATATATATATATATATATATATCTCAAAACCTCCCACATTGTCAGTCTGGGCTTTAGATCAAAGTCCCTTGGACTAGCAGTGCTGTGTAATAAAGGTTTTACTTTCCTGATTCCTCTGGTGCTGGCTCTCACTTCTCCTGGGTCATTTGCCACAACAAATCCAGTTTTTTAAATGGATATAAAATATTTTTAAATATATATTCTTAAAATTAACCATACAAATATTTGGGCATAATATGGCATTCGACTTTCTCTCCATTCTTTCTCTGATCTCAATGAAATCCCTGTGTAAAAGACGATAATCCTCATGCCAGATTTGCTGAGAAATGTCTGCTGGGTCTATGGTAGATGGGGAGACCCTGAGGGGTGATCTGCATCCACATAGCCTGGCTGGGAATGGACAGCACCTGTGAAAGTGTACTGGTTCCTGTAATTTTAGAGGAAAAAAGACAGCAGGCATAGAAAAAAGTACACAAGAATGATTAGCTGCAATTAGATCTATGGGATATAATTATGATTGGTTTGTCTCTTATATATACTCTGCATATTTTATATTTGTCACAATAAAACCTTATCATGTTAAATTTAAAATGCATTTTAAATATGCCAAAGCATAGAAATACATTTTAAACAACATCAATAAAAGCCATATGAATTATCATTAACATTTTTAAGACTAAAGTTAGTGATTTTATAATCTTAAAATATGTACGA
This sequence comes from Vespertilio murinus, assembly GCA_963924515.1. Lineage (NCBI taxonomy): Eukaryota > Metazoa > Chordata > Mammalia > Chiroptera > Vespertilionidae > Vespertilio > Vespertilio murinus. The sequence continues at coordinate 118,002,298 of OZ004707.1, read as the reverse complement.
ACGCACATAAAAAACAAGGGCAATTCTATTTTTTACTTTGTTAGGAGACACAAAGCAAGTAGCACCATTCAAACAATTCCATTAATTACCATGAGTTTTATTAACAATAAGGGGTTTTGAGATTGATAGAATGCCAAAGCAAAGGTGAAGGGCACAATCAATCCCAGTAGACATTTATCAAAAGCACAATGCAAAGCAATTAAGATTACTGCTGAAATCAGTATACCTAATCTCCTTGGAATAAAAGGACACGGGGAGAATGCAAAGGCCGCACCAATTTGTATCTATTCTTAAAACAAGTCAGTAGTACACAGGGAAGGGATGAATGTTGAATGGGCAATCAGCTAGTAGAAATTAGTTGATGATGAAAGACTGAGCAGGAAAATATTAGGACTCTTTTTAAAAAAATAAATTTTGGCGAAACCGGTTTGGCTCAGTGGATAGAGCGTCGGCCTGCAGATTGAAAGGTCCCGGATTCGATTCCAGTCAAGGGCATGTACCTTGGTTGCAGGAACATCCCCAGTGGCAAGAGGCAGCTGATCAATGATTCTCTCTCATCAATGTTTCTAACTCTCTATCCCTCTCTCTTCCTCTCTGTAAAAAATCAATAAAAATATTAAAAAATAAATAAAAGTGTTGTGGGGTCAAAACCTGGGTTCAAAATAAGACTGCCGGGGGCTGATGATGAATTTAAAAAGCAGACAAAGATTTATTGAAATAAAAAAGTAAAGAAAAACAAAACAAAACAAAAAAAAAAATGGCCAGGACAGCCACAAGAACACTACAGGCAGGTAGGCGCTATATGACTGCCCTGTTCTAGGGGTAGGTAAGTCTTTTTAAAGGCTCAAACCACAGGAATTTTTCTTCATTTGAATGTGGTCCTATCTTGTGATAGCCCAAACACCAAACAAAAGTTGAGGATAGCCCATATACACAACCAAAGCAGTCCCTAAAGGTTATCTACAATTCTATTCCTGAAGCTTTTGAGTCAATGGGTATCAATTTCCTGGTTCTGGTCTCAGGCATGGGATAATTGCCTCAGCCTCCAGGTAAGTACCCTGTGTTTTAATCAGCCTTAGCAGAGTTAGAATTCAAACAGCAGGCTTTATCAAAATATGACTTCTACCATATTTCAAAATAAAAATAAAATAAAATAAATTTTGGATGAATTTTAAATATGTGATTTAATACAAAGAACAAGTTCATTAAACAATTAATTGAGTTATTCTTTGATTTATTTGAAATATTTAGAAGACTTCATCAAGACAAAGTGTGAATATTGGTTATCAGTCAATGATAAAAGGGCACCAATTCAAGCCTGCAGATCCATAGTATAAGAGGATTAACCACTATTTCATTGATAAAAACAATATTCTAGCTTGGTAATGAAATAAGAATTTTAGGGGAATATAGGCAGGTTTAGAATTTTTTTTAGAATTGGGATTTATTGAAAGGAAAAAAAAAACACAAGGATACAGACTGGGAGAAGTTACATTTTCATAACACAAGAGAGCAGCAACAGTTACATTTACATAAGACAGGGGAACTGGAAGTAGACATAAGGTCTATATTTACAAAATAAAGAAGGAGGAAGAAAGCCCAGAAGGAACTGGAGAAAAATGAGGGAGGTGGACATCACAGGTCCCATGTAATATTTGGCCTTTGAGCTCAGGAGTTACTATAGTAACTATTTCAAAAGGGAATATTGACCAATCAGAAGGGAAATCAGGACACAGGGGCTTGCAGCCTTTATAAACCCTGGAAACAGGAAGTCAGTGGGACTCTTTCTCCCTCCCCAAGTGGGAGTCCATTCTGTGGGACTCTTTCCCTCTTCATACAAGGGAGTCCGTGCTGTGATATTGTTTCCCCTTCCCCACGTGGGAGTCTGGACTTGTTCTTCAATAAAATTTCGACCTTTGCTATAGCACCTTCAGTCCATGGATTCATTCTTCGACTCTGTTGGATGAAGAATCTGGGCAACCATCCTGCCCAGGGGAACACCGTGTGTTCCAGTGAGAGGCAGGGCGGAGCTATTCTCTATTTTGTGTAACTGGACCCTAACCCTCACCCAACCAATCAGGGTCAGCCAAAGCAGTGACATCACCACCTGTATAAAGCCCCTTGACCTGTCGAAGTTCTGTCTCTCTCCACCATGCTGTCGGTGTGAGTGGGACAGAGCCCATGATAGCATGAAGAGGCTCTCTTGTTAATTGCATCAGACTCGGCTCCCTGCTGGTCCCTGCTGGTCCTTGGGGATCATGGGATCTCTGTACAAAACAGTCCAAAAATTTTGTTTCAGTAATAAAATATGAGTAGGCAGAGCCAGTTTCATAGTGTAAGGACCCCAAGATTGAGGAATTGGCCTCCCCCACTGCCTGTTCCAGGATGTGACCTTTAAGGTTAAAGATTAGACAGGAATGAGGTCAGTTCTTTACAGTTGAAGATTAGGCAAGAATGAAATAAGTCCCCAGAAACTCCCTACCCTGAGGACTTGCCCAGAAGAATGGGAAGGGGAGAGACATTGGGGACTGTTGACTAAGCATAGACCCTGTCATAAAACATGTAATTAACGAGCCCACCTGCGTGTGGTGTTTATTTCCTTGTTCCCTTCTCCCCCCTCCATGTGTAACCCCACCTGCCTGTGGTCTTTGCCTATATAAACTCATATTCTGCAGTTACTCGGGGCTCTCAGCCAGCCAGCACTGATGCTGGCTGCTTGAGAAGCCCCTGCGCTGCGCTTGTACTAATAAAACCTCATGCTTTTTGCATCAAGTTTCGGTCTCGGCGTTTGACATGGGGTCGTCGCCCCCTCCATCGGACTCACCGGGGGTCTTGGGACCTTACAATAGGAATGTAGTTGCCTTAAGTTTAGAAGGGTTCACACCTGCATTATGCTCTGCTGAAACTATCTTAAAATTCTTAATATTGCTTGTACAAGAAGTCCCATAGTTTTATTTTACACTGGACCGGAAAATTAACTAGCACATTTGGAGACCTATAGTAACTAAATAAGGGTTAAGAGATGAAGAGAAAATCCAGACAGGAAAAAAAAAAAAAAAAAGCTAAGTGGGAATATCTTCAGGAAAGGATGTTTCTAAGGCTTGAATGGCAGGATGGGATATGGAAAGAGATTCTGATGGTGTGGAGTTACATTCCTCAGGTTGTAATGTTCCATTCTCCCCAAGCCAGGCCTGAAAGAGGGGCAGCTGGGGGTTCAGCAGAGCCAGAAGCAAGGTCAGTGTCCAGAGCTTCCATTCCATGTTGCAGCCGGTGTGGCTCAGCATCCAAGCTAATTAAAGTCTCTTAGTCCGTGTGTGGAGTCCAACATGTCTGTGAGTCCTGTGTGCCCAGGGGGGGAGCAGGTGTTTGAGAGAAAGAAGAGAGATAACTTTGGGATTTTATATTTTTAGATTTTGTGGCTTGCAGTGGTCATGCTCATCATGGCCACTAATTTGCTCCCAGACATGGCTGGCAAACAAGTAGATATTTTCCCAAGTCACCCAGATCTTACTGGGCATCCCTTCCCCCATCAAGCATTGGGGAACAGACTTGAAGAATGTTAAATTCAGTTTTTTGGCAAAACTGTATAAATGACATCCCTATACTATTTGATCTTTTCTTTCTTATGAGATCCAGGTTATTATAATGCATTATTATGACTTCCTAAAAAGTCACTCTGTATTCCTGGGGATCAAAAGGGAAAATTGTACTTGGCAAGGTCAGTGCAATGAAGAAAATGCCAAAATCATTATGTGTCTTTTAGGTAAAGTTATGGATTTTACTCAATTCTTCTAGGAAGGAGATGCTGAGATAGAGTTAGAAGTGCAAGAGATTTATTGGAGAAGTGCCTGAAAAAATTTACAGTCGTCAGGAAAAGCTTTCAGACTATGATGCAGGACTAACACTGGGGGAAAGGGATTGTCCAGGACGTTAAAGGTTGCAGTGCAGCTCCCATAAAGTCTTGCCTGGGCTGAGGATCATGGATTGCCCATTAGATGAGTTCTGCATTGGGTAAGGATGGCCCAGTTCTGGCACCTTCATTATTCTGTCATTAGCCAACAGCAGTTCAGGAAGTCATCTTGGTAAAAATCCCGAGGCACAACCTGCATATCAATGCTGTTAGCTAATGCCACTCCTCATAGCAGGCTCTCTCTTGAAAAGGGATCTGGGTGCAGTGTCAGAGGTTTACACTTCACCTTCCAGAATTTGATGATTTCTGCTTCATGAATCAAGTATCCAATGTGTGTGTGTTGGGCAGGGGGGAGGGAGGGACTGCAATTCCATAACCAAGTATGTCATTCCAATTACACGGAGGCACTGACAAAACGACCAATTGGACACTGTGGATCCAGTCTAAGGTGAATTCTGGTTAGAAATACTGGTCACCATATGTTCCAAGTTTAGCAAGAGGCTATCATGATGCTTTGTATCTTTATGGATCAGTTTTAGCTGCAATGTGGGTCTAATTATCCTCTAAATGTTGGAATATTCCTCTTTCTCTAGTACTCAATCAACTAAGTAAATTAACGTATGTCCTATTGGGGAGATACTGACAAAATCTTGGTAGCATGTTCTTGCTGTGGAACTACAGGGTTCTTCTTTTTGAAAAAGAAAAGAAAGAACAGAAAAGAAAAATAAACATCTCTTTTTAAACCTTAAAATTGGGTTAGGTACGGAAACTGAGCAAGGAATGTGACTTTACGTCAAGGTCATTGCCCTCAACCTACTGCTTCTATATCCTGACTTTTTCTGATTTAGAGATGCTAAACAGAATTTGGGTGATTTCTCTTTTATTTGTCCCCAGGGATATCATTTTCTATTGACTCTCTCCACAACCACCTGTGGCTACCCTTTGATTGTGCAAGTCATTGTGAATACCATGGACCCCTGCTTTCTGGTCGTTAAGCACTGCCTGCCACTTGGCACCTGTTGCTTTTGGTCCCATCATCCCCACCGTCCCCTTTAGTAAGCCAAGGCCTAGTTCAGAGGCTGCTTCTCCTCCTCACATACTCGACCTGCATATGAGAGCAATCCCTGAGCTTAGTGATGCTAGAAACTACCTCATCAACACATTTTTGGTGGTTTTGGTGGGAGTTGGGTCCTCTGGGTTTCCTGGCTCTGGTAGCTTCATATAACATAATTATTTCAGTTTGCCAATATCCTTACATCATTTCCTCCTTTCCTCTACCATCTAACATTATAACCAATGCATTTTACTTTTGCTCAGCATTAGCCTACACATTCTCTATTCTTCTATGAGCTACCCCCCACAGTGAATTTTCCCTACCCTGTGGGGTACTTGCCAGTATGTTAAAGCTCATATCCCAAATAAGCACCCCCAATTAATTTGTGCTTATCAATGTTATATTCCGGTTTACCTTGGTGATATCTTCTTAACATCTCCAGTTTCCCTTTACTGAGACCCATTTTCTCCTCTAGTGGTCATATTGATAGTCTTCTCCTCATCCTTCTCCTTCTCCTTCTCCTTTTCCTTCCCCTTCCCTTTCCCCTTCTTCTCCTTCTCCTTTCCCTTCCCCTTCCCCCTTTTCTTCTCCTCTTCTTCTCTCATGTATTCCATAATTGATTTGTGAAATAGTGTTTAATTTTCTCTGACAATGTCTAAGAGTGCATAAATCTTTAGATTGATCTACTAGCTAAAAGTCATTTCTGTCCTTTTATTCTTTACTAGGTAAAAGTCCAACTTCCAACTAGGGTGGACATATATTAAACTCACTAATAGCCTCTTTCAAACTCATCTCTTATTTTGAGGTAAGAAAGTAGGGAATTTACCTCTCTCATTTGGGTGGGTCAGGAATGGTAATCACCTCAACCTGACAATCCTATTTTAGTAGATGTTCCTCTTCAAATCCTCTCCAATCTTCAACTCCAGGCCCTTTCATAATGTCTATGTGTTTGAGGGGCTTCTCAAAGGTTGTCTAAGCTTTTCTCTAACACTTAATTATCAATTGTTAATATTGGCTTAGAACCTCACTTCAGCTTTTCATATGTGTTATATCTTGATGTTTTAAGATCCTTCAAATTCAACATCTGGTTACAACTACACGGAGTGATTTCAGCAATGTAAGTGAGCCACATATTGCAGTGATCTTGAGGTAAAAAATGGAGAAAGTAACAGTTATTCAGGGAGATTGTTCTGTTTTGCTTCAGTTTTTTAATGTAAGTAATTAAAGAAAGTTAAATGATTTTGAGAAGGACCAAATAGTAAGAGTTTAATGATAAAAGGGAAAAAGATAACGAATAGTTTGTAGTCCTCAAAAATGTAGAGTACCTTATGGTAGAAGGATGGATTTTGAATAAGAAACTCTCTTATCCTTTCCACAGGCAGGAGAAAAACAAAATGTAGACTCCTTGACAGTCCAATTAGCATAAGCTCAGTAATGATATTAGCAAATGTGAATATCCAAAAATGTATCCGGACTTGGGAAGAGGTTTTAGGATAAAAAATTTAAAAAAGACATATTGAATTAGCTTAGCAGAAGCTGCAATCTATAATTTCTTGCACTGGGTGAATTTGGTGCTAAACGCGGGGCCCGGGAAGCTGGATCTGCTATTTTGTGGCCCTTCCTGGAGCAGGGGAACATGAGCCAGTGTGAAAAGCTTAAGATACCCCTGGAAGTAGAGAAAAGTGACCCCAGCCCTATGACCCATCATCTCCCAGAATGTTGCCCCATTAAGGCAAAAACTGACCCCTAAGACCTGGGATAAAATATTCGTTGCTGTATTTGCCCATAAACAGTCTTAAATATGTGCTACTACCAAACCCTCATGCCAAGTATTCTAAGATGATATTTATAACTGTTAATCCAGGTCCTGGAGGGAATTTTCCCATGAACACATTTAAACTCTTTGTAAATGTTATATGTTGGACTGTGGCCCGAACCCCCGTATATATTTGTACCAGTAAATGTAACTTTATTTGACCTTGTGCCTGTTAAGATGTAGTCAAGTTAAAATGAGGTCACACTGGATTAGGGTGGACTCCTAATCCGATCACCAGCTCATATTCTTATTAGAAGTTAGCTGCTACTTTATCACAGAAACTGGGAGATAGTGGACACTGTCTTCTTTGGTGGGTATATTTCAAAGGGGTGGTCCTTGAGAAAAATATTCCCAGGCTATAAAACCATTAAGAAGCTCACTAAAGATTTGTATATTAAAGGAGGGAGCAGAGGAAGAATTCACAATTACAAGTTCCCAAAAATAAATGCTCTAAGAAAAGGGAGGCCATGAGCCAAGAGGCATGAAGAGGCCTTCTTATTCAGCTTCTAGAAAGGACTTCCCTGTGCCCTCCCTCCCAGGGGCACACCCAGACCTCTCCTCCCTCTCAGGCCTGCATTTCCTAAACTCTCAGGGTCCTCAGGGACTTGCAATCAGGGGAGCAAAGGGCAGTGACCTTTCATCCCAGGCTAAGCCCCTCAACCAGTCTTCAAGGCGCCCTTTTCGCTGACTTTACAGTGAGCCCAGCCTAGGCTCTCCTGCTGCTTTCTTTATCCTAAGCCTGTTCCTATTTCGCTTTAATAAAGATACTCACAAAATCCACCCGGAAGGAAAAGGAAAAGAACTTCCCTGCCACATCTCAAATCAGCCTTCTAGTCCTCAAACTGTAAGATAATACACTTCTGTTTGTTTTTCTTTACTGATTAAGGATTACTTATGTGTCCCTAAACCCCCATTGCTGCCACCCCCCACTTATGCCCTCACCCCCCTGGTGTTTGTGCTAATTTGTTACAGGAGACCTAGTACATTAATTTAAAAAATAATAATAATGTTCTAGAACTGCAGGATGGTGAAGATGGTGTATTGTCACTCTTATTTACAATAAGAAACACAAAATCTTGGTAATAAAAACACAGTTTTGAACTGATAAAATGATACAATGTTTTAGAAATTAAAATTGTCTCCAAATTTAAGTGTACTGAATAGTTATATATGAATTTTGTTAAAACTTTAATCATCTCTCTTCCTTAGATGTGTGTGTGTGTGTGTGTGTGTGTGTGTGTGTGTGTTTACCTTGCTCTACAGGGCATGAGGAAATGAAGTCTCATTCAGCTTTTACTCAAGTACCTGGATGTGATATTAACAAATATTTGCTGACTAAATGAATGTAAGAATTAAGACAGCCACCAAAGTTCAAGGTTACTCTCTCTCTATCTTTCAAAACTCGGATACCTAATAAGTAACTAAGATACTATGACTTTTTTTTTTTACACGTCAGTAAATTCCTCTCTGTCTCCTGCATCTGCTTGACCACTGTTTTAATTCAGAGAGCACTCAAGATCTTGCTTCAACACTATTTCCACAATTTTATTGCATTTAGTTTTTACTTTTCCAATTCATTCACTACAGTGTTTCCAGCTATTTATCTAAAATAAAATCATACTTATTCTATTCTCCTGATTAATAAATGCCATGGTCTCAACCTACCAGCTATACTATGTAAGTCCAAAAGTTTTTCTCTCACATCCTATCTCATACAAGAGTAAAGTGCAAATTAACCATCACTCCTCTACACCCACCAGCCACACCCACCAACCATGCCTGTCCACCAATCAGAGTGAGTATGCAAATTATCCCGAACCAAGATCGCTGCAGCCACAGAGAGCACGCAGGAGACTTGGGTTCTCCTGGCAATGGAGGAAGCCAAGCTTTCCACACACCCTGGTGGGCCCAGGCCTCCACTCAAGGGTACAAAGTTTCAATTATAGAAGGTAAAAAATTCTAACATAAATGGCAGCACCTACAGAGCTGGAAGAGCAGGAGACTAGGATTGCACCAGTTGAAGGAGGAAACCACACTTCCGCAGTCCTGGCCAGCTCAGGCCTTTATTCCAGGCTACAAAGTTTCAATTGTAGAAGATAAATAAATCCCAGATACCAGGTCCTAAACTTAGGTCTCTGGGGGGCGTGGCTGGCCTGCAAACCACCACAGGCCCCTTGCCCAGGCCGCTCCACAGGCCCCGAGGAAACCCCCACCCTGATCTGGGACATCCTTCAGGTCAAACCAGCTGGCCCCGACCCATGCACCAGGCCTCTATCCTACATAATAAAAGAGTAATATGCAGATTGACCACTCCAACACACAAGATGGCTGTCCCTATGTGGTCAAAGATCCTGTCCCCATGTGGACACAAGATGGACACCACAAGATGGCCAGCAGGGGAGGGCAGTTGAGAGGGACCAGGCCTGCAAGGGAGGGCAGTTGGGACCAATCAACCCTGCAGGAGAGGGCAGTTAGGGGTGACCAGGCTGGTAGAGGAGGTAAATTGGAGGCAAACAAGCTGGCAGGGGAGCAGTTAGAGATTAATCAGGTTGGAATGGGAGTGGTTAGGGGTGATCAGGCTGGCAGGCATAAGTGGTTAGGGGCAATCAGGAAGGCAGTCAGGCAAGCAGTTGGGAGCCAGCAGTCATGGATTGTGAGAGGGATGTCCAACTGCCCGGTTAGTCCCCATCCCACTGGGTGCAGGCTGGGCTGAATTTTGTGCACTGGGCCTCTAGTGCTATATGTAACTCCATGTGCAGAAAAGTATCAGTGCCTTTTCACACTCCTTTCCTGTTGCCTGGATTGTCAGTCTTTATAATATCTCCTTAGTGAACATGTATTTATCATTCAAAAGTCTGAGTTCAAACATAATTTCCTGTGTGAAGCTTGCTTGATATCACCTCACTAATCTGCTTTTCTCATATGTTTATTCTTATCTTGACATGGTTTATGTTGTCAAAGCACATCTCCCTCACTTGGATGATGTCTTATTTATCTTTGTATAACTCCCACTCCAACTGCCTGAAGCAGTTGCTCAAATGGATGCTGGTGTAAGAATTAATAGAAAATTTATTTATTTAATTGATTAAATGCAAATAGATATACAGAGATTAATAGCTAATACAATATTAAAATATGAAGAACTAGAGGTCTATTGCAAAGTAACAGCAAATCATAAATTAAATAAATTTCATTTGCATTTAACAGGTCATGTAAGATCATAATACAGTATAGCATTTATTGATAAAAATATAGGATGGTTCTAAATAATGAGTTTTCTAGAGAGACATCATGGGAGACAGTACATAAAAATGAATTCTCATCAAATTGTAAAGTCTATCATCTCTCCTTCGGTTATTTTCAGTTACCTAGAAGTCAATGCATTATTTGAATTCTTAAATGCACAACATTTTATGCTGCTTAAGAAGTCCTGGATGGCTTGCCGGTGTGGCTCATTTGTTGAGCATTGAACTATGAATAAATTTCTGTTTATAGTTTGATTCCTGGTCAGGGCACATGCCTGGGTTGCAGGCTTGATTCCCAGTGGGGACATACAGGAGACAACTCTCTCTTATCAATGATTCTCTCTTATCATTGATGTTTCTATCTCTCTTTCCCTCTTCCTTACTCTCTGAAATCAATAAAAATATATTTAAAAGAAAAAAGTCCTGGATATTTCAAATAATGAATATATTAATTTTTCACCAATTTTTACATTAAATAAATAATTAATTAAAAATAAGGTTAGATAAATAAAAATGTAATGACATGTTGACAATACAAAATTCTTAAAAAGTACAAGTTTAACAATTTTTTTTTTAAATTGCTACACAGGAATTTATACATTAGCTAAAAGACAATGGCTTTTTTGGTCATCTCAAACAAAGCAAGTGTTTTTATTCATAAAGGTACAATACCACCAAATTCGCCAAGGAATAAAGCTAATGTAAACTTTACTTTGAAAAACTTTATTTAAAAGTAATCAAAATGTAAAATAACAGCACTAGCTTAATGTGAAAGTTCAAATTTAAAATATTTGGGGAAATAATTTAAGCACTTGTGATAGTTAACATTCACTAATTAAAACTTATTAGTTTAGTAAGTATAAATTCTTTCCATTCTTACATTAAAAAACTGTCCTTTGAATAAGAGTCACATGTTTTCATAATCCTTTGCTCTAGATTGTATTATCTTACCTCTCTTGCAGCAGAATAGAAATTGTTTACTTTAGCATCAGACAAAAACAAAATGTGAATTCTGCCTGCATCATGTAGAACCAGTATTCCTGGAAAAAATATAGCTTCTACTTTCTGAGGTTCAGAGATATTCCAGTATGTCCCATGGGAAGAAATTTTGAATTTGATTGAGCAAAAGGTTATTATTTTAGATATTAGCTCCTCCCCTGCCAAAACAATACTAAGCACTGACTGTTTACAAAACCACCATCTGTGCATTAAAATTATCCTATCTAATAAAAAAGAAATATGCAAATTGACCATCACACCATCATACAAAAAATGGCAGCACCCATAGCCACAAGATGTCAGCACCCAATCCTTTCATCTCCGCCAGGGAAGTGGCAGGCTCATGGTGTGGCTGGACCCACCTGAGGGTACCCCTGCTGTCAGAGTCCCACAGTCCTTTCAGCCCAGCTTGGGGGGCAGCAGACCACAGTCAGCCAGACCTGCCTTCAGCCCCCTAGCTGCTCAGGGCCAGCCTGAGGCACAGGCAAGCCTCAGATGGCAGCTATCCAGCCACCCAGGGCCACTCGAGGCTCAAGTAATCAGGGACTGCCAAGGCTTGTGCTGCAGGCAGTGGCAGCAGTAGAGGTGTGAAGGGGGCATCGCTTTCCCCTGATCTCCAGTTGCCTCCTACCCCTGAGGGCTTCCAGAATGTGAGAGGGGGCAGGCCAGGCTGAGGGACCCCCCTCCAGTGCATGAATTTTAATGCACTGGGCCTCTAATATATATATAATTAGAAAGCTTAATTACCCATTCTGTATAGCATGCATAGAAAGAAATGAGATATGTGGGTCAGTGTTGCTTGTGTGAATATGCATGTATATGAGCATGCATACACATGTGTATGTGCACTGAGTCAGAGTTAAAAAATATCCTCAGCATCCAAAATAATAAAATTTCTCAAAACAGTAATTGGAAAGAGTATATGTACCCCTATGTTTACTGCCGCATCATTTACAATGGCCATGATATGGAAGCAACCCAAGTGCGCATCTATACTAACAAAAGGCCTGTGGCCGTGACGCTGTAACGCCATCATGACCAAACAAGCAGTGGCTCTCATGGCAGGCAGGGCTGGGCGCGGGCCACTAGCAGAGGAGATCTATGAGTGGTGATGGGTGCGGCAGCCAGCTGATGCAAGTGGAATGAGCTACTCGTGCAGAATTTCATGAGCACTGGGCCTCTCGTCAATACGTAAGTGATAAAGACTTTGTGGTACATAATATACGCAAAAGGAATATTACTCAGACATAAAAAGAATGAAATCTTACCATTTGGGACAGCATGGAGGGACCTAGAAAGTATGCTCAGTGAAATAAGTCAGACAGAAAAGGATAAATACCATATGATTTCACTTACATGTGGAATCTAAAGAACAAAATAAATGAACAAACAGAATTGAATCAGACTCATATTTAAGAGAACAGTCTGATGGTTGCCAGAGAGGAGAGTTAGGGGACTGAGTTAAAAAGGTTGCCAGTTATAAAAATTATTCATAATAAAATATAAATAAAAGTTATATTATAAATAACATTTATTTGCACACCAAACCATCTCACCCCTCACAAGACTGTCTTGACTTAACTCATGAGAACGTAGAATTAGGCGCAGCTAAGCACGGTGCAGTGCATATCCCCACCAAACTCCGGTGCAATGTGTACCCCCACCAAATTCTTCCCATATCCATGGGGGTACGCGTACCACACTTTGGGAAACACTGCATAAGTTTTAGAATTTAATTGACTACTATATCACTATTCAAATATTGAGCTGCTGTGTGAGCTATTTGGGGAATTAAAGAGAAAAAAGGTTAGCTGCAGGATATGATGTGGCCTTGTCAGTACCTGGCCTTTTCTTTATGGATATCTGAGATATAGTGAGGTCACACACTGTGTCTTTAAAGTTAGCTATTATGCAACTGCTGGAAAATTTTTCTTAAGTATAAATGTACTATCCTGTAATAGAGATATATGGAAGAGAAAAAAGAAGTTTAATTGTTCAATAAACATGGTTGGCATGAACTAGTGTTGCTGATTAAAAAAAATGTGTATATATATATATATATATATATATATATATATATATATATGACTTTAATTATCATCATAATAAACAGTAGGGAAGAATTTCTCTACCCTCTCATGAAAGCCACACTTTTTAAAGAACACAATTCAAATGCTACCTTCTCTTGAAGGGCTTTCTTTAAAGCCAACTTAGTCCCTATTTTCTTTCTGTTTTCTCATGCTATTTTGTGTATTTTCCTTAATTATAGCCCCAACTTTCTCCCTGCATGCTTCCAACCTCCATTCTTCAAACCAAGGAATTCAATATAATCTATTTAAGTTTATTTAGCACCTCATAATGAACTAGGCATTTAATTCTCAGCAGCAGCTAAAAAAAATGTTTAATGAGTGAATGAAACAATATACAAGCCAACAAAGCATGTGTGGTTAAAGGATTAGAATGGGCTGTTTTAGCTAAAAGTGACAGAAACCTAATCATAAAGAATTATATTGGTTGAAATAACTCAAATGTTTAAGGACAAAGTAGAGTTGACTTTAAACACAGAAAATTTAAGAGAAATAATTTTATTAAAGCTGGATAAAAAAAAATCCTGGTGCGAACTCTGATAATTAGTTTTGGCTTCCTTTGGTTAATGTATCTGGGATCATTTGCCTATTTCTAAAACCAGCTAGGGTTGGGGTAGGTTAAATCTCATTTAAAATGAATGAAATGGGTTTCTCATAGTAAATTAAATGTCTCTGAAACAAAAAAAGAAGTGGATGCTAAGCAGGCCAACACATCAGATGTCCTCTTACATCAAAATAATTTAGAAGACAACTATTGGAAGCACTTGATAGGCAAACAACCAACAAGAAGTTACCCACACCAGCTCTTCCTTGACTCCAAACCTGCATATTTTCTAAGCTATCAAAGACATTTATTTATCTACCCATGCTTTGCTTTACTCACTTATTTAACAACAATTTATTGAGACTGTATCATGTACCAGACACTATGCAGAGGCAGACACATAAACAGATGATTACAGACATCAAAAGCTTCCTTAACCCTTATGGAATATCTTATTAAATAATTAATTAGCTGCATGACTGAATAGTGACTAATTCACTTAAACAATACATGATTATTTTATATGCATAATGTATTAATTTTTTCATGATTATATTTTAATATTTACTCACACTAACCTCCAGAGTAAACAAAAACCAACATTTTTGCTTGATTTTTTTCTGTGAAGAGAGAATGTCAATAAGATATATATCTCTGGTAAATGTATCTTATTCACATTTTGAGCATATCTTTGTGATAGTCCTTGTTTTTTTCTTTAGTTCATTATTATGGGAGAAGATAATTTTTAACTACTTAGAGATGTATTTAGGTTAAAAATGGGCACTCAATGTAGAATTTTATGTTATTCCGTTCTTTATTCTTTAAATTGGAACTCTGTATTAGATAATTGTATATAGTGACTCAATTCAATTGAAATAACATTTTGAATGATTTAAGAAAATGAAACTGAATAATTTACATACATTTTAAAATGAAGAAAATATCTGCACTGCATGAGGCAATACAACAAATAACAAAAGTGAAAGGAAAATTAGTTGTTCACAAAAGAATCTAAATTTGCAAAGGTGCAAGACAAACTACTTTCTACTTTTCTTTGCAAAGGATTGTTTTTCAATAATTGAAGAGTATTTGTATTATAAAATAATTGATTTTGTAGTTTTTTTCTCCCACTCTTATTATATTATCTAGTTGAAGTTAATTGCTCTCATAAGACATGCCAGTACAATTGATGATTGATCCTACCTGTACTTTTATTTTCCACCTTTTCAATGTCTATGGACCAACTCTGATATATAGTTCTAATTTGTCTCTGATGATTGAAGGATCACATTTCCCTGCATGCTTGAAATAGATGTAGTTTTTCTCCCTCTCAACATCTTGTTTAATTATCTGTGTTCACATGGTGCTCTTATGTAATCTTATTTGTTTGTATAAAGTTTTGTTCCCATTTAAGAAAAATATTTTTGAAAAAAATATAAACAAATTAAATATGCAATGGGAGAGATAATGCTAAAATCTCAGGTGTAAGAATTAATGTTTTTAGAGGTTGGTACCCATTGATATTTAGACCAATAACTAAAGTACTTCTATAGTGAAAATAATTGGAGATAATCATGATTTAAAATTTCAAGGCTGTCCAAAGATCTAGTCATAAAAACTCTTTAATAGTTAAGAAAAATTCCTGCTCCCTGAAATAAATTCAAGGCAATAAAAACTGTTCATTGTTTGGAACATTGCTGTTCAGTGGAAATATAATATGAGCTCCATATTCTTTAGTTGACACATCAGAAAAAGTAAAAGAAATAGGTACAATTAATTTTAATAACACATTTCATTTTATATAAGATACTAAAAATATTTTACCAGTTGATCCATACTAAAATATTTATGATATATTTGATTTTGATATTTTTATTAAAATATAATATATATTAACCTGTGCAGTACATCTTGAATTGGAATAATCATATAACAAGTACCCAACAATGGATGACCACACTTCTGGAACATTCAATAATATAACAGAAACTCAAGATCTCAAATGAAAATAAAACTAAAGTGAATATTAAGAAATTACCATTCTCTATCAAATAGATATAGTAAAAATACATTTTATAAGGCACGTGCTTACTAGTTTACATGTTTGCATAATAAATGGAAAATGCAAGAGCACAATTCTGATGAACTAGTTGGCTGAATAAAATATATTCCATGCCATGGCTGGTTTTGCTCATTGGTTAGATCATCAGCTTGCAGATCAAAGACTCAGATTTGATCCCGGTCAGGGGCACATACCTAAATTGCAGGTTCCCCAGTGCCACCCTGGTGGGGCCACATGCAGGAGGCAACCAATCGATGTGTATCTCTCATATAGATGTTTCTCTTTCTTTCTCTGCACCCCTCCACCTTCCATCCCTCTCTCTAGAAATCAATGGAAAAAAACATCCTCAGGTGAAGACTGAAAAAATAAAAAGTATATTCTAGACATATACTATATGTACTAATCAGGTTGTATTTGAGGCTCACCTGCATTAGATCTCTAGGCTATTTCTTGGTAAAGACCAAAATCTTGGCTTATATTTGAGATTTTTTTTTTCAGAATTTCTGGAATTGGAGGCTAAGAATCTATTTTTATAACTATTCTTTTTTAAAAATATATGTTTTATTGATTTTTTTACAGAGAGGAAGGGAGAATGATAGAGAGTTAGAAACATCGATGAGAGAGAGAGACATCGATCAGCTGCCTCCTGCACACAGATGTGCCCGCAACCAAGGTACATGCCCTTGACTGGAATCGAACCTGGGACCTTTCAGTAGATTAAGATTAAGATTTTTGTAGATTAAGATAGGCCAATGCTCTATCCACTGAGCCAAACCAGTTTCGGCTATAACTATTTTTAGTGTAATTCTTATGCATGTAAATATTTGAAATATTTATGTTATACTGTATGTTATACACAGAATTTAGTAAAACCCTAATAATTAACAAGGAGAATTGCTTCACTTTGTCAAACTAATCATAAATCAAATGAGACACAAGTGTTGTCTGAAGATACATCCTATATTATTCTTAGGCTGGCAGATCCAGATTCTTGTTTGGTAGACATCAATTAGCCAAAGCAAATCTAAGAAATGTCAATAAATTATTAATTCACTCTAGACTAAATCTAAGAAATAAAGGATAAAAATATAAAGAAATAAAGTTTATAGAATAAGAATAAATAAAATAAGAAATAAAAACCATTAATAATTTTAAGATGTAATAAGCAAGTTTAATGGATGCTGATGATTTCTAGATTTAGGGGATACATAGTAAATATTTTCTTTCTTTTTATTATAAAGAAAAAAAAAGACAACTAATCACATAAAAATTTGCTATAATGCAGACTACAAGGGGGATAAAAATGTGGCAGACACAGTACACAGTATATAAAGTGATAATAGAGGTTCTTGAGAAGAAACTTGAGCAAAGATTTAACTGAGAAAATAAAATGAAATCTTGAATATAAGCTTATTATGCAGAGGAAGGGGATATTGAGAGGCCCTGGGCTTGTCATATTCAGAGAAAGGAATGTTAGTGGGCTTTTGTAGATTAAGTCAGTATGAGAATGGTAAGAGGTTATATGGAATAGCCAGGAGCCAGATCATTTTGATTCTTACAATATTGTAGGTGTTTGAAATTTTATTATATGTGTGATAAAAAGCACATACAATATTTAGCATAGGAAGGAAACAAAACAATTTATGTTGTTTAAAAGTCACTATGCTCTGTGGATAAATGACTAGAAGAGAGCAAGAATGGAAGCAAAGATAATGCGTAGAAGAATATTATAGAGGTTCAGCAACCTATTTTGAGACTTGTACTGGGTTATAGGGAGGTCATAAGGAATGGTCCAATTTTAGCTAGATTTTAAGAACTCGTGAGACTAGTTGATGAAATCAGATGTAGGCTATGAGAGAAACGAGAAGCAAGTTTGACTCCAAGGTTGTTGGTCTATGGTTTTTGGATAAGTGGATGCATGACATTTCTACTAAGTGTAGAACAAATGTTTACAAACTT
Organism: Vespertilio murinus; assembly: GCA_963924515.1. Classification (NCBI taxonomy): domain Eukaryota; kingdom Metazoa; phylum Chordata; class Mammalia; order Chiroptera; family Vespertilionidae; genus Vespertilio; species Vespertilio murinus. The sequence goes on along the minus strand of OZ004707.1, from coordinate 117,984,622 downwards.
AGTGTCTTAAAACAATACCAATTCATAGTTTCTGTGGGTAAGGAGTCTGGGTTCAGATTAGCTGGGTCCTTTGTTCAAAGTCTCACCATGTGGAAATTGAGATATCACCCAGGGCAGCAATACCATTGAGGCTTGGAGTTCGCTCCTTAGCTCACTCAGTTTTGGCTGAATTCAGTTCCGTGTGGTCATCCAACCAAGATGCCCAGTTTCTTACTGACTGCTGGCCAGGTACTAGTCTCAATTCTGGAGGCCAACCTTGAGTCTTTGACATGTGGCTCTCTCTATAGCATGGTGTTTTGACCCTTCAAGACCAATAGGAGATTCCTGGCTGCAGTTCCTTGTCTCTTTTAATACTTTATTCAATCAGATCAGGACCACTTAGGGTATTATTTCTTTTGATTAGTTTAAAGTCTACTGATTAGAGACTACTCAAATGTTTAGAGGTTCGGATAAAGAGGAGAAGCCAATAAATAGCATGACTAATAAAATAGCCTAAGAGAAGGAAAGTGTGGTATCTTGTAATGAAATTAACACAATAGTGTCAACAAATAATTGATTATGTGTAATGCAATTAAGAAGTTAAGTAAGATGTAGACTGGCAATTGATTATTGCATTTAACAATATGGATGTCAAGCCATCTAGAAAATCAAAATGCCAAGTAGTTTCAGCCATCTAGTAAATCCTATCTTTCCTAAACCAGGTACATTTAGGGTAAATGGTTTGCATTTGTCCTCCCCAACCAGAGGATAAATAGCTTAAATCACCCTACTCGGGGAAACAGATGACAGAAATTCAATTAGTGCTATTTGCCAATCACACTGAAGAACAGATGAAGTTAAGAAAATAAACATAATTTTGGTACATCAGCATAAAGCTGATGAATATTCTATTAAGACCCTCCCCTAAGACTTCCGCACAGATTCTAGGCTGTGAGAAATAGATAAAGCCTCAAGACAAATAACCCATTCTGTGTTCTCCCTCCAGGAGCCGCCCTGGTCTGGTCCTGTGCTTTCCCTCCTCCTTCCCCCACAGGCATGCATCTCCTAAATCCTAAGGGATCCCAGGAGACTGCGATCTGGGAAGCTCTAGGCAGTGGCAGCTCTTCCCCGGCTACTCCCTGACCTGGTGCCAAGGTCCTCTTTTCTCTGACTTCCCAGAGAACTAAGGCAGCCCCGCCTAGGCTCTCCTGTGGCTTCTTCTATGCTGAGCCCTTTCTTGTGTTACTGCCTCCAACTGTAGTAACACTTTTAAAACCAGCTTTACCATAAGGGATAAAGGGAAATGGGGCAATAGCTAGAGAGGGATATTGGTATGAAATGTTTGGACTAGAACCCAGATACTTTGTCCACTGGAGTCGAAGAATGAATCCACAGATAGAGGGTAGTATAGCGAAGGTGGAGATTTATTGAAGAACAGGTACAGACTCCCACGTGGGGAGAGGGAAAGAGTCCCACAGAATGGACTCCTGAAGGCTCCTGGACTGCGAGAGGGAACAGGCCAGGCTGAGGGAATACTCCCTCCCCCCCCCCCGCCCCCAGTGCACAAATTTCATGCACGGGGACTCTAGTATACAATGAAATACTACTCAAACATTAAAAAGATGAAATATTATACCCTAAATGGTTTGGCTCAGTGGATAGAGCATTGGCCTGTGGACTGAAAGGTCCCAGGTTCAATTCCAATAAAGGGCATGTACCTTGGTTGTGGGCACATTCTCAGTAGGAGATGTGCAGGAGGCAGCTGATCAATGTTTCTCCCTCATCAAAGTTTCTAACTCGCTATCCTTCTCCCTTCCTCTCTGTAAAAAATCAATATATTTTTAAAAGATGAAATATTTCTATTTGTGACAACATGGATAGGTCTTGAAAGTATTATGCTAAGTAAAATAAGATAGAAATAGACAAAAACCATATGATTTTACACATGTGGGATATAAAACAAAAATCAACAAATGAACCAAAAAACAAACTCACACACAGACAATAAATAATATGGTGGTTACCAGAGGAAAAGGAGGCTGAGGGGAGGACAAAGAGGGTAAAAGGGGTCAAATATGTGGTGATGAAAGAAGCTATACCTCGAGTTGAGCACACAATAACGTATACAGATGTATTATGAAGTCATGCACCCGAAATTTAAGTTACTAACATACATTACTCCAATAAATTTAATAATAAATAAAATGAACATCTGCTAGATTCAATGAGGGTAAATACAATTCATAAATATGCTAATTAAACTAAGAGGTTCTTTATGAGAAAATATGAATTATCTGCTGAGGTTTTCAGGATTCTGTAGGTCACGGACAGCCAGGACCTTTGCCTCTGACCAACGCAGTGCCGGTAGCCTGCCTGGGGTACCCCCAGCCCTGGGAAAGCATGGGGGCATGACCAGACTGGGCGAGAGATGGGGCCCGGGGGTTGGCTAGCTGCCCCACCCTCAATTGGGGTGGGAGAGGCTGGTCAGGGGTGAGGCTGGGGGAGGGGCTGGCTTCGCTGATGCCCATGGACATGCAGCGCTTGCAGCCTTGGCACCACCCCCCAACCCTCGCCTCAGAGCTACAGGGTGCAGCCCCCTCTGCCCGGGCATCCTTCCATGCTGGCAGTCATCGCCCCTTGTTCTCCGCTGGGCCCACCCATGTCTTGGGGCGACTACAGAACCTCCCGCTCCGCGGGTGAGGCAGATCCCCACCCACTGGCCCTTGCCCAAGCCTGAGCCCCCTCCAGTGCACCCTGCCTCAGCACCACTCTGTGCCCCTTGGGCTGCCCGCCTCCTGGCCAGCTGCTTCGCTGAAGCCGCAGCTTTCACTCAGGAGCTGCCACTCAGGCGGAGGCCTGTCCTAGTGCCCCATCCCCACCCCCATCCCCAATGCTGCAAGTCCCCGCCCACCCACGCCTGCTGTGATTGGTTGCTATGTGAAGGTGAAATGGACATTTGCATATTCCTCTATTATTATAGAGGATTCTGTGTTGTTGTTTTAAATCAGCACTCAAGGTAAACCATTTGCAGAGAGATGATGCCATCAAGTATGCTGAGTGTTATGACAAAGAATGTCTGTTTGTTTCCCAGATCGTTTTATTAGATAAGAGTGATAGGGGTGTCTTTGTTCAATTTCCTTGTTTTGTTTATGATTATTTGTGCAACATCCCTATTTCCTCAAGTCAGAATATTATGAAAACCCATTGATCTTTATGAGAAAATATGAATTATCTCTCAGAATATAGATATTTCAGAAAAGCAACCAAGTTTCATTTTTCCTCTTCTTGTTGTATAAATATATTAAATTTAATAAAACAGTATTAAAAAAGAAAAAAGGCAATAAAAGAAGCCAGTGTTTGTCACTCAGGAGGGAAATTATGAACATTATAGCTTGGCAATATCTTAGAAAATATTTGGGTGTTATAATTTAATAAAAGAGCTATAAATATGTCAGCACAAACTATAAGTGTCCAACAGAATAATATTTTATAAGAAAATGACTCAAAAAATCCATCTCTATTTTTATCAGAGTAAATATGCAACTAAATTCTGCTTATACAGTAGGCACAAAATGTTCTTAGTTTTTTTCAGTGTGTGACAAATTATATACATAGCAATAGTAGTAATTGGGTTTTAAATAAGGAATCAAATTCTTAGCATATAATTAGAGATTAGCATGTTCCCATAAAATCTAAAGTTATGTTAGTATTAGATAAGTAAGGTTAAAACTATTCATCCTATTTATAAATTATATGTAATTTGAACTTATAAAACTGAAAATTGCCTGTCTTCTGGCTTTTACTGATATGATCCACAATTTAACACTCTTATCATTCTATGCTGACATTTAGACCACTGGATTCCAATACATGGAATTATAAAGCTATTTTTGCCTTGTTCTTTCAATTTGAGATATGATCATTCTGCTGAACTTTACATTTATGATTCAAGTTAAAACCTTAAATCTACTGTTATCATAGGAAAAGAAGCTTGATGGCTTAATGGATAAAAGTTCTGACCTTTCCAGGTCTAAATTTTGATCACTAACCTCTGGTGAAGAGTAATCCGCATCTCAAACACAAACAAACAGTTCTATTCCATCAGCTTGGTGGTAAGAAAAACTCCAGGGAATAGGCTGGGTCTATGTTTTCCATATCTTCACCTGTGCACTTTTATGCCTTAGATTGAAAGAGGACCAAACAAAATAATAAAACTAAACAGACTTTCATTAAGCAGGAAAACTTTGTTTTAGAAAAGACTTATTTTTTTCCAGAAATAAAGTCAATATTTTCAGCTATTCAAAATAAATCTTAGCCTAATTTAATAAGATAATATAAAATTGTAAGTAACAATATATAAACTAGCATTTTTATTTTTATGTATATTTGTATTTATTTCAGAGAGGATGGGAGAAGAAGAGTTAGAAACATCAATGATGAGAGAGAATAATTGATTGGCTGCCTCCTGCGCGACCAAGAATCAAACCATGACCTCCTGGCTCAACTACTGAGCCACACTGGCTTGGCAAGCAGTTAAGACATTTAAACTGAAACGCTCAAGTAATAATTCCCTTATCCTCTATCCATTGGCCTCTCCCAGTGGCCAATTCTGCTATATTAAAATATTTAAAACTCTAAAATAAAAAGCTGTATATTTGAGTCAATCTTAAAGTGAAACTGATCACACATCTCACTTCTTAGTCCTACAAACAAACCCCATCTGGATCACACATAGACTCCTGAACTCATTACAACTAAATCAAACCCACTACTTTTTCTCTGACTCCTCTTTTCTCTCTATTACATAAGCCAATTGGCTCAAAAATGCAAACCGTAGATTTGCTTTCTGTTTATTTTAATCTCATCCCTCATATGGTCATCTGACAGGAGATCAAACTTCTATTTTTCTTTACTTAAAACTTTATTTCATAAAGTAGTTTTCAGTTCACAGCAAAATAGAGAGGAAGATTCAGGTATTTCCCATGTATCCTCTGCTCTTAAGCATGAATAGCTTCCCCCATTATTAGCACTCCCCACTCCGCTCTGTCTAGTCACCAATGATCTTTTTTTATCATCTCCTTAGTTTTGTCTTTTACAAAATGTCAGAGAGTTGAAATCACATAGTATTTATATATTTTTTTCAAATTGGCTTATTTAACTCAACGATATGCATTTAAATTTTCTACATGTCTTTTCATGGCTTGATTGCTCATTCTTTTTAGTGCTGACTAACATTCTATTTTCTGGTTGTATCACAGTGTTCACATTCATCTACTAAAGGACATCTCTGTTGCTTCCAAGGTTTGGCAATAATGAATAAAAATGCTCTTCACATCCATGTGCAGGTTTTGATTAGACATAAGTTTTCAACTCCTTTGAATAAATATCAAGGAGTGTATCACTAAACCACCCAGCATAGGTATGTTTTGTTGTATAATAAATTATCAAACTGTCTTCCAAAGTGTCTGGACCATTTTGCATTCCCACCAGCATTGAATAAGAGTTCTGTGGTTCCAATCCTCTTCAGTATTTAGTGTTGTCAGTGTTCTAGATTTTGGTCAATCCAATTAGTGTGCAGTGCTATCTCATTTTAATTTGCCTTTCCATGGCAACATATAAAATGGAACATTTTTTTTCATATGCTTATTTGCCATGTGTATGACTTATTTGGTGAGATGTTCATTAAAGTCTTTGGCACATTTTTTAATTGGGTCGTTGGGGTTCTTAATGTTAGGTTTTGAGGGGTATTTGTATATTATGAATAATAGTCAGATATTATTCTTTGCAAATATTCTTTGCAAATATTTTCTTCCAATTGGTGGTGTGTCTTGACATTCTCTCCACTTTTTTTTTTTTCTGGGCCATTCTTAATTTAATGAAGTCCAGATTAGTTGTTTCTTTTATGGATTAGTCATGCCTTTGGTGTTGTATCTAAAAATCATTACCACATCTAAGGTTATCTAGTTTTGTTTTTTTCTATGCTATTTTCTAGAAATATTATAGTTTTGCAGTTTCATTTAGGTCTTAATTTTGAACTAATTTTGAGAACTGTGTAAGGTCTGTGTCTAGATCTGTGTGTGCGTGCGTGTCTGTGTATATGCACGCACTCGAGTAGATGTCCAATTGTTCCACCCCTATTTTCTAAAATGTCTGTCTTTGCTCCATTGCATTGCTTTTGCTTCTTTATATTTATGGGGATCTATTTCTGGGCTTCCTACTATCTTTTACTAAACTATTTGTCTAATATTTTTCCATAACCACACTATCTTGACGTGGTAGCTTTATACCAAGTCTTAAAGTTGTGTAGTGGCAATCTTCCAACTTTGTCCTTCACTTTCTTTTTTAAATATGTTTTTTATTGGTTTCAGAGAGAGGAATGAAGAGGGAGAGAGAGATAGAAAGATCAATGATGAGAGAGAATCATTGATCAATTGACTGCCTCTTACACACTCCCTACTGGAAACCAAGCTGTAACTGAGGTATGTGGCCTGACCAGGAATTTAATTTTAACCTCCTGGTTTATGGGACAACACTCAACCGCTGAGGCACACTGGCCAGGCTGTCCTCTCATTTTTAAGTATAAGTTTTTATTGATGTCAGAGAAGAAGGGAGAAGGAAAGAAAAGAACATCAATGATGAGAGAAAGTAATTGATTATCTGCCTCCTGCATGCCCCCGCACTGGGGATGAAGTCCAGAACCTGGGCATGTACCCTGACTGAAAATTGAACCGTAACCTCCTAGTTTATGGGTTGATTCTCTAGACTGAGCCACACCAGCCTGGTGACAATAAACTTTTCACTGGGGCACATATATCAGAAACCAAGATGTCTTTAAGGAAATGGGTATAGAGCAGCCAATATGTCACTAAGCCACTTTATTCATCTTTACAATTTCAGCCTACTGGTCTCATATTACATGATCTATCATGATATGATGAGTTTTGAAGGTACCTCTCAAAGATGGTGGTATGTCTGAATTAAAATGGAGACAGGAAACCTTGAGAGAGGAACCCCAAAACTAGCTTTGGAAATCAGCGGTGCTTGAGATTTCTTGTGCTTCTTTTTTGACATTCTATTGGCTATTCTGGGTCTTCTTAACTCTTTGTGTAATCTTCGTAATCAATTTGTCAATATCCACAAAATACCTTGCTGGGAATTTGATTGCTGGTCCCTGTGTGTCATTTGTTCAACTTCTAATTGTGAAAGGGGGGATATCAGCATCACTCTCAGGACACTGCTACATTTCACATCACTTTCTTGAAACAAATGACTCTCAACTGCTACAGTACAAGAATGGGGATGAGAGTCTGGCCCAATCAGCTTAATCACATCCAATGTAACGTCTCAACCAATCACCTCCATGGTGGCTCCTTCTTGCTCCTAGTTTTCATTCCTCTGATTTTGGGTCATGACATAACCACTATAATCTTTGTTGAAAATACCTCTTCTTCGATTTTTTTTCTTCCTTATAGTTTCTTTCTGTCATGGAAAATTTCCCCAGAACTCTTGCTCCTGATGTCATTTTGTGTTGTTTTGTTTTTGCAAAGATTTTATGTATTATTATTCTTTCCTTCCTTTCTTTCTTTTTCTTTACTTTTATTATTTTTCTATCATTTCTGTTACTTAGGAAACTAGAACAAAATAGTCATATGTTTAGCTTACTAATTTAATTCAAACTTTCCAATAAAATCCTTTATTAAAAACAAAACCCTTTTCTTGTGGCTACTATCTTTCACTGAATTGCAGCTGCATAAATTTTTGTTTTCATGAAAAAATTAGACTAAAATTTTATAACCTTCATGATCCATTTCTTTAATAACCTAACATTGTGACTCATTCTGTCATTGCAGTGAGTTTGAAATGTATATTTCCAGTTCAAAACTATTGATATTATCTCTATGTGTTGTTTTTTAAAGAGAGAATGGAAGGGAGGGTGAGAAAGAGAGAAACATCGATATTAGAGAGACACTTCAATTGGTTGCCTCCTGCATGGGCCTGGGGATTGCCAGAGATTAAACCTGAAATCCAGGTACATGCCCTTGACCAGGAATAGAACCCATAACTCTTCAGTGAATGGGGTGAACACTTTACCCACTGAGCAATAATACTTCCAGTGCTCACTGAGTCTCACTCAGATCTCTGTTACTTTCTGTTCTGTCCTAGTTTTTCTGCCTCTCATCATCCACAAAGGAGGAATAGCTAGCTCCCTTTTACTAATTTCCTAAACAATACTTACATCTGGCAATAATTGAAGATGAGAGGGTAATAGATAATATTATGTCATATTAAGCAAAACTAAAAACTTATTTACAAATTGTCTTTATCCACATAGAGCACTGCTTACTGGCTGACTTACTTCTGTATGCCTTTCTCATTCCATATTCCCAGTCTCCCCCCTTTCCTGGCAGCCAACGATTGAGTTCCCTTTCTTAAATTAACTATTTACTTTTCTCATTTTAAACAAATCTCTACCAAAAATCATTTGTAGACAAAGGAAGTGAGCTCTTTTTACTGGTACTAATCTGTATATACATATAAAAGCCAAGCGACTGGAATGCTGGAACGACCAGAACAACCAAAATGACCAGTTTCTTTGACATACACTGCAGCCCCGATCAGCCCCTCCCACCTCGATTGGGGGCAGGGCTGGCCATCCAACCTCCCATATCCCCTCCCCCACACTGGCCCAGCCCCAGTTGGCTCCCTTTGAGGCAGGCCAGCTGGACCCAACCTGTGCACAAATTTGTGCACCAGGCCTCTAGTATTTAAATAATTTCTGCTCTTTCATGATGCTGGCTCAGCTATATTTTCCACCTGTTCCTTAAATATATCAATCAACCTCATATAATGTCCCTGGAAAAAAATATATCCATTTCACTTGACTTTTGACTCTGACCCTGGTCTTTTGGAAGAGTGCTGTTGACTTAATATAAGACAGGGAAGTCAGCCTTGGGAAAAATAGCTATAAATGAGTAGTTTTGAAGTAAAGGCAAGGTGGGAGGGAGAAAATGAGCAGTTCTTCTAATAGTAAACACTTTACTTTGAACTGAGAGATAAAAACAAAACCTAAGAACTAGCAAGAGGTATCACAATGGGGCAATATACATCAATAGAGTTGAAAGTCAATCTCATTAAGAAAGAAAAATTTAAAAATAAAAGGTCAAATATGTACAAAAGCTTGAGGCAGGTCTATTTTCAGAGGTTTTTAACTTCTATGCAAGAAACCAAAAGGGAAAAAAATTCAACCACATGAATACATTTATGTGTATATATGCATATGCAACTATATGAATACATTTATGTGTATATATGCACATACAATTATATACATACATTTATGTGTATATATGCACATACAATTATATACATACATGAATATATATAGTTGTATGTGCATATATACATATAAATGTATTCATGTGGTTGAATTTTTTTCCCCTTTGATTTCTTGCATGGAAGTTAAAAACCTCTGAAAATAGACCTGTCTCAAGCTTTTGTACATATTTGACCTTTTATTTTCAAACTTTTCTTTCCTAATGAGATTGACTTTCAACTTTATTGATGTATATTGCTCCTTTGTGATACCTCTTGCTCGTTCTTGAGGAAAGGGGTAAAAATGACAGAAGCTCTAATCTTTCACATTTTTAAATTCCTTTCTTCTGAGAGATCCTCATCAGGTTAAATAAGATGGAGGTTTATTTTTCTTTCCTGTAAAAAAGTCCTGGGGTTTATTTTAGAGCTGGTGTAGCTAACCCATGAGCAGCAGAAAACGGGCTCCTTATCTGATTTGTCATTTTTAGAAGTGACATTCATTATAATAGCTTTCTCACTGACCAAGATAGATGCTGGGTTTTAAGACACAGCTCACATTCTAATCAGAAGACAGGAGCAAACAGCGCAGATACACAATCCAAGTTAGCTGACTGCCCTTTTTTTAAAAGCCACCAAAATTAAATTCATATTCTTTTATTACATAATGATTGATGATAGGCATTATTTAGACAACTATTTCTGCTAGCATCAGTCTATAGGTGCTATTTTTCATTCATGAACTTGATAGGGAATTCTACCACATATTTTGCAAAGAAACATTTTAAAATATGTTTTTGAGTTTAAAAATGATTTAAAATCAGTCTCCACCCACAAATTTAAAATAAAGGAATTATCCATTGTGATCTGATGAATTTTCACATAAGAATATTATTGCCTGAACATTAGACAAAACTTAGCAAAGAAAGCATACCATGACGACTAGGAATGAGAGCTCTGGCACCAAATGTCTGGGTTTGAATACAAGTTCTGACCTGTACCCCAATTCAGTGGGACTGCAGTTAAGTTATATACCTCAATGTGCCTCAGTGTCTTTATGTATTAAATAGGTGTAATTTATTTATGAGATTTTGAAATAAATAAAATATATCATTCAAAACCTACGTACAAACACCACACAAAAATGAAAAATAGAATATTCTTATCTCTGAACAGCACCGAACACTGACAAAAGCAAAACATTTCCTACGTAATTAGAGTTCAGAAAAACACACCATACTTCTGTACAGATCCTCTCTAGGAGGCAAAGTTTGACATAAAAGTCTCTTTTTAAAGTTGCACATTTTCTTCAGTAAAATTATTTAATAATATTTTTTGTCTATAACTATGCATGAAGAAAGCATTGTTTGCCTAGACAAAATATTATTCATCGTCTATGGGGGGGGGAGTATACTTGGAAATAGGTGAAGACACCCCCCCCCAGGAATTATATCTATTCATACATAAAATTGGATGTCTTGATATGCATTTTCCACTTTTCCTTTTCCTGATATTTATATTCCATCTCCATGTTGTCTTCACTCTGTTTTATATCTTTAGTTTTTATTTTCTTGCTTTCTTTAATTAGTAGAATTTTAAAATTAATTTCAGGATTTCTTCACAGATGCACTATTCACGTTCTGGATTAGGTAGTTTTTCTGTGTGTGCAGATGATCTTGTACATTTTATACCCTTAGTAGCATTTCTGACATCTACTCACTAGATTCCAGTAACATCTCTACTCCTCAAATTGTGAAAATAAAAAGTTAATCCAGAAATCACCAACTCTGCTGTGGGGAGGGACCATAAGTTGTCCCCAGTTGGGTACCATTGATTTGTATAATTTCACTTCTTATGGTTGAGGAAACTCAATATTAAACTGGATGTATGGGTTGTCCAAGCTCAGATTACCAAAGTACAGAAACTTAACATTAGAATTCCTGAAGGCAGTTCCGTTGTTCCCAGTTCACCAACTGCCTCATTGGCAATGCTTTGAGAACTGAAGGTCAGAAGATCACACAAAGTGAAGTGAGACAAAATCCAAATGAATCAGCAAATGTTTATAAAATGAGCAAATGGCCGAATGTAAGCGACAAGGGGGGTACTCTGAGGGCGAGCATCTTGATTCTGTGACATGCTAGGGTTCGATCTGGGAGAATTTGGTTCAAGCCCTTTTAAACATTTGACTTCCATTTCCTCATCAAAAACAGTAAAGGTAATAAATCATGGAGATGTATTGTATCCAGTGCTAATAGCTGCTTAAAAATATAGAATAACATATATATTAGAAACAGTGGCTTAACAGAAGATATTTGTTTAATCATAGAGATATTTCATTGACTTAATGTTCTTATATGTGTAAAACAACTAGAATAGTTATTTGTCAGAATGCACACTCAATTTATACTATTTTCTTCTCTGAAGAAAATAGACCTCTAGAAACTGTTAGGTCGAGGCAGGGGGGGAAGCCCAGAGCAGATGCAAGCATCTGTGGGATGGATGGTGACAAAGATAACTGGCTAGCTGGCGCCTTCCTAGGGCCTTCCTAGACCCCTGGCCGAGGCAGGAATTCCACACCTCTCATGTCCTCTTCCCTCCCCTCCCTAAACATCTGTGTAAAAGAAATACCTATGCTGCTTTTGGGCGCGAACTTCCCTGGCCCACCCTCGGACCAGGGAGCTTCGCCCGGGAGCACAGATTAAAACCCCCTTCTTAATCGCGTGGATTCCGTGTCTTGCTTCTTTGTCGCAAACTTCTCCGTTAGGACCTTACAACCTTATAGAAACCATGTCTGTCTTTGTTAGTTAACTTAAGTAAAGGCTGTAACTTTTCCTTATTTATGTATGTTCAGGAGAAACATATAAAAGCAGAATAAAGTGTAATTTATTTTCCAAAAATTTTCACTGGTTGATGAGAAAGAATATTACACCTGACTTTACTACCAGTCAAATTCTAGAACAGTGATCAAAGCTCCAGAGAAATATTCTAAACTATGTCCTTTGTTGGGAGTCAAAGAGAAGGGATCTGTAGGAAAAGCAAGATTCATTACCATTCAAAATGTTAAACCAAAAATCTGAGAGCTTGTACAGTAACTACAAAGCACAGGCTAAAATCACTTTGTTACTTATACATATAAAATTTAAGAAAAAAATCAACATATGCTATAAATAATAAGAGGTTATAGTTTGAATAGGGAAATGTTTAATCTTTTGGATAAACTATAATCTCATTTACTTGAATTTAAAAAAACAGAATCTCAAAATTGAAATAAATGTGTCTATATTAAAATGGAGTGTTTTGGCAAATCTACTCAGTTCTTAAATTTCTTCTGAAATGTGTGCACATCAAATCTATTGTGTCTGCCCTAAGCAGACTAGATAAGGAACATCCTAAGTTTAAAAATATAAAAATAAAAACAAAAAAGGGAAGAAAATCTAGATTATAAGATTTTCATAATTTAATTTCATTGAATTCTTTCCCCAGTCAAGATAACTATCCTGTCTAAAAATGTCACTTGTTTTTCCTTAAGTTCCATTACTCTGCTTTCTGTTTGCTTAGTGTCTGATTTAGAGAGGAACTAGTTTACTCTAGCCGAAGAAGTTACAGAAAAAATTGGAAGTCTTATATTTTGTTATTTGACAAAAGGTGTGCTTGAATTTCTCCACAGTGTTTTTTTTGTTTTGTTTTTTGCTCATTTGTGCATTTCTCCTATCAACTTAACAAGACTTCATGAAAGAATTTCACCATGTGAATAAATTCCAATACAAAGGTCAAGGAAAATAAATTAAAGCCATTCATTTTTAAAATGCTAAGGTGAAATGTGCAATAAAAACCTTGTATATAAACTGAAAAAGCTATTATACAACTATTTTTTCTGAAATTACTCTATTATGGTATTTGTCATGGAGAGCTGCTTTTTTCTAACTTTTAATAAAGTAAAATAAAGCAATGTAGGTTATATAAATAAGAAATATATTATTCTGGTAAAATAATATCTGATCAGTTTTGTTCAGTAATTTTAGCCAATAAGTTTTTAGAGACACTAATGTTATTTCTTTGAAATATAGTTTACAGCTTCTTAGGAAATAATTGGGAAATTCTGGATAGCATTTAATGCTAACCTGCTTAACTTGTTTCAAGTTTAATTTTGAAAATAAATAAAATTCAAACCATGTAAGCAAAATTCATCAAAATTCACCACAAGTCTAGTATCCATCTTTAGTGCAAATATATATTGTATTATTTCCCTAATATAAGGTGTTTTCAACTGTACTTCAGACTATTACTTTAATTTTATTATTTTAAAAAGTGATATAGAATACATTTGGACCCTATATGACACCTACCACACAAAGCCATGCTATCAAGGGAGGGAAGCAGCCAAAATGCAGAGACAAAGAAACAGGTCACAAATGACAGAAATGGAGGAAAACAAACTACTGGATATATGGTTCAAAACCATGGTTATAAGATTACTCAAGTATCTTCTAGAAACTGCCAATAAATTTAATGAGACTTTCAAGGATATGAAAATGAACCAACTATAAATTTAGTATACATTGACTGAAATAAAGAATAATAGATAGAGAGAACATCCAAGATGGCGGCCTAGGCAGTCTCCTAAGCTGCCGCCTCATCAACAATTTAATTAAAAAAACAACTAAAATCAAAAAGGACTTCACCAAAACATCAGGAAAGCTGGCGGAGTGGAATAGCTACAACTAGAAAGAAAGAGAGAGGCTCACGGATCGGACTGGGAGACGAAAAGCACTGAGGTAGGGAGACGCTCGCGCACGCGGCCGCCGAATACCTGCCTGGCGGTGGGAGGGGAGGAATCCCCGATTGCACGGAACCCTTTCGGACTGTACTGAACCCAACCCCGGCTGAAATTCCGTAGTCCCAGGCTCATACGGGTGAAGAAAGGCACCCAGAGACTCAGAGACTCAGAGACTGGGAGACCGGGGACCAGGAGCCGCAGCCGGCAGGGTCTACAGACTCGCGCGCCGAGCAAGTACGTGCTGGACCGCCGCCTCTCCGGAGCGGAGCCGAAGGAGTCAGAAGCTCCAGGTCTGACCGCGGAGGCTGCCGCTGCCTCTCTGTACAAGGTGGCGGCCTCTCTGTAGCGGAAGGAGTCAGAAGCTCCAGACTACAGAGACCAGCCCAAGTCCGGGTGAGCCCCTGGGGCACCCACACTCTTGCTTGGGGAAACTGGGCTGGTCAGGCGGAAACTCAGGCGAGCGCACAAGGGCAGGACAGAAGCCAAAACTGTCAGTTCAGCCCTGAGACTCCACCCCATCCAAGCTGAGCAGAGGCTTCTGCAGTTTTTCAAGTCTGATCCTATAAGACTGTCTCCAATACAGAAGTTATCCCAGAGTAGACACAGCTGATACCCACATCCAATTGGCCTGAAGGTCAATTCACAACAATAGAGACTTAGCTACAACAAGGCTGTGCACGCAGTCCACAAAGGGGATCACCAAGAGTGTCTACCTCAGGTAACTGAGGAGGCTGACCCACTGTGCTTTATAGGACACCAAACACACAAAGCCATCCTACCAACTCTGAAAAATAGTGATAATGCCGAGACAAGGAAATAGATCTCAAACAAAAGAGATGGAGGATATAGAGTTTAGAACTACGGTTCTAAGGTTATGCAACAATATCCTAGAAAAGCTCAATAAATTTCATGAGACCCAACTAAAAAGTATAGATAAACTGACTAAATTGGAAAATATTATGCAGAGATCCAACAGCAGAATGGAAGAACACAAGAATCAGGTCAAAGAGCCAAAAGACACTCCGCTGGAGAAGGAAAAAGAAAAGAGGATCCAGAAAGTTGAAGATAGTGTAAGGAGCCTCTGGGACAACTGCAAGCGCACCAACATCAGAATTATGGGGGTGCCAGAAGAAGAGGGAGTGCAAAATACTGAAAACATATTTGAAGAAATAATATCAGAAAACTTCCCTCACCTGGTGAAAGAAATAGACTTACAAGTACAGGAAGCCTATAGAACCCCAAACAAGAGGAATCCAAAGAAAAATTCTTCTCGACACATCATCATCAATATGCCAAGGGTAAAAGACAAAAAGAGGATCTTACAAGCAGCAAGAGAAAAGCAGTTGGTTACCTATAAGGGAGCACCCATACGACTATCAGCTGATTTCTCAACAGAAACCATGCAGGCCAGAAGGGAGTGGCAAGAAATATTCAAAGTGATGAATAGGGAGAACCTACAACCAAGATTACTGTATCCAGCAAAGTTATCATTCAGAATTGAAGGGCAGATAAAGAGCTTCACAGATAAGAAAAAGCTAAAGGAGTTCATCACCACCAAACCAGTATTATATGAAATGCTGAAAGGTATTACTTAAGAAGAGGAAGAAGGTCAAGTGAATTAAAAATCTCAGGAATAGAATAAACTGGTGAATATAATAGAATTAGGGGCAAAGAAAGGGAGTGGATAGATAATTATCAGGGTGAAAGGGGTGTGGGGTGTAGAGACTGGATTAAAATTGTATAACCTATGGATGAGGACAATAGTGGGGGGAGGGGGTAAGGGCAGAGGGTGGGGTGGGAATCGGGTGGAAGGGAGCTATGGGGGAGAAAAAGGAGAAACAATTGTAATAATCTGAGCAATAAAGATTTATATAAAAAAAAAAGAATAATAGATAGAGATCCAACAGGAGACTAGAGGAACCCAAGAATCAAGTCAAAGATTTGAAATATGAAGAAGCAAAAAACACCCAACTGGAAAAGCAAAAAGAAAAAAAAAAAGAATCCAAAATATGAAGATAGTATAAGGAGCCTCTAGGACAATTTCAAGTGTACCAACATCTGAATTATGGGGATGCCAGAAGAAAAGAGAGAGCAAGATATTAAAAACCCATTTGAAGGAATAATGACAGAAAATTTCCCCTACCTGGTGAAAGAAATAGACTTATAAGTCCAGGATGCTCAGAGAACCCCACAGAAAAGAAATCCAAAGAGGGCCACTCTAAGATACATCATAATTAAAATGCCAAGGGCAAAAGACAAAGAGAGAATATTAAAAGCAGCAAGAGAAGAACAGTTAGTTACCTACAAGGGAGTACCCATACAACTGTCAGCTGATTTAACAGAAACTAGGCAGGCCAGATGGGAGTGGCAAGAAATATTCAAAGTGATGAATAGCAAGAACCTACAACCAACATTATTCTACCCAGAAAAGCTATCATTTAGATTTGAAGGTCAGATAAAGACTTCAAAGATAAGAAAAAGCTAAAAGAATTCATCATTGCCAAAGCAGTATTACATGAAATTCTGAAGGGAGAAAGAAGAAAAAGGTAAAGACAAAAACTATGAACAACAAAGTGATAACAAATACATATCTATCAACAAGTGAATCTAAAAATAAAGTGAATAAAAAGTCTGATGAACAGAATAAACTGGTGAATATAACAGGATCAGGGGCATAGAAAGGGAGTGGACTGATAATTCTCAGGGGAAAGGGGTATGGAGGGATGTGAGAAGAGACTGGAAAAAAATCATACATCTATGGTTGAGGAGAGTGGGGGTAGAGTTAATGGCAGAGGGTGGGGTGGGAACCAGGTGGAGGGGGGAGGGAGAAGATCAATCCAAGGGAGTGGGGGGGGGGACAACTGTAATAATCTGAACAATAAAGATTTATTAGAAAAATAAAAAATAAGTACATGACTTGTTAGGTTATGATAAAGGCAATAAAGATGAATGGAGAGAAATTCGAGGGATAGATAGAGATGGCATGATGCTATTTCTGCCCTATCTGAATGATCTGGGTAAGCATGATAACTATCTAATGAGGTAATATTTGAGAAATCCAATGCATGTGAGGGAGTGAGCTATATGGATAGTTGGATAGTACATTACATGAAGACAAAACAGTAAATGCAAATACCTTGTACAATGTGTTCAAAGAATACTAAAGAGGCCGATTCCAGTGCAGTACACAGACTGAAGGAGAATTTTGTAGGAGACAATGTTGCAAAGATACATAGAGGTCAGATACCTGGGATTATGTAAGAATCTTGGCTTCTTCTCTGAGAGATGTGAGAATGCCTGATATGAGAATGTTTGGGCAGACATGTAACTTGATCTGACTCTATATAACCTAATAATTCTAACTGCTGAATAGAGATACTAGATAGGGAGCTTGGAGGAGAAGGAAAGCCACTAAGGATGCTATTACAATAATTCAGCTGAGAAACAATGTTTGCATAATCTAGAGCGATAGTAGTAAATGCTGAAAAGTGGTCAGAAGTCTGGCTGGATTTATTGGGGAGAGATTACAGAATTTGCTGATAGATGACAGGGGATTCTGAGAGAAAAGAGGTTCAATGATGAATCCATGGTTTTGTTCTGAGCAACAGAAAGAACAAAATTTTAATCCCTGAGGTGGGAAAGATTGGGAAAGAATCAGGTAAAGGTGACAGGGTAATCAGGAGTTAAGATTTGGCCATTCTAAGTTGGAAATGCCCAGTAGGTGTATATAGGAAGAGATACACATTTGAATAACTCAGGAAGAAATCTCAAATAGAAGTGGTATCTAAAGGCATGATATTTTGAATCTCAAATCAGAAAATCTTACCTATGACCCCATCTTAACTAAACATTTGATATTTAGTATATCATTATTTTTTGGTATTAATATGGGTTTTTAAAAAGCACAGTATTAAACTGTTATTCATTCATCTTGTTAACTGAGCATTTTGGCACCCTCTTAAATTTTGTGCTTGAAGTAGATATCTCATCACATAGCCCCAATTCTTCTTAGTAACACTCTTTGTGATAGACTTATACATACTCCAGTGTTATTCTTCATCACTCCTTGAAGAACTTAGTATTTATTGTCTCTCCCTTGAGAATTAATCTTGTCATAATTCTCAGAGATGTCTTTATCTTCATAAATGTTTTATTCAATATCTGGGCTTCTTAATACCTTGATATTTTTTCTCCTCCAATGACCTTTTTCCTCCACCCTGCCTCAGCTGCATTTCTATTATCATACTCTAATATTACATATGATATGTCTTATCTCATTCTCTAGACTTCATCATTTTTATCATTGTAATATTTCCATAATCTCAATTTTAAGCATCACTCTTTAGCTATTTTTTTCTGACTTTAGTATCTTCAGAGTGCATTTTATCATCCAAGATATTTTTACCAATTGAGGAAAATCTGGCAAAAGAGTCAAATTATAGAGTTTGTTGGCAAAGTTAGTTAACTAACATGGATTTACATATAATATGTATTAGTGTCAATGTACAACATTTGATATTTGTAGGGATAAACATTTTTTTAATCTTTGTTTATTTTTATTAACCTTTATAATTTTATTAACCAATAGGATGTATTGGTTATTGTCACCCTCTTTATTCAGCATAAATACCTCAAATTTGCTGCAGCTTCTGCCTGAGGTAAACTTGTCTTCCTCACTTTCCTTTCTCAGGACATGCTGACTTATAGCCTTCTTCATGAAACCTTCCCTTGTCACACCAAATGAAATTGCAAACCTCCTTCATAGTGTAAGGTTTGAAGGGAACGCAAGAAACTGACCACCAAGGAATTTTAAAGTAAAGTAGTAAAGTTTATTCCCCGGTAATGAGCGGGACTCATTACGGAGGTAGAGAAACCAGAGTTGAAGGAGTGGGGAGGGGGCAGGGGACCCAGCCAGGCTGCCTCCTGGACATGGAGGAATAGCAGCACATGGCTAGCCTGGGGGTCCTTTTAAGAGCTGGAACAGAAGAGGGTTGGACCCAGGGCGAAACAGGAAGGGGTGGGCTCCAGGACACTTTGGCACGTGCTGATTGATGGTTCAATGTCTTGGAGATGTCTCTGTGACAGGTGCCAGTAATGTGTTAGCTCTGCCCATCAGTTGGGAGGAGGGAGAACCTTACACATAGCATTTCCTATATTTCTCCCAACTTTGACTTTTTAAAAGATTTTATTTTTAATTTTTAGAGTGAAAGGAAGGGAGAGGAAGAGAGAGAAACATTGAGTTGGCAACCTTTCAGCGCACAGGAGATGCCCAACCAACTGACCCACACTGGTCAGGGCCCAATTTTAATTTTTAATGGCACTATCTTCACCTGTCATTCTAATGTTCTAGTTGTTTGCTTACTACTGTATTAAATATATCTCCTATATGTACATAAATGTAAGGAGGGCACAACTTTGTTCATTTGTAGCAATAGCCTGTCATAGAAGAGGTACCCAAAGTGCATTTGTTGAAATATGAATAAGCAGATGAATGGATGTGATCCCCCAGGGAGGAGAAGAAAGAAACAGAATTAGCATAGGAGAAAAAAATAAAAGGACAGGAGGAAGATTTAGAAAGGAGTGGTGCAGGGGCTAGGCAATGGATCCCTTCACTCTAGGTATCATGAAGATGAGGAAAATCATCAAAGGAGATGAAGGAGGGAAAGTAAAATAAAGTGAGAGAAGAACCAATCCCAGTAGCAATTAGCAACTGGGTTAGAAATTGCTGAGAGGTCTCTCCAATATACATGCAAACATTGGGAAGGAAAGCGTATAGACAGTTATTATAGATAAATTTTTGAAGAATCTTGCTAGAAAGAGAAATATGAAAATAAGTGGGTTAAAAGTTTAAATGGGTAAAGAATTTTGAAATGATTTTCAACTGCATTTTAATTATACATACTTTTTAAAAGTTTTTTTTTTTAATTGATTTTAAAGAGAGGCTGTTTCCCACATGTCCTCAGCTGGGGATGAAGTCCACAACATGGCCATGTGCTCTTGCTGGAAACTGAACTCTGATCTCCTGGTTCATGGGCTGAGACTCAACTACTGAGCCATAACAGCCGGTCTGAACTGTATTTAACTTAATAATAAATTTACACAAGCAGTTTTCATTGCTCAAAGAGGTGACTAAAAATCATAATACCTTAAAAATGTGCTTTCTTAAAAAATTTAAATCATTTCCAATACTTCCATATGTTAATCTTCACATTAAGGGTACACTGACAATTAACATTCCAATTTAAAATGGGAAGATTATGGAATAATCATTGTAATCCATTAGTAACTTCTCATAGTTTTCCAGTGATGATTATGGAATTGGAATGCTGTAGAAACCAATTGTCCACTGAGATACTTACAATTCTCAATTAAGCCCTGGCCAGTGGCTCAGTTATTTAGAGTGTCATCCTGTACACCAAAAGGGCTCAAGTTTCAGTCAGGACTCATACCTAGGTTGGAGTTTAATCCCCTGCCAGGATGCAATCAATTGATGTTCCTCTTATATCAATGTCTCTCTCCCCCCCCACTTCTTCTATCTCTCTCTCTCTCCCTGTCCTCTCTAAAATCAAAAGACATATCTATTGTGAGGATAAAACATAATAATCTATACCAATAAAAGGGTAATATGCTAATTAAACTGGACATCCTTCCAGACAAAGCCACAATGGCGGGGGCCAGGGCAGAGACAGTTAGGGGCAATCAGGCTGGCAGGGGAGAGCAGTTAGGGGGATCAGTCTGGCAGGTAGAGGCAGTTAGGAGTGATCAGACAGGCAGGGGTTCCAGATTGGAGAGGGTGGAGGCCGGAATGAGGGTCCCCCGTCTCTCATGCATGAATTTCATGCAATAGGACTCTAGTAAATAAATAAGTATAATAGTCAATTGACTATTTTTACCCTATAGAAATAAGTCCAAACTCTTTAGTATTAGATATATATCCACTAATCAAGCTTTGATTTGATTCTATTCATGACTTTCCTTGACTTAAACCATATTAAGTTTTTTTGTGTGTATTTTTTGTTTGTTTTTAATAAAATGATTTTCTTGGTGATACATGTTCTGCTGTGTGGTGGTGCTTTTAAATACCTAAACTATCATTCATCGGTAAAATGGGCATCACGGTTCATGATTGAAAGGATTTTCCAAGGACAAATTGAGACATGCTAAATTTAGTGTATATAATGCTATGAATAATGCGGTTGTGCATTCTGTTCATCTTTACATTCCTAATGTCTTCAAGAACACAGACTCAGTATAGGTGTTTGTTTGTTTTTTATTGTGTTGTGTAGCATCAATTTCTATAATTGCAGGATTATGTGGACAGCATATTAGTGTCTTCAGGCTTACTTTGAAAGAAGTAGAATTTGCAGCAAAATAATATGAAAAATAGTTCAAATGCAGGGATAGAAAAATGATTCCAACTTGAGGTAGCTCTAACAGTAATGGTGTTCTGTGTTGAGAAGGCATTGAGGCCACCTCTGACTATCAGAACTGGTACCTTCCAGGAGAATGGCATAGTGCCATCTTTGACTAGAGACTTCATGGTGCAGGTTTCAGCTGGCTTTCGTCTTTGGAAAGAACTGGTTTAATTTGTGCAAAAGTCTTAGCATGATAATCCAGATCCTAAACTTTCAAAATGTATTAATAGTATAGTAAATAAATGTATTGGGAAAAGTTATAAATAAAACTATAAAGAGCAGATGAATTCACAAAGTAATTAAAATCCACTGTGAAAAAGATATGGAAATAAGTGCTTGTAACTTTTAACATCTAATACTGTGGAATGTGCAAGAGCAATATTTCAAATTTAATTACTTTTAGATCTAAGGAGAGTTAAAATAATTTAGTCTGATTGCCACAAAGGGTGACTATTGCATTCAGATAGAAAGGTTAAGGATTGTAGACAATAATAGTAGAAGTTTAATAAATCTCAAAGAAGACACATAATTAATTCAATTTTATAAGTCATAAAAGTCACAAGAGTTCTCCTTTGATACCTATGAGGATAATTTTCAAACATTCAATGTGTTTGGTAGAGCAAATTGTAATAATCTCTGAGGGACAGCTATATGTTATCAAATGTACACAAAGGTTAAATTCTTCTTCTAAATTTTTCATTTTAATAAATAGGACCATAAAGAATATTAATATACTGTCAATGTCAATATTTGAAAATAGATTTTCATATATTTGTATTTTTAATGTCAGGATATAATCATGGGATTAAAATATAATTTACAAAGTATATTCATGTTTTATATGCTCTGGTTCAGTAAGAAATATTCTAGTCTCAGGAACGACACTATTTGCATGATCTTTCATAAGTCCTGTATCTTAAAAATAAGTAGACTTATGTGATTAAATTAATTGATTTGTAAGATTCCTACCAGTTCTAAGATTGTATTATTTTAAGTAGTTAATTTTGTTTCATATGAGCTTTAAAGAATATTATATTTAAGTTAAATAAATCATTTATATCTGAGCGTTGACAATTATATATTTTCTTAATACCTTCTTTTATTTATATTTTTCCTTCTGGGATTAGTCTAAAGTTCAACGAATGATTCATTCATTCTGGGAAGCATAGTTGTTCAGAAACTTTCATGAAAATGGATATACTCTCTCTTGATCCCACCCCAAAATTACAGCTCTCTTCCTGCAGAAATTCCTCTAAATATTATCTCATTTCTTATTGTTGTATCTTAGTCCTGTACTTTATTATTTCCTTCTAGGCCTTAACTTGTCATACCAACAGCCTCTTCAACCTGTAGCCTATTCTCCACAATGTTAGTATACTTATCTTTCTGAGAAATATATCTGATCGTAACACTCTGCAGATTAAAATACTCTTGAACTAACATGGGATAAAAGCCAAACTTCTGTATATGACATATAAATCTTTCTTTAATGTGCTTGAAACCTCACTTTCTAGATTCAAAGCTATCACTACCCAGTCACCTCAGATTGGGCTAGAACATATTTTAACTTCTTGTGATATTCTTTTTGTTGCTCTGGCAGAAGAGTCTTCTTTCTTCTATGTCTACTTGATTCTTCAGATATATCTCTCTGTAACACATTTCTTAAAATTATACTTAAAATATCTGTAAATATTTACTATTATTTTTATTTTTAATATTAATGTGCCTTTTTTAACATCAAAATTTATACATGTATGATAGTATCTATATATATAAAAACCTAAGTGACTGAATAACAGAATAACCGGAATGACCAGAACAACCGGTTGACCAGTTGCTATGATGTGCACTGACCACCAGGGGGCAGAAGTTCAAGCTTCCCCCTAGTGGTCAGTGTGCTCCACAGCCAACTTCCTGTGGCCAGCCAACCTCCCATGGTCCCTTCCGTGATCCCTATTGGGTCTGGGCAAGCAGGCCCCAATTGGTCCTTATGGCTGACCAGGCCGAACAATCCCACCTGTGCATGAATTTGTGAACCAGGCCTCTAGTCTTTAATAATGTAAATGTACAATACATGTGATTGATTTTAAGAGGGTATATTGCCTTTATCTTAGATGCCTCAGAGAATGAACCAAAATACCTTTTTCTTTATAGATGTTTAATATACCAAATTAAGGCATTTTTAAAAACTTAACATGAAATCAATCCATTCTGTACTTTATGTAAGAATAGCTCTTAGGTAACATGTTCAGTTTCTTCATCAGTAACTGGTCCGGTCTGTTCACTGTTTTCTGTATTGTATACATAATATTGCGTTATACATTTTGAAAAAAATTGTTTACTTTAAATTCCAAATTATTATTATGTAAGAGCATAAGTTTTTCTAATACATTTTGAAAAGTTCTGTTTTTATTTTTTTATTGTTTTGTAGTGATTTGTATATGTACTGTATTCATTTTGTATTACTTTCTATTATGTATTGAAATGCCACAAATTTTATAGTATAAAACCACATCTATTTTAGTAAGTCAAAAGTCTAGTATGGCATAACTGAATTCTCTATTAAGAATACCAAAGGCTGATGTCAAGACATAGGTTGGGCTGAGTTCTCTAAAGGTTTGGGAAAATATGCACTTCCAAGCTCACTGTTGTTAAAAATTTCAGTCCCCTGCAGCTATGTGACTGAATTCCCCTTTAGCTTGCTGATTGCAACCCAGGGGCCACTTTTAGCTCCTAGGGGCTCCTTAGAACCTTGTAACATATCTCTCTCCATCTTCAAGCTGACAATGGTATATTGAACTTTTCTTAGGCTTTGAATCTCTGACTTGCTTTTGAAGGGCTCATGTGATTAGGTTTTCCTATGTCAAGGTCAACTGTGCCATATATTATAACCTAATTGCAGGAATAAAATGCCTCAAATTCACTGTGCCCTAAATTATGTATACAGGGCATGTACAACGGGGGTGGGAAATCTTGGAGCCATCTTAGAATTCTGCCTACCACAGTCTCCAAAATGCTTCTAAAATAAATGTATTCTAATATATTTCAGGTAAATGTAGTTTCAATTTATTCACATAACTGAGCTGGGCATTTTACATTTGCCCAATATTTAAGCCACACCTATCTCTACATACAAGGAAGTTTTAGCAGATAACTGAAATGAAATTCTCATGATTAAATCTAGAGAACACGTAAGCTTTATTTTTTAATCCACTAGCAGTTTTGGTTCAGACCCTATCAACTCTGCTCAGACTGCATCAGCCTCTCTCCATTTATTCCAGCAGCCTCTCCTTATTTTAATTAACCATTTTTCAGTCTGCATGACATCAGCTTGCTAAGACCAAATATAATTTTATCTCTGTAATTAAAAACATATTTTAGTCCTCTTCTTTCTTTATGATACATTTTAAACCCCTTGACATGTTAATATAAATGGGTGAGGGTAAGAGGCAGTGTGAAAGAACTATCTGGATTATAACATGCATTTAGTAATATTTGTTTACTACTTATAGAAAAAAAGTGAATTTTACAGAGTATCTTATTTTATTTCATCAGCCACTTTACTTTGTGTTCCAATGATATCAAATTTCTCACCTTTCACAGAGTACACAGCCATTTCATGCACTTTGTCTTGACACATGCTCTCAGATATTTATGTAAAATTTCTCACATTTTCTGCCTTCTCATTTGTCATCATCCATCCAAAATGTTTCCTCCAGTGTGAGCTCTTCTATGATAGTTCCAACTATCTTAAATTTCTTCTTTTTCCCCATCATATTAATGACCTTGTGAAACTATAAATGATATCATAATTGTGTTAGGAAGAAAGTTCTATAATGTGACAGTGTAGTTGGTAATTAGCAAGCCTAGGATATATTTTTGAGAATGATGATGGGCTAGAAATATTACCTTTCCCATAGCAAGTCAGGAAAACATACATGTTCAAAAATAACTGCAAACTTGACTCAGAACAAACTTAACTTTGAACTCAGTGGATGATAAAAAGTAGGTAATGTCTACTTAAATTGAAACTGCATCCCAGGGTATGCCTAAAAGAATACTACTGTTGGCTGTGGAATCAGCACTAATAGTGATCCACAGGAGGGAGGAGTGAGGACCAGAGTGGAGACAGCACTAATAGTAATCCACAGGAGGGAGGAGTGAGGACCAGTGGGGGAGAGGAGGAGGGCTCTGGCTGTCGATGTGATTTGACCTCCATACCAGGCCAGTTAGCAGTGAGAGCAGAATCAACTTTCAGACAATAGGAAAGTTGGGATAAACTAGAAACTGGTGACTTCTGAAAACATCAAGAGCACAAATGCCAAAAAAAATCCAATAGAAGAATTCATTTCTAATGAGAATATATATTTAAAAAAATTCAAATTGAAAGATTTCAGGGAAAACCCTTGGAATCTAGATTATTAGATCTTTCCACAAAGTTCAAAACTTTGATTTTTGAGAATTCCTTTGGTGAGGAGACTTTCCATCATTCAATGTAGCCTGTTTTTTCACTTTAAAAAAATATTTTTTATTGATATTTTACAGAGAGGAAGGGAGAGAGATAGAGAGGTAGAAACGTTGATGAGAGAGAAACATCAACCAGCTGCCTCTTGCACACCCCCTACAGGGGATGTGCCCACAACCAATGTACATGCCCTTGACCGGAATCGAAACCGGGACCTTTCAGACCGCAGACCAAAGCTCTACCACTGAGCCAAACCAGTTTGATACATATAATTTTGATTGCTAAAGGAGAGACTTTCTCTTGCTAAAAACAGGCAAACAATGGTACCTAATTCTTAGGTTGGACCACTTAAACACTCCAAAATTCAAGTTTTTGAACTGCAAAAAGAAACAACTTCATATGTTTAAGCTGATAATTATTAAATACTAAAAAAGAAGAGTATTTTATGTATGTTTCTTTTGTTTATTTAATTTTCCCTCAAGTGTCCTGCTAATTCTTCTTCTTCATGCTCATTAACATGCATTGTATCAGTTGAATTATACATTTGACTCTCTTAATCATTTTTTTTAACTTAAGTGATTGTTCTTACTTTGCTTACTCTTTGGTTTTAGATGGTTATGTTTCTAAATTTTGGTGAGAAATATAAGAACTTAAGATTGGAATGCAATTTCTAATTGGGTAAGACTTTACATAAAGGTAATATTTCCCCCCTCCTCTCTCTCTCACACACACACAAGATGAAATAAATAGGAATTATTTTATAAAAACATCCATTTCTAGGTTCTGCTTAGTTTACCCTAAACTTATAGATTTCTGCTTCATTAGCACTTCTAAAATGTGGTAAATATGCATTCCTCACCTGAGTAGTGAGGATATTTTTCTCCATTAATTTTCTAGGGAGTGAAAGGGAGAAGGGAGGAGGAGAGAGGCAGAGAAGAAAGAGACCCGAGAGAAACATTTATGTGACACGTTGACTGGTTGCCTCCTGCAAGAACCCACCAGGAAGGTGGGGATCAGACCTGTGACCCAGGTTCATGCTCTGACCAAGCCAATCTGCGACCCTGAGGTGCACAAGCCCACAATCTAACCACTGATTTGGGCCAGCCAGGGTTTCCTCTCATATTTCAATGCTTAGTGGGTAAAAAAAAAATGAATAATATTTAAGTTTTGATTATTAGATAAGAATTGCCAAAATATCATGGAGGGTTTCAAAATTATGATTATGCAGTTAGACCCTTTCAGGAGAAAATGGAATGTGAAGGTTTTGTTCATAAACATTCAAAGTTATATTCATATGTTCTTTCCCTTTAACCAATTTTTTATTTTATCATGATTAAAATCTATTGTGGAATAAAGTATGGAGAAGGGTGACACCCTTAGCACAAAAGAAGGAGTAGGGACAGAATTTTAGAAGAGAATTGTGGCCTACCTTCAAGTTAGTGTGAGAAATGTCCTCCAAATTATATGTTCCCTCAAGAGAGCGTGGTCAAAGGGTAGTTTATGTTCTTAAATTATCAGCTGCACTTGAAAGAATAATTTATAAGATATAATTTTACTCTCACTGAATTAAAATTGCAGAGCGTGAAGTAAGATTGCTACACACAGGAAGAACAAATAGATTCTGCAATATTAACTATGGGTTAGCAATACATAATCTTGAAATATGATATTCTGGGTCACACATGTCAACAAAATGACTATCAATGGCAAAATGCCACTGGGATTTTTTATTGCCTCTCATGTGAGCGTTATTTATTTATTTTTAAAATAAAATTAATTAAGTTCCCTGACAAGTTATTTCATGAGGCATACACCCAAACTAATTAAGCCTGTTTTCTTAGGGATTTATGATTTATGGTTGATTGACTTTGTAACTGAATTACATACTAATCTTCTAGCTTTATATCCCCTGATATATTTGGCTTAACAACATTCCTCTCAGTAGATAATATCTTTTGGAATTTATTCACAGAAACTATTGTTACTCCAGAGTATGGATTGAAATACCTTCAGTGTTACAACAATGCTCAACATTATACAGCAATATAGTATAGGAGATGCTTCACTTGTAAGAGAACCCCTGATACGGCAATACTACCGTATATCCTGGCCACAACCAATGTTAGACTTCTAACCCTTCAAAGATAGGTAATGCAGGTGAATATAATTAGTCATAAAAAAATAATTACAGTGTAATGAACGTGTAAATTGCAATAAAAACCTTTCTGGATTTGCTACTATGATTTAAAATAGTTGTGATAGCCGAAACTGGTTTGACTCAGTGGTAGAGCATCGGTCTGCGGACTGAAAGGTCCCGGATTCGATTCAGGTCAAGGGCATGTAGTACATTGGTTGTGGACACATCCCCGGTGGGGGGTGTGCAAGAGGCAGCTGATCGATGTTTCTCTCTCATCGACGTTTCTAGCTCTCTATCTCTCTCCCTTCCTCTCTCTGTAAAAAATCAATAAAATATATTTTAAAATAAATAAATAAAAATAAATAAAATAGTTGTGATAATTGAGAAGAGCAAAATACCTGGTGTTTCCAGCTTTTGAAAATATAATTTTTTTGCAATATCATCTTAAACCTGCAAATTCATAAATCATGGAAAGCTATTATTCTATGCCTAAGATTTAATAATTAAAATGCCCTAGTTTAAGAAGCTTATCATTAGGATTTTTCTTTTACATTTACATTGTAAAAGTGAACTAAATCTAAGAACCCCCCTAAAATATGACATCTCAAGTTATGTTCTGCATGTTAGTGAACTCCAGTTGTCCTCTGTTTATTAAAATTTTATTTTGGCCAAAACCGGTTTGGCTCAGTGGTAGAGCATCGGTCTGCGGACTGAAAGGTCCCGGGTTCGATTCCAGTCAAGGGCATGTACACTGGTTGCGGGCACGTCCCCAGTGGGGGGTGTGCAGGAGGCAGCTGGTCAATGTTTCTCTCTCATTGACATTTCTAGCTCTCTATCTCTCTCCCTTCCTCTCTGTGAAATATCAATAAAATATATATTTTTTAAAAAATTATTTTGTTCTTCTTTGTGGAATAGCAATACTTTCTTACTTGGAGCATCAATTATAAATTCTATAGAGATTAGGTAGATTATAGTTACATAGTTCTTATATGTACACTCTTTATTTGGATTAGCTCATCAATTAAGATCTTAATTAAAACCTAGCTCTCTTGTTCTTGGCCTGTTATCTCTATTTTCAGCACTGAAGAGTTCCTACCTTCTTATTTCCACATTTCACCGTCACTCCTCTCCAAGTATGTAGCTTAAAAATTACTATAATTCCTACCTTGGTGAAAGAAAAATGAAGCTTGTTTTATTGCACACATTAGATACCAGGAAAAGTTCCCTACTCTCTGCTACAAAAACCCTGACCACGTAATTAATATTCTGAATTCAGCTCAAAGATTAGTAGCTAAATTCATGGGAGTTTTATTCTTATTTTTGGGTTTTTTTTTGTTTTGTTTTTAATCCCCACCCAAGGATATATTTCCATTAATTTTTAGAGAGAGTAAAAGGGAGTGGGAGAGATAGAGAGAGAGGAAAAAAAAATCAATGTGAAAGAGACACATTGATTGGTTGCCTCCATAAAAGCCCCATTTGGTACGCGGATGGAGCCTGTAACTGAGGTATGTGTCCTTGACCAGAATTGAACCTGTAATCCTTCAGTCTGTGAGCCAGCACTCTATCCACTGAGCAAAATCAGCTAGGGCTAAATTCTTATTTTTGAATATTCTACTTTGTGTGACAGAAAATAACATTCTTTAGCTAATTGAAAAGTTTATGCCTCTTCAGTATTTCCAATCTTTCAGATAAGCAAGAGAAAAACTCTAACTACAAAATAATTTTGCAAAATGTGAAATATATTTTCCTTTTTATTATTTCAGGTTAAACACTTGATAGACATTTTGAAACAGTGTATTTCCCAGGCTTTGGAGAGTGGACCAGATCAGAACAGCCCTGTCTAGCTGGAGAGGGTCTTTGCCCAAGGGCTGCCTTGCCCCAAGCCTGCTTCCTTCAAGGGCTGCCTGACAGATGTGTTGTATCACAACTGAAGTGTTTGCATTGAATGACGTTTTTTTCTTCACTGCACACTACCCTCCACACACACACATACACACACACACAGTTAGAACTAACATCCTTGCCTATAAGCATTTGCTTTTTATGAAATTGTAGTAAAGAAAAAATAATATATACATATATAATAAAATTTATCATTTTGATCATTTTTAAGTATAACTATTTGCTTTGAAATAATTTTATATCTAGAAGCCAGAAGACTAACAGCTTACAGTTTTGAAACTTTAAGTTGCATAACTAGAAAAGTAATCACATAAGGCCTCTACACTGAATTATAGGTCTGTTCCTCCTGACGTATGCCAGAAAGCTTCATGCAGAAACACAAGGCACTAAATGGCCAAAGCAAACTCACAAAATCATTGTCTTAACCAACACAAAAATTCACTAATGGTTAGAAGAGTATACAAGCAAACAGCAGACTTAGCGAAGCATCAAAGCATGGGTCCCTTGAAGAGATCTGAGCTATTTAGCATGACTTCAAAACACAGTCCCCTTTTCTGCCTTAAGACATGTTTGTCATCATCTCAGATTACCAGATGAGATCTATAATGATGTGTGCTGTACAATTTAGAGACAAAGCTGCTCAGATTCTAGTCTGTTGGTGGTTACACTTCATTGCCCATTCAGTTTGAGAGCCTACGTGAACAACTTTTGTTCTTTAACCAACTGTTATTCCACAATTCCATGTTTAAAATAAGCTATTGAGACTGACCAGACGTGTCTTGTAAAAATAATCTACATATATAAAGAGCCAGGGTCCGTAACATCCACAATGACCGGAGGCTCCACCAAATGCCAGGCTGCTCGGCCTGCAGCTCAGGTGAGAGGGGACTTGTGGCAGTGGGGATGGGGGCAGGTAGCAGGGCCCAGTGGATGGTGGCCTGAACTCCCCACATATCCAGGGAGGCTGTGAGTGCTCCTGATGGCCCACTGGCACTGCTTCAGCTGGGCCTGCAGGCTCGACTTGGCCCCCTTCTCAGAAACACAGGCACCACCTCCAGGCCACATCCCCTCTTCCATCAGTCCCATTGCCCTGAGGCATCCTCCCAGAGCTGTTTCCAGGAAGATCCCGCCCTCGGAGCACACCTGGATCCTGAGGAGGTGGACAGCACTGCAGGCAACGTCTGGTGGCCTTTATTCTGCTACCACAGTATGAATCAGAAAGAATACAGTGAAAAGAGAGAACAGCAACAAACATTTAAATCTGGAAGGCGGATGAATGTGGTCTGTGCCTTAGCAGCCCAAGGACATTGCCCCTGAAGTGAACCCTAAGCCAGGAGTGAGAAAAGCAAAGGGGCACCACAGGTTACCCCCACCAAACCCCCAAAGGCGCCGTGTTAATGAACTAACTACCCCTGGAAATGGGAGCAAAGCTGGGGCCAAAAACAAGAGGATTGGTCTGCAAAGGGCTCTAATCCTCATATTTCCTTCTCCAGTCAGCACAGCTGGGCAACTGCCCCGCCCCCACCCCAACAAAGACAGAAGGTTCATTGTCCTGGGAGGATAAAACAGGGCCTCTGAACCCAGGACACAGCAGGACAGCTGGGAGGGCAGCCCTGTGACCCACCAGTGGCTTATTTGACTGCTCCATCCTGAATGTGGGAAGCCCGCCTCCTGTCCCATCACCTGGGGCCCCCTCCCCTCTGTCAACCAGACAGTGAGGTCTGGGCTAAACTCTCCAGACAGGACACTCCAGAATTTATTCCCTTCAATCTCTGACTATATTAACAATAAGTATTTTGTTACTGTTGTTTCATTTCCTGTTTGTTTTGTTTTCTTCTTCCTGCATATAGTTTTCTTCAAATTGTTTTCCCTATTTGTATTAGTTCTCTTTCAGAGTCTAACTCACCAATAAAAGAATATCTAAATAAGTTGGCATCAGAGATTTCCCAATGAAATAGCCCAAACCCAACTCTCTGTATTGAGCCCCTGAGTCAACCAGCCCTCATACCTTCCCACCCCCGCATAGGGCTACACAGCAGTTTGGTTCATAAACCCTTTTTTATATTTAAGCAATTGTAGGAAAATGCAAAGGTCTTAAGTGCTCAGTATAAAGGCTCTTGACATTGTATACACCTGAGCAACCCATACCTCACTCAAGATATAGCACATTTCCATCTTCCCAGGAAGTTTCATTTTGCCCGTCAACACCTCCCCAACCAAAGAGGCAACCACTATGCTGTTCAATCTCTTACACATGAGCAGATAACCAGAGGCCAACAATATTTGAGAAAAATCTCTAATTTAACAAAAACAAACAGAATTTTGAGCAAACAATATGCATTGGGTAAAAACTTAAAAACAAAACTATTATTACTATATTCAGACAGGAAAATACACTCAGTGGC
Source organism: Vespertilio murinus (assembly GCA_963924515.1). NCBI lineage: Eukaryota > Metazoa > Chordata > Mammalia > Chiroptera > Vespertilionidae > Vespertilio > Vespertilio murinus. The sequence goes on along the minus strand of OZ004707.1, from coordinate 117,952,233 downwards.
TGGATTATTATGATCTCTGAATGCATAATAATCTGGCCACTCAGTGTATAACCTATATAGTAAAAGGCTAATATGCAAATTGTCAGCTCAACCAGGAGTTCAACAAACAGTCAGGCCGGCTAACTGCCCATGTCCCCTCCCCTTGGCCAGGGTGGCTGGACCCCATGATGCACAAATTCATGCACCAGCCTCTAATAGATGTACATATGAACACTGACTGAGTGGCCAGATTATTATGCATTCAGAGATCATAATAATCTGGCCACTTAGTGTATATGGTACATGTGAAGTAAAAATAACATGCTGTTTTTTGGGAAAAACACTCTAAGAATGAACAAAATAAAACAAAACAGTTCTTAGACTTATATAATATCCTAGCAGAAATACAAACTCACTTAAAAGGGGTCAGCAGTACTGACTGGTGTGGCTCAGTTGGTTAGGCATTGTACCCTGCACCAGGAGATTGTCAGATTCTCTGTGGGCACATGTCCCAGTTGTGGGCCTATTGATCTCTCTCTCTCTCTCTCTCTCTCTCGCTAAAAATCAATAAACTATTCTTTAAAATAGTAAAATAAAACGGGTCAGCAAACTACAGCCTGCAAGCAAAATCCAGCTCCACCTACTTATTAAATAAAGTTTTATTGGAATACAACTACACTCTTTTGTTTTTTAATCTATATTGTTGAGAATATTACAGTGTCTCCTTTTTTCCCTTCCATTGCCCCCTCCACCATGTTCCTGCCCTGCCCTGACCCAGGCCTTTGCCACCCTAATGTCTGTGTTCATGGATAAAGCATATCTACACTAATAAAATAGAAACATGCAAATTGACCATCCCTTCACTACCCCCACCAGTCAATCAGGAGTGAGTATGCAAATTAACCCAATAAAGATGGCAGTTAATTTGCATACACAGGCACAGAGTGAAGACTGAAGACAGCTTAGAAGGAATCCAAGCACTGCAGAAGGGAGCTAAGTGGCAGAGAAGGGAGTAAAGCAGCAGAGAAGGTGAAGAGTGAGGCAGTGGAGACAGGAGGGAGCAAGGCAGCAGAGATGGGAGGGAGCAAGGCTGCAGAGAAGGGAGTGAAGCCCACCAAGGAAACCTTATTCTTACAGGAATTTTTCTGCAATGGGTCTCTAGTTTTAATAATAAAAGGCTAATATGAAAATGGTCTTTATACGTAATCAGCAGGAGGCTTCACCCCCGACCCAGTGGGGCTTGTCAGAGGATGTGAGGCTGTATCCTGTGTCCTCTGTCCAGTGGGGCTTGATGGGGTACCTGAGGCTGCAGCCCCCTCTTGACGGGGCTTGACGGGGGTGAAGCCAGCCTAGTCTGAGTCTTACCCAATGGAGATGGGGTCAGCCAGGTCTGGGTTTCATGTGATTTCAAGGTATATGTATGTGGGCGGGGACTTGACTCTGAGTCTCACAGTGCACCCAAGACTGACAGGAGGGAGATTTTCATATACAGTTTATTAATTTTCTTTCATCCCTGATACCTCTATTATAGAGAAAGGAAAAATAGGAATATTAAAATATTTCCTCTAATTAATTTCCTTTTAATGTGCATAGATTTCATGCACTGGTCCACTAGTTCTTATATAATAACTTCCTTGGTTGCACTATGTTGTATTGACAAGTAGATCTAATCAAAATATCTTTCACATCATTGGGCATGGAGAGCATGTTACAGAACTACGTCAACACTTTTTCCCACCATAGTATCACATGGAAGTTCTACAACTACACTTTGGCATCAGAATATCTGAGCTCAACTCCAACTCCCCTGCTTATTATCTGTGTGACTTTGCATAAGTTGCATATTTTCTGAAAGCCTACTGCCTCATTTGTGAAGTGAGATTAACATTTAGTTTATAAAGCTATTGGTGGTTTTAACAATACACCAATCTTATAACTACCTTCCTATAGTGCCTTTAGTAGAAAGATCAACACACAGGTACCAGTCACCAAGACATAAATTTGCTAAATATTTTACTAGATACACACAAAACAAAAATTTATACAACAAAAGATGGTAAATTCTGCCTCTTTTCCCCTGTAGATATATTCTCATCTCCTAGAATAGTGATGGGCACAAAAACTGTCCTGCCTGTTATAAGAAAGTGAGTGAATGAATGAATGTTTGAATATAGCTTGGGAAATATGCTCCATTCCTTTTTCTGGGTTGCTTTGACAGAATACCTATATTAAAGTTAAAATCCATTTAGTTTATGCTCTATATGTAAATATTAAAATATTAAAATTTACATAATCCTACCTAATAAAAGGGTAATATATAAATTAACCATCACTTTGCTACACCCACCACCCACGCCCACCAGCCAATCAGAGAGAGTATGCAAATAAACCCAACCAAGATGGCTGCAGCCACAGAGAGCAGGTGGGAGACTTGGGTTTCCCAGGCAATGGAGGAAGCCAAGCTTTATGCCTTCACTAGCCAGCCTAAGCCTCCACTCAAGGCTACCAAGTTTTAATTATAGAAGGTAAAGAAATCCAAATAGAAATGGTGGGAGCAAAAGAACAGGAGGTTAAGGTTGCCCTGGCAATGGAAGAAGCAAAGCTTTCTGCACACCCTGGCTGGCCCAGGCCTCCATTCCAGGCTACAAAGTTTCAATTGTAGAAGGTAAATAAATTCCAGATACCAGTGCCTCAACTTGAGTGGCCAGGGAGCATGGCTGGCCTGCAAACCACCACAGGCCCCTCGCTCAGGCCACCCCACTCCCTAAGGGAACCCCCACCCTGATCCAGGACACCCTTAAGGGCAAACCAGCCAGCCCTCACCCATGTACAGTCCTCTATCCTATCTAATAAGAGAGTAATATGCAGATTGACCATCACTCAAACACACAAGATGGCTGCCCTCATGTGGTCAAAGATCCTGACCCCATGTGGACACAAGATGGTCACCACAAGATGGCCAGCAGGGGAGGGCAGTTGGGAGGCACCAGGCCTGCAAGGGAGAGCAGTTGGAGGTGATCAACCCTGCAGGGTAGGGCAGTTAGGGTGACCAGGCCAGCTGAAGTAGGAAGTTGGGGATGACTGGGCCTGCAGGGGAGGGAAGTTGGAGGTGATCAATCCTGCAAGGGAGGGCAGTGAGGGGTGAGCAGGCTGGCAGAGGAGGGAAGTTGGGGCAAACAGGCTAGCAAGAGAGCAGTTAGACATCAATCAGGCTGGCATGGGAGTGGTTAGGGGGTGATCAGCCTGGCAGGCAGAAGTGGTTAAGGGCAATCAGGAAGGCAGGCAAGCGAGCAGTTGAGAGTCAGAAGTCCTGGATTGTGAAAGGGATGTCTGACTGCCTATTTGGACCCCATTCCAATGGGCCTAAACGAGCAGTGGGACATCCCTTGAGGGGTCCAAATTTCATACACCAGGCCTCTAGTGATATAATAATTGCCTACTTGTCTTATTTTTATTTAATACCAGAGGCCCAGTGCACAAAATTCATGGACTGAGGGGGATGTCCCTCAGCCCAGCCTGCCCCCTCTCACAGTCTGGGAGCCTTCAGGTGATGTCCTACTGACAGTTTGGCCTCCCTCTGCAGGAGGCAACTGGGATGACCAGGGAAAGGTACCATTCCCATCATCTCTCTGCTGCTGCCAGTGCTGTCAGCCACAGCCACCAAGGTGTATTTATCAACACACACCCCAGTCCCTTCACCATGAAAAAATGACAGCTTTCTTTAGGCACTTTCAAGATGTCTCTTATAGGATATGACATTTCTTTCTTTCTTTCTTCTTTACCCTCACCTGATGATATTTTTCCATTGATTTTTAGAAAGCATGGAAGAGAGAGGGAAAGACAGAGAAAAACATCAATGTGAGAGGGACACTTCGATTGGTTGTCTCCTGCATGAGCCCTGATCTGGGCCCCAGCCAAGGAAGAGCCTGCAACCTAGGTACATGCCCTTGACCAGAATTGAACCAGGACCCTGTGGTCAGCAGGCTGAGGCATTATCCTCTGAGCCAAACCGGCTAGGGAAGGATATGACATTTCTTAGCCCTCCAGCAGTGGACCTCCATTTTTTCTTCCATGAGTGAGGTGGAAAAACCATAGATCATCTTCCTAGATTCTTGTTTTCCAAGTTACCTAGAACGTTACAAGTGGGGTACCGGGAGCTTAGCCAAAGAGCAGTCCAAAAAGGTGTTTCCTCTGTAGCTCATGCACAGAGGTGGAACTGTTGGCACACAGCAGTTAGCAAACAAGCCCCTTTCACGCCCCCCCCCCCACCTCTGCTCTTCAGGCCTGCTCAAAACTGCCATGGCTGGTGCTGGCAGGACTCCCCACTACCCCCTCTGTCTCCCTGCTCCGGGCCTGCTCATCCATGGCTTGCCTAACCTCACACACAGTCCCCTCCTGCCCACCTGTGTGTGCAGCCTCCTCCTGAGTAGTCGTGACTTTATGACATCACAGACAATTTGCATATTACTTTTTTAGATATATTATATTTTTAAAATTTGGCCTTTTTTATACATGATTCATATATGTCACAGATAGATAATATTCTATCATATAAAACATCTAAGTTTGTACATTCTACTGAAGATATATAATGAGATTATGTCTAAATTTTCTCTATTATAAAGAATATTATTATGAACATGCTTGTATATATATCTTTGTGCACATGGTATATTTTCTAAAGGGTAATAAATTTTTGTTCTCAGTTTTACTGCAAATTAAGTAAAATTAATAAGGCATATCACAATGACTTATATTTTTAATGCCATGTTAAAGAAAACTTCAATTTTCCAATGCCATAAAGATATGATCCTATAAAAGCACAGCAGTAATATGTTTTTACTACTAATTTAACAATCTGAAAATAAATCATATTTCTGTTACTTTAATTTGCACTATTTAACTATTACTAAAGTTAGGTAGCTATTTACAAAATTGTTGGCTTTTTGAATTGTTCCCAAAGCTTATTTATAGTTGCCCTTTTATTACATATCATATATTTCTTGTCAATTTTTAAAAGCCTGTTGTATAACATATGCATTAATTCTTTCACTGTCACCTATATTGCTAATATTTATCCATAGTTTCATTTATATATGGATTTTGTGATCATGCTTTTTGACATGTTGGATTTTAAAATTATAATATGGTCAATATTTCTATCTTTCCTCTTAATGGAATCTGAATTTTCAGTCTTTGTTAGAAAGGTTTTTCCTATTCTTATATGTTGCATATTATCATCTATATTTTCTACAGTATTATAATAACTTTATTTTTGACATTTAACTACTTGGTTCATCTACATTTTATCATTTTGTGTAGCAAATGAGTTCAATTTTTCTTCTTTCAGATAGCTTGTTATGTTGGCACAATTTATTAAGCAACCCATCTCTTTCCTACTGAATTATACTATTACCTTTGTAAAGTGCTCATTTCTATTATAAATGTAAGGATAAAGTGTGAATAGAACTCTGATGCCAAATCAATACTGCTCAAACTACCCTGTGGGTCACTTATGGCTGCCACAACCTAGAGCAAGCATGTCAAACTCAAAGGCTAACATGGGCCAAATAAATAAGGTTTAAGTTTATATGGGCTGCAAAAAAAAATGAAAGCTTTAATTTTCATAGAAACATAGGTTTATTTCAATAGAGAGATGCTGAATACAAAGGGCTGAAATGAATGAGTAATCATTGATATAAAATAACTAGAGGCCTGGTGCATGAAATTCCCTGCAGGCCTGGGTCCCTCCCAACTGCCCTTCCCTGCGGGCTTAGTCGCTCTCAACTTCCCTCCTCTGCTGGCTTAGTCACCCCTAACTGCCCTCCCCTGGAGGATTGATCATCCCCAACTGCTCTCCCTTGCAGGCCTGGTGCCTCCCAACTGCCCTCCCCTGCTAGCCATCTTGTGGTGGCCATCTTGTGTCCACATGGGGGTCAGGATCTTTGACCACATGAAGGCAGCCATCTTGTGTATTGGAGTGATGGTTAATTTGCATATTACTCTCTTATTAGATAGGATAGAGGCCTGGTGCATGGGTAGGGGCCGGCTGGTTTGCCCTGAAGTGTGTCCTGGATCAGGCTGGTGGTTCCCTTGGGGTGTGGGGTGGCCTGGGTGAGGGGCCTGTGGTGGTTTTGCAGGCCGGCCACATCCCCCAGTGACCAAAGAGGAGGCCCTGATATCTGGGATTTATTTATATTCTATAATTGAAACTTTGTAGCCTTGAGGGGAGCCAATGCTCCTGCTCACTCTGTGGCCGCAGCCATTTTTGTTGGGATTTATTTATCTTTTATAATTGAAACTTTATAGCCTTGAGCAGAGGCCTGGGCTGGCCAGGGCAGGCAGAAAGCTTGGCTTTCTCCATTGCCAGGGAAACCCAAGCTTCCTGCTTTCTCTGTGGCCGCAGCCATCTTGGTTGGGTTAATTTGCATACTCACTCCTGGTTGGCTAATGGGCGTCACCTATGGGTTTGGTGGAGGTATGGTAAATTTGCATATTATGCTTTTATTAGATAGGTGGAATTATAGCACATTTGAAGAAACACATTAAATAGTCTAGATGCATTAGTTCACAGATATTGATGGCCATATATGAGCATGCCTCTTCACTATAGAAATTACTTTCTGGTTTCCTGTATTTAAATTACTGCATTAAGTGGGCTTGGTAAAATAAGAAAGATGAATATGATGGTATGAGCAAGTGTTGTGTTTATGTTTAATGTAAACATAGTTTTATGTTAAATGTACTCTATATGAATTATACAGTGACAATCCAGCTGTAAGATGTTCTTTTTTAAAAATTGCACTCAATTAAGCAGAATACCTCACTCCTCAAAGTTCAAATGTTTTGAAACAAGGGACAGAGGGGAATGTTTTCAGACAACCTTTCTTCTGGTCAGATAAGGATAGATAACAAAACTTTCCATTTAAAAGTATGTCTGACTAATAAGCAGCTTCTTTTAATTTCCCATTAAAATGTAAATGAAGACTTAAAATTAAAATAAAATATAACAAATAGAAGACTAAGACATACTTGGACATTGTCAGATTCTAGGAGTAAGCCCACTAAGTGCAACATCCATAAAAATGAAATTAATATATCAGAGATGTCACACTTTCTGTGACATAAAAATATGAGACATCCTAATAGATGTCTTCCCCTTTTCAAAATTTTGTTCCTGATCAGAGTTCTTGGGTTTGTGCCAAAGAAAATATTGGGCTGCTGCCCCTCTGTTGTGTAAATACTGCTTTTTCAGATACTAAAATATATCATCCATCCAGAGTGGAGATCAGTCTATGCTTTATTATGGGACTTGGATCCATGGAAAACAACACACTAAAAAGCAAATGGAATTGATAACATCACTTGGCAGCCATGGTAGTGTCATTTCAACAATTAAATACATTTATTGAAAAAAGCCACATAGTCTTCACTTCCACATTCACCCTTTTCCAAAAGAAAGCTGCTGGAATGAAGACAGAAGAAAACTGAGGAAGGAAGAAAGGAAGGAAGGAAGGAAGGAAGGAAGGAAGGAAGGAAGGAAGGAAGGAAGGAAGGAAGGAAGGAAAGGAGGGAGGGAGGGAGGGAGGAAGGAAAGAAGGGGAAAAAGAAGAAATAAAAGAATTGTAAGTATAATGCAAAAATTCTGTATAATTGATTATCTATAATAATAAAAGCATAATATGTTTTTTTGCATGAATCTGTCTAATTTTCCCAACATCATTTATTGAATAGACTTTCTTTATCACATTGTATATTCTTGTCTCCTTTGTCATAGATTAGTTGACCATCCATTTATTTCTAGGCTCTCTGTTCTGTTCCATTGATCTGTCTGTTTGCTTTTTATGCTGGTACCATGCCATTTCGATTACTATACCCTTATAGTTTTGAGAGAAGTTAGCTTGAAATGCAGGCAGATAGGGCAGGGATCCAGTCGGAAACAAAGGCAGGTAGAACATAGGCATGGGAAGACAGGGTAGTTTGAGCAAGTCTAACCACAGGAACCAACCAAGCAGAAATAATAAATATTTCTGGACTCAAAGAGGGAGGCATGGGAAACCAGAGAGGGCCTGCATTCACAAGGTGTATGAACGCATAGGAACAGAGAAAGAACACATAGAAACAGGGAAGGTTCAGGTTCGTTGCTGGGCAAGAACAATTGAAGGAATCAATCAGGTGACAATGTGGATAGATATAGAAACAGGCTATCCCCCTGGACTATAAGGCTTTAACAAGCAGCCCACTATTGGGTCCCCTCTCCAGGGAGTCTGAATCTGCATGTGATACATTTTCCACACTCTTACTTAAGTCTTCTGGTCTGAAGAGCTCATTCTTTGGGGTTGCAAGACAAGGCTCTGGGAAAACACTTCATTTCAGGTTGATTATCAAGCTTGATACCTTCAACTTTGTTTTCTCTTAATAGTTCTTTGCTATTTTGGGTCCTTTGTGGTTCCCAAAATTTCAGGATTATTTATTGTAGTTCGGTGAAAAATCCCATTGATATTTTGATAGGAATTGTATTGCACTTATAGTTTGCATTGGGTAGTATGAACCTGTTAACCGTGTTCATTCGTCCTATCCACGAGCATAGCATACGCTTCCATTTATTTGATTATTTAACTTCTTTCTTCAATGTCTTCTAATTTTATAGTATAGGTCTTTTACCTCCTTGGTTAAATATATTTCTAGGTGTGTGTTTTTAATGCAATTGTAAGTGGGATTGTTTTTTTTTTTTAATTTCTCTTCCTGATAGTTTTTTTGGTGTATTGCAAATTGGTGCAGTTGATATGAAAATAGTATTTTAATATGGAAAAGAATATTTTTTCCTCAAAAAATTAAATTACCTTCTGACCCAGCATTTTCATTTTTGGTATTTATGAAAATAAATCCAAAACACTAATTCAAAAAAGTTAGATGCATCTCTGTCTTTATTGTAGCATTATGTAAAATAACCAAAATATGAAAATAATTTGAGTGCTCATTGAGAAGAATGTATACAGACATGGTACATACATACAGTGAAATATTACTTGACGATTGGAAAGAATGAAATCTTGCCATTTGTGACAACATGGGTCAGCCCAGAAGGTATTATGCTAAGTGAAATAAGTCAGGTAGTGAAAGATAAATACCATATGAGCTCACTTATATTTTGAATCTAAATAACAATATAAACAAACCATAAATAGACTTAAGAGAACAAGCTTGAGGGTTGCTATTTGGGAGATTGGGTGAGAAAGGTAAAGTGAATTAGAAATACAATTGGTATTTACAAAATAGTCTTGAGGATGTAATATATGGCATAGATAATATAGTTAATATTCTACTAACTATGTATGGTACCACGTGGGTACTGGACTTTTGGGGGGGACATTTCTTAAACTAGTTGAATATCCACCAATATGCTTTACACATGAAATAAATATTAAATATTAACTGTAATTGAAATAAATAAATGAAGAGTACTTTTGTGATACATACTTAATTTCTTTATAGAAAAACAATCAATTTTTTTCTTTCACAATTTAATCTAAAATTTGAAAGAAATTTTAGAAATAAAAAGCTTTTTAAAAGTAAAAACATTTCAAATAAGATATGTGTAGCCGAAATTGGTTTGGCTGAGTGGATAGAGTGTGGGCCTGCAGACTGAAAGGTCCCAAGTTCAATTCCAGTCAAGGTCATGTACCTTGGTTGTGGACACATTCCCAGTAGGGGGCGTGCAAGAGGCAGCTGATGGATGATTCTCTCTTATAGATGTTTCTAATTCTCTCTATCCCTCTCTCTTCCTCTCTGTGAAAAAATCAATCAAATATATTTTCTAAAAAAGATATATGTAGTTATCCTTATCAGTGTAACAGTGGTGATTCTAGAGTCAAAATTACTGTTTTTTGGATCATTCTCACTCACCCATACATTCCTATAACACATGCCATCCTGGAGTAACTTGAACACCACTGAGTATGAAGTTTAAAAGTTGCTCCAGCTTCAAAATCTGCATGTCGTTATATGTACTGGTAAGGATAGATGCCGAAACCTTTTGTGGTGGGGGTTCAGGATCTGAGGGAGGGGCCGATGCACAAATTAAAACACTAGACAAGAAATATGAATTCAGAAGGCTTGGGGGCCAGGTGGAGACCTCTCTCTTGGAGAGGCACGCTGAAACTGGCCTTGTCCGCTTTTTATTAATTTTAGATATTCATCTTGCCCTCAGTAAAGCACAGCAAACAGGTTCTAGACAGACCGTCTCTAAGGTCAATAAAGATCAGTAAAGATCAGTAAGGTTCAGTAAATATTTACTTTGAGGGTTAGGTCAGGAAATCGCTTGGAACCACCACTGTGTCAAGAGAACAATGGTGCATGGCATTAGCCCTGCCAACACCCAAGGTCCATCAGCCTTCCACTTCCCTTGGCACACTCTCATGATAGTATCAGCAATGGATGGCTTCCCACAGGTAGGTAACCTAATAATTTGTCAGAAGTACCTGATGAAGACAAAACTATAATCTGCAAATATACAAGGTGTTTTAAAAAAATGTACACACTTTTGAATAGTTATTAATCCCAAGTGGTTAAATCTGAAAAGAAAGAAACTTAAATTGAGCTATCAGTTATTAAGTATTTACACACTTTGAGATACCTATAATTATTAGAAAAACATTTCCCCAAATGCACTTTTTTTCTTCCACTTAAGAATAAATAGGAAATAGCAAACATTGAAAATATGTTTATTCCCACAGGAATAAAATTAGATAAAAGGATGGGATAAAATCCATCCAGGTATAAATATGGAATAAAATATTTTCCCTCAAATCTCATCTGATTGGTCAACAATAAATCCACCCCATTCATTCCCACATTAAATTTGGCTTTATGGTGGAGCATTTAGTCAGATCAGTGTTCTGACTGTACATTTCCCCCACAAAAGCAGATTTTAAGACTCCAAATGACTTTCAGATCCCTGAATCTACTGCCAGCTGTTGCATTGCAAGTTTAGTTTTTGGTTATGGAAGGCATTTCTGTGTGCTCCCATTTTATTCCTTGGCACATCTTTTTAACAGGTGCTCCATAGTAAAAGGGGCTAAGCATTATGAGGCATTACAGGTGCTAGAGAAAAGATGGTTGAAATAAAACTAACTTTTTAAAATTGGAATAAAGTTGCTTCTTGGCAGCTATGCTGTTTTAGCTATGATTTAATCAATCTATGCTTTCAAGCCTTCGGTTGCTATAACAGTTGATTTAGAATGGCTGTTTGGCTTTAGTTTCCACACAATTATGTCATCACTTGAGTGGAGAATAGAGGCTATCCTCATGTTATTTACACAAAATAGCATTGGTTCTACCATTGCTAAACCTAAAGCTAACTGAAAGCTTTTTTAGCAAATCACATAAAAGAATTTATGGGCTATTTGTTCCAAATAAAATACTGACAAAGGAATTCATAATAGAATTTAAAAAATAATAATTTGGGTAAATTAAATATTTTTTGTAATATGAGAAAATTATGACAGTCACTGAAGTATTTGGACAGAAAATCACTGCGTAGAGTTTTCTTTGCCCATGTCGAACTTGTAAATTTGAGTTTTCAAAGCTCCAGGCCACTTTCCATGTAACAAAGCACTGCAGAAGGAGCTAAAGGAAGGTTCATAAAGGACACCTGGCTTATTCAGAGCATTGAGTTTTCAAAGTGAATTATTTTAAAAATTATCTTTATTGTGAAAGTATTACAGATGTTCGTTCCCTTTTTTACCTGCTCATCCCCACTCTTACCCCCTCCCTAGACCTTCCCTGGTCTACTCATATATGCATGTAAATTCACTGGTTAACCTCTTACCACCTTACCCCCTATGCCCCTTAAATACCCTGATCTGTTGCATGCTTCATTCTCTCTGAATCTATTTTGTTCCTCAATTTATTTTGTACATTAAATTCCACATATAAGTGAGATCATGTGATACTTGTCTTTCTCTGACTGGCTTATTTTACTTTGTATAATACTCTCCATGTTTTGTCTCAAAGGGTAAAAGATCCTTCTGTTCTATAGCTGAATACTAGTATTCCATTGTGTAAATGTAATACCGTGGGTTTTTTTTTCTTTAGTGATTAAGGTATTACATATGTGTCCTTAGACCCCCTTACCTCCCCACCCTCTCTCATGCCCTCACCCTCCTGTTGTCCGTGTCCATTGGTTAGGCTTATTGAAAGAGCAGAACTTCCCTTTTTGTTGAAGAGCCAGCCCTATGTGCACTTAGTAGTTATCTCGATGCTGGCCTTGAAAACAACACAGTTCTATTCAATTGAAAAATGCACCTGGCATGGCATTGAGATTATGGGCATATCTAGTCTCTGGCCTACAAGGTCATATAGCTGAGTTTATCTTCAAACAGGCTAGAAAAGGCTAAAAAGCAAACATTTTTAAATAGCAGTTTTTTTTACAAAATAGTTCCAGTTGCCTAACCAACCCTTAAATCAGCCAATAGGAATGCAGAAGGCCAAATAAGCTAACCGCATCCAGCCACCTGTGTAACTGGACCCTGGCCCTCACCCCACCACCCAACCCTAAACCCTATAAAGAAGCTGTACTCTTAGAACTCAGGGCTTTTTGCATCCTGCCGCTGTGTCGGTAGAGGCGGAGAGGCCGGGCTGGAGCTTGAATAAAGGCTCTTTGCTTTTGCATCAGACATGCTCCCTGTGGTCTTTGGGGATCTTGAAATCTGGGCATAACACTTATATGCATGAAAACAAGTCCTTTGGTTGATCTCTCCTCTTTACCCCCACCCTTCCCTACCTTCCCTCTGAGGTCTGATGCTTCTCTGTCTCCGGATCTATTTTTGTTCATCCGATTATGTTGATCATTATATGAGATCATGTGAAACTTATCTTTCTCAGACTGGCTTATTTCACTTAGCATAATGCTCTTCAGGTCCATCCATGCTGTTGCATATGGTAGGAGTTCCTTTTTACAGCAGTGTAATATTCCATGCTGAAGATGTACCACAGTTTTGTAGTACACTCATCTGCTGATGGGCACTTAAGCTGTTTCCAAATATTAGCTATTCTAAATTGTGCTGCTATGAACATAGAGGTGCATATATCCTTTCTGACTGGTGTTTCTAGTTTCTTGGGATATATTCTAGAAGTGAGATCACTGGGTCAAATGGGAGTTCCATTTTTTTTTAAATTTTTTTTTAGGAAACTTCATACTGTTCTCCACAATGGCTGCACCAGGTTGCATTTCCATCAGCAGTGCAGAAGGGTTTCTTTTTCTCTGCATTTTTGCCAGCACTTGTCATTTGTTGATTTATGATGATAGCCATTTTGACAGGTATGAGATGGTACCTTATTGTCATTTTGATTTGTATCTTTCAGATGATTAGTGGCTTTGAGCACTTTTTCATATGTCTTTTGGCCTTCCTATGTCCTCTTTAGAAAAGTACCTATTTAGGTCCATTGTCCATTTCTTGATTGGGCTGTTTATCTTCGTTTTGTTATGTTATATGAGTTCCCTATAAATGTTGAAGACTAAACCCTTATTGCTGATAACATTGGTATATATGTTTTCCCATGCAGTAGGCTTTCTTGTTGTAACACAGGTTTTTAATCTACTTATCTATTGATGAACACTGGGCTGTTTCTAGATCTTAGCTATGGTGAGGATGTGGAGAAAAAAAGGTACCCAAGTATACTGCTGGTGGGAATGCACACTGGTACAACCACCATGGAAAATAGTGTGGAATTTCCTCAAAATGTTAAAAATAGAATTGCCATTTGAGTGATCCTACTTCTAGGAATATAGACTAAGAAGCTAGAAAGAATATATGAACATATGCATATGTTCATAAGAGTATTATTTACAATAGTTAAGATCAAGATGGATTTTTAATTAGAATCACTCTATTCATCTATGAGGGGCAATCATGGTTGGCCATAAAAGTTAGATTTTATGGTAGAAACATTTTTTTCTTAAACAATTAATTATAACATCTTTTGAGGCATAAATGAATAAAAATGTATTTCATTTATGGTTTTTCTTTTATTTTTTTCATTTAATTTTAATAAAGGTAAATATTTAATAGAGAAAATTAGCCAATTCATTATTATCTTAATTCAAAATTAGAAATATTTTTCTTAACTTTACTATAAAATAAAATTCTTGCGATGGCAAACGTAATTTTTATGATTCACCTGAACCTACTGCTTTTCCCCCCTTCTCTGGCCACTCCTTCCCATATATCCTTTACTTAAGCACTTTCTCAACAAATTTGTTCAAATTACTTTCTATGTTAAAACCCTCAGAGTACTGATCCTTACCTAATGATTTCAGCTCATTCTTTCAATATTATTTAGATATATCTTTTGTCTTGAAATCTCCCTGAGGATACCCTTTCCCCCCTCTACCCTTACCTCATTGCATCCTGAATAGGTGTATATTGACTGATACTCCTATCCACGCTTCAGTTTCACTTTCTGATTTGTTTTCATCTGAATTTATCTAACTTGCCATATTAATTGTAATTACCTCTTTACTCATTGTTTTCTCATAAGAATCCTAGAATTCCTTGGAGAAAGAACTGTATTTTATTAAACTTTGAATTCCTACTACCTGTCTTATGCGCACAGATTAAGTCATTAATTGCTTTAATGGTTGCCCCAAATAGCTTATTTTACTTTGAACCCTAGTGACCCTATAATAGAGGAATTTGTTAATGGTTTTCAAACCTACACAGAGAAAGACAAACATTCTTACCTTTAATATCCTTGTCTTCCGTGTCCTTGTTTGATAGCTGCCAATGCAAGACTGAAAGGGCACATGAGTATGGGCAGAGGCTCTATTGTCACTTCAGGGTAGAGAATAATAGGGAGATTTTTTGAGCTTTAAGGGTACCTGTGAGTGTGTGTTTATTATATGATTTTATTTAAATATAAAATCTAAAATAAACAACAACAAATGAACAAACAAAGCAAAATAAAAAACAGACTCATAGAAATAGAGAGTGCAAGGATGGTTACCAGAAGGGAGAAGTGTAGGCAGATGGATGAAAAAAATGAAGAAGAATACAGTCAATAACACTGTGATGAGTTAACATGTGGTAACAGATAATTATTAGAATTAATGGGATGGTCACATTGTAAGGTATAAAAATATTAAATAACTATATTGTACACCTGAAATTAATATGACTAATATAATATTGCATACCAACTACATTTGAACAAAAATAAATAAAGCTAAGATAAAAAAAATAAAAAATTCCCTAAATAAAAACAAACAAAACAAAACAATTGTTTGCTGAATAAATGTATAAATAAAAGTGTATGTACTGACTCCAATCACTGCCATACCCAGGTTGTCTGTACAAGAGACAATACATCCTTACATTCATTTTGTCTGCTTATACAAACCGATCTGCCCTACATGTGCTTGAAAAGAGATAAATTGTAAGATTCTTCTAATAGTACAAGATCATCAATGATGCATGGATGGTTTCTGCATTTAGGGCTTAACTTTAAAAGAAGAAGTAAATTATTCTGCACAAAATGCACATTTTATGTGAATAAGCACAAATTGTAATTAGGAGCTGGTAGCACTTGGGGAATACAGAAAACGGAGAAGATGGGAGACATGAGAGAAGAGATAAACTAGGAAGACTGTCAAGTTAGAGCCCAGGGACCCTCGCTGATTTGGATCAGTGGGTAGAGCCTCAGCACAGGACTGAAGGGTCCTGGTTTGATTCTGGCCAAAGGCACATACTTCCTGGCCCTGGTTGAGCTCCTTCTCAACACAATTGATGTGTCTCCCTGACATCGATGCTTCTCTCTCTCTTCATCTCCCTTCTACTCTAAATAAATAAATAAATAAATGGGAAAATATCCTCGGTTAAAGACTGACAAAACAAAACAAAAAAGTTAGAGCCTATGGGTAAAAGTGTCTCAGAATTTCAGTCGATGGGGTAACCAAATGTTGTTTAAGAATGGTCATGTCTACTTTTAATTATAAGTTAGCACTGCTGTGACATGAACCCCTCCATTAATCCAAAACCTTAAGGCCATCTGAAAATACAAATGTTTTCTAAAGGTTTTTGCTTTTTGCTGTTTTGTGTAAACAAGGAAATCTGGGCTGAGTTTCCAATTAAGACACAGAAAGGAGACAGGAACAGCCTCAGGAGATGAAACACAGGGATTTTTAGCAACAACAGAAACTTTCGAGCTGAAGATGCCCTGTGAATTCACTAAAACATGGGGAATGTCTCTGGACAGGGATGCAGGGAGGATGCTGAGATTTACGTGTGTGTGTGCACTCGTGCACTTGTGTTTGTGTCTATGTAAAGGAACTGCACAATTTTAGCTGTGCTGACTTCTAAGATATACATAATGCAATCAATGCAATTGTATTTAATCACTAAATTAACATAAAAACTATGTATTACCCTATCATAGTATATTCTCAAAGATACCAAAATATTAGTAATATTAGCAGCTAAATTTACCTATCTACAAAATAATAATTAGAGAAAGACCTTTAAGATATTTTAAATATTACAAATATGAAGTTCCAGCTTTAAGAAATAATTGACAGCCGAAACCAGTTTGGCTCAGTGGATAGAGCATCGGTCTGCAGACTGAAAGGTCCCAGGTTTGATTCCGGTCAAGGGCATGTACCGTATTTGCCGGCGTATAAGACAATTTTTTGACCCTGAAAAATAGGTATTTGCCGGCGTATAAGACGACTGGGCGTATAAGGCGACTCCCTAACATTTCCACTAAAAATACAGAGTTTGTTATATACTCGCCGTATAAGACTACCCCCCACTTGGAGGCATATTTTTCAGGGCCAAAAAATCGTCTTATATGCCGGCAAATACGGTACATTGGTTTCTGGCACATCCCCTGCACGGGGTGTGCAGGAGGCAGCTGGTCGATGTTTCTCTCTCAATGACGTTTCTAGCTCTTTCCCTCTTCCTTTCTCTCTGTGGAAAATCAATAAAATATATTAAAAAATAATTGAGCTGAAACCGGTTTGGCTCAGTGGTAGAGCCTAGGCCTGCGGACTGAAAGGTCCCGGGTTTGATTCCGGTCAAGGGCATGTACATTGGTTGCAGGCACATCCCCGGTAGGGGGTGTGCAAGAGGCGGCTGGTCGATGTTTCTCTCTCATCCACGTTTCTAGCTCTCTATCTCTCTCCCTTCCTCTCTGTGAAATATCAATAAAATATATGTTAAAAAAATAGGCCCCTCCGAACAAAGCTAAGAGCAAACTAAACTTTTTTCCCCTAAAGATAAAAAACAAAATCATTCTGCTACATAAAGTTTTAAAAAGTAACAAGAATATTAATTTTTAATTGTACCATCCTTTTTAAAGTAATTTGCATCAGACTTATAGATTTATTTGTACATAGTTTAATCACCTTTAAAGATGTTGAGTTTTAATGTATGGTGTACTATATTTTATTTATACATTAGAGGCCCAGTGCATGAAAATTCATGTACTAGTGGGAGGGAGGGCCCTCAATCCCTCTCACAATCCAGGAGCCCTCAGGGGCGGGAGGCAACCCAATGATCAGGGGAAGGTAGCGCCCCATCACACCTCTGCTGCTGCCACTGCTGGCAGCACAAGCCTCGGCCAGCCCTGGTTACCTGAGCCTCAGGCAGCCCTGGATGGCTGGCCAGCAGCCATCAGAGGCTTGCCTGTGCCTCTGGCCAGCCCTTGACAGCTGGGGATGCTGCGGGGATTGGGGGACTCCAGAGGCAGGCACATGAGGCAGGCCCAACCTGGCTGTGTGCCTGCCACCCCAGCAGGGCTGAGAAGATTGGGCACCACCATCTTTGAGGGTGTAGCAGTCAATTAGCATATTCCCTCCTTATTGGCTGTGGGTGCCACCATCTTTGCGGTGGCATGAGGGTCAATTAGCATATTCCCTCTTTATTAGATAGGATACTTTAAAATAAACCTCTATGCCTTGTGACAGAAGAGTTTTTTTTTTTTTTTAGACACATTCTACTTTAACTTTATTTATGAAATAAATGTGGTCCATTTTTGGCATAGTTATATAACAGATTGGCAAATTTTTATATAAAAATAGTGACTATTTAAAAATCACTTTAATAAGTATGGAATTCAGAAGAAAACAACCACAGTGGTTCTTACATAGGACAAAGATCCCATAAAACATTAAACAGGAGAACAAATGCCATTTAAAATATGGACTATGTTGTAGTGCATTGCTTTTCTTGTAACAGTTTCTGTTAGGTGCATGTTATTTGACCTGTTCATGATGTGTCAAGATGAATTATGTTATAGTGGCACTCTTCTGAGAATGCATAATTTGAGAATGTTTATGTCACTTAACATCAGTGCTAAGCCTAAGAGTTTTCATATTACAGTTTATGGGACCTGGATTTTCTCCAGATCTCTTGAACTCTCTCATGCTAATGAGATCACATTTTGCCAAGTAACTTGTCAATGTACAACATAAGCTATTAAATAAACTGTGAAATATAGATAGATGCTAGATGTTAGATAGATGATATATGATAGATTAGAGAGATAGATGATAGATAGATAGATAGATAGATAGATAGAAATAGAGTCACCAAGGTTCACCTTCAAATAATTTATACACCAGCCCCTTCACTAGTAGCCTATCCCATTTATTTTTTCACTTTAATCAATGGCACAGCAGTGGAGTTAACAGTTCATTAACATTCTAATCACCATGATGTCTTGCAGCTATTGTTGATACACATAATGATGTGATTAGTCTTTAAAATCTATGTATTATTCTCAATAAGAAAAGTGCTTTAATTTACACTCAGGGAAAATAGACTTATCATAATAATATCTATCTCTGACCTGGTTAAAATTCCCCATTAAGGCACATATATACTAAGATATTTAAATTAGGTATGTCATTAATAGGGATTTAGTCCCTTTTCCCTCCCCCAGCCTCATCTTCTGTTTCAATTGCTAGAGCTATATAACAAATTATCTTAAACCTAAAGACATAAAACAACCACGTTATAGGCATATTACCTTGTGAATATAGTTAAGATTCTTATAGTCATCAACAGTGTGATACTACACATAGCAGCCACTGTGGACCGGACACTGTGCTAGGAGCTGCTGGGAGCTCTGGAATGGAATGATGAGGTGATCTGCAATGCGAACTCTTACAAGACATGTGTGGGGTTAGATGAGGTAAGCTACAGAGAAAATGGGAAACAGTGTCAATTGGGCAGGACCTGACAAGGAGAGCCCGACTAACCCTGTTGTATCAGATGTTGTCTCACAAGATTCTAAAGTGTCAAAGAAGGAAATCATTACCAGGTCCTTCTTGTCATTATAATCAGTTAGGAATTTGCAAGTTATACATTGTACTTACAAAGTAGATCATACTTTGCTATTACATGCAAATTCTAGTATTGATTTAAAAAATCTTATTTTCCTAACATTTTGTTTTTTAAAATACAGAATTAAGAAAATTTTGCCTTGGTTGGATGGCTCAGTTTTGCCCTCCGTGGGTGGCTCAGTTGGTTGGAGCACCATCCAAATGCACTAAAAGATGTGGGATTGATTCCTAGTCAGGCACACACCTAGGTTGCAGGTTGGTCCCTGGTCAGGGAGGCAACTGATCGGTGTTTCTCTCATCTCTCTTCTCTCTCTCTCTCTCTCTCTCTCTCTCTCTCTCAAATCAATAAACATACCTTTAGGTCAGGGAGAAAAAAGAAAACAATTTTTTTTTTTAATTTGTGAAAGAAAGACAGAGAGAGAGAGAGAAAGATTCATATTCCTTATGCATTCATTGGTTGCTTCTAGTATTTTCCCTGATGGGGATCAAATCTGTAACCTTAGCATATTGGATGACATTCCAATCAACTGAGCTACCTGACCAGGGCAGAATTAAATTTTTAAAGAGTTTTTCTTTTTGTTTGTTTGTTTGTTTTTTAGAAATATGGTTTGGTAAAGATTCATGACTATTTAGGCATTCTCATTTTTGTGACAAGCTGTGGTATCCCAGGAAATATGCTGTCCCTGGTTTGTACTTTGTAACTCATTCTGGTAAGTAAACTGCTCATTTCTGTCTAACACCCGTGAGCAGTTCACCAAGCTGCATATTTTAATTTTGATATACTTTTAAAACTAAAAGTTAAAACTACCTGGAATTTTTCTTTCAACTTAACAATAATATGATTTTTCACTGTAAAATTTGATAAAACTATTTCAGCATTGCTAAGTTTTTGTCTTCTGGGACATAATGTATTATAAATTTGAAACAATAGCTCATATAATTAGATGTACACAAGTCATGTAAAGGGGAGTTTTTAAAACTATGATTTCTTTTGGGTTTGGACAGCAAATATACAAATTCAGTCTCTACATTTAACATAGCCACAAAATCTTTGACTGTAGCAATTTTCTTTAAATACAACTTAACATCTTTCAGTCAGATTTTTTTGTTTTGTTTTGGTTTGCAGAAATCAGTCTTATTCCATAAAATACAAGTAAAGTAGAGGGTTGTTGTAAAGATTTAAGTAAGATAATGGGATAGCACTCTCATAAAAATACAAGCACTCCAGGCCATAGCATATTGAACTACAGCTTAATTTGGGTTTGAAGATATTTTAACCCTGGGCTCCCAAAACAGAGAACAATAGATTGAGAGACTTAACCAACAGAAATGTATTTCTCACAATTCTGGAGTTTTTTTGTTTTTCCCTTCTTTTTTAAAATATATTTCATTGGTTCAGAGAGGAAGGGAGAGGGAGAGATAGAAACATCAATAATGATAGAGAACCATTGATAGGCTGCCTTCTACATGTCCCCTACTGGGGATTAAGCTCACAACCAGGCATGTGCCCTTGACCGGAATCAAACCCAGGATCCTTCAGTCCACGGGCTGATGCTTTATCCACTGAGCCAAACGAGCTAGGGTGATTCTGGAGTCTTGAAGTCCAAGATCAGGGAGACAGCAGATAAAATGAATTGTGATGATCCTCTTCCTGGTTTGCAAATGGCCAGCCATCTTGTCTCTGAGTTCTATGGCAGAACAAGCTCTGACCTCATTCTCTCCCTATAGGGACACTAATGACATCATGGGGGCCTGACTCTGATGACCACATCTAAATCTAACTTCCCCCCATATCCCACCATACTGGAAGTTAGGACTTCAACATATGAGTTTGGGGCCATAACATTATTCACTTCACTTATTGTGGTTTTTTTTTGTTTGTTTGTTTGGTTGTTTTTTTACAAATTAAAAGTTTGGTGTGTAGCAAGTCTATTAGCACCGGTTTGTGTGTGTGTGTGTGTGTGTGTGTGTGTGTGTGTGTGTGTGTGTGTGTGTGTGTTGTTTTCCAGCAGCATATGCTCACTTTGTGTCTATGTACAACATTTTTGAAATTCTCACATCTCTAATTTTTTTTCATTATTATTATATTTGTTATGGTGACCTGTGGTCAGTGATCTTTGATATTACCATTGTAATTGTTTTGAGGTGCCACAAAGGCACCCATATGTTATGGTATATTTAATTGATAAACGTGTGTGTATTCTTACTGCTCTACTGACCTGCCACTGCCTCGATTCTCTCCCGCTCCTGGGGCATTGCTATTCACCGAGACACAAAACATTAAAGTTAGGCTAATCATATCCCCACAGTGGCCTCTAAATTTTTGTGTGAAAGGAAGAGTCACATATTTCTCATTGTAAATAAAAATGTAGAAATAATTACGCTTAGTGAGAAAAAACCTGTTGCAAGCTGAAACTGGCCAAAAGCTAGGCCTCTTGCACCAGTTAGCCATGTTGTGAATGTAAAGAAAAATTGCTCTCTCTTTTTTTTTTTTTAAAGAAAGTTTTCTTAAAAGAAATTAAAAGTGCTACTCCAGTGAACAGATAAGTGGTTAAAAAGCACAACTGTCTTGTTGCTGATAGGGAGAAAATTTTGGTGGCATTCCTTTAAGCCAGTGTTTCCCAAAGTGTGGTACGCGTACCCTGAGGGCTATGGGAAGAGTTTGGTGGGGTACACGTTGCACCGGAGTTTGGTGGGGATATGCACTACACCGTGCTTAGCTGCGCCTAATTCTACGTTCTCATGAGTCAAGTCAAGACAGTCTTGTGAGGCCTGAGATGGTCCGGTGTGCAAATAAATGTTATTTATAATAAAACTTTTATTTATATTTTACTATGAATAATTTTATTTTTCATTTATTATTATTTTGTGTATGTACCAAAAAAATAAAAAATAAATATATTTTGATTGTTATTAAAATACATCCATTTTTTTTGACAAGGGGTACTCAGCGTTATTAAAATTATAGAAGGGGTACACATATGTCTAAAGTTTGGGAAACACTGCTTTAAGCTAAAATCCAAAGTAAGGCCCTAATCCTTTCTTCGATTTTATAATGACCAGATTGAGTGGAAGGGAGGGGAAGAGACAAAGAGCAATAAATATTAATGTGCGAGACACACATCAATTGGTGGTCTCCCACACATGCCCTGCAACCTAGGTATATGTGGGGAACCAAACCTGGGACTCTTCAGTCATAGGCTGACCCTCTATCCACTGAGCCAAACCAGTTAGGATACAAATTTCATTTGTTATTTAAGAAATTACCACAGCTCCCCAATCTTTAGCAACGGTACCCCGATCATTCAACAGCCCTCAACGTTGAGGCAAGACCCTGTACCAGGAAAGAGTACATGACGTGCTAAAAGCTCAGGTGATGGTTAGCATTTTTTTAATGAAAAATAAAATTTTAATTAACGTATGTATATTGTGTGGGGAAGCATGGGACTTAGTTGGCTGAAGGCAACTGCCTCTGCCTTGATATTCCTAAATAAGTCTGAGCCCCGCCGTGGAATTATTGGAATCTTTATGTTTAGTCATTAGACGTCCTTGCTTAAATGACACTACAGCTGCATGTATCTTCTCAAGGATGCTTACCCTGCTGATAGTATCTAATAGTTCATAGTAATTCAAGCTGTCACAATGCTGTTACAATAAAAGCCTAAGGAGGTAAGCGAATGGGGCTGTTTGGTTTCTCTAGCCAGGTAGTCTCTTAGCCCTTTTCCACAGAAACGTGTTTTAGAATAATCCTTTATCCGCAGCTCAGGGTCTGCTGGTCAGCCCCGGTAAGTGGTACTCCGCGTGCGGAGGACGCAATGAGATGCGGCAGAAACCTGGAAAAGGAAGTCACTGCGCGGTAAGTCATGGGAGCCTGCTGGGGATTTCTAAGTTCGAGGCGATTGTTTCTCAGCTAAGAAATTTACTATCTCTGCTATACTTCTTAAGAATGTGAGTATATTTTCCATGGGAAAAATAAGCCTGTTTCAGAAAGTAAGGGAGAAAAAAAGTTTTTCCATTATTTGCCTAGGAAGCAAAGATTTTATATATATTATTAAAATGGTTATGTTAGATTAATTAGGAACTTGATTACTTAAAAGCTCATCTTCTTAATTATAAGAATTAAATTTTTGCTAGTTTATGTGATGTTTAATAATAAATTATTTAATACTGTTTAGTAATATAAATTCTTTTAGTCTAATGTATTTGACAACCTTCCCAGGGTTTGAATTTTAGGAAACTTTTCCTTGACCTAGAATTGGCTTTAGGTCATTCCAATGGGCTCTGTAATGCCTCAAGGATTTTCTTTCTCTCCTTCTGAAGGAAAATTTTATACTTAAGTACCGTATTTGTCGGCATATAAGACAATTTTTTGGCCCTGAAAAATACGTATTTGCCGGCATATAAGACGACTGGGCGTATAAGACGACCCCCTAACATTTCCACTAAAAATACAGTTTGTTATATACTCACCGTATAAGACTACCCCCCACTTGGAGGCATATTTTTCAGGGCCAAAAAATCGTCTTATACGCCGGCAAATATGGTATATGGGAAGCTCTGTCAAATAAGGAAATTATAATTATATTCTATTTATATATACATATTAAATAGATTCTAATATACTTTCACTTATAACTGGTATTAATTATAACATTGTGGAATATTGTGTTTTTCAGGACAATATTACATGACATTTGCATTATAATCAAATCAATAGCCATTCCATTTTAAATTTCTTCTCATTTAGACACAGTCACTATTTTGTTATGATTATTTTTTTTAAAAAAAGTTACATCTTCTGAGAACCATAAAAAAGAACTCTGATATATTCAGATCGTCTTCTTTAAGCTGGATAACTATATAGAGTATCTGGGTTTATAGAAATACTGATGGAAAAAATCAGGAAAAACAGAATTTGATCATAAGATTAAATGAACTAAAAATAATTATAGTTTTTGTAATTATTGTCCTCTTATCAATGTGTTTGTTTGCATAAGTCCAATAAGAATCTGATTTCCTCATAACAGGACATGAGTCAGTTTCCAATTGTGGTTTTATTAACCAAAACTTTACTGGAATGTCATGTCTGAGAGAGACATGCCAGGACTCTGCATGTCACCAGAAAGCTCAAAGGCAGGCATGTCAAACTCTCGGCCCGAGGGCTGCATGCCTCGTTTATTTGGCCCATGTTAACCTTTGAGTTTGACATGCTTGTTCTAAGGAACGAAGACTGACTTTTAAGCTGATAAGCCCTTTGGATAGCCTGGTACCTTGCTTGGTCACATGGTTCATGGCAGTCTTTCCAGGAAAAGAATGAAGGTTGCTTTCCTGAAAGATGGCATGAAAGGAACCTCAGAAGCCTGTGGAGACCTCAACTTGAGGAATACACCCCAATTATGTAGGTAGCGCAGGCACAACCCGATGTGTGCCTGCGCTACCTACATAATTGTGTGGCGTGGCTTCTTTGCCCTAGGAGTAAACTTTCTTATGAAAATCCAACAAAGCATATAGTTTTTAAAATAGCCTATGTAATCAACTGTTATTCTTGTTATATTTATGCAAGTGATCAGGCCAAATTGTAACTAAACTTAATACAGTAAATAAGTTAATTTTAATTTAACTCTTTTAGTAAAAATAAGGGTAATTTTAGGGAGAAAAATCATGTTTCAACAGGAAATTATTAGAACTGAAATAGTTGTGCATTTTTTTTCTTCCCTCTACCAGTCCATTTGTCATAATTATTACTTTTCTAACTTTTTCCCAATAATACTAAATTTTATTTATTTTTTATTTTTTTAAATATATTTTATTGATATTTCACAGAGAGAAAGGGAGAGAGATAGAGAGCTAGAAACATCGATGAGAGAGAAACATCGACCAGCTGCCTCCTGCACACCCCCCACCGGGGATGTGCCCGCAACCCATGTACATGCCCTTGGCCGGAATCGAACCCGGGACCCCTCAGTCCGCAGACCGATGCTCTACCACTGAGCCAAACCGGTTTCGGCTAATACTAAATTTTATAACACAGTTTATCTCCATCAGATTACAAACTCTACTCACACCTGGAGAGTATCACTTCTAGGCATCATTGCCACCTCATTCCATGCCCAAGCCCCATTGTCCCTCTGACAGAGAGCAAGGATCTCTTGGCTCTGAGAGAAACCTTCGACCCCTCATCAGCAGGAAGCAGTTTCAGAAGAGACCCTGTGTCCCCTTTCCAAGAAAGAATTCAGAGCCAGGATCCTGGAGGGGGTGTAGTAGGCAGTTAAATAGACATAAGCAAAGCAAGGACAATGGGCCAACCAAAGGAGTAATAGATGGAACCTTGAGACTCCAACTGCTCCGAAGCTGGCATTGGAGGAGCCTGTGTAGAACTGACCTTTAATTCTAACTAATTAGAAAGAATTTATAGTTTTAGCATAATAGAAGGCATAGAGATAAAGGAAAAAGTAAATAAATTAACAAACTGAAGGGGACTAGGTAAGTTGCAGAGGGTCTGTGAAGAAGTAGAGTTGAGGAAGTAAAAAAGGTGAGAAGGAATATAAAGAAAAAGGTTATAAGAGGAAGAAAGGACATTAGAGTAGGAATACTTAAGAATAATTGTGAAAGTTGTAAGAATGTAAAAGTTATAGAGCAGTTATAAAGAGAAATCTTAAAAGGAAATTATAGGTATACTGGATAGTAAATCTAATTAGAAAAATGAATCTAAAGTAAACTAATTCAGAATTTCCAGTCTGCTAAAAGAGAAAGCTTTCTCTACAAAGGAATGCACTGCTATAGGATAAGGTTGATAGACCTCAACCAATTTACCTAATCAGAAGGGGGAAATATAAGGGTGGGGGGGGTCTTATAACCTGATAGAGCACCTGAATTAATCTAAAAAGTAATTATATTATTTTAAATCTTAGATCACATATACTTATGTGAATAGGGGCTTAGTTTTTCTTTAAGTTTCCTTTTCAAGGCCTACATGTAAACCAATTGAGGAAGTAACTCAGTTGTGAATCCAGCAAGCAGAACTGATATGCAGGGTCAGACCAACCCACCAGGAGTCAAAACATCATCTCAGTAACATCATCTCATTGCTTGATGACTAATTATAATAGCTGACATCTATGAACCCCCAGGTCTGCTCTTAGCTACATTCCTCACTCTCGCCCAGCCGTGGGCACTATGGCCCCGTGGGCCGGATCCGGCCCATTTGGCTCTTCTATCCGGTTCTCTTGCTCTCCCCTCCACTCCTTCACCAGCAGCCCAAGATGAGAATGCCAGCATGGTCAGGTTGCTTTTGTCCGGCCCTCAGGGCCAGTTTAAGAACCCATTGTGGCTCTCGAGTCAAAAAGTTTGCCCACCCTTGCCCTAGCCTCTTACCCTTTATAATCCCATCCCCTACACCAGTGGTCGGCAAACTGCAGCTCATGAGCTACATGCGGTTCTTTGGCCCCTTTAGTGTGGCTCTTCCACAAAATACCACATCCTGGGCGCACACATACAATGTAATTGAATCTTCGTGGCCCATGCACAGAAGTTGGTTTTCAGCTCTCAAAAGAAATTTCAATCATTGGAGATGCAAATCAAAACAACAATGCGGTACCATCTCACACCTGTCAGAATGGCCAACATCAACAAAACAACAAACAACAAATGTTGGCGAGGTTGCAGAGAAAAAGGAACCCTCGTGCACTGCTGGTGGGATTGCAGGTTGGTGCAACCACTGTGGAAAACAGTATGGAGCTTCCTCAAAAAACTGAAAATGGAACTCCCATTTGATCCAGTAATCCCACTACTAGGAATATACCCCAAGAAACTAGAAAGACCAATCAGAAAGGATATATGCACCCCTGTGTTCATAGCAGCACAATTTACAATAGCTAAGATTTGGAAACAGCCTAGGTGCCCGTCAGCAGATGAATGGATCAGAAAACTATGGTACATCTACACCATGGAATACTATGCTACCATAAAAAGGAAGGAATTCTCATAATTTGCAGTAACCTGGATGGAATTGGAGAGCATCATGCTTAGTGAAATAAGCCAGTCAATGAAAGAGAGACACTACATGACCTCACTCATTTATGGATATTAAAGAACATTATAAACGAATGAACAGAAAGATAGATATAGTGACAGTAAAACAACAGGCAGACTGTCAAATGACAGCGGGGGGGGGGGGAGGGTAGGGAGATCTGGGGGAGATAAGAGATCAACCGAAGGACTGGTATGCTTGCATATAAGAACAACCAATGGACACAAAACTCTGGGGAGGGAGGGCATCTATGGAGGGGGGGGGCAATGATAATCTATGTACACAGATAATACCTTAATAAAAAAAATGAAAGAAAAAAATAAATAAAATATTTAAATTAAAAAAAAAGAAAAGAAATTTCAATCATTGTACTGTTGATATTTGGCTCTACTGACTAATGAGTTTGCCGACCACTGCCCTACACCTTGCTAGAAGGCAGGATTTGATGCTTGTAAGCACACTGTCTTCATACTTTCAATTCAACTAAAATAGACTGAATTGCCTGCCGTTCAACTTCCGGGCAACTAAGAGTTAATCATGACCACTTCTTGTAAGTACTAAGGTACTCTATAAAGGATTGAGTCCATAAGACAGTGAGATGGCAAGATTGTCATACTTTTGATTGTGTGAATTTCTAATAATGTCATCAACCCCAAACCAGTATTTGCCATAATAAAAACAAAAAAATGGATAAGATTCAATGACTTTTGTATGCCCAATAGAAAAGATAACCTCAAAGGTTACAGTATCATTGTATTATAGTATCATTCCATTAATGAGCTTTTATGTAATTAAATTTTTTTAATCTAATTATTTGACTTCTCAGTGGCATGCTTTCTAGGGCAGAATGTGCTAGCCAGATAAATTAAGTATCTGTCCTCTTGATTTAGCGTAAGAAAGCCCATACCTGAGAGACAAATATTTTTTTAAATGTAATACAAAATCTGGTCTTTTAAAGAGCTGAAGGATAGATTCTAGATTAGGCTCCATTGTTAACCCATGTGAACAGTCAGTTTTTTGTAGTCTAAACATGCCTCAGGGAGCAGCTGCCTGTTTGTCACTTCTGTCAAGGAAAAATTATCCTTAACTTGATCTGGGAAAGAACGTTGTGTATCATAGGATTCACAACTTCCTTCTGGGAAGAAATCTGTGTCCCTAAAAATGTGTAAGAAAGGTTTTAATAAATGTATATAAGATTAAGAATTTCTGGGAAGTTAGTTGTCCAAACTCAACTCAATTTGAGTCTAAAGTATTCACCTTTAACCAGATATTCTTTAATTTTTATATCTACTCTACTCTCGTATTGATTATTTAACCTCATTTTCCAAAACAAGCAGAGAATCTTAGAATTGGTTTGCTAGAGGCCTTTATCTTGAAGCAAGATTATAATGAAGCTTTGATGGTCTGTTTAACTTCTTTCCAATTGAGGCCAATCTTGCCTGACCATGAGCCCTCTGGATTTTCCCGTTCTGATTTACAGCAACCAGCTTATTTTTAAAAAGACATCCTTTATATGTCACTTCATTGACACCATTGTCTACCTAAGCAGTACCTACCCGGAGCACATAAACCATACTTCAAACCATTCTCTCAACCTGAGGTTTTAGTACAAGCATTCTACGCCATAGACATAAAATTTATTCACTCAAAAAAGTTCTGTATTTTTCTCCCCACTGGTCTTTCTTTCTTCATGCTATTATCTGAACTTTCCTATTCCACTTTTACCTGTTAATATTTTATCTGTAAATTGGAGCTCAAATGCTACCTATTATGTATAACTAATCCCTTCAGTCGAAATGAATGCCTTCTTTTTCTCAAAATATATTAATTCACTCAGATATTTAACTATAGTCATGTGCTGCATAATGATGTTTTAGTTAATGATGGACCACATATATGACAGTGTTCCCATAATATTATAATAGAGCTGAAAAATCCTATCACCTAGTGACATTCTAGCCATTGCAATATCATAACATAATGCTGGTGTAAAAAAAAAAACTACTGTGTTGCCAGTCATATAAAAGTATATGAAATTTCATAGTAAAGGGTTTACCAGATACTTTTACAGACATACACAAGCTCCATAAAAAGTCTGAAAACATGCACTCCAGCAACAAAAGTTTCAAGCAAATCTATAATTTAAAAGAAAGAATGAAAGAAAGAAAGAAAGAAAGAAAGAAAGAAAGAAAGAAAGAAAGAAAGAAGAAAGGAAGGAAGGAAGGAAGGAAGGAAGGAAGGAAGGAAGGAAGGAAGGAAGGAAGGAAGGAAGGAAAACAAAACTAGCAAAATTGCACAGACACATTTTTGAAAAGAGTGACATCTCCTCAAGATAAGCCTCAGGCAGACCCTTTCGGAGGCATTCCAGAAGAAGGCATCCTTGTAATTGGAAATGGCAGCTCCATGCATGTTAGTGCCCCTGAAGATCCTCCAACCGGATAAGGTGTGGAGATGGAAGACAGTACAAATGATGAGCTAGGCCCTTCATGGCATAAGCTAAGGTGTATGTTTGTGCCTTTGTTTTTAATAAAGAAGTTTTAAAAAGTAAAATAAATAGAGAACTAATATATATATATATATATATATATATATATATATATATAAATAGAAAAAAGTTATTGCGTAAAAATATAAAAAAAATATTTTGTACAGCTGTATTTGTGTTTTAACTAAATGTTATTATGAGTCAAAAGTTTCAAAATATTGAAACATTTATAAAGAGAAAAAGTTACAGTAAGCTAACATTAATTTATTATTGAAGAAAGATTTTAAATAATAAATGTAGTGCAGCCCAATCATAGCATGTTTATAAAGCCTACAGTTGTGGATACCAATGTTCTATGCCTTCACACCCAGCACTCACTGACTGACTTACCCAGGGCAAATGCCAGTCCTGCAAGCTCCATTCATAGTAAGTGCCCTGTAATAGCTGTATCATTTATTATCTTTAATGCTGCATTCTTACTGTACTCTTTCTACGTTTATATATGTAAGTACACAAATACCAGAGTGCTACAGCTTCCTACAGTATAAAGTACAGTAATATGCTGTACAGATTTGTAGCCAAGGAGCTATAGGCTATATACCACAGAGCCTAAGTGTGCAGCTACACTATCTAGGTTTGTGTAAGTGTACTCTATGATGTGTCTGCACAATGAGGAAATAGCCTAACAACCATTTCCCAGAACATATTCCTGCCATTAAGCGGCTCAGGACTGCAATGTTCAATAAAGAACTAATATACATCATACAATATTCTAAGCACTAAGGATACAGTTCATGCCTTTACAGAGCTCATATTCTAGTGAGGACAGTAAATAACAACAAAAAATGTATACAAAATGGTAAATAATACAATTTTGGAATCTAAAAAGTCCTAAGGTAAAAATGAAACAAAGGCTTTTCAATAAATGGTGTTGGGAAAATTGGATAGTTACATACAAAAAAGAAAAGAAACTAGATCAGCAACTCAAACCATACAAAAGAATAAATGCAAAGTAGAGAAAAGACTTATTACATGTATGTAGAAAAACTATAAAATTCTAGAAGAAACTATAGGCAGTAGAATCTCAGACTTCCCTCTGAGCAATATTTCTGCTGATATATTCTGGAGGCAAGGAAAAAATGGACAAATGAAACCATATCAAACTAAAAAGCTTTTTTTTAAACAGTAATTTAAAGTTTATTCCAGCTATAACAAAGGTTATTCTGACTTTAAAGTTGCATCACCTGGCATATTTCTGAGTCCATCCCTGAGATATTTTATCTCTGTTTTATAGATCTGTGCAAGTGGGGTCATCTGAGTTTGGATCACATAGCAGTGAACAAACGGAAAAAGAAACTTTAGAAATGGTTAATGCAGGAGAACACTGTGATCTCAGAATATCGAAACAAATGCTGTCATTACTGTTAAATTCTTGCTGTAAATGCAACCTTAAATGGTTTGAAGGAATAGTCTGTAGGAAAATGAATTGTCAAAAATAATACACTGCCTTAATTTGGGCTGTCATGAGATCCCATAATTGTGGCTTGCCAATGAAACATCTTCCCCAACTGGACCTGCAGAACATTGTGTGGGAGGGCCAGGGGCCATGTCCATTTATCTTGGTAGCTGCTTCCCTGTTATACCCTACTAGAGGCCCAGTGCATGAAATTCGTGCATGAGGGTGTCTCTCAGCCCAGCCTGCACCCTCTCCCATCTGGGACATCCCAAAGGGATGTCCGACTGCCCGTTTAGGCCAGATCCTGGTGGGATTGGGTCTAAACGGGCAGTTGGACATCCCTCTCACAATCTAGGACTGCTGGCTCCCAACCACTCACCTGCTTGCCTGCCTGATTGCCACTAATCGTTTATGCCAGCCAGCCTGATCATCCCCTAACCACTCCCCTGACAGCCTGATCAATGCCTAGCTGCTCCCCTGCCAGCCCAATCGCCCCTAACTGACTTCCTTTGCTGGCCTAGTCACCACTAACTGCCCTCCCCTGGAGTCCTGGTCCCCCCAAATCTGCTGTCCTGCCCTGCAGACCTGGGTTCCCCCCCCCAGCTGTCCATCCATGATCACCCCCAGCTGTCCTCTGCTGCTGGTCATCTTGTGGTGGTCATTTTGTGTCCACATGGGGGCAACCATTGTTGACCAGATGAGGGTGGCCATCTTGTGTGTTGGAGTGATAGTCAATTTGAATATTACCTCTTTATTATATAGAATCTTGCAGAAGAGTTATTCTCAATACCTACTGGTTGAAAAAATGAAATCTGTGTATATAAAAACCAACCGTCCAGAATGACTGGTTTCTATGATGTACACTGAGGCCAGCCAACCCTCCCAATCGGGGTAGTCTGACCAGACCCCACCTGTTCACAAATTCATGCATTGAGCCTTTAGTTTATAAATGTGGGCCTTCTATAAGGAAAGGCTTTGCAACATTATAGATTCTAAATTTACTTCCTTTTAAAAAAAGATAATTAATAGTAAGTAGTTTTACAAAGGCTAAATCTTTATTACCATTGACTCAGAATCTAACAATCTTGTCCTATAGTAAGCTAACAAATACCTTTTTTTCTTTATTTTTTTATTGTTTGAAGGATTACAAATAGTAGTATATATGTCTCCTTTCCCCCCCTTTGACCTACCCCCATCCTTCCCTACCCCACCTACATATATGCCTTAACCTGCTCGTCCCCCCCCCCATCTTGTATCCATTGGTTGTTTATACACATGCATACAAGTCCTTTGTTTGATCTCTTACAGCGCTCCCCCCACCACCTCCCTTGCCTTCCTGCTATAGTTTGACAGTCTGTTCAATGGTTCTTTATCTCTATAACTATTTTTTCCCATTTCTTTTCTTTGAAAAATCTTGCAACTGCAGACTAGAAATAAACATATAACAAAAAACATTTGAGTCCCAACTTCAATGTCCAACAGTTCTGAGACCCAGTTTTAATGTCAAATAGTTCCTTATGCATACATGTCAGCAATGAATCTGAATGATGGACAGATGGTGGCAATGCAGGTCCAACCCTCTCTGGTTTGGTCCTGGTCAACCTGCAGCAACACACAGCTGCTGACTGCTAGCGTGGCCAGGTGTTGTTAGCATCTTCCATCTCTGGGCCGTTTCTCCTCTTGGTGGGAGCAGACCTGACAACTCCTCTCTGTTGCAGGAATCTCCATGGTCTTGGAGTAGTTTTCTGAAAATATAAAAACATATTCTCGACCAAAAGTTAATAAAGGAATCTTTTCTATAAAATTGACTTGGAATCTTTTTAACTTTTGCCCAAACAATTTTCCTTTGGCTTATTTGACACCATGTGTGATTTTCATGGCTGTCTCACTGTTAGCATTACAAATGAAAATTAATTTTCTACGGTAAAATGTTCTAATACCTTTTAAATATTGAGCAAAACTTTTCTCCAACAATTCAGTCAAATAAATATTGGTATTCAAAGCAATCAACTCAGGAGTCCATTTCTTTTTCTGATTCAACCCTTGATCAAAAAATTCTTGAAAAAAAATTTGACTTCTGAATAAGATTACAGGTTTCACAGCAAAGTCATGTCAGCTCTTTTATAGATACATTTGATCATGATAACTCAGAGCCACTAACTCTAAATTCCAAAATTAAACTATTATCTTCTATGACAGAATCCTGTATAATAAAGAAGTAATATGCAAATTGGCCATCACTCCAACACACAAGATGGCTGCCCCCATGTGGTCAAAGATGGTCCCCATGTAGACAAAAAATGCCACAAGATGGCCAACAGGGGAGGGAAGTTGTGGGAGATCAGGCCAGCAGGTGAGGGCAGATGGGAGTGACCAGGCCTGAAGGGGAGGGCAGTTGGGGAGAACCGAGGCCTACAGGGGAGGGCAGTTAGGGGTGACTGGGCCAGCAAGGGAGGACAGTTACGAGCAACCTGGCTGGCAAGGGAGGAAAGTTAGTGGTGACCGGGCCAGCAGGGGAGGGTAGTTAGGGGTGACCAAGGCTTTCAGGGGAGGGTAGTTAGGGGTGACCAACTGGCAGGGGAAGGCAGTTAGGGACAATCAGGCCTGCAGGGAAGCAGTTAGGCATCAATCAGGCTGGCATGGGAGTGTTTAGGGAGTGATCAGGCAGGCAGGTAGGCGAGCAGTTGGGAGCCACTGGTCCTGGATCGTGAGAGGGGTCCCAGACTGGAGAGGGTGCAGACTGGGCTGAGGGACACACATTTTATGCACCTAGCCCCTAGATACTATAATAAAGTAATAGCTGAGGAAGTGTTCAGACTTAAATAGAAATGTGTTTATTTGATGTTAAATTCAGATTTTAGAAATAATTATCAATGCATTAATGAGGAAGTCAGCTCCTCTGTAATGTATTGATGTCAATAGAAAAGTTTCAACAGCCGAAACCGGTTTGGCTCAGTGATAGAGCATCGGTCTGCTGAGTAAAAGGTCCCGGGTTCGATTCCGTTCAAGGGCATGTACATTGGTTGCAGGCACATCCCCAGTAGGGGATGTGCAAGAGGCAGCTGGTTGATGTTTTTCTCTCATTGATATTTCTAGCTCTCTCTCTCTCTACCTTCCTCTCTGTAAAATATCAATAAAATATATTGGGGGGAAAAAGAAAAGTTTCAACAAAATTGCTGAGCCTCCAGATTTTATTGAATAATGTAACGATTTTTAAATGTGTATTATTAACACAGTTTCTAATATTTTTTTATGACCTTTACTAACTCAAGATTCATTTCCCTTTATTTGAGGAGTAAAACAAGCCCTTTCCTTCCCTCTTCAAGAATCACAGAGCCTTGACTACTCACCAGAGGGTGATGCTTGGGAAAGCCCTCCGGTTGTACCCATGTATAAATATTGAAAGCCTGTAATGTTGATGAATTATAGAAGTAGGGTGTGATGGTGGCTCATGCATATTTATCTCCTTTCTGAAATACAGTTCTTAATCATGGCGACATGTTAGCTTTTTTTTTTCTTTTTCCAATTTTGCATCTGTGGCCTTTGTTTCTACCATTAAAAAAAAAATCTAAGCTCTAATAGCCATGTTATCACCATGCAATATATTCTAAAGTATATGTGAGATCCCACTGTCTATAGTATCTCAAGGGTCATTATCAATTCTCAATCATCAAATCTGTGAGTAACAACCGAGTATTCCCACAATTGTTGCCTTTTCCATCCACCAGATATTTCTTAATCGGATAACAAATCAGGGTGAGTTTAGTCAAGGGACTCATTTCCCTCCTGCAGTGACTGCATTAGCTGTCACAACTGGAGCTAAAGACATGTACTTTGGGTCACATTTTCCTTGATCCAGTTCTGTTCCTGCCGCTGGCAATATCCTCAGCTGTGATTATTATAACTACCCCCAGGTGACAGAATTCAGCATTTCATTTGAAGAGGGGGGAGGCAGTGAAAAGGGATAGAAGGCTTAGTATTGGTGTTATGTTTATGACATTTGCAAGTGCCATACAGCTAAAAGAACAAACATCATTGAATCCTGCCTGCCTGGGATAAAGGCCATCACTCAGGCAACAGTGCATTAACAATTCCTTTTTCTCCCCCAGTAATTTGAGTCACATTGGAGGAAGAAAAAAGAAAAAAAAAAAGGTTGCAGTTATTTCAAAGTTTTTTGTAACCTCAGTTCTGTTGAATGCTATGTTGGTGTTCTTTTCACGATTCCCTTTGTACCTTATTCCTTTCCAGGTCAAGGAGAAATCAACCTTTAAAAACATTTTTTTAAGACTGACATTTATTCTGTAATTCAAAACAAAATCTGACATATCATCAAAGAAGAAAAAAGGCTAATTTCTCTAAAAACATAAGTTATTTGGTTTTTTTTAGTGGGCAACCTAATATAAGTTCACATACATGCACAGAATCGGTTTGTAAATAATGTGAATAAAGAGTCTTAACACTTTAAAGTAGAAAATGTCCTCACATCTGAGCACAGCACATCTGCATTACAGTGTGTGCTGAGTTCTAACGGTGCTGCCGGCAAGGTCTCCGCGGCACAGGTTTGCTCTTCCTTGTATTACTTTAGCAGGATCCTTCCCTCCTTTTCACAAACTCACCGTCCTTTTCTGGATAGTATTTTTGGGAAATGTTGACCTTCTTTACAAGCTTTTACATGGCTGAAATGTACTGTTAGATCTGCCAGGAAAAGGAGTTGTGAAGCCGGTAAAGAACACCTGTGCCGAATTGTGCCACAGCCCTCATGTCCTAAAGACAC
Organism: Vespertilio murinus; assembly: GCA_963924515.1. Classification (NCBI taxonomy): domain Eukaryota; kingdom Metazoa; phylum Chordata; class Mammalia; order Chiroptera; family Vespertilionidae; genus Vespertilio; species Vespertilio murinus. The sequence continues at coordinate 117,916,168 of OZ004707.1, read as the reverse complement.
ATTAACAACTCGAATTTAGTTCATAATTCTAAACCGGTTTAATGTGCAATGACAGATAGGATTTTAGAAAACGTTTGCTTTTGTTTGTGTGGAACCCACCCACCTACCTCGCAGTCCCAGAGGGTGCTAGAGCATCCCGTTTATATCTGTGTGCGTGCGTTCACAATTTGACCCTCTGCAAAGGAGCTAGTAAATGGTCCCAAGCCGCCCAGGAGACAGCCCAGTGGAAAATGAGGATTTGGTATGTTAGTTACAGGTCCATTTGAGAACAAGAGCCAAGGGGTGAAATCGGTGAGGCTTTTCTCCATCTTTCGATACTTTCTGACCCTCTACTGAGCACCCTCAGGGTCACAAGCCCGGGGGGCAGCAGCAGCCTCTCCAGCACAGTGCTGACACGTAAGCAAGCCTGAGGTGGGGACTGGGCCCTGGAGGAAATTCCTTCTGCCACCAAACTTCTCAGAGTTTTTAGACCAAAAGGGAAGCCCAAAATATGCCACTTGCCTCAGCTCTGTTTAATTCTGTGGTACATTTCACCCTGAGAGTTATAGTTGCTTATAAACACCACAGTGGTTTTGTACATGCAAGCTGTGTCCTTTTCATGACTCCATGATACTCACAGGGTATGCCTTTTCTTTATCTTGTGAGTATAAGCAGCATTGTGTCTAGTGTAGACTAAACAGGTAACCTTTCTTAAATACTTGTTGTCTTGTCTTATAAGAAACTTGAATATTTGGAAGCTAAAAGGTCTTTAATCCCTACACTGGTGTTGGTTTGGACTTTGACTACAGCACGTGTGTATGACTGGTTTACACAACAGCCTGCATTGTGGGCAGGAGGAAGGTGGCGGTGTAAATATGAAGCGTTTTATGTTTCCCACTCACAGCTGCTCAAAATCCTGTAACAGATTAAATGCCAATGCTCTTACAATGGTCTAACATGGCTGCCTCATCTATCTCCACACTCCCTTCCTCGCCCTGGCTCTCCTCTCCCATGGCTGACCTCCTTGTTATCCATTCAACATGACAGTCATGCTTCTTCTACAAGGTTTGGTTCTTCCTGGATCATTATTTGATTAACTCCTTTTATCTTTAAATACCATCCTCTCATTGGGATCTACCCGACCATACTATTTAGAGATGAAATATCTCTTCTCATCAAATACTTGATTTCCCTCACCTGGCACTATTTTGGGGGGGCCATCGCTCTTTTCACCTTTTAAGATAGAATGCAACTTAGAGAAGCACCAATGTGAGGGAGACACATCAGCTGGGGGCAGGGAGAAAACCTGCAACCCAGGTACATGCCTTGACCGGAATGGAACCCATGATTCTTCCATGTGTAGGGCAATGCTCTGACAACTGAGCCACACCAGCCAGGGCTCAAGTTACTCATTTTTATATTTCTTACTAGTATTTATTGTCTTCTCTTACTGCAATGTGATGGACCTTTGTTTTGTCCTGTGTTTCATCCAAATCACCCAGAACAGGTCATTGTCTAGCATGTGCTCAATAAATGGATAATTCCTCCTGTCTTTTAACCAGTTAACTGCCACACATCCAAAACGGAAACCATCCCCTCACACCACGATAGTTTGAATTTAATTTTAAAAATCAATTTGTAAACAAGAAAAAAAATCAATTTGCAATAAATATTATAAAAATAAATCCATTATTCACAATTTGGGTGTTCTTGAATATTTTCAGCTGAAAATTCTCACGAAAAGTGATTTTAAAGTAAAACAAAAGATCAAGCCAATGTAATACATTTTAAACTTTCAATCTTATATTCTTTATGTCCAAAATTTACTGTTATTCAGCCTAAGAGATTTTGATTGTGGGTATGGTAGTTTACTTTTCAGTCTTGTGATGGCCAGGTTTTGTTTGTTTTGTTAGTTGTTTTTACCCCTTTTAATTCAATGATAATACAGTTTTATGGGTCATCCTGGGTGAACCACAGTCACCAATTATCCCATCAGACACTAATCAAGGTGTTGCTGTGAAGGTATTTTGTAGGTATGATTAAAGCCTATCATCAGTTTACTCTCAAAATTAGCCCAGATAGTCCAGATGTGCCTGATTCAATCAATTGAAAGGCCTTACAAGGAGATCTGAGGTTTCCTCTACCAAGAAGAATTTTGACCTATGGAGAGTAGCTTCAAGCTGCACCTGATTGCTTTAGTCTACACATCCAGACATCCTGACCTCCATATTTCAGCATTGCCTCATTATCATATAAGCTAATTCCTTTCATTAAGCCACTTAATGTATATCTCCTACTGGTTCTGATTCTCTGGTATAACATTGACACATACACCCCTATATAGCTGACCTCCTTAAATATGGTGAAGCCACTGGAGCAGAAATCAGGGAAAAGGTACAACACATATATTTTTTTCTTATTTTAAAAACCTACTAGGTGTTGTGGTTTTATTTTATTTGCAATCACTGGTTATTAATAGATAATGAATACATAACCAGTGAGGCAGGCTGAATAGTTATTTGCTGCATGGAGCACACACCATAATTTTTGTGTTCAGAACAGAAATCTCCCTTCTGCATATTTCCAAGGAAAGGAGATGTGATCTGGTTTGACATTTCTGGCCCATGTCACTGTCCTCAACAAATATTTGTCTTGTAGCCTCTTGCTTCTGGGTTTTCCTCAATGATAAGGCTTTCCACTTGGGTGAGGTCCTACAAGATGGCTCAAGCCTTGATATTTTTGTGTCACCCACCTTACGTTTATGCACCCTGGACTCATCACATCGTGGGACAGCCATGCTTTATCTGCTCTTCACCCTTTCACCTTTCCTCAGTCTTTTTCTGCACAAATATACACAGGGAAAATCCCAAGTTTGCTGTCAAGATCCAACTTGAAAACATGTTGCTATTCTATGTATCTCACAGCCATTACTGATCTCCAGAAGGGATTTTATTGGCAACCTACTTACTTGGCATAGAGTGGGGTTATGGAGTGCAGACACACAGAAGAAAGAGAAAAGTCACGGCAATTCTTCTGTAGACCAACGATTCCCAACTGTTGCTGTTATTAAGCACAAAGAGCTCAGAATATGAATATGTAGACTGGGATGGAAAGTCATGGTAATGATGAGATAACATTAGGGCCAATTCTGCAGCCTCTTAATAAATCCCGAAGAGATGTGCAGCTTGTGTTCTGGGGGCTCGCTTACAAATATGGCCAATCTGACATTTTTGTTCATTTCTGCCATTTGAGTTATAATCCATTAGCTAGATTTCTAGGTTACAGGGAAAGTCTCACTAAGCATCTTATTACATGACTTGTCCATAATTAAAGAGGAAGTAAATTCTGAAATATACTACAATACAGATAAACCTTGAAAACCTTATGCTATGTGAAATAGACCAGCAAGAAAAGGGCAAATATTGTATAATTGAATTTATAGGAAGTACATAGAATAGTTACATTCATATAGAAACAAAGTAAAATAGGGATCTTCAGTGGCTAGGGGAGGAGAAGAATAGGGTGTTAATGTTTAATGGATAGAGTTTTTGTTGGGGATGATAAGAAAGTTCTGGAGATGGAAGATGGTGATGGTTGCACAACAATTTGTACTTAATATCATTGAACAGTACACTTAAAATAGTTAAAATGGTAAAATTTTATGTTATACATATTTAACCAAAGGCAGAAGAGAGATAGAGAGAGAAAGAGAGAGACTCATTATAAGGAGGTAACATCTCTGAAGTTTAGTACTTTGTTTAGTGTATTAAGAGACATACCATAACCTGAGAAGATTCCACACCAATTTAGCTGCTTTCTTTGTATGCAGCAGACATAATCATCACCAACCAGGGGTACTTGAATCATTAAAGATACTATGTGCTACAAATGTATATATGGTAAATACTAGAGGCCCGGTGCACAAAATTTGTGCACTTGTGTGTGTGTGTGGCGGGGCGGTCTTCAGCCTGGGAGCCCTCAGGGGATGTCTGACTGTCACAGAGGCAGGAGAGGCTCCCGCCACCACCACTGTGCTCACCAGCTGTGAGCCCCGCTTCTGCCTGAGCGACGTTCCCCCTGTGGGAGCACACTGACCACCAAGGGGCAGCTTCTGCATTAAGCATCTGCCCCCTGGTGGTCAGTGCCCTTATTAGTGACCCGTCGTTCCACTGTTTGGTCAATTTGCCTATTAGACTTTTATTATATTGGATTGTTTGTTGGAATTTTAAAAAAAGGTTCACCCATTAAGAACTTGATTTTGAATGATGTATTACTTTCCTATGACTACCACAATAAATTGCCACAAATTGAGTGGCTTAAAACACCAGACATGTATTCTTTTGCATCCTGAAGAGGAGAAGTCTGCAATCAGAGCATTATCAGGGCCACCCTCCCTACAGAGGCTCTAAGGCAAGGGTGGGCAAACTTTTTGACTCGAGGGCCACAATGGGTTCTTAAACTGGACTGGAGGGCTGGAACAAAAGCAACCTGACCATGCTGGCACTCTCATCTTGAGCTGCTGGTGAAGGAGCAGAGGGGAGAGTAAGAGAACCCTCTGCTCTTTTGGCTCCACGGGCCGGATAACAGCCGAATAGGCCGGATTCGGCCCGCGGGCCTTAATTTGCCCATGGCTGCTCTAGGTAGAAAAGGTCCCCTGCTTCTTCCAGCTTCTGGTGATGGCCAGTATTCCTGGCTTGTGCCTCTGTCATCTTCTCCAGTGTTATCAATTCCTTCTGTGTTTCTCTCTATTATAAGGAAATTTGCATTAAGTTTAGGGTTTAGCAGAGAATCCACAATTGTTTCCCTATCTCAAGATCCTCAATTTATGTATATCTACGAAGACCCTTTTTAGATAAAGCAACAATCATGTGACGGTGAATAGCACCTAGATGTATCTTTGGTGGTGGTGGTGGTGGGAGAGGAAGGCGCACCATGCAGCCCATTACAGATTATTATGTATAGATTATATATATTGTTAACCTCAAATTATATTTTTAGAAGTAACATTTGGGAACATGTCATTGGAATTATTTTTGAACTGGACTCTTGGCTTCTTACCATTGCCCTCTTATTACCTCTTGTTATTATAACAGAGAGCATGATTGTTTTTAAAATATAAGTGAAAACCTGTCTCTTTTCTTTTTTTTTGCAGAAAACTCTTCAATGATGCCCATACTATCACACCCCCAGGCTTGCAAAGCATAAAAACCAGGGTGTTTGTGTATGTTGACTAGTCCTACAAGATCTGCTGCTTTCCTGCTCTTTATCTTTTTTGGCCTCATTTCTCAATAAACTGACCCTCATCCAGTGTGCCACAGCATTAAATGGTTTGTTTGCTGTTCTCTGAGCTTGTCAGATATATTCTCATCTTTACATTCTTTATTCTTTCTGCTTTTTTTCCCCTAAAATGTTTACAAGGTTTGCAAATTCCCTTCCTAAATCTTCGCTGAAGCATCACCATTTCAGTTAGGCTTACATTATTTCTTCTCCAAACTGCTCAGCATCTTCTCATATAGTATATAGCTTGCTTGTTAATTTTCTATACTGTGTATTTCACCCCACAAATAGAAAAACTCGTGGAAGGCAGGGATTTTTGACAGTTTTGTTTACTTCTGCCTCCCTAGAGACAAAACCATCCCTGACACACATGAGTTTCTCAATAAATGTTGGTTGAGTGAATAAATCTATAAAGAACTCATCCATGTGTGAATTGTTCTCAATTGTATATAAATGTTGAAGAAAGCATATAAACAGACACAAGTATTTCCGTTTTATTGTACTTTTGACTAAGTTTAACATAAGACTACATTCTAGTTATGTATTAATGTGGTAATGTATTCTATATAGTGTTCAGAACATGTTACTAAGAGAAGTATCTTGATAAAATGAAGTATGAAATAATTTAGAGGGGAAGGGAACTGCTTAGAGAAAGTTCAAGTAGAAGGCATAAAAGGAGAATTTGAATCGTAATTTTGGTTTAATGCTTTGACATAAATTATAGAAATGTCTTTTTTTATATGTTTCTTTTTAGTTTTCTTAATTCTGAGTCAGAGGAGGTAGATGCACCAGACAATAATGATAACCAATGCCTTCCATTTCCTGTCCAGTTGTATCCTGGAGCTTCTTGTTCAAATTCCAGATGTGACTAAAAGTTAGGTTCACATGGAAAAGGGATGTAGTCTATAGCAATTCCTTCTTCCTGGGATTGTATTTAGATAACAGCACAAATACCTTTGTGACTGGAAAGTTAACTCATACTACCAAGATGCAAATAAATTAATTGGAATATTTATTTTTGATGGGCAAATAGCGAAGACATAAACACTAGCTTTCCCTGCTTTTATCAAGGTCCATATCAGTGTTACAGATTTTCAGTATCTGATTTAGGTAGGCAGTAGCAACGCATAGTAAGGAAGGTTGCTGTATTGTGCCTATCTTTGCAATTCAGCTAAGGATGTTATGAAGGTCTTTTTAAAAGCCCATTAACTACATGACAATTGTGTGTGTGTATGTGTGATTTTTCCATTTATGTGTAAAGAGCTCCGATAGCTGTCACATATTGTTTCTCCATAGGCTTACAATAGTTGAAGTAATGCAGAGCTTTGAAAAACCTGAAGAGGTTAGCAGAGGGTGAAGGTGAAAATTTGGGGATCAGCCTATATTTTGAAAAAATGCTTTTCTATAAAAGAAAGAACATAACCATAAAAACAAACAAACACAAATATTCACTAAGCTCCTTTTTCAAGCACTACAAATTGATTTAGGGTCAATGAAATAGTGTTGAAGTACTTTCAGTGGCAACAGGAAACAAAATATTGAAGGAAAAGGCATCCATTCCTCTGATACATTTTTTAGAAGAAAAACTAAATTACTTCCCAAAGAAAAACAATAAACTATTCATCCAGTTAATTCCCCAATTCCTCTAAATTCAACTATAAATAAACCAAATTTCAATATCAAAAAACCAATGCTCACTATGGATACTGTATTGTTTTAAAGTCAATGTGCAGTGTGGTCAAGGTGAAAGTGTTATCCGATGTTTCCTCTGTTAAGGCAATCCTAGTGTTATCAGTGGAAGTGGGTGTCCTCTTTTCCACTGAGTGCTGGAGTGGGGTCCTTACAATATCTCTAGAAAAAGAATTTTCTGAGACTCATGGGAGATTGAGTAATTTTTATTTGTGTGTAATTACATCCCTGGGTCTCCAAAGTCTTCTTCCCCTTAACCTAGTCCTGGAAGAAGTTTAGCTGGGGATTCAGCAGAGCTAGAAGCAAAGCCAGAGTCTAGAGTTTCCGTTCCATGTTGGAATAGGGTCCAGTACAACATCAGGCTAGTCACAGTCCATGAGACCATTGTGTGGGGTCCATATAGCTCTGAGGCAACCACGATGTGATTAAATTCTCAAATCTTCCTGTGCTTGCAGTAGCCACGCTCACTCTGGCCACTGACCTGTTCCCAGGTGAGACTGACAGAAAGGTACCTTCCCTGTTGCACCCAGACTTTATTGGGCATGTGTCTGTTCTCCCCTGACCAGTCCCTTCCCCCAGCAATCTGCAGGGAATAGACCAGTGGCTTCCTGGGGAGTGTTAAAGTGCAGTTTCCTGGCAAAGCTGCCCAGGTGGCATGCTTATAACAACAACAATAGCAAAAACTGGCAATGAGCACAAAATACATAATTCCTTATTAAAACAACAGTCCTATCAAATTAAAATGCCATCCTTATGACCTCAATTAACATTCATTACCTCTGTATTGGTCTTATCTCCAAATATAGTCATAATGAGGGTTTGAGCTTCAGCATATAAATTGTGAGGAGAATACAATTCAGGCCATAACAGTGAGTGTGATTTGGAATAAAGTAAATGCATAATTATGAAATTTTATAATTGCATTATATCTTGTACAAGAGTGAAAGAGTATTCCATAAGTGCAACAAAAATATACAAATATAATGTAGAGTAGGTTAATAAACCCTGTAATCCTGAATTTAATTTGATAGTATCATTGTTTACTTGTATCATATTATATTATCCCCCTATACACATACCCTAACTCTTTCTATTTGAAAGACCTAGATTAAATTAGCAATCCAATAGCAATGAGTACCTCTAAAATCCATATTCTAAATTTTATTCCCCACTGAAATAAATCAGAATCCTTTAAAAAAATAGTTGTTCCTATGAAATGAGCAGTAAATGCACAGGCTTATTATAAAATATCTTGTCATATCCATTGCTAGTGACCAGAATGACTGGACTGACCGGTTTCTATGCTGTGCACTGCGGCTGGCCAACCAGCCCAATTAGGGGGTTGCCCCTCCCCATGGCCGACCCCACTCCCAATCAGCCCCCAACACCCTGACTGGGGGGGTGGCGCCTCACTCCCCACCGGCCTGGCCTGATCAACCCCCATTGGGGGAGTCAGCTGGACCCTGTCTGTGCATGAATTCATGCATTAGGCCTCTAATAAGATTATAAAATATGTAAAAATATATTGAAATAGTTATCAAAATATTTTAATACAGTAAAATAATATATACACTCTTTTTAGTGCATAAAATAGTAATATCTTATGTCTAATAATTACCATAATTTTAAAGTAGAAATATTTAAAGATTTTCTGTAGCAATTGTAATGAAATATGAAAGTATCTGATCAATATTGGTAATCCTATAACTGAACCCAGTTTTGGCTGCTGGTTGCAGTAAAAGCCAAGCCCATAAGACAGGTGCTGGTGAAAAAGGAAAGAGCTTTATTTGAGTGCTGGCATCTCCAGAAAATGGGAGACTTTTGTCCTTAAAAATTCATCTTAACATCTCAGTGCAGGCGGAGGTTTTTATTAGGAGGGAGAGGGGAAGCAGAACAAAGAGATCAGGGCGGGGGCTGCAGGCAGTGTCCTTGGTAGTCCTGATATGGATTTCATGGTCTGGAGTTGGCCATCTGGTTGAATTCCTGTGTCTGGGGGCCTTGAAGTCAGGCTGCTCCGTATGTTCACAGAGAAACTGAAATGGCTGATTGTGTCAAGTATACCTAGGAAATAAACTTTTAACAGGTAAGCTCTAGTTTTGAGAGGAAAAATAAGGTTAGAGTAATAAGCTGGATTTAACATTTACTAAGATCAATATGGGTAGCTTTATATAAGTATAGCATATCCATTCCCCGTTAAAACCCTACTGTAGATTTTTGTCAGAATTTATGATTGAAGAAAAGTTAAATTTCACTTAGAGGTTAATGAAAATAGAGAAGTAACTCCCTCCCCCCCATCCAGTTGTTAAATCATCTATCCACGGACTCTTTGGGGATATTTACCATTCTTATTAAAAACCCTCTAGATTAAAATAATTTAAAGAGGCCTCTATTTCAGGTGAAAGAATTTACCTTAAATCATTTTGTAGTCAGTTTATTTATCATATTGTATATGTTTATAATTTTTGGTATGATTGTAACATTAAAGTGTTATAGTTAAATATTTTAGTATGCTCAATTGCTTGAATAGTAAATATAATTAAGAACATTAATAATTAATATTTACACATTATGAATTACTATTTCTTCTGCATATGATAGGGGGGAAAAACCTTACATTTATGGTATAACTCTAATATTCATAACAAAGAAAAGAAAAGTTCAATTGAACTAGAATTATACTTAAAGACTTTTTAAAAAGTTATTTTCAAATTTTCACTTATTTTTATAATACTTCTCTACACAATTCAAGTTTATTACATTTTTAAATATACACACACACACACGCACACACACACACGCACACACATATATACATATATATTTTACAACAATGAAATTAGTCCTTTGGGTCTAACTAGTTATGGAAGAACATAGAACTTTCCACAATTATATTACTAATCAATTTACTAGTGCAGTGCTTTGTTGCTTATCTCCTCTAACAGCCTAAAAAAGAGCAAATTTCAAAGACAACCAAATGGCCAGAGAATAAAGTTGGAAATGGTTGTGTGATATTTTCTCAAATATTGCAATATTTATTACCTTGAGGGTTTCTATATTGAAATTGAAAATCTACTTGAAAGTATCTATAGATATCTGGTGCCACAAGACAAGAACACATGGTGGGTCTTTCAAAGTACTAACGTAGTGATCTCAAGCAAGTTATGAAGCCTTCCTAGTGTGCAGTTTTCCCCACTGCAAAATGGCAATAACAAAAATTACATGAAAATTATATTGTGAAAGTCAACATTACTGAAAACTTTCTGCACTGTAAACTACTTTCTTACTCATGGTTATTTTTTGCCATTGCTTAGTATTATAATTCATTTATTTATTCAATTAGTTTGTATTCAGTGATCTCTGTGTAGCAAGCATCTTAATACTCTGAAGAAAATACAAAAGTGAACAAGGCATCTCAATATTTCCCTATAATGAGGGTTGGAAGAAAGAGTTGAAGTTAACTGTATGAAATTATTAGGTATATTCATATGGCATGAAATGAAAAATTACAATGTGGCAGAAGAGAATGAATATGAATTTTTAAATAAAACCTACCAAATTTATATTCACAAATATTATATTTCCTTTAAATCTAAAACATTACTATTAATTTTATGGTATATATATATATATATATATATATATATATATATATATACCAGAGAAACATCAGGATAATATATTTAACTCAATTCTACTCAAGTTAAGAATATTTTCAATTAAAGTGATACTGCCAAACACAGTTGTTAGGAAGTCTTAGATAAGTTACAAAATATTAAGAGCAAGAAAATAATATAATAAATTATAATATGAATTTTAAAAGTTAAGCAATTTGACAATGACAAAAAGGAAAGGTAAATCTTACTCTTAAAAACATCAAATTATAAAAAAATAATATTATAACTATCAATTTTCCCAAGTCCCAGCAATAATAATAGCTAATGCTTTTCTATATTTGTTATATGTTTGTATTTCATTGGATCTCAGTTATGATTCTTGATTCACCTTGTCCATCATTCTGTGCAAAGACTCTCTTATTTTGCTAAATTTTGTCATTCCCAACGTCATCCCCATCAATGAGTTCCTGATGGGAATCAATATAACATATGCCTAATTATGTATATCTGCCAGGAAGATGTAGTTCATATATACTTTGCTATAAATATAATTTCTTACTTTAAGTGGGGGGGAAAAAACTATTTTAAGAACTAACCTTTTGCAATTTAAAACTCTAAACCATTGTTAGTTCTTATTATATTGTATTTAAACTTACGTAAACCCCGTAGTTTATATATTTTATTAGTCAAGTTGTTCTGCAATATTTCTATAGAATAAACAACTCTGAATTCTCAGTGGTTTAATATGCTTACTTTCTGCCCATGGATATACCCAGGGCAATTATGTCTCTACCCTGCTCAACCAAAGTCAGAGGTACACGGAAGTGTCCTCTGCCCCCAGGGAGGCCGTGCTGGTTGAGGAGGATGTCAAATGAACAGATAATGCTATCACACCTGTTACTAATTTCTAACCACCAGAATTAAGAATTTTATAAAAATGCATTTTGGTGTATTGTCCAAATTACTATCCGGTGCTAACCAACAGTGGATTTCCTGGATCTTAAAGCAGCCTCACTAATTACTGACATAAGGTTCTGCCAGACTGCTTTCACCATGGTGGTGCCATTATACTCCCACCAGAAAGTCATTAGGGTTCTCATTCTCCTAAAATTACACCAGCATTTGGTGTCATTTCCGATTCTATCTTTTTCCAAATCTGATGGAAGTAAAAATGTTTCTTATTTTTAGGTTGTTTTATCTTCTTTTGAATGTAATCTTCAGAGAGGATGAGAACTATGTTCAGTTTTCATCCATTTTTCCTGTTCTGTGACTAGCTATGTACAAAAAAAAGAGAAATATGGAAATTGACAGTACATCCTTGACACCCACAAGCCAATCAGGAATGATTATGCCAATTAACCAGACAAAGATGGCAGGTTAATTTGCATAGGCAGGTGCTGAGCAGCCGGGGTGGAGCAGGGCGCCTGGCTTTGTCCCCAGGCACCCTGGTCTCGTGGGCTAAGCTTGGGGCATGCCCCAAGCCATGTGGCAGCCACTGGGAGCACACCCCCAGCCCGGCAGACACACACACATACATATACACACACACACCTGCGCTCCCATGAATCGATCTCCTCCTAGCAGCAGCTTCAGGGGTCTAAGACTTGGAACCTTGTACATCCCCATGGAGTGATCCCCCTTCCCCCTCCCCACACACACACACACACATACCAACAGCCTCAAGGTCTCAGCCTCAGAAGTGCCCGCAACCCCACAGAGCGATCCACTCCCAGCAGCAGCCTTGGGGTCTCGGCCTCGGAACCTTGCATATCCCCAGTAAATTATTCCACATATACACAACTGCAGCCTCAAGGTCTCAGCCTCAGAAGCGTCCACACTCCAGTAAGTAACAGGCAGCCTCAGGGAGTAAGCCTGGGAACTTCCCTCACCCCAGTCAAGTGATTGGAGGGGGAGGGGAAGGAAGGAAGTAGTGGAGGAGGGCGAAGTGGGGGTAACTGGGCAATGCTGCCCAGCAAAAGCCTCTCATTGGGCAAGGAGATAAATGGGTTTTGCTTAAATCTTTTGCTTAAACCGCAAAGGAAATGTCTAAGGTAGGTTTCACATCAGAAGTAACTCACAACTAATTTCTGAAGGGAAACTGCTACATTGCAGTTATATTACTAGAGAGTACCCCATGGTCCAGAGGTCGGGCTCTGCAGCAGCGGTGGGAGGTGCTCCCGGCCCTGGTTCCTCAGCACCTCAGGCCGGGCTTGAGCCCACCCAGGAAGGCCTTTTTCCCTACAGTTTTCACAGGGAGGTTTAGTAGACATGAATGAGAAGTGCCCACTCACAAGTCCTGAAGATGCTGGGGCTGACAGAAATGACCAACAAACAGGGAAAAGAGAAGAATCAGAAACACCACTGATCCCAATATAGATCATCTTTTTCTTCAGATGATGGTGTGTACCAATGGAAAGGTTAATAGAAAGAGAAGACAGAAAAGGAATAAAAAGAGAAAAGAAATGACAAAAGATGAAACATCAAGAAAAAGGAAGAGACGGAAAAAAGAAGGAAATAAGCACATGATATCACCTTTCCAAGGTCTCATGAAATTCCTGTTTAAGGAGTTTATTTTATGACACTTTAAGTTTGGATTTACATTTTTACTGGTTTGCCAAGACCACAGCAGGTGTAGTGTCCAATACGTTAGAAAAAAAAAAACAAACAAAAAAACATATCTAATTAAAAAGAAAGAATATGCAGGGAAGGGAAGTTGGGGGGACCCAAGCCTGCAGCTGGGGGCAACCGGGCTGGCAGGGGAGGGCAGTTGGGAGTGATTGGGCCAGCAGGGGAGGGAAATTAGGGGTGACTAGGCCAGCAAGGGAGGGCAGTTAGGGGCAACGAGGCATGCAGGGGAGGCAGTTAGGGGCAATAGGACCAGCAAGAGAGCAGTAGACATTTATCAGGCTGGCAGGGGAGTGGTTAGGGGGTGATCAGGCTGTCAGGCAGAAGCAGTTAGAGGCAATCAGTTAGGCAAGCAGGCAAGTGGTTGGGAGTCAGCAGTCTCAAATTGTGAGAGGGATGTCCGACTGCCCATAGGGATTGAGCCTAAACTGGCAGTAGGACATCCCTCAAGGGGTCCCAGTTTGGAGAGGGTACAGATTTGGCTGAGGGACAACACCTCCCTGCAGTGCACGAATTTTGTGCACCTGGCTCCTAGTCTATAATATTTGTCTATTTTGTTCCTTAATGATTTCCAGACATTCCTTAAAAAAATCTAGATGTCAATCTTTCAGTAATATCTGTTCACCAGTCTATCACTTTCTTCATTAATCAAAAGTCCTTAGTTTTAGAAAGTATTTATTTCAATATTTTATTAATGCATATGGTCTTGGAGTATTATTTAAAAGAGTTTTGCTATCCACAAAGTAGAGGTATTCCATATTTTATTTTATTTTATTGCTCTTGTTAACATGGAGTTTTATAGATTTGGAGCTTATTTTTATAAGTTTTTTTAAAATTAATTTTAGTTACAGTTGTCATGTAATAATATACTAGTTTTAGGTGTACAACATAGTGATTGCACATTTATATACTTTACAGAATGATCACCCCAATAAATCTAGTACCCATCTGGCACCATACACAGTTATTACAATATTATTGAGTATATTCCCCTATGCTGTACTTTACATCTCTGTGACTATTTTTATAACGAGCAATTTGTACTTCTTAATCCCTTCCACCATTTTCAGCTATTTCCTCAACCTCCTCCCAGCAGGAGACCATCAGTTTGTGCTTTGTATCTATGAGTCTGTTTTTGCTTTATGTATGTTGTTTCTCATATTCACAATATTTAGTGATCCAATTAATGGACATGGTATAGATAGTCCCATTAATTCCCATTAGTTTTGACACTTTTTAAAGTTTAATTTATTGTACCTTAATGTAGTAAAAAGAAAACATGACATTCCCCCCCCACTAGAAATCAACAACTTCACAATAAAGATGAGTTGAATTACACGTGCTTTCCTTTTCTATTTCCACTACTAATGTTGATGAATGTTACAAATGTATGTGAAGACATACCTTGATTGAATTTCCTTCCCAAAGAAACTAGTATAACCTTCCCTTTTTACTAAAAAAAGCAGGGTCCCCATGGTTCTTAAGAACATTAAATTAAATGTTGGTAAAATACTTAGGCAATAAAAAACCCACAGGTGCTAACTATAAAGTACTATTTTTAGTATGAGTATGACCTTGAAAGATGAAAATGTAGTTCACACAATTAAATGTGACTATACTTAGCAGCTATAAATACATCAATTGAAGAATCAGATTTTATTTTTTTTTCCTTTTTTTTTAACTAAATCTTTATTGTTCATATTATTACAAATGTTCCTCATCCCCCCCCAATTGCTCCCCTACACCAAGTTTCCATTCATTTCTCTGCCCTTTCCCCATCCCCCATTGTCCTCATCCATAGGTGCAGTTTATATTCAGTCTCTTCCCGCCCCACTCCACTCCCCATTCCCCCGAGAATCATCAGTCAACTCCCCTTCCATACCTCTGATTCTATTATGTTCACCAGTTAATATTGTTCATCATGATTTTTACTTCCCTTGGTTTTTAGACTCACTTGTTGATAGTTACGTGTTTGTTCATAATTTTTATCTTTATTTTCTTCCTCTTCCTAAAGAACCCCTTTTAGCAATTCATATAATTCTGGCCTGGCAGTGATGAACTCCTTTAGCTTAAATTTATTTGTGAAGCTCTTTATCTGGCCTTCGATTCTGAGTGATAGCTTTGCTGGGTAGAGTATTTTTGGCTGTAGGTTCTTATTATTCATCACCTTGAATATTTCTTGCCATTCCCGTCTGGCCTGCATGGTTTCTGTTGAGAAATCAGCTGACAGTCGTATGGGTGCCCCTTTATAGGTAACTACCTGCTTTTGTCTTGCTGCTTTTAATATTCTCTCTTTGTCTTTAGCTCTTGGAATTTTAATTATGATGTGTCTTGGTGTGGTCCTCTTTGGATTCCTTTTGTTTGGGGTTCTGTGTGCTTCCTGTACGTGTAAGTCTATTTCTTTCCCCAGGTGGGGGAAGATTTCTGTCACTATTTCTTTCAATATGTTTTCGGTATCTTGCTCTCTGTCATCTTCTGGGATGCCCATAATTCTGATGTTGGTTCGCTTGAAGTTGTCCCAGAGGTTTCTCACACCATCTTCAACTTTCTGGATTCTCTTGTCTTCTTGCTCCTGTGGAGGAGTGTCCTCTGGCTCTTTGTGTTCCAAATATTGGACTTGATTCTTGCAATCTTCCAATCTGTTTTTAGGACTCTGTATAATATTTTTTATTTCAGAGAATGTATTCTTTATTTCTAGTTGATCCCTTTTCATATCCTCATAGGTCTCATTTATTTTATCCGCCTTTTCTAAGAGATTGTTGAACAACCTTATAAGCGTGGCTTTGAACTCTATATCCAGTCGCTCTTTGTCCTCCATTTCTTTCGTTTGTGATCTGTTTCCTCGTTTCGGCATTTTCGCTGCTTCCCTGGGTTGGTAGGTTGGGAGGATCAGCTGTGTCTATGCCAGGAGACAACCTTATTCCACTAGACTTGGAAACCTGCAAAAGCCTCTCTGAGTTCAGCTTGGATGGGGCGGAGTTTCAGGGCGGAGCCTACAGCCTTGGCTTCTGGTTAGCCCCGCCCTCTGAGGTTCCTGAGTCTCAGTGTTCCTCAGTGTCCTTTGGTACTCGCTGCAAGCACCTCTGAGAGAAAGGCACCCTAGAGCTTCGCCCGCTACCAGACAGTGTAGTCTCTCCCCCAACAAGCCCACAACTGGGGTTCAGAGCAGTTGGAAGCGGGGCCAAGAACAGTCCGGAGCTTATGTCTCCTTCCCGCCAGGGCAATCTCGCGGCCCAAACAACAGTCTGTCCTCTGTGCGCGCAATGTGCGCGACTCAGGAGATCTGCTTTTCGCGCTCCCCTGAGCTTCTGCCTTACAGCCCAGATTCCCTCTGTATGAGGCTGGGGCCCGAGGGTCTTGCCCAGGACTGGGGTTCAGTGCAGTCAGAACTGGGGCTCAGCACATTCCTGAGCTTTTGAGTCCTTCCCGCTGGGGCAATCCAGCAGCTCAGGGAACAGTCCCTCCTCTGCGCACAATGTGCGCCGACTCCGACTCCAGTGTCTGCTGAGCTTCCGCCTTATAGCCCAGTTTCCCTCTGTATGAGCCTGGACCCCAGGGTCTCGCTCAGAACTGGGGTTCAGTGCAGTCGGAGTTGGGGTTCAGCACGGTCCGGAGCTTTTATCTCCTTCCCACTAGGGAACGCCAGCCAGGCACTCCGCCGCCCCTCCTCTCCGGCTCCGTCCTCTCCCTGCGCGCGCACCGTGTCTCTGTACCTTAGGCTTTTACAGCTCCTCTGGTTTTCCTTCTGGTTTTCTCTTTCCTTCTAGTTGTAGAATTCCCAGTCAGTCAACTTTCCTGTAGTTCTGGATAGTGTCCACTCTATATTTTAGTTGTATTTTTTGAAATTGTTGAGTGCGGCTGCAGTTAGGCTTTCACCTCTGCCGCCATCTTGTTGTCTCTCAAGAATCAGATTTTAGACTGATCAAAGATAAAATATCTTACCTATATATATTTCATTTTTATCTTGAGAAAAAGCAAATTCTTCTATATTTATGTTATACATATTATATATATATATATATATATATATATATATATATATATATATATTTCAGCCATGATAATTAACATTCTATATTATAATAATTATCTAAGGACTGAGATAAATTAGCCAAGCTATAGCTAAAACAAATTAATAAAAATGGGGTGAAAGACTTAAAATGCAACTAATTTAAATATTGTTTCACAATGTCACTTCTATAAAAATTTCATTTTATGATTTTCTATAATGGAACTTAAGTTCTGTTATAGGGTGGAGGAGATATAATTCTTTCCATCTTGTATGAGTTCTGAAAGACCTAACTGAGAAGCAGCATACTGTGTATGTGGTTGTGCATTTTTCTTTTTCTAATCCTTCCACATTGGCACAGATTTTTATCACCTGATCTACAAAGGTTTCTTTTGAGCATGTTTATTGCTGCCAAATAGCTTTTTTTATAAATTAAATTTATAGGGTTACATCCTATATAATAAAAGCCTAATGCAGAAATTGTCCCCTTGACTGGGAGTTTGGTCAGGGGGTGAGGCCAGCCAGCCAACCATGGGAAGGGAAGCCCCAGCCGGCAGCAGCAGGCACTGGGGGAAGGGAGGCCAGGGCTGCAACCAACAGCTGCTAGAGACCCTATCCATGCACAAATTTCATGCACTGGGCCTCTAGTTGGTTAATAAAAAACATAAGTTTTAAGTATATAATTCTATGATACCTGTATTGTGTGCCCACCACTCATAGTCAAATGCCCTTCCATCACTATACATTTGACCCCCTTTACCCTTTACTGATCCCCAACTCCCTTTCCTCTGGTTACCACCATACTGTTATCTGTGTCTATGAGTTTATTTGTTTGTTTTTCTTTTATATTCATCTGTTATTTTCAGTTTTATATCCCACATATGAGTATTCATATGGTTCTTGATGTTTTCTGTCTGACTTACCTTGCTTAGCATCATATTGTCAAGATCCTTCCATGTTATCACAAAAGATACTACTTTATCTTTTCTTATAGTTGAGCAGTATCCTATTTTATATATGTACCATATCTTCTTTATCAAGTCCTCTATAGAAGAACTCTTCAGTTTTTCCATGTTTTGGCCACCATAAATAATGCTACAATGAATATCTGAGAATAAATGTTCTTACATTTGTTGGGTAAATATCCATAAAAGGAGTTGCTCTAGTCTTTTTTTTTTTTTTTAGAACCTTCATACAGCTTTCCAAAGAGACTACACCAGTTCACATTCCCTCTTTCACTACTGGTGGGAATGTAAACTGGTACAGTCATTCCATATATTTTAATGTCTTCTAGTAGTTTAAAATTCTCTGTGATTTTTTTTGTGCATCATTTTGTTCAAATCTATTTGAATACTCGAGGTCCGGTGCATGGGACTCATGCACTGGTGGGGGGTGTGACCTGTGGGGATTTGGCCCACGATGGGAGCACCACTCTTCCCAGTCAGCCCAGCAACTGTAGACCTGCCCTCTGACCTGCTGCTCCCACTGTGGGAGCACTGCTTATCCCAGGCAGCCAAGTGATGCTCCCACTGTGGGAGCACCCTGTGACAGCTCCTGCATTGAGCATCTGCTCCCCTGGTGGTCAGTGCACATCATAGCAACTGGTGAACCAGTTGTTCTGGTCATTTCGCCATTTGGTCACTGGGCTTTTTTTATATAGAATTTTATATCTTGTGTTATTTTCTTGGTTATTGTAAATTATGATTTTAGTTTCTGCTTATTAATGTTAATACCAGGATAAGTCTTCAATTTTTTAGTTTGTCATTATTAGAAAACATTGTTGAAGTATATAATTATTTTAAATATATATATTTCAGAGAGAGGAAGGGAGAGAGAGAGAGACAGAAAATCAATGATGAGAGAAAAACCATTGATGGGTTGCCCCCTGTGTGCCTCCTATTGGGGACTGAGCCTGTAACCTGGGAATATGCCCTGACCAGTAATCAAACTGTGACCTCCTGGTTCAAGGGTCAGTGCCCAACCACTGAGACACACCAGCTGGGCTATTTCAAATAGTTTTTCAATTATAGTCAAATCTTGGTTCTTAAATGTCTCCCTCTCAAACAATTTAGTTCTTGACCAACTTGTTCATTCAAAAAAAGTCTCCCTGTTGAGCCAAACTTTGGTTCTCAATCTGACAACCCTTTCATGCTGATACATCAGCATAACAGAAAGCATCTCTCATGCTACAAACAAAGAGAGAATGCAAATCAGTTTACTGCTAAACCTCCTATTGTTAATATCTCAGGGAATTGTGATGTGAATAGTTTTTTTTTTCTTCTTGTTTTTTTTCTTTCTTTTATTGTTGGCAAAATGAACAATTAGCACAGTTTTAAAATATAAAGAAGTCATCAAGAGTGCTGATGTTGCTAAGGGTGTGAAAGAAACAATGATCACAAGCAATTGAAGAGGTGGAAAAACTATTGTTGATTTGGATAAAAGAAAAGCAGTTAGCTGATGGAGGCAGGGATATGTGAAGATCACTTCCACATGTTGTCTTCTTGTAAGACACCCCTGAAACGAGTGCTGAAAGTGATACATTTAAGGTTAATAGGGGGTGGTTTGATAAAGTTAAGAAAGGAAGTGTTACTTACAAATTAAACAGTACATTAGACATGTACTGTATATAAGAAAGGTTAAAACGGAGAATCATTTGGGGGTCTGGAAAAGATTAATTCAATTTACATTACTTCTAATGGAAAAATGATTAGATTTTCAAACAAATTACTTCTCAAGAAGCCTTCCAGAACAAATTAAGTTTAACAACCAAGGTTCCACTGTAATTGTAATACTTCTCTACACTGATAATGAAAAAGGAATTTTAGGGGGATTAGGCAGGCTTAGGGAATTTTTAGAATTGGGTCAATGGAACAACACTGGGCTACAGAATGGGAAAAGGTACATCTCCATAACGCAAGAAAGCCAAGTGCAGGGAGGGGCAACAGTCGCATTTACATAAGACAAGGGAGCTGGAAGTAGCCAGAAAGGTCTATATTTACAAAATAAAGAAGGAAGAAAGCCCGAAAGGAACAATGAGGGAAGAGGGCATCACCTGTCCCAAGTGGTGTTTGACCTTTGAGCCCAGGAGTTACTATAGTAACCAGTCTAAGGGAATAGTGACCAATCAGAGGGGATATTAAGGCACCAGGATCTGCTGCCTTTATAAGCCATAAGGATAGGGAACTCAGTGGGACCCTTTCCCCTCCCCATGTGGGAGTCCATTCTCTGAGACTCTTTCCCTCTCCCCACATGGACGTCTGTACTTGTTCTTCAATAAATCTCCACCTTTGCTATACCACCCTCTGTCCGTGGATTCATTCTTCAATTTTGGCAGACAAAGAATTCAGGTTCCAGACCAAAAATTCCACTTCAATAGTCATATAATCTACAAAAATTGCTATTATATTTCCCTTATTTTCCTATAATGATTACTCCTGTATTTTTCAACTTTACTATATTTGGTAGCTTTCCTAAGAATATGTTGAAAGTTGATGGGAATAGAAGTTATTCTTTCAGTAAAAGTTACCAAACAATTGTCTGTGTTTTGAGAATGCTGTTTTTTGTAGATCTTGGAGTATGGGCTTTTAGTTAAAGAAATTTTACATTTCCTCCCAACATTTATAATAATAAATAAGTGCTAAAGTTATGCTTTCCCTGCAAATGCTGAGATAATAGTAGTTTAGTTTCTTTTATTAGTTCATTATCACAGTAAATTACATTGATAGTTTCTGATTTTGAACCATTTTTGTATCATCCCTGGGATAAAACTAACTTGATCATGAAACATGTGTTTGCTTATATTTAAATACACAGTTAATTTGATTTCCAATTTTTCCCACTAGCAATGTCAACAGCTTATTGTGTTATTAGTAGATCATAATATTTATTTCCTGCACTGTTTTGGTATCAGTAATATCACAGATTCATAAAAAGCATTGGAAACATACTTCTCCCTTTCTCACATGATTTCTTTAATAATCACTTTTTGGTGGAGGAGAAAATTAGATAGACAGATAGGAGATACGAAACCTCATGTGAATAACAGCTAGAACAGGACAAGTATATATATTATTAATATTATTAATATTTTACTTAAATTCCAGGGACATTTGGTTCATTAAATATTTTTAATTTAATTTCAAGTTTCACTGTTTATATATTTTTATAATTCCATCCATATCATTAAAAATTTCAAGTATATTTGCTTACAAATTTAGAAACTATATTTTATAATCATTTTTAGGTATAACATAAAATAAGACACAGTCATTTAAGTATATAGTTCTGTGATTCCAAGATGGTGGTGGATTAAGTGACTTTCTCCCAGGACCAAACTGGAATTGCAACTGAAATATAGAAAAATCATCCTGAATAATAAACTGAAGACTAGCTGGTGAGAACTCTGACAACCAAGGATGTAAAGTGGAGATAGGATAGAGACTGGTAGGAATTGTGGAGGCAGTAGAGGGCTAGCTGAACTCCCACAGGCAGCCGCTAAAGTTCCACAGGGATATCTCAGCTGTGGGGGTTTCCTACTGAGAACTCTGGGGTCTAAAGCCCCAGCCCAGAGCACCAGAAGTGAGAAAGGTGCCCACACAACACCTGGCTGTGAAAAGTAGCAGGGTTTCCACCTGCCAGGGTGTGACTGCTGGAAATGAAGGCACCCTCTTAAATAGCAAACACACAAAATTGTGTGTGTAGCCACTTTCCTTGGGCTCTGGCAGGGAGAGGGCAGAGTGGACTAGCACTGTGTGAGGAGAAGCCAGGGTTGGTTGCTCTTGGGACAGAGCTCGAAGGGCAACCACCTTTTTCAGGCAGTCCCTTATCATTCAGGCAGCTTTTGAGTCAAGTGGGAAGCAATTGGAAAACCTCTCGCCCCGCTCTGGGAGGTGATGCCTTGCTGTGGTCTTCAGCCTAAGGCTCATCAAGAGACTAAGAATAATAATTAGCCTGCGGGCAGAGGTAATGTCTGGGTGCTTTGAGTCTGTGCCTGACCTGCTTCTGGACCCACGGGTAGGAAAAGCAGACCTTGGTGTGCACCTGGGTCCTTTCCAAATGCACCCAGCCCCACCCCCAGCAGAGGGAGCCACAAGCTATGGATTGCTGATAGCTCCAAACAGGGTGCTTAGGGCCAGCCACAGTGTCTGATATTGCCCAGCACCAGAGACCCTCCAAAAAGAATGGTAGTCATGGCAGATCTTCCTAACACATAGAAACAAACCCAAAACAGGCAACCAAAATGGGGAGACAAAAAACAACAAAAAACAAACAAACCCTAAATGAAAGAGTAAGAGAATTCTCCAGAAGAAAAGTTAAATGAAATGGAGATAAGCAATTTATTAGATATAGAGTTCAAAGTAATGATTATAAGGATGCTCAACAGCATGAGAAAAGATGTAGAAACCGAAAAATGACCAGTCGGAAATACAGGCACCATCTTAAAGGGCCAGTGCACAAAATTTCATGGACAGCCTCTAACCTTAGGCTCCAGCAGAGGGAGGGCAGAGTGGGCTGGAGCTGTGTGAGGAGAATCCAGGGAAGGTAGACCTGGAAATAGAGCTCATAAGGCAGCCACCTGGACTCTCGTGCTGAATCTCGTGCTGTTTGATACTCTTTTCTTGGCCACCTACATATTAATAATTTTATATCTTCTTGGAGAGTTGACTCCTTCATCATTATGTAATGCCCTTCTTTATCCCTTATAAATTCCCTTGCTTTGGAGTTTGCTTTGTCTAAAATTAAAATACTGCTTTCTCTTGATTAGTGTTTACACGGTATAATTATCTCCTTCCTTTTACTTTTAACCTTTATGTGTGTTTGTATTTAAAGTGGATTTCTTATAACAATGTATAGTTGGGTTTTGTGGGTACACCCTGATGACTAGGTTCCCCAGAGGTTTTTGACCCTCAGAGTTGTCCGTATCAAACCTCCAGGAATTCAGCAATTAAAGTTCAGAATTTCCTTCCCAGGCACTCTTTCCCACAAAGGTTTCTGCTCATGATTCTCCGTTCCAGGAGCCCTCCTTCCCTGCATCCACTTATTTGACTTTTTAATCTTGGGTGTAGTCAGTTGTTCTCTATCCTCTCCTCTCACATGGATCCCAGAAGAATTGTTGATTTTTCTGTATATTCAGCTTTGTGCTTGCTATTAGGACCGAGTGGTGACTTCCAGACTGCTTACATGCATATCCAGACACTGAAAATCTACTATACTACTTTTATGCACTATAGTTAGTCACTCAATTTATCTTACCTAGTAAGTTAATTTATCTTACTATTCTCTAATCAGTAGTAGTTAATAGGTTGGTGCTAGTGGTTTTGCAATGAATATAATGGTGTATTTCCTCATGGAGCTTAATCTAGGAATTATTAACAAGCATAAGGTTACCGTGAGCTCTCTAGTGTTTCTCCTTTCTGTGGTTTAATTTAATATCAATTTACTACTTGCTCATTAATTTTATCACCTGAAAGTATTCCCTAGCAGACCAAGAGGTATCTGGTGATAAGGAATTAAGCAAAAAATTATGGAAGAAAGCTTTATAGTAAGAAAAATCCTACCTCAATTTTAATATTTTTCTCTATACCCTGCAAACTGGGGGGAAAACACACACCACTTATCATTAAATTTAAGCAACTCGCAGGCTAGCAGTTCCTTATAGGAATAGAGTAAGAAAAAATCAGTGTGCTAATTCTCCTTAACCTTCAACATGCATTTTAAGGACAAAGAAGAAAGAAAAACCAAGACCAAGTAAGAAAATGAGTTAAATGGCAAAATTATATGTAAAACACAGATCACTTAAGTCCAGTCCTTTTTTTACAGTGGCTGGCCAGAACGAACAATAAATAATAAAATTTTACTCGCTGTGAAACTAACATATGTTGACTATTTTTATTGATTGATTGATTGATTGATTGATTATGGTATCTCATAATTGTCCTTATGCCCCCATTCCCATCCCAAATCCCTCCCTACATATGCCCCCACCCCTCTGTTGTCTATGGTCACTGACTAGGTCCTTGACTATTTTCTTGACATTTGTTTTAAACAACTTCACTACACATTAAGTACTTAATTGTTATTATTTTTTTATAAAAAAATTGTTCTTTTACCATCATAGGTAAAAAACAATTGCATAGACAGCTATGGATAAATAACACTTTGGCAAAGGTATAATACAATTATTCATGCTCAATACAGTAGAAATCTGTATTCAAACTGACATACCATTAAGTTTGCAATCTATATAGCCCACAGTTATCTGATTTTTCTCCAAAGACATACATCAGATGTCAGCAGATAGAAACAAGATATATTCTTTTTGTAATGACATCTAAGACTTCAAAAAGCCTTTACAGAATTCATTTGCACAAGTTTTAAGAAACTCCAATTTAATTTGTAAAAATTTATACTCATAAAAACTGATTTTTTTACAATTGTTTGAAACTCTCTCTCTCTCTCTCTCTCTCTCTCTCTCTCTCTCTCTCTCTATATATATATATATATATATATATATATGATGTTATCTGTGCAATGAGTATTTGCAATGTCTTCAAATGAAATGATGTAAGTAAAGACTTCTGTAAATTTTAAGTTAACAATGCAAAATGTAAAGTTAGTAGATGGTGACTATAAAGGGCAATTGTATTTGTTGACTTCATTTAGCCAAATAAAGCCTCCAAAATGCAATCAATAACATCTTATTTTACATTTGTTAGAGAGACCAAGATTTATACAAACACACAGAATATTCACAGTTCTGTTTCTTTCTTTTTTAATTCCTCTTGGTCAATGGGGCATTTCAAGACAGAGACAACGGAAGGAAAACAATTGTATCTGTCACATAGAATCAATGAGGCAGAGGTTAGGTGTAAAAATAAGATCAGGCTTGTAGTCTCAAATGGGTCCTCTTCCAACTTCCACTAATATACACATAAAAGGCAGAAAATGTTTAAAATTCCTAACGCAGAACACTATTGAGTGACAATCAGCCAATTTCCAGCTGTGGGAAGGATTTTCTGTAGGTAAAAGACTGAGAGAACTGCATTGAAATACAGCCCATTCCCTCCCTGTGCTGGGCTACACTTGTCTGATTTCCTGAAAGTAGAAAAGGTGAGATTTATTTTCTTCCCCACTGTCTGTCATTCTCATTCAAAACAAATCAACAAACTAAAGACCAAAGTCTGCAGAATATTGGGAAGCTATCTCATTTTGGTGAGCGTGATGTTTTTTAGATAGCCAAAAGTCTGATCCTCAACTCCCTTTCAATGCAACCTTTGCTGGATTGAAAGTGAGAAGATAAATCGAGAGCAGATAAATCCCTCCTCTGGGCTGCACCACCGTAACCACACCCCTGGCTTTTATAATCTCACTGGCATCTTGGTGGCTTGATGGTGAGAGGCAGGGGAGGTGCATGGGACACTCTGCCCTAGGTCAGGGACTTTCCCTTGAGTGCAGGCAGAGAACTGAGTCCTCCCTCTGCAGCCTAGGCCACAGGCCTTCAGCAAGAACTGCAATGGGTGTGGAAAGCTGCAAAGTACTGGGAGCTTATCATGTAACGTAGAAAGAAGGTCTAGAACTGTGGTTGGCAAACTGTGGCTCGTGAGCCACATGCAGCTCTTTGGGCCCTTGACTGTGGCTCTTCCACAAAATACCATGGCAAGTCTGTTTTGAAGAAGTGACCTTAGAAGAAGTTTAAGTTTAAAAAATTTGGCTCTCAAAAAAAATTTCAATAGTTGTACTGTTGATATTTGGCTGTGTTGACTAATGAGTTTGCCAACCACTGGTCGAGAATGTGTTTGTACGCCATATGTGGAAGACAGAGAACCTAGGGATGTATATAAAGCAAAACCCTGCCACATTTAGGACTCAGCCTCTGGAGGGACTCCACTGGGCCAGTGCCCATGCAAATAAACAGTCCTTTTCTGAACCTCCAAGTGCATATGGTTTGTCGCTTCCCGCCAGCCTGATTTTTGTCTTAACAAAAGGAGCAGGGCAACTCCTAGAAAGCTGAACAGAGCTGGTATAAAAAAGAAAGCATTTTAATCTGGGAGACAAATTTCTACCAGTTCCCAGAAAAATATTATTTGGGAAACCTGATTCCCCAGCAGGATTATCTGTGGGAAATCTGGAAATGCATTTTCCTTTTCTTCATTTGCACAGATTTGTGACTTCAGTCGATCTGAAGAGCATCCTGATGATCTATGTTTCAACATACCCTCAGGTGATTAGAGGTGTAAGGTCCCAAGACCCCCGGTGAGTCCGACGGAGTGGGCGATGACCCCAAGTCAAACGCCGAGACCGAAACTTGATGCAAAAAGCATGATGTTTTAATACAAGCGCAGCGCAGGGGCTTCTCAGGCAGACAGCAACAGCGCTGTCTGCCTGGAGCCCCGAGTAACTGCAGAACATGAGTTTATAAAGGCAAAAACCACACGCAGGTGGGGTTACACATGGAGGGGGAGGAAGGGAACAAAGAAATTCCAAGAAGGGGAGCTGGGCTCATTAATTACATGTTGTATGACAGGGTCTATGCTTAGTCAACAGTCCCATCTGGTAATCTTGCAAGCCCCTTTGCCTCTCCCCTTCCCATTCCTCTGGGTAAGTCCTCAGGGTAGGGAGTTTCTGGGGACTGATTTCATTCTTGCCTAATCTTAAAGAACTGACCTCATTCCTGTCTAATCTTTAACCGTAAAGGTCACATCCTGGAACAGGCAGTGGGGGAGGCCAATTCCTCAATCTTGGGGCCCTTATAGAGGAACAACCCTGTGTGGGTGCCAACGATTTAAGACTCTACTGACATGTCAAGTGTACTGTTTTCTTTGGTTATTATTATCTCTGAAATTATAATGTCACTTTCTACCATGGTTTTCATCTATCAGCAGTAAGTTCTTTCTTGATGAAAATTAGGTACAGTGTAGCAATTCCCTTGAATGTTTTGTTCACTCATATTTAAAATATATATTTAATAGGACAAATGGGAAATTTATCAATCCTGTTTTAAGCAAGATGGAATGTATCATTTCTTTGGGTAGTTGAAAGTTCACTGACATACCACCATTTAATATCTTAACTTTGTGAAGTCTGTCTTTGTAGTGTCACTTACACCCTCTATCTAATTTATCTCAACTTTTACCTTCAAATGTGTTCCTCTTATAAAATACTATACTCTGCTGACTTGCACTGCCACCTTCTTTATTCTACTAATATAAAATACTTTAATAAGTCCTTTCATCATATATTCCATTTATGTGCCACAGTTCAACAAATATCAGTGACACATAAGATTTTTAAAACATTTTTTTGATAAAATTTCCTGCTGACTTTGTTTTTATCATACATTCTATTTGATTACACCCATCTGTAGTTTTTCCAAGATCCTTTTGATGTGCTTGTTTTGAGAGGGGAAGTTCAAAGATATGTGTTCATTTGAATAAGAACCAAAGTGAGTGAATTCTGGAATGTAATATTTATTTAACAGAAAAGCAATTGTAATTACCATAAGTCAACCTGTCATTGGGAGACTATGTCTTTTGTCTTTTGACAATGGAAGTGATCTTTGCTATAAAACCAAATTAACCTTGAGATAGAACTATAAGAGTAATTTGATTTTTCATATTACTTCAGAACTTTCATTCTATTATTGTAGGAATGTGAATAAATTGACAGAATAACAACCAACTTAGCAAGCACAACTTAATTAAGGAAAATAATTTTCACTAATGTCAGGAAACTACTGTCACAGTCTCAGAGACCAAATATTTCAGCTAAATGTCACTTACCGGTAGTTATATGCAGATTATAAGATGTGACTATTTATTTATTTATAGGAAAATTATCCTTGAAATTTTATTTATTTATTGTTTAAAATATTATAGATATCCCCCCCATTACCTTTCCCCATCCAGTTCCCTCCCAACCCCAGGCCTTCATCACCCTACCGTCTGTGTCCATAGGTAATGGACATATGCATACGTTCTTTGGTTAATCTCTTCCCTACTCCTCCACCCACTTCCCTCTGAGATTCCTGTCTGTTTCATTTTCTAATACCTCTGGTTCAATCTTATTCATCAATTTTTTTTGTTCATTGGATTCCTTGTTCATTTATTTTTATTTTTAGATTCAATTATTGATAGCTATGCATTTGTTGCCATTTTATTATTTGTATTTTTAATCTTTTTTCCCTCTTCTTAAAGAATACCCTTCAACATTTCATGTAATACTCCTTTAGCCTTTCTTTGTCTGTGAAGCTTTTTATCTGACCTTCAATTCTAAATGATAGCTTTGCTGGGTAAAATAATCTTGGTGGTAGCTCCTTGTTATTCATCACTTTGGATAGTTCTGCCACTCCCTTCTGACCTGCAAAGTTTCTGTTGAGAAATCGGCTAGCAGTCATATGGGAGCTCCCTTGTAGATAACTAACTGCTTTTCTTTTGTTGCTTTTAAAATGATATCTTTGTCTTTAACCTTTGACATTTTAATTATGTTGTGTCTTGGTGTGGACCTCTTTGGGTTCCTCTTGTTTGGGACTCTCTGCACTTCCTGGACTTGTAAGTCTATTTCTTTCACCAGGCAGAGGAAGTTTTCTCTCATTTTTTTTCAAATAGGTTTTCAATGTCTTGCTCTCTCTCTCTTTTTCTTCTGGCACCTCCATGACATGAATGTTGGTATGCTTCAAGTTATCCCAGAGGCTCCTTACACTATCATGTTTTTGGATTCTATTTTCTTTTTGCTGTTCTGTAGGGCGATTTTGCTTCCTTATATTCTAAATCACTGATTTTATTCTTGTCATCCTCTACTCTACTGTTGATTCCCTGTACATTACTCTTCAAGTCAGTATATTCTTTATTTCTTACAGGTCCTTTTAATGTCTTTCATGCTCTTACTAATTTCTTTGAAATTCTCACAAAAATCCTTGAAATTCTAAGTTCCTTGACATTCTCACTAAGATCCTCGAAACCTCTCATTAAGATCCTTTAGCAAACTTATAACCATTGTTTTGAATTCTATACCTAATAATTTGCTTACTTTTACATCATTTAGTTCTTTTTCTGGAGTTTTCTTTCATATGTGATGTGTTTCTTTGTCTCTACATTTTGGTTGCTTCCCCATATTTGTTTTTATGCATTAGGTAGAGCATCTATGTCTCCTGGAATTGATAGAGTGGCCTTGTGTAGTAGGTGTCCTGCAGGGTCCAGTGACTCAGCCTCCCTAATCACCTGAGCACTCTCAGTGTGCCTCTGAGCAGGCTATATACACTGTCTTACTGCAGTTAAGCTTTATGATGTTACTTTAAAATGTAGAATGTACAGATCTGCTACATTC
Organism: Vespertilio murinus; assembly: GCA_963924515.1. Taxonomy (NCBI): domain Eukaryota; kingdom Metazoa; phylum Chordata; class Mammalia; order Chiroptera; family Vespertilionidae; genus Vespertilio; species Vespertilio murinus. The sequence continues at coordinate 117,886,654 of OZ004707.1, read as the reverse complement.
TTAAATTTATTATTTTATCAATTAACAAGTATTACATTTTGTAAAATTTAAGAACAGTTTTCAATACATGTCAGGATTTAACTTTTTACTGTAAAGCAACATCATAATAAATATTTTTTTTTCTTTCAACCCAGGCAAATGTTTGAAAAAAGTATTACTGAATTAAAATGCTTCATGCTTACATACAGAGTATGGCTGCAAAGATATATGGTTGATTAATTTTAATAAATATATTAATTCTTGGGCATTTGTATGATGAATATATTTCCTTTTAAAGTAGTTATTAGGTGGATAGATTAATAATGCAGATTTTGTAATCAAAGAAAACACCATAATTTTGAGGGAAACATCAAAAGTGCTGTATTTAAAGTAATGTCCCATCACTAGCTACATATTTCCCCCATCTGTCAAGTAATTTGTGGATACCATCCCAATAGAACGTTTCTTGTTTTGAGGCAAACCATTCAGAGACCCAAATTTCCACTTCTTCTTATGTTTTGAAGTGCTGCTCAGAAAGTGCATGTGTCATCAATGGAAACATGTGGTCATCGAAGGAGCAAGGTCTGGTGAAAACAGTGGGTGGGTTAATACTTCCCAGGCAAAATCTTTTAATGTGTCTTTAACTGTTTTTGAAGTGTGAGTCATCATGAAGCAAAATTACTTTGCCATGTCTTCTGGCACATTCTCCTCATTTCACGATCAAAGCGTGGTTTAAATTGATCATTTGTTGTCAGTAGTGATCAGTATTAATAGTTCACCTAGTTTTAGAAGCACACAATACATCACATCTTCCTAATCCCACCAAACTCAGAGCATTGTCTTCTTTCTGAAGCAATTTGAACTTGCAGTCAATGTTGATGGTTTACCTAAATTAACCCATAATTTTATGCATTTGGGATCCTCAAAATAAACCTTTTCATGACCAGTCACAATTTGATGCAAAAAAAAGTCTTTCTTTTGTGCCGTTGAAGCAACATTTTACTGATGAATATTGGTTTTCCATTTGTTTTTTGTTCAGTTGATCTGGCACCTATTTTCCTTCCTTTAAAATCTCCCATTGCTTATAAACTATTGGAAATTGTTTACTGAACATCATTTAATCTTCCTAAGAGTTGTTTTTGAGTTTGAAAATGCTTATAATTGTTGGTTTTCAAACTTTTTTGGTTGACCTGGCATACTTTGTCTTTCACGTTGGAATCATCACTTTTTTAAAGCATTTAAACCAGCATTCACAAGTATCTTGAGATGGAGCATGTTCACCATAGCTTCCCAAAGTATTCAGCAGCACTTTGCTTCAAAATAAAGCAATGAGTTAAAACTTCCTGCAAATGCTCTCTTTTTTGCACAAAATTTGACATTTTTGAGTGTAAAAATATCTATGATTTTAACACCTTTAGCAAATTTGGCATATGAAATTTTGAAGCTTGTTGTCAATATAACAAAATAGCATACATATCAAATCGCATATATATTAACATATGTGTAATTCCATCTATTGAAAAGTTCACACTATTAACCGGTACACCTAGGATTTATACTAACAGAAATGTTACTACTCAAAATATTTAGGTAAGCTCTCCTATAGTACATATTCTTAAATATCCATAATGTTGAAAAGATATCTGTCCCTTGGAGTCAATTTAATTTTGAAAACATCTCAGAATCAGAGGCAAACATTAGAAATAAATTTGATGATCAAGCTGAATATTAGAATCTGGGTCAGAAATAAATATCAAATATGAAAACAAATTGGTTGCACAACTTAAACCTCTTTTATGGTAACTCCCCCTCCAAAAAGATCCCATAAAATAATTTTGGAAATGCCAGCATTGTTTAAGTAAATAGATTCCTAAAAATAAACCCTTATTAGATAAAGACGTTCTAGTATAATACTTAAAATCAATCTTACTATTGTATAATATCTGGCTATAGCAGGGAAAAATTGCTAGTGGAATTAATTAAAGGATATAGAAATTAATCAATCTGGTAGTACATATATTTCTTCTATATAAAATAGAATTTTAAGTATGAAAAAGAGTGGTAGTTTAACAAACTGTTATTACATGTATCTGCCCTACTGTAGATATGTATTGCTGCCTTTAACTTATTAGATGTTTTAACTATATAAAGAAAACTATTTTAAAGTTATTTAATCATAGGTTAAATATTTAAATATTGTTAATAATTCATGCCTCCCAACCAGCTGTATAATTTAACTTCTCTCACTCTAAGTCATGGCCATTTCGAATTGCTTGCATTACCCTATTATTGGAATGTGAGTTTCCCTGTCCACCTGACAATTCCTACTTATCTTTCAAGTTTTAAACCTAACATTACTTACCCTGTGGGACTATAACAAAATCTTTCAAGTAGATTTATTATTTTCTTCTCTAAAACTACATAATTTCATGTGTATACCTCTATCATCATACATAGCTATAGACTAATTATTTGTATGTCTGTCTACTCTCTACACCTATAGTACTTTTAAACAGAGTTCTGTCTTCCCAACTTTGTATCCCAACTTCTAACATAGCGTCTGGCACACAGTAAATATTCTATACATAGAATAAATAATTGAAAGAGATTTTCTCTAGCAACTCAATAATGTCCTCAAACCTGTAATACTTATGAACTCTTCATTTTGTCTTCCCACGTTGCATCATTATAAAACTCTGAAAAAGACCATTTGAATAATCTAACCACAGTGCAATCTCCCTAAATATATGTGTTTTGGACCATAATTTGGAGTAATATGCTTATTTTTAACACAATTCTTAAGATAATTTCTAGTTCTTAAAATATTATATTGCTGGGCAACTGGTTCCTTAATGAGGACACTATTCATTTATTCATTCAGCAAATATTGATTGAGAACACAAATATGTAGGTTCTTGTCTTATAATCTTTTATATCTTGAAGTGATTTATTTCCTTTGTCCATTTTATATGTTATTATACTCTAACTCTAACCACATAAGGAAAAGGGCAAATCTTACCCTGTTTAATTCCACTGCAATTTGAGCCGATAAAAGTAATTTTTCTGACTTTTTGGTGCATGAAAAAAACAATGATTTTTTTATTTTTATTTTTAGAATTTAGGGCCATCTTAGTTTACTAAAGAAGTCAAAATTCTCTCTGTGGTACTGGAACAGATTTCTTCAGTTCCCAGTTAATAATTTCATTAAAATAACATTTTGTCCATCGTTTACTATTATGATAGCAATATTTTCAAAATCATTTCTTTGAAAAATATTCCCTTTTGGACCTGCATTCCATACCCAAAATTTTTAAAAAAATAAACATTAATTTTCTTCCATATTGACAAATTTTCATAAACTATAATTAATGTATATGTACTATATAAATATATACTATATATATAATGCATATATAGCTTTTAAAAATTAAATGTATTATTTAATTTCATAAAATACATATTTGATTAACATAATTCTTCACATAAATTGCTTTAAGGGGATATTTTCTTTGGATTATAATGTGTAATGTGATTTATTTTTCTATGTTTGACTTCTATACAAATACTTAGTAAATAAAAAAATTCCAGAAAGGAATATTAATACTGCCCCCTGCAATAGCTCAGTCTTCATGTAGTCACAATAGTCATCCCTGAAAAAGGAAGGCAAGACAAGAAAAAGAAAAGAAGAGGGAAAATTTGGCATGCAGGAGAAGTGAAATAACAGAAAGGAGAGGACATGAAACAATTAGTTAGGCAGAAAGGACAAAGAGAAAGTTTGAGGAGATGGGGAAGGAGTAGTAAGCAGCAGCCAAGAAGATTGCCTATTGAATAAAAATAACAGGAACAGCCGAAACCGGTTTGGCTCAGTGGTAGAGCGTCGGTCTGGGGACTGAAAGGTCCCGGGTTAGATTCTGGTCAAGGGCATGTGCCTTGGCTGCGGGCACATCCCCGGTAGGGGGAGTGCAGGAGGCAGCTGGTCGATGTTTCTCTCTCACCACCGTTTCTGGCTCTCTATCTCTCTCCCTTCCTCTCTGTAAAATATCAATTAAAAATATTTAAAAAAAATAAATAACAGGAACACCAAGAAGTGATCAACTATGGAATTAATTGGTCTGTATTCTGACAATTTCAATAAGTTAAATTTTTTGAGCAGGGCTGCTGCTATTGTACATGTGGTAGTGTTGCAGAAGACCAAGAAGTCCAAGGACGCTTCTGAGGAAGTCGGAGGGACACTGTTTAATAATGCCAGCGGACTCAGGCAACAGAATTCCAAATTGGAGTGCCAGAACATGCATGGGTCCCTCCCTTATATCCCCCCTCCCTGTGATCTTTGTCCCACAAACATGGACTATACTTCTGGTCCTTTTCACAGGCCTTGCAAGAAGGCCCCCAGGTGTGAGGGGTTTCCAGGGCATAGCTGAAGGTCTGGCCTGGTGTCAGAGTTAATAGCCCTCCCTTTGGGCAGTGCACTGTCCACAGTCCCATGGCCTCTGTAACCAGTTCTGCAAGACCAGTATCTGGGAAGGAGGTAGTGACTTAATTATAGGTTATCAGGAATGTACACTGAGCTTGCTGGCATGGATTCAGTTCACTAGCCTCCAAATATGAGATTTACATTAGAAATACCCCTTTTAGTCTCCTCAGTAGGGAAGATAAATGAAGACTAGCTAAGGAACGAGATCAATTTCAATATTTTGTTAGGCTCTACAGATGGGCTTAAAGAACTAAAAATTAGTGAACACCTGTTATGTGCCAGACATTGTATAAAATACTTAATAGTTAGACTTTTGCAAAATTTCCCCCTGAATTACTTCTAAAGTGAGAAGAGGGTGAAATTTTTCTGAGGGAGGACTGGAAATAGCTTTATAGAGTATAATTGAAATAGCTTTATAGAGTGCAAAATCTCTAGTACATTTTCTTACGAGTGCATGCTAATTTTCATTTTTATTCCACAGTATATGTATGACTACTTTAAGGTAAAAATAATGATAAAAATTTCTCAGCATTGAGCAGAAGCAACAAGAAAAATGTGAACATACTTTTCACATTCTCAAGTGCAGGAAATCTGAGTTTTGCAGTATATGTCTATATAAAATCCTTAACTTACGCTAAAATGTTTGCATTATATCTATTTTACAAATGAGATAAACATAATTAATAAGTGATAAATAGATTTGACTGTCTTTAAAACCCAAATTATCTCTTTTTCTATGATATCTATATCTCTAGAAGCTACCTTAGACAATGTCTCTATTTGTTTTTTGTTTTGTTTTGTTAGACCCCTAGGGCAAGAAATGTCAATTACATCATACTCACATTCCAAAATAAAAACTGCTTCAGTCTATATTTCAGTCTGTTTCTTTTTCTTTTCTTTTTTTATTGTCTAAAGTTTTACATATGTCTCCCGTTTCCACAATTGACTCCCTCCCCCCTCCCCCCATCAACCATTGCCATCTTGGGCAAGCCCTCATCACTCTAATGTCCCTGTCCATTGCTCATGCTAATATGTATGCATACACATCTGCCATTTGTCTCTGGATCTATTCTTGTTCATCAAATTATGTTTATAATTATACCCCATATATGAGTGAGATCATGTGATCTTTATCTTTCTCTGACTAGTTAATTTCACTTAGCATAATGCTCTCCAGTTCCATTCACACTGTTGCAAATTGTAAGAATTCCTTCTTTTTTACAGTAGCAAATTCCATCGTGTAGATGTGCCATAGTTTTTTTTTTTGTTTTGTTTTTTTAAATATATTTTATTGGTATTTTACAGAGAGGAAGGGAGAGAGATAGAGAGCTAGAAATATCGACCAGCTGCCTCTTGCACACCCCCTACCGGGGATGTGCCCGCAACCAATGTACATGCCCTTCACTGGAATCGAACCTGGGACCCTTCAGTCCGCAGACCAACGCTCTACCACTGAGCCAAACCGGTTTTGGCTGCCATAGTTTCTTAATCCATTCATCTGCCGATGGGCACTTAGGCTGTTTCCAAATCTTAGCTATCATAAATTGTGCTGCTATGAACATAGTGGTGCATATATATATATATTTTTCTGATTGGTGTTTTTGGTTTCCTGGGATATAGTCCTAAAAGTGGAATTACTAGGTCAAAGGGGAGTTCCATTTTTAACTTTTTGAGGAAACTCCATACTGTTCTCCACGGTGGCTGTACAAGTCTGCATTCCCACCAGCAGTGCACGAGGGTTTCTTTTTCCCCCGAATCTTCACCAAAACTTGTCATTTGTTGATTTGTTGATGATAGCCATTCTGATAGCCCACAGGTGTGAGTTGGTACCTCATTGTTTTGATTTGCATCTCTCAGATGACTAGTGACTTTGAGCAAGTTTTCATATGTCTCTTGGCCTTCTGTATGTCCTTTTTTGAAAAGTGACTATTTAGGTTCTTTGCCCATTTTTCGATGGGATTGTTTATCTTCCTTTTGTTAAGATGTATTGGTTCCCTGTAAATTTTGGAGATTAAACCCTTGGCAAATATATTTTGCTGTGCAGAAGCATTTTATTTTGATGTAGTCCTATTGGTTGATTTTTTTCCCCTTAGTTTCCATTGCCCTAGAAGCTGTATCAGTAAAGATATTGCTATGAAATATGTCCTATATTTTGCTACCTGTGGAGTCTTCTAAAATTTTTGTTTTCCCATTTTCCATTTAAGACCTTTAATCATTTTGAGTTTGTTTGTGTATGGTGTAAGTTGGTGACCTAGTTTTATTTTTTTGCATGTATCTAATCAAATTTCCCAGCACCATTTATTGAAGAAACTGTCTTGACTCCATTGTATGCTCTTACCTCCTTTGTCAAATATTTATTGAGCATACTAGCTAGGGTCTATTTCTGAGTTCTCTGTTCTGTTCCATTGGTCTATATGTCTGTTCTTGTGCTAGTACCAGGAAGTTTTGAGAACTGTGGCCTGATAATATAACTTGATATCTGGTATTGTGATCCCTCCAACTTTATTATTCTTTCTCAGGATTGCTATGGCTATTCATGGTCTTTTTTTATTCCAGATGAATTTTTGGAGAGTTTGTTTTAAATCTTTGAAATATGCCGTTGGTATTAGATGAGGATTGAATTAAATCTGTAAATTGCTTTCAGTAGTATGGACATTTTAATGATGTTGATCCTGCCAATCCATAAACATGGTATGTTCTTCCATTTGTTTATGTCTCCCTCAATCTTTTTTTTAATGTCCTGTAGTTTTCGGAGTACAGGTCTTTTACCTCCTTAGTTAAGTTTATTCCTAGGTATCTTAATTTTTTTTCAGTCTATGTCTTTATAGTAAACAGTAAATGGATCTTCCAACCATAGTCTCACAAGTTTCTCTTTGCCTTTTCTTAGCAGGTCTTGTCTATAAACACTAACCAGATGAAAGTCTGCTTAGGTTCCATCTGAGTAAATCTAGTATGCAGAATATCAAAATCCTTATATGTTATACACTTATCCTCATTTGCCAAGTGCAAAACTATTAAAATATGCATTCTCTAGTAAGCATGTGAAAATTCCTTTAAAATTTGAATAAAAGCACCTGGCATTGCAAACTTTTCATGTCTCTTTTTTATTTCATCCACCAAGATCACAGTGTCCTTGCAATTTATATGTGAATTGTGAATAAATTATAAAGATTCACTCTCCACACATTTACAAAAGAACATCACCTCTTCCCCTCTCTTATATGCATAGTGTTTCCAATTACAGCAGTGTGATTGGTAAGGCAAAAATCTGCACCTGTGACCATTTACAAAAATCATATATTGGTATGTACTAAAAATCAGAATATCCGTGAGTTGTTCATGACATCTTTTCAAAATTAATGCAAACTCAGAGGCTGTAAAAAACACACACCATTATTTGCATGTACGATAAGGTTGGCCTTTCCTTATCCTTTGTAGGCACCGTTTTCAGGATGAGATGCTTTTGTCAAAGATAAGATAGGAAACTAAAAGCTATGTCTACCAGTCTATATTCACACAGCCTTCTCTCATCAGTATTCTGAAGGCTTTTTCTCTCCATAAAATATTGCTGTCACTTTCCACATTTTAACACCCAGCCATCAACGTTTCCATAAATATAACCATACCAGGAGCTTCTTCGTCTTCGTGCATCAAAAGGAAAATGTAAAAGATGTATACTTCGTTACATATTAATATTCTACAAAATCCACAGTGGAATTCTACAACATTTGGAGATATTTCTTCTCTAAGACTGGTTCAATATGAGTTGCTCATATGTGAAAGTTTGCAGCTTTGTGTTTTATTTTAATCTTAACTTTTTTTAAAAAATCAAATTATCTCCTTTTCTATGATCTCTATCTACCCAGAAGCTACCTTAGACAATGTCTCTATTTCTTTTTGTGAGATCCTCAAGGCAAGAATGATGGGGCAGGTACAAAAAGTCCGCAGGGCAGGAAGCCCTGGATGACTAGGAAGGGGCAAAGCTGGGAAGACACATCTGGGGTAAGTTATCCTCCCCTAGCGTATCACTGGGCATGTGGTTTTGTTCGGATCCCACATCTTTCATATCTCTGGTTGGTTGGTTTAGGCACACCTGATCTTTTCCTCCCTAAAGAGAACATCTGGGCCTCAGCTGTGCTTTAGCTCTAGGCCCAGAAAAGCAGCAAAACCAAGCAAGTGATGCCATGGCTGCCTCAGGACCTGCTACACTGACTAACAACCTCTGCCCTGGCACTGACCAATCGGTGGAGACCACCACCCTGAAAGAACACTTCTGGAAAGCTGATGAATATTCTATTAAGACCCTCCCCTGAGACCTCCCCTAAGATTTCCATCTGCAAGAAAGAGATAACTATCCTCAGGACAAAGGACCTAGTGAGTGCTCTCCCCCCTCCCCCCCCCCACAGAGCATCCTGTGCACATATCCCCCAACCTCTAAGGACCCCAGGAGACTTGAAACCAGGGGAGCAGTAACAGCAGCAGCTTGTCCTGGGCTAACCCTGGAACCTGTCGCCACGGCCCCCATTTCTCTGTGCAGCCCTTCCCTTTGGATATCATTTCCCATCCCTTTTTCCTTAAATAAATTCAATTTTCTTTAATCATCATCGGAGATTGCTATTCAGCCTGCCGGAGCACCTGCAACTTTAAACTGTCACTTTTTTTGTGCTATAGAAAAATAAGTGTATAATTATGAACAAGAAGAAGATACAAAATGCAAAATAAAGATTATAACGTGTTACCCCAGTAGGTAGGATTCAAGGAGGAAGATAATGAGGGAATATTTATTGAGTTCTTACAATGCCCAGGCACTGACACTGTTTTTAGTTAATAACCATAGGTTTTATTATATTAACTAGAGGCCTAGTGCATGAAATTCATATACTGGGGGGGGGGGGGGGGGGGATGTATGTGCCCTCAGCCCAGCCTCCACCTTCTGGCAACCTGGGACCCCTTGGGGGATGTCGGACTGCTGGCTTAGGCCTGATCCCAGTGCTTATTTTATCCACCAAGATCACAGTGTCAGCGAGATCAAGCCTAAACCAGCAGTCGTATATCCCTCTCACAATCTGGGACTGCTGGCTCCTAACCGCTCGCCTGCCTGCCTGCCTGCCAAATCGCCCCTAACCACTCACCTTCCTGCCTGGCTTCCCCTAACCCAGGGGTGGGCAAACTTTTGACTCAAGGGCCACAATGGGTTCTTAAACTTGACCAGAGGGCTGGAACAAAAGCAACCTGACCATGCTGGCACTCTCATCTTGGGCTGCTGGTGAAGGAGCAGAGGGGAGAGCAAGAGAACCCTCTGCTCTTTCAGCTCCTTGAGCCGGATAGAACAGCTGAACGGGCCGGATCTGGCCCACGGGCCGTAGTTTGCCCATAGCTGCCCTAATCACTCTGCCTGCCTGATCACCCCTAACCACTTGCCTGCCTGCCTAATTGCCCCTAACCACTTACCTGCCTGCTGATTGCCCCAACCACCTCTGCCTCGGCCTCTGCCACTGAGGTTCATCCGGAAGGATGTCCAGAATGACGTTTGGAAGGTTGTTTGGCTGTCTGGTCTAATTAGCTTATTATGCTTTTATTATTATAGATAACCATAGGTTTATTAGGTTGGTACTATGTTTATTCCCATTTTACAGATAAGGAAACTGAAACAGTGCTAAACAGCTGTGGACCCGGTAATATTTTACAGGCATGTTGGTCCCAGAGCTCAGATTTCTAACCATAGAAATACAATGAAACTGTAAGCATAACCCAAAGTGAAATTATTACTGCTAGGAGGTCGTATGAGACGAAAGATACAAAAAATCTACTTGTCATGTTTGCACCTCATTTATTTATTTATTTTTTAAATATTTGAGACATTTCATCTGAGATGGCAAGGAAGAGAATAGATGAAAGTGTATAAAAATTGAAACATACTATTAAATACTGTAGTATGTATTTAGTTAAATAGCTATTTTTGTCATATGAAAGTTAACACATGGTTCATAGAAAATTGGAAAAATATATAAACATACAAAAAATCATGATAACCTAATAACACCTTACTTTAAAAAAAAAGTAAGATGTTTGACATTCTGATTATTTTCTGAAGATATAAATTATCATTTATGGAATTTAAATAAAAATGAGTCTGAAAGTAGGGATCCAATAGTTTTTATACTTTGAAACTTTAGGAAAGATGTAAATTCAGTTTATTTGGGAGATTATATGATTTCAAGTGTTCAATTCTATAATACATAATCTATATATTGCATTATAAACCCACCACCCATAGTCAAGTACTTTGAAAATCTACCAAAAGCTAGAAAAATGTACTGTTTGTTATACAATATTTTGAATATAACTTCATTTGCAATACCTTTCATATCCACATGCAGCTAATAATCTCGGATCCAGGTAATGAAAAGCTTTACCCTCAGACTCTGCAATTGCAATCTGGGACATGGCCAATACTCAGTGCTATTATTTTGACAATAAAGCACTATGAGGTTTTGTTTTAATGGACAGAGTTTGTAATGTTTCCAAATATGTTATTTAGAAGAACACAGTTTTTGTCAAATATGGATATTTATACGATCATCCCTATAAGAAAGTTACAAGAAAGGAAGTGTGATGCTAATAGTAGTTCCAGTTTTTAAAACTTACTTTGATTACTTCAACAATTTCTTTAAAATGTAGTGTTTTCAACAAACTGACATATTTCAGAAGGAAGGAGGAGTGGAAAGAGATTAACCAAAGAATTTATATGCATATATGCATAACCCCTGGGCACAGACAATAGGGTGCTGAAGACTTAGGGAAGGGGAAGGGCCTGGGAGCGGGGAGGGAGTTAATGGGAGAAAGGGGGACAACTGTAATACTCTCAACAATAAAGATAAATCCTTCTTAAATGTAGTATTTTCTTATTTTATTATAATATGTTCTCCTTGTATAAAATAACTATGCAGAAAAGGGGGAAAATTATAAATACTCCACAAGTGAATGATAAATTTTATTGTAATTATTTTAATTTATTTTAGTCATAAATCATTGAAATTATATTGTATAAGAAAAAATAATGACAAATGCTTACATGACAGTCATTATTCTGAACGTTTTACATGTGTTAACTCATTTTATTTTGGCCAACATATCAAGAGGTAGATACTGTTATTAGCTCCACTGCACAGAATAAGGACCAGAGAGGTTTTAACTTCCTTACAATCTTACCTGTAGGCTAGGGAGTACCAGAAGAAGGATTTGAAGGCTGCTTACTTCAAAAATCTGCTCTCTTAAACTATGGAACCATGCTGGTTTTTTGTTGTTGCTGTTGTGTTGTTGTTGTTTATTTGTTTTGTTTCTAAATCCTCACTTGAGGATATTTTTCCATTGATATTTAGAAAGAATGGAAGAGGGAGTGAAAGACAGAGGTAAATATTGATGTGAGAGAAACACATGGATTGGTTGCCTCCTACAGGAGTCCAACCAGGGCCTCGGCCTGGATAGAGACTTCAGCCAAGGTATGTGCCTTTGACCTGAATTGAACAGGGAACCTTTCCATCCTCAGGCCGATGCTCTATCCATTGAGCCAAACTGGCTAGAGAAATGCTGCTTTTTAAAAACATTAAAATCTATTGGTATAACGTTGGTTAATAAGATTACATAGATTTCAAGTATACATTTCTATAATACATGATCTGTATATTGAATCGTGTGCTCACTACCCAATGTTAAATCATCTTCTGTAACTATACATTTACCCTTTACTACCTCCCACCCCCCCCTTCCCTCTGGTAAACACCATTCTGTTGTCTGTGTCTATGAGTTGTTGTTGTTTTTAAATATATTTTATTGATTTTTTTACAGAGAAGAAGGGAGAGGGATAGAGAGCTAGAAACATCGATGATGAAACATCAACCAGCTGCCTCCTGCACCCCCCACCCAACTGGGAATGTGCCTGAAACCAAGGTACATGCCCCTGATGGAAATCGAATCCGGGACCTTTCAGTCCGCAGGCTGACACTCTATCCACTGAGCCAAACCAGTTTCAGCAAATCAGTGCTATTTTTAATATCTGCTGTACAGATGTGGCAAATGAAGATTAAGAAAAGTTATCAGACTTATTCTACTCTCACATATGATAAGAGATCAAATAAGGATTCAAATCTAGCTGCTAATCCAGGGATAGGCAAAGTTTTTGACTTGAGGGCCACAATGGGTTCTTAAACTGGATTGGAGGCCGGGAACAAAAGCAAGCTGACCATGCTGGCACTCTCATCTTGGGCTGCTGGTAAAGGAGCGGAGGGGAGAGCAAGAGAACCCTCCACTCTTTCGGCTCTTCGGGCAGGATAGAACAGTCGAACGGGCAAGATCTGGCCGCGGGCCGTAGTTTGACCATGGCTGTTAATCCAAGCCCAAGACTCTATCTACTAAAATCTATTCAGTTATAAACTAAAAATTATTTATATAAAATTACTAAGAATAAATCCACCATCCTCATTAATAAAATTATAAATTTGACTATGATCATGTCCATTATAATGACTACTAGTTTTCATCTATGAAACCAGGAATGAAAACAAAAATTGGTTCTTGGACACTAAAATTTAATTTTTCCAAAAGAAAAGACATACTTTAAAGAATTTAAATATGATATAATTTGGTTGATATTATTATTTTTAATTATTCAAATAATGGGATTAAGAGAACAGTAGAATATTGGCTGTCACTGCTGGAAATTCTTAACCAGGAGCCTGACATCATTGACTTTTGCTTAAAGAGTGTTATAAAGGTCATTCTTGACTGCAGAACAGTTAAATAAATTATATAATTTTGATGTTTTTAAAGGTATAGAGAGCCTTTGGTTTGATTCATTCACTGACTCTAAGCTATCATTTACTTTGGTATCACTAATTTTTTAAAACATGTGAGTGATATTTGGAGTCACATATAACTGTAAGCAAAAACTTTAGTTTTTTTTCAGTATTCAAAAAAATAATTTTATGTGTGTTTTATTACAAGAAAAAGATGTTTAAACATGGATTGATTTCCAATATCTTTATTTATTTGTAATTGAAAATTAAAACATAGGTAGTTCTACCTATCATAATTACCTAAGGACCCCCACCAAACTCTTCCTGTACCCCTGGGGGTACGTGTACCACACTTTGGGAAACACTGCTTTAAAAGTACTGGACTTAATTTTAGTATTTTCAATTCATGCACAAGCACATGTGTGTTTATTAAAAAACAAAAAAAAAGTGCTGAACAATGGTTAACTGGCAAAGTCAAGTTCAAAATTCCCGAGGTAAGACCAGGAGCAAATAAGCTGCAGTAAGTGAGAGGCTCCTCTCACACCCGTCCTCCCTCACAGGAACAAACCAACCGGACACTACACAGCGATCAAAGTGAATAGAGATCACAACTCTAAGCCTTGAAAAAGAGAATGCTTCGGCTTTTTACTGCCTCACTATCAAAATTAGTGAAAGGGAATTTTTATTTTTAAAAATTTCTTCTGAAGCCATTATTTGGATATTTAAGACAAGAAAGGAGGCACTTCTGTTGTAGGTTAATTGGAGACTGCAGGGCTCTCCAATAAATGAGGCTAGAATAAGATCTGTTTCACAAAGTACTACTCCATGCCTTCCATTCTGAAGTACATATGGCTCCTGTGGGTGCCTCAGAATCCTCACTTAGATCAGTCCTGAAATACCTAAAAGGCCATTTCTAAACAGCAGAGCACACCACTTTTTTCCCCTCTCTGTTCAGATAGTCACCCAGTGTAGCAGCAGTGATCCCTACAGGATTATCTACACCTTTATACACACATTCTTTTCCAATTAGTGTCAGGCCATAGTTATGATAATAAGAACCTTAAACGTAGATAAAAGGGAACATTAACTTACTAAAAGGAGTTTAAAGGGAGAAAAAATAATTTTGTTTTCTTCGGATGTCTTTGTAAAAAGAAGTGGTTTTAAACAAAAGAAACTGCAAAATGCAAAACATCAGAAATGTGTCCAATAGGCCATAGCTACTTATTCAGAGACAATATAAAAATAACCTGAAGGTTATATTTCATAAAATCATTTAGCTGGCCCCCTTTATGTGACCATTTCAAAATTTGCGGGACCAAATTTACAAACAGAACAACCATGTAAGAACCTTCCTTTTCACATGTTCTGATTCACATGGCAAAGCATTTCAAGGGAGTGTTAGAGAGCTGATCTCTCCCCTTAGCAAGGATTAGATGATCAGAAAACTGTAATCACCTCATTCTCTGATTTTCATCCCTGTTTGTAGATATATTTCCAATTTCAAGTCACACTGGGGCAGGCATCACCTACAGGGAGGAAAGATATGCAAACTTTTGTGCAGCCTGACAGCTTGTCAGAAATCTCACTTCTGTTGCAAGACAGAATGAGAACAACAAAGTTTGTCTGGCATTCTACATCCCTGCAGCAAAGGGAAGATGTCACTTTTTCCTACTGAGGTTATTATTTCCAACTAGAGGCCTGGTGCACGAATTGGTGCATGAGTGGGGTCCCTTGGCCTGGATGGCAATCAGGGGCGATTGGGGCCGATTGGGATTAGCTGGCTGGGTGGAGGGATCATGGGAGATTGGCTGGTTGTAGGAAGTTGGTTGTGGGAGTGCACTGACCACCAGGAGGGCAGCTGCTGCTTTGAGCATTTGTCCCCTGGTGGTCAGTGCACATCATAGCAGCCGGTTGTTTGGTTGACCAGTTGTAATGGTTGCTTAGGCTTTTATATATATAGATGGGATGGAAAACCTTTTCTAAGTTACTGCATCAAAAAATACTGCCTGGAGATCATGCACAGGAGATCATTAAAACACCAAAAACTAAAATAAAATAAAAATTAGTTTTTAAAGAAAAATTTTGAATGGTTTCAATTTTGCTCTACTGAATATACTAGACCTCCCCTATCTTTGGGAACTTTCATGCAGCCTGCCTCCAAGTGGTAGAAATCCATAGTCCAAGGTTTTATAAATTATTTTCCTATTCTAAGCTTCCACATCATATTTGCTAGAAAACCATGAAAACACCTTCATATAGTAAACTCAGCCATTTACATAATGATGATAAATGGAAAGTGGAAAGAGAGCATACCTACCCATATTTGGAGTGATCAACTTAAAATTAAAACACAACTCATACTCTACAAATTGCTGCTATTTATACAAATTATGACAATTAGACTAAAACTACAAGATGGAATGAAATTATGTTTAGCTAAGGAACAAATAGAATAAAAGTAAGCAAGAATCCTATCTAGCCAAAACTGGTTTGGCTCAGTGGATAGAGTGTCAGCCTACAGACTAAAAGGTTCCAGGTTTAATTCTGGTCAAGGGTACGTACCTTGGTTGTGGGCACATCCCTGGTAGGGGATGTGCAGGAGGCAGCTGATCTATGTTTCTCTCTCATTGATGTTTCTAGCTATCTATCCCTCTCCCTTCCTCTCTGTAAAAAGACAATAAAATATATTTTTAAAAAAGAATCCTATCTAATAAAAGAGTAATATGCAAATTAACCATCACTCCACTACACCCACAAACCACACTCACAAGGCATGCCCATCAGCCAATCAGGAGCAAATATGCAAATAAAGCCAACAAAGATAGCTGTAGCCACAGAGAGCAGGAGGGAGGCTTGGGTTTCCCCGACAATGGAGGAAGCCAAGCTTTCTGCCTGTCCTTGCCAGTCTAGGCTTCCACTCAAGGCTACAAAGTTTCAATGATAGAAGATACATAAATTCAAACAGAAATGGCTGCTGCCATGGAGCAAACCATGATAAGTTAGGGACAGTCTATAATTACCATTTCAATTATTGTATGTCCGATTTTCATCATTCCTTCTTCTAAATAAATGATTATCATAATATTTTGGAGGGCAGGTGTAGATATTTATATGCCAACTTTACTGGGATCTGTGTGTGTGTGTGTGTGTGTGTGTGTGTGTGTGTGTGTTTCACATAGCACTCTAAAGTATGAAAACATGCTATAATGTTTCTGATTTCTACAAATATAGATGAAAAAGCCAGATCCAACCCATGAGTATAAACTTTAAGAAGGTGTTTGACAACTCTCCTCCTTTTGAAAAAAGAATAATTGAGAATGTCTTTTCAGAGGAGTTCATAAGGAGATGCCCACCCACATGGCATTCTCTGAATGTCTCTGAAAATGACAAATGGATTTTACTAAATGAAAGTCAATCACCTCATCCATAAAAGTGAAGAGGAGACAATTAATATGAGAGGCTTACTGAAATGACTTAGCTAATGATTGGGAAGCTCTCTAAATCACATTAAAGGGAAGAAAAAGATTTCTTCAGACTGACCACGGTGTGTTTTGCTAGTCATCTTAACTGATTTTCATTTCAAAAAGCAAATGTGAAAAGAAGACAAAAGAGCTGCACCTCTGACATTATGCATCATTAGCTGATCACGGCTCCATTTTAATTTTCCTATAATTGATTTTTCAGCCCCTGACAAGTACAAAGAACACAATTATGAATATAAGCTAGCTCTGATTCATTGAAAAATACACACACCATATGAGTACTTTGTTTTAGAAAAAAAAGAGAAAAAAGCCTTCTCTGAGCACTTCGTTAGTGCAAGTAAACTTCTTGCTGATGTCAATGGGCACTTTACTTCTCTGATCATAAGGGCTAAACCCATGGTTAAAAGACAAAGCAGATAGTGCACTTAAATACTTTGGAAACTTCAGAAAAGGGAAGGGCAACTTCTTAATTGACAGCTTAATCTCTTTCTCAATGTTGAAGCTATTTTTTAAAATATATTTTATTGATTTTTCACAGAAAGGAAGAGAGAGGGATAGAGAGTCAGAAACATCGATGAGAGAGAATCATCAATCAGCTGCCTCTTGCACACCGCCCACTGGGGATGTGCCCGCAACCAAGGTACATGCCCTTGACTGGAATTAAACCTGGGACCTTTCAGTCCCCAGGCCGACACTCTATCTACTGAGCCAAACCGGTTTCGGCTATTTTTTTTTTTTACATCACCACATAACAATCTTCATATCTCAGACATTCTTTTTCCTAAACTTTACATTAATTTTTGTCTTTTAATTGCATGTGTTAGTATAAGTGTAAACTGTTTTTTGTTTTTTGGTTTTTTTTTGGGGGGGGGGGGGCGGCGGGGATCATTACACAATGAAAACCCTTGTTATTTGAGGTTTTCTCTGACATCCTATATATATATATATATATATATATATATATATATATATATATAATAAAAGCGTACTTATGCAAATTATCCCCTTGGGCAGTCATTCTACTAAGAAACCAGAAGTTTGACCACCAGAGGGTGGCATGGAACACAGCAGGTGTCGGTGAAGAGACACTGCCAGTGGGCAGCAGTGGAGGCACTGCCAGCCCCGATGAGCCTTGACAAGAGTAGGACCGTGGTGGGATGGTGGAGCAGGTGAGTGGGTGGCACCAGGCCATGGCAGGCACAAGTGGGGCCCAATTGCCTGGCCTATCACCCTACAAATTGTGACCAGCAGCAGCAGTGAGGCAAGGTTTGGAGCCACCATCCAGCTACCAGGTGCTGAGGGAGCTGGGTGGGGAGCCCAGCTCAGACCAATTATCCTGCAGAAGGTGACAGCAGTGGCAGGGGGTGAGGTGGCTGCTTGGCTCCCAGATGCTGAGGGACCCAGGTGGCCACCCCTCCCTCCCCCTGGCCCTGGTCCATTGCCCCACAGGCAAGATGGTGGAGCAGGTGAGGGGGCAGCTCCAGGCCAAGACAGGGTGCTAGGCGGGGTTGTGGGGCTGCAAGGCTAGGGACATGAGCTGGAGCCTGGTCTCTGCAGGGCACCCCAAGTGACACATATGAATTTGTGCACTGGGCCTCTAGTATATGTTATAAGAAATACTAGTATAACCATAGCATTTATCAGTTAAAATTTTTATGACCATTCCTCAAATAAAATTTGAATTCAGATTATCAACATATAAAAGTCCTATTTTTGCTCACAGGATTGATAATGGCACAAAGTAATTGATGCTTTCAAAAAAAGTTTAATATCAGTGTAAATCAGAACTGAACAGAAACTTTAGTTTGTCAGGTCTTTGTTTCAAGGAGCGTGGAGCATACACTTTTGTATTCCATTCTTGTATTCCTCACATGGATTTTTCCTGATCTTTTTTTTTTTTTTTTGACAACTTGTCTTTTCTTCCTGTGTTTACTAGCCAGATTAATAGTTTTTGTAAACTGATGATTCCAGCTCTCTTATTATTCCACATTACACTGCTGCACAATACCAGTCAAGCATTATGATTTTTTTTTCACTCCAGCTGTGTTGAACCACAAGTAAATATGAAGCAATTGACCTTGCTGTTCATTGACTTGTATGATGCTAGACTACCTACTGTTTTGTGCCACTCACTTCACTTCACGCATCTTATAAAGTCATGCCTTCACTTCACGCATCTTATAAAGTCATGCCATTTGTAGCAGATATTACTCTCCAGGCTAGTTTTAGAAAAGGAAAACATTAAAATGTTTTAAAACAGCATTATGAAAATGTCAAAGATAAGCAGAGATTTTTTTTATTGTTGTTTAATATTAAGGGGACTAAGATCCCATGTTTTCTAAAAGAAAAACAAAATAACAACTTTAGGTGATTTGGAAATAATTGCCATATATAATAATTTTTACTATTTTAAAAGTGGATTTACTTGTTTGTTTGTTTATTTGTTTATTGAAAAAACAGTTAATGCTTTTTTATTTTAGTGACTCTTCTATTGAATAGTCAGATGGTGGTAGTACAGTGAATTTCAAACATTCAAAAGAATTAGAAATAAAATTTATAAGTAAATAAAACTTGGCGAATTTTTCATGATTCACATTCTTGGATGTGGGAATTTTACCTTC
Organism: Vespertilio murinus; assembly: GCA_963924515.1. Taxonomy (NCBI): domain Eukaryota; kingdom Metazoa; phylum Chordata; class Mammalia; order Chiroptera; family Vespertilionidae; genus Vespertilio; species Vespertilio murinus. The sequence goes on along the minus strand of OZ004707.1, from coordinate 117,867,303 downwards.
AAAATTATATACCCTGTACATGACCAGAAAAAAATGTCTGAAATCACAGCTTTTAGGACACAGTTTTATTACCCATTGCATTGGATGAGATAATGATGGTCCATATAGAAACTATTTCATAACATGACAATATAAATAATAAATCTACTGTTATTATATCATTAAAATACTAATTATATCAATGTTCAGTCAGGAAAAAAGTTAACACTGTTATAGGGAAGGGAAAATTATTGCTGGAGAAGTTGAGGTCTGGAAGATCAGAGTTTGAGAAATTGGCAGAGGGGCTATTCAAGTCTTTAAATCTAATCAGATAAAAGAACCCATTCCAGAATTACAACCTTAAAAATCTGCCCCAGGGAACTGATACATAAAATCTGTCTCTATTAGTTAGGACTCAGTCAGAAAACCAGAGCCACATACTCACACAAAAATACTGTACAACAAGGTAGTTTGCTATAGGAATTACAATGTTCACAAATATAAAAAGAGATGAAGAAGTCAAGTTCTATAAAAGGGGGATGTCCAAGGACTAAAGAGAATCACCAACCATGACATCTGAAGTCTGTGTGGACAGGTCAGAATTTACAGGAAAGTCCCAGAAACAATGCACATCTGGTTGCCAAGGTGGCAAAGCTAAGCAGATGGGGGAGCGAAGTCATGCAGGGGCCTTTGGAAGTCGTTTCCCTCTACAAAGTTCAATGAAGCCCTTCGTAATTAGCATAAGACATCTGTTAGGAGGGCCAATCATTGAGAGGAGAAGCAAGGAGAGGAAGCTTCTGCTACTATGTCTTCCTGAGAGCAATGGTCTCCACTTCAAATTCCATTTTCATGTAATGCATAAATTGGATTCTTGGCTAGTTGTAACCTAGAACTATACAGAGAAGGGGGTTTTGAAAAATATAACTCTTTAGCATATATAGAAGTGGCAATACTAAAACTCCAGAGCACTAACCATATTACAAGTAGGATTTAAATTATGCAAAAAAGTCCCCTAACAATGGAATGTTTTTCACTACAAGTAAAGGATAGATAGCTAATAAATATACAATCATGTTATTATTACTAAAGTTGGTTTCTTTTTTTATTTACTTTGATGATCAGTGGAATGTACTGAAAACAAAGTAATTACTCAATTCTCCCAATTTGGAAATAAAACACACAGAGACAAAAGCAGTAGCAGAACAGTGATGAGCTATTTATGAGACAGCAAAATGCAATGAGAATGAAGTGAACTAAAGTGAAGGTCAATCCTATTTAAAATGGAATCCTGAATCAGATGTGCCTCATACAACTGATCATGCTGTAATATTTTCTGAGTAGTCTCAGATACAAGATACCCTCATGCATACAAAAATCATCTAGTGTTCTATCTGCTGAACTGAACAATAATATAGGTATGACAAGCATGCTCATTATTTCCTTAATCATTTCCATATAGTTCATGCTTAGTCCTCAGAGGCATTCATTCCAAGAAAAACATAGCTCATTCTCCATTTTTTGTATTTTTTAAATACATTTTTATTAATTTCAGAGAGGAAGGGAGAGGGAGAAAGAGATAGAAACATCAATGATGAAAGATAATCACTGATTGGATTCCTACAGCGTGTCCCACACTGGATCGAACTCACAACTGAGGCATGTGCCCTGACTGGGAATGGAGCCCTGATCTCCTGGTACATAGGTTGATGCTCAACCACTGAGCCATGCTGGCAGGTGGTATTTCTCATGAAACTTGCAACAAAACATAAAAAGCTGTCCTAACTGTTCCTATTTAAAATCAATTCTACCTGAATGTTCAGTTTTCCCTAATCATGAGCCTGGGGAAGGGAATGCATAAAGATCTACCTTGTAGTGGCCTAGCACTGCCATATTACCTTTCAATTCTTCTTGATTTATGTGGAATTTATTCTGTTAGCAAGGAGGAAGAAAGGATGTGCACAGGTGGAAAAAAACCCAAATGGCAAGGACTGGTTATGTTGGAATATAGTAGTAGTCAGAATTGGCACTTTTATGTTTCCCAGTCTAATATTAGCTGAATATTATCCTTTTGATGATCTAAATTGGGAGAGAGTAGGCAAATCTCTTTCCTGGTCTTCACTTTGTAAGGCTAAGACATTTTATTAACTCTGCACATGCAAAGGGCCCTTTCCTAGTAGCTCGCTATTCATTCCACCATCTTTTTTCTTTGATACTATGTACTTTCACTCTTGTCCCAGGATTTTTCTTATCCACAGAAAGAGTTTAGCAAATGGAAAGTGTCATGTTTTAAAAGTAATGCAGAAGTCAATGCTTTGTCTGAAAAAAAAAAGATTCATTTTTTAAGTGCTACAAAACATAGCTGCTACACTGAGTTTGTGATCTTAGGCATCCCTCCATGATCCTGAAAATGCACTGCTGTTACCAGTCAAATCAAAGGATGGAAGGCAGGGTTTTATAAGCAACAAAAATTTTGAGATGCTTTGAACTTCAATCCTCCCTTCCTTCTCTCTTGTAGATCATGATAAAAGCAACATCTTTGAAATCTTGAGGCATTAGTGTCTATGCCCTCTGTAATTCTTTCCTCTTTTTCTCACCATGCCTGAGGCCTTGATCTCTGCCATCTCCTTATTCTCACACTGTGGTGTTCCACCTTTCATTCGTTCCTGGGTCATCTTCTTTTCAGGTGTGCAGCCTCTCCATCTTACCTCTGAACTAAACAGCTTTTGAAAAGCCATGAATCTATTGAGGGTTACCAGGAGGAAACGTGGAGGGAAGTTCACTTAAAATAAGCCACAGTGTTTTTCAGATAAAGTTTAACCAAAGTCTTTATGATTTTTTAAGCCTATCTTTTTAACACTTTATACAAACTATAGAGAGCTCTCTTTTTTCCTATCCTCCTTTCTAACTTGATGGCTGGCATGGTCAAATAGTAAAAGCTGTGATTAAACAGAATACAGAAAATGTAGCCAAATAGCTAAGATAATGATGTTAAATATTTAAAAAGAATAACAGTTAATAGCATGACCATGTCTTAGACTTTCTTTTTAAACAGCCTCTTCCTATATGACTAAAGTAGGCAAGGGTGTAATGGAGCAAACACAACAACTGCACTCTATAATATCATTATTAATTCTATAGATTATTGAACAGTCCACTTAAAGACTTCCAAAGATAACACGTGACAAAGTATTCTTACAATTAGTTTAGATCTCAACAGTTGTCAAGAAATGTGTACTTAACTGACATCTATTAAATTTAGCCATGTTTCCCAAACATTTTTTTCTTACAGTATGAAGACTCATAAGCTCTCAGTTGAGCAGTTGTATATTCATTGATTTATGCAAAAAATATTAATTGAGAAACTAATGCTACTGTGTTTCCCCGAAAATAAGACATCCTCTGAAAATAAGACCTACTTCATGGAAACATAATACATCACCTCAAAATAAGACCTAGCACATCTTTGGGAGCAAAAATTAATAGAAGACATTGTCTTATTTTCGGGGAAACAGGGTAATAGTTTGCTTGGTGATGGTAATGCACTGGTAACTAAGGATAAATAAGGGAGCAAAGATGAGATGTGTTATCAATACACCAACAAAATGCATGAGAAGTGATCAATACACCAACAAAATGCATGAGAAGGTAGTATTTCTCTTTCATGTGACTGGAGCACAGCGAGGGAGAGGGAGAATTGTTGGGTAAATTGGGAAAGGTGATTAGAGATCCTGTATGCCTTCACTGGTCATCACAGTGAACAGTGTCCCTGGTGACCTTTTTTTCAATGGGAATTTTAATGATGTGGCAGGCAAACCAGAAAGATGTTTTTAAATGCAAATTAAAAGTGAGGGAGTAGAGGCAGTTTCTGTGTATAAACAACTTATACTTTCAGGGACATTTTACAGTAAAGGGTCTAAAATGAGGAATAAGAAAATAGTGCAGGTATGAATTGATGATTAGAGTTCTGGTAAGTCATATAGTTGAACAATATAATATTAAATATATTAAGTTAATTTATGTACAATAGCTTGGAATATACCTAAAGAAAATTACTTTTTATATTCAGTGTTTAAGCATGCATATGCCATTCATCAGTTAACAAAAATACTATAAATAATCTATTGGCTTGGTACTAAAAATTATAAGACTGAATAAATATTTGATACACTTATTTTCTCAGACTTTCATGTCAAATGAATTGTCCATGGAGATAAAAGCTTAACAAGAAATAAACTTGGTCTAAAGTCTGATATAAAATGTATTGCATTGAGCAAGTCTATGTAGGATTTAATTCTATCATCTTGTGTATCCTTAAATATTATAATAAGTCAATTTTTCAATACTCTAAAACTTATGGTTTTATCAAATCATATAATAGACACACATTTGTTTTTGTTTGTTTTTATTGCAAGTAGCAAAGAACCATCAAGTTAGCTCAATATAATCAAATGGAAAGAGGCTTGATACTTGGGCAGGAAAGCTTAATATCATAAAGGTATTCATTCTTTCTAAGACAATTTATAAACCAAACATAATCTAATAAACATAGGGAAAATTTTGGTTTGTGCTGTTTCTTTGTAACTATAAAAACTATTTATAGAATTTAAGTGGAAAAATAATCAAACAAGAGTATCAGAAAAATCTCTGAAAATGAATAACCATATGCAACTAGTTAAATGCATAATAATTATTCAATATTGAAAATTGGTGATATTGGTACATGACTATAGCAATCGGTACAACAGAAATGAGAGTCTAGAAATCACTAATGATTTGAACCATGAACAATTACAATAGGACAACTGGATAGCAATTTGAGAACAAAATTATTTATATCTACACTTCACTCTTCACATCTAGATTAACTCTGAAGAGATCAGAGAAGTAGAAAATTATAGCATTCTTTGGAACATAAATTTTTCCATGAACTGGCTCCCCCACTCCAAGTCATTAAACTGTGCTCTGTGTTTTACCCGTTACTGTCTGTCATTCTGTAGTTTCTAAATCCAGAGGCTCTGCAAAGCAGGTCAGAGTTCTCTACTGGCCACATCACTCTCCTTTCTAATTTATTATTCAGCACCTTCCCAATTTACTTTCTGTCTTTCAGAAACAGATTGAAATAACTCAGCTTCACATACACTTGCACACACACACAAATATGTTATTGCTATATATTTATACCCTTTCCTCCCTTCACTATCACTTCAATGGGAGCTTGGAAGTAAAATGCACGAAACGTGTTTAGTTCATGGCATTAAACTAGATCCCCAGACATCAAAAAAAAAATAATAATAAGAGAGGAAAATGTATGAGTCCAATCATTTCTTTGCAGTACAGATTAGGGCATAATTTATAAATTGACTCTCTTTGGACCTCCAATGGCCAAATAACCTATGGTCAAGAGAAAAGGATCATGTAGAATAAAACATGAGCCCTCCCTCTCCCCCACTCCCTGCAGAACCATAGGAGTGGGAGAGGAGTGGAGAATGGAGCAGACACTGACAGGATGACTATGAAATGGCTATGAGATGAGCGGCAGAGCAAAACAACAGGAGGATTAAAACGGAAGGGATCACTTAAAATGTAGTGGCTTTTCACCATGTAATCAAGTGGACTTGCATTTATTTGACAAAATAATTTAACAATAAGTCTGGTATAAAATTAAAATAAAATAAATAAAATAAAATAAAAAGACCAAACACTTAAATCAGAGCAATGTCTAAGCTATAATAGTGCCTCTATAAAGGACAGAGTCTCAGTTACTTCATAAAGATAATTTATGTATTGTGTTTTAGTTTCTGCCATTGTGTTTTCACCTATGTCATCTTATAAGAACTCTCAAATTTTAGAGATTTATTCTCCTCTAGATTGCTATTCTTTTTCTTAAATGTATTTTTATTGATTTCAGAAAGAAAGGGAGAAAGAAAAAGAGAGAGAAACATCAGTGATGGGAGGGAATCATTGATCTGCTGCCTTCTGCACACCCACTATTGGGGGTCAAGCCAACAACTCAAGCATGTGTGCTGACCAGGAATTGAACCGTGACCTCCTGGTTCATAGGTGGATGCTCAACCACTGAGCCACTGAGCCATGTCAGTCTAAACTTTGCTATTCTTATTAATAATATTATAAGTTTCTTTGTTACTTAGAAATATATTTGATATCTTATAAAGTTATACTATACATCTGCCTCACTAAGGTGAAAACAAACCTTTAAAAAAGCCATAGATTTAAAAAAGTCTTGAATTTAAAGTCTCTATTTTCTAACCACACCCTGTTACAGCATGAGTCCAAAGGCTTTTTCTGGGATTAATGGTGTAGGTAGGACCTTCACAGACTGAAATGGTTACCTCCTAGTTTATACAGTCATGCTTCAGGGAAAGAATTCTGAAAACCTGCTCCCCTTTATAGGAAAAGAGTGACTAACAAAGGGATTGGCAACTCAAGAGACTTTGATTTCAAAACTGAGTTGTTCTTTGTATGAATGAAATAAGAATGTGACAAAAGCTGTACCAAGGTAAATTGATTCAATACATTGCTCACCTAAATGATAAAGGACTATTCATAGGGCCAGTTTATTTAGCAGAAATTGTTTTTTAAGGCCCAGTACTCTCAAACAACAACTGCATGGAAAACGTTGACTGCTTTATTTCCACTGCTATGTTTTTATTTCGAATGCAATAGAATCAAGTCCATAAACCAAAACAATAGGGAGAATTTTTGCAGATAGTAAATAATTTAAATCAGATTTTATTAAAACCAGCAAGGATATGCTGTGGAATTGGATGCAAAACTCACATGAATATTTTAGGATAAGACATGAAACTACAGATAAATTTTATATTATGGTTAGTCTCTTGAGGATTTACTCACAAATACCCAGGGATATTTGTATTCTCCTTTTCCTTACTAGTTGGGAAAGTTTGAAAAGCACAATGTAACATAACTGAAATACTTAAAAAAATTTATTAAAAATTCAGGGAACTCAGATTCATTTAGTTTTAAGTGCATAAACAATGTAAAATGACTGACTAACATGCACAGATAATTTGATAATATTGTAGCACATATATTTATAAATAAAATTGTTCATAGTCATATTGCTAGATAAATTTATATACAATACATGGAATAGCTCCATAAACATCAATATTTGTAAAAACCAAACCTGATGTTGGAGACCACAGATCCAAATAATATTTAACCTCAATTTAATATAAATATTTCCTATGCTTATCAGGTAAAAATGAGGATATTTCATAAAGTTGATGAATATTATCTAAATAATATTATTTAAATTGATAATATCTGTAGCAAAATAGTGAAGATTTATAAAGAATAAAGCTTTATAACTGTGATCCTGCCACATTGCACTAGTGTTAAAATGGATAAATTATTTAACTTCCCTGAGATTCAAGTTATTTGTGTATAAAACACAAATAATTGCTATGGCTTGTGTGGTTCAGTTGATTGAGTGTCACCCCACGTACAAAAAGGTCATTGGTTTGATTTCTAGTCAGGGTACACATCCAGGTTGTAGGTTCAATCCCTGATTGGGTGTGTAGGGAAGGCCATCAGCCAATGTTTCTCTCTCATATCAGTGTTTCTCTTTCTCTCTCTCTTCCTCTCTCTTTTTCTCTTTCTCTCCCCTACCTTAATCTCTCTAAAATCAATAGAAACACATCTTAAAAAAAACATATACAATAATAAAACCATTGTTAATAGTGGAAATTCGCCTTAATGGTCACATATCACATATGTACTGTGGATTGCCTGAGTAATGTAGACATTAAGTTATTTTAATAGTACATCAAAGGAGGTTTTTTTTTCTCTTTTGTTTTGGGTTTTTTTTTGTCTTTGTTTTTGTTTGGTTCTCATGGGCAAGAGAGGAAATTATGCAAATCTCCACACACTACTTAGCTTGCATGCCCTTGAATGGTCTGTGATGTTCCTTAGTGTGCTGTGAAAACATGTTGCATCTGTCACCTGAATTATGATAAAGGCAAAAACAAACAAAAACACCTAGGTATTTTTTAACTCTTCATTATCTGCTATATTCAATTGAACTTTCAATGCACTATCCCCAGGTTTTGATTCCGTGAGATTGCTCTCCCTGAATAGTTTACCCTTCCACACTCCTGTCATTTACCCTGCTAACCTTAGGCTCCATCCAGAATGCTACCATTTTCTTAGGAAGTGAAAAGAGCTGAGGAATACAGAACGAGTACAGGATAGCAAAATGAACACAGGTATGGTGCTTTGTTTAAGAGACAAGCTGTGAGTAAGGTGAAGAATATGCTGCACATCAGTCCTATACTTAAGAGATAAGTGGTGCTATGATGCAGTACTCAATATTTAGAAGGTAAGTCATGCAAGGGTTTAAACTAGAACTAGGAAATCTTGCAGAGTAACTGAACTTTGGTTAAATGGAAACAAACTGAAATAGACATTGAGTTTTTATTTTGGCTGTTCAAGGGAAGCAACGCCTAATAGCATATCGTGGACTAAAGGTATGGGACTACGTAAGGTTCTCAAATAAATATATGCATTGACTTAAGGTTTGATTTTACCTGTGTATTTTTAATGTTACCTGGAAACTCAGGCCACTTATTGCAGGGGCATCAGATGTACACCTCCTGAAAAGCACATCTTGTGACAGCACTTACCTGTTTGCAATCTCACAATTCCTACACAAACCTTTCACAACCAATTTAGACTTTTTGAGATAACACATCATGCCCTTGAGGCCTCTATAAACCCTATTGTCTTATTCTATTTCTTCTCTCTCTCTCTCTCTCTCCCTCTCTCTCTCTCTCTCTCTGCCTGTCCCCTGCCCCCAGCCCTCACCTGTCATATCAATCTATACGCAGCTCCTGCAATAGGATAACCTTCTAGATCTTCAGCCTTCACAGCTTAACACAAGCACCTTGTGCTCTTATGAACCTTTTCAATATTTAAAATCAGCCAAAATATTTGGTTTTGGTCCCTATAATTTTGGGAGAGTGAATCTGCATAGCACTACAGTTCCTCTGACCTGTGCATACCTCTAACCTGTGCATCCCAGTGTGAACGAAAGGAGCCACATGCTAACCTGACAAGCTCAGGGGAGGCCTGTGTGGCAGTCTTGCAAATTCAGAGACCTAAAATAACCACAAAAGATGGTTTGAAAATTAAATATTTAAACTATAAACAAGTTATAGTGGGTAGTCATGTCCTAGGCCAATATTTTCCCTGACAAAGATCAACTTTGATCTTCTTTACTGAGCCCGTTTGCCTTTTTGCCTCTAAGATAACATATCTGTGAGATGTCTGGTTAACTTGTAACTTCCCTTTTTCTGGAGCCCCTGGGGCACAACCAAATGTGGTGGGCACCAGGACAGATGCCTCAAATTTCTTCTTTATCATGTTAATTGTCCTTGCACCCACCTAAGTATGTGTCCATCAATTTACTTTTTATCCAATTCTAGGGGTTTCCCACCCCTTTGCTTTCTTCCACCTCCTTAACCCATAGCCGATGTATTTCCTGTAACCCACCTATGTCCCTTCTTTGATTGCAATGTATAAATAGAGAAACATAACCCGCCATTCTCTGGAGCATTATCTCATTTCATTGAGGGTCTGCTTCTCGGCATCTGTTGACAGTTTGGCTCAAATAAACTCACTAAAAGTCTTTACAGGTTTCAAAGTTTTTTTCCGTTAACACAAGTCATTCTACCATAGTTATAGGTTCATATTTTCTACCACTCTCAGTTGAGTTTAAGTACCTTACAGATAAGAACCATTATTTATTTGTTTATACTGTTTGGTACATGGATTATAAAACACCTAAATATATTTTATAGGATAAATGATAAATTAATCAATTAATGGAATTTATTTCTTGATATTATACATGGAGCTTGATATTTTTCTTCTGATTTTTAGATGTGTCTATTTTCAAAGCATTCATGCAATTCATTAAATATAGGCACAAGTTAAAATCATCTGTCATCTTACTATTCAGAAAATAAATAATTGTTAGCGCTTTGCTCTATTTCCTGAATTCATACATATATCCATCCACACGTGTTTATAATTTAAAGTAAAACCAGAACATTCTAGAATTGCAGTTTTTATCGTGTATCTTTAAAAAACAACAACAACACACCACAATAACTACTTCTAACAAGCTGGATATAGCAATCTAAATTTCAGCATAGTAGCACATTATTTTTTTTAAAAGTACACCTTTATTTGGTTGGAAGAAACTTTAATGAGACCTTTAGTTATTCTAAAGAGAGACTGGATGAGACAGACTGAGGCAAACTGGAGTTAATTTGCTTAATGAAACAATGTAAAAGAGACTCCTCTTTTCACATTATAAAAGAATTGCTGATTTTTAGCTGAACGCATGGCTGCCTAACCTGGAAACATTTCCAAGCCTCTCATGTAAGATGGCTAAGGGCTGCACAGTGAGCTGTAAGGTAAAGCTACCACGGCTGCCCGTAAGGACAACTGGTGCATGCTTATTGCCTGCCCTCTTTACTTGTTCCTTCGTTCTGCTTAGTAGAATGTGGTGTGATGGCTGGCTCTCTACTTACATACAAACAACTCTATACTAACCTTTTTGAACATGAATCTGATACACATCTGTGTTTTGGAGATGGACATTTCTAGAAATGGAATACATGCTTAATTCATTTGATCAACATTATCCAATTGCACTCTAGAATAGTTGCAGCAAAATATGATATATCTATTCACACAAACAATGGATAAATGTTTCAATTCAAAATGTTCTAAATATCACTAGATTTTTCTCAAGTTTAAGTATTTGCAGAATTTTCAACAAAACATCTCACTGATGTGTTAATAAAGATTGTTTTTGTATTTACTGATTAGATTGATCTTTATTCATAATTATGCCTTTTGTGAGATTTCTCTCTTAATATTTTCTTTATGTCAACTTTTTCCTGTATTAGTTTATCATATTTTACTAGTAATTGAAGGTATAATGTATTAAAAGCTTAATTCTCTTTGCCACTAAGGGTAAAAGTACTTTGTTTCTAGTTTAAAATTTGTCTTCATTTCTCATTATGGTGTTGTTTCAAGACACAAAATTTTAAATTATATATTAAAATATGCATCCATGAGGAACATCCTTAGCAGAAAGGTGACTTGGGTTATCTGTTGTTAAAAAAACAAGCAAAACCCCCCACCTTATATCTATACATGTCTCCACTTACAGAGAGTAGGGAATAATGTCCAATATAGACCTTAATTAGAGGTTTGAGTGGAATCTTCAAATTCATGTTCAGAACACCTGCCTAACTCCACACAGCTTAATAAATCAAGAATTATTTCAACAGTTGGCACTAACAAGACCTCACTACTCAAGGACACTCTAGACCAGGAAGATAATTTGTTACTGACTTTATTATTTATTTTAGGAACTTTCTGAAAAATAAAACAAAAACAAAAAAAAGCAAAAGTCATTTCTCTGAACAATATACTGCTCCAATATCTTCCTCAGGATAATATATTACTCCTTATGGTAAATATCCTCCTCCTTAGAGTAATAATTCCTCAAATGAGCCAACCTCTTCCTTATCAAAACATTTTACTCATCAAATCCTCTCCTCACTATGTCAACAATTCTATTATGAAGTTTATCCAATATTAATGAAATCTCTGTATCAATGAACTTAAACATGTCTTATATCTGATCCCAATATCTTATAAATATATAGCTCTGACAATCCCAACCCCACACACAGTCCAGAAGCACTACCAAAAAATATACCAAAGTGGCAAGGTTACAGCTCCCTTACTGCAGTAGGCGATTAGCTTGTCTTAAATTGAATACAGGTCATTGGCAATTTATTTGATGGACGTTTTAGAGAGTTGGAAGTAGATCATATGGACTCTCCAAGAGACTGAAATTTTATATGTGGCTCCTCTTCTCTATTTAGCTCCTATTCCCTTCTGCCTTTCTTTAACTTGTCCTCTGAAGTCTGCTAGAGGCCACCTTCAATTCTAATCACTAGGAAATCCACACTTCCCTTAAAGACAACCTCTAGTTTTTCTTTTACTTCTTTTAAAATATATATATTTTATTGATTTTTTTACAGAGAGGAAGGGAGAGGGATAGAGAGCTAGAAACATTGATGAGAGAGAAACATCGACCAGGTGCCTCTTGCACACCCCCTATTGGGGATGTGCCCGCAACCAATGTACATGCCCTTGTCTGGAATGGAACCTGGGACCTTTCAGCCCACAGACCAACGCTCTACCTCTGAGCCAAACCGGTTTCAGGTCTTTTACTTCTTTATAATATTTGACTATAGCACAGGGTTTTTAGTCATTCAGCTTTTTTATGAAAGAGTGGGCAAATGGGGGCAACAGTGTGGTGGAATCATGAGGAGAGTGGAGACCTACAGCTGGCCAAAATGAGCTTTTATTTTGTTGTTTGTTTGTTTGTTTGTTTGTTTTTAGCAAAAGCAAAGATTTATTACAGAGAAGCTCCAGGAAGAGAACCTGAGCGGGTTGACCTTTATTTTAAAAAATATATATTTGTATTGATTTCAGGGAGGGAGGAGAGAGAGAAACATCAATGATGAGAAAGAAAAGAAAAATTGATCGGCTGCCTCCTGCACATCCCCTATTGGGGAATTGAGGCCACAACCCACGCTTGTACCCCAACTGGGAAGGAACCTGACCTCCTGGTTCATACGTTGATGCTCAACCATGGAGCCACACAGGCCGGGCCCCAAATGAGCGTTTAATAATATTGTGTTTTCAGTTAGTTACCATGTTAAAAGAGTACAGTTTTCTTCCTCTGTCTTGTGATCCTGCAACTCTGCACTACTGGGTAGGCATTGAGGGAAACAGATCACTTCCTTCATATTCCACAAACTGAATTTTTTTCTTTCTATCAGGCAGTAAAGTTTGTATCAGAGTCAATCTTCAACATCGATTGAATTTTCAACATTACAGCAAAGAAAATCATCTGGATTTTAGCAACAGATAGATTGCCAATGTAGTATCTCAGAAGCATTAGAAGTTTGAAGTGAATGTATTTCCATAGGTTTATACAGATCTTCCTAGTTTTCTTCAGTTTTAGTAGCATGCAATTGTAATGTTTTGTGAGTTTCATTTGTTCCTAATCAATTTATTACTTTAAGCATTTTCAACAGGAATGTAATTCTTATTTTTATCTTGTCTCATCATTCATGTATCAAAGTAATATGTTTTTATTTTACATATAACATTTTTATGTAGATGTCTCTTTCATGCAGCACTCATTGCATTTTCCTACTTCAGTATTTCATATCTAACATTTTTCAAACATTTTTACCTATTAAATAATAAAATTTAGTGAAAATATACCAATGAGTCAAAATATTTACATATGAAAAAATAGCTTTTTCTTCAAGAAACTATAAATAGATTAAGCATTTTCCCTTAGGTAATTAGAAAACACACCATATTTTAAATTAAAACATCCTTTTGCAGTTGCTATCTTTAATATTATCTCTTTTTTTAAAAAATGAGAGATAGCAGAGTTTTCAGAGGCCTATTCTGAAAATATTTTATATATAATTAGATTTATCAAATACTATTTTATTTTATAAAAGTCACCTGCGTAATAAGGCATCCCGTTATTTTTCCATTCTCTTATTAAAATTCAATTTAATAGATATAATCATAAACCTGTGTTAATATTCAATTCAATAAATATTTATTGAAAATCTACTATGTGTAAGATACACTGAAAAAATTTAAATTATAATCAAAATAGCTTTTGATTCAAGGGCTATGTTGCCATGTGAAAAAAAGGCTGCTAAGAAAGTCTTGACAGACAAAATGCTTTGGAAGATGATAAAGTAGTTTAGAAATCTAAAGTTTTGAGTGAATTGGGCATTAGATTTGGACCTTGCCTTATAGAGTATACTGACCCTAGATGAATGGAGTTGGAAAGACACAAATTACATTGGGTGGGCTATGGAAGGAGAGCATTCATTTCCACAGTGACTTCTGAAAATGCACATGAATATTTCCATTTTATCTTCCAAAAACATTGCTACTGCTGTTTTTGTTGTTAACTTGAAGTACATTTTATAAACTGATGTCTAATAATGAGATTGTCCTTTTCATTCGAGGGAAAGAAGGAAGGGAATGTAATTGATCAAAGCTGGAATATAGGCCATGTATAAAAAATATGAACAATAAATCTGAATAATGATTAGGCTATACAGTGGAGAACTTCATATAAAACTATTTATTAGCTATCTCAGTTCACAAAATAATTCCTGAAGTAATAATACATTGCAATTGGCTTTATTACAGATATATTTCTGTTCCAAAGGCTACAGAGCTGCCATTGCAAGAAGTCTTTCTCCTCCTGTTACCATATACACAGGTCTTAAGGAGCCCAGTTTGGAGGAATGAGATTCCTTGGCAGAAAATAATTTTTGGTATCACTCTGACAAAGAGGATGCTTTTTTTTTAGCTGCTAACTAACCAAGTAATTCCTTATTTTAACTCTATCATTAAAAATCATTGTAATTTGCCAAAACCGGTTTGGCTCAGTGGATAGAGTATGGCCTGATGATTGAAAGGTTCCAGGTTTGATCCCTGTCGGGGGCATGTACCTTTTATGTGGGCGCATCCCCAGTGGGGGTTGTGCAGGAGGCAGCTGATCCATGTTTCTCTCTCATCAATGTTTCTAACTCTCTACCTCTCTCCCTTCCTCTCTTAAAAACCAATAAAATATATTTTTTAAAAATCATTGTAATTTGTTCAGCCAGAGTGGCTCAGTGGTTGAGCATCAGCCTATGACCCAGGAGGTCATGGTTCAATTCCAGGTCAGGGCACATGCCCAGGTTGTGGGCTTGGTCCCCAGTACGGGGCCTGTAGAAGGTAACCAATAAATGATTTTCTCTCATCATTGATGTTTCTATCTCTCTATATCTCTCCCTTCCTCTCTGAAATCAATAAAAGTATATTTATAAAAATACCATTGTAATTAGTCTTTGGTTAAAAATCATGTTCTCCCATCTATCTGCATGACAGCCTCATTTTGGAGTTGTACATAATCAGCCATTGCCACTTAGTTTTGTTTCTTTGGTGTTAGCCAATATGGCCTTACTTTCTGTGGAGAATAGGTTGATGTAGCATTCTCCAGACATAACTTTGAGTGGTGAGAAGACATGGTAACAATAGCTGCATAAGCATTCCCTCTCAGAAGCGTCTAGAAGAGACTAAACCCCCAAAAGCAAAAACAGTTCCAAGGAACTGTGACAGCTGGTAGGCAATGGAAAGAAATTGGCTTAAACACACACAAACACACACACACACACACACACACACACACACACACACACACACACACCAAACAAAAACAGTAGAATGATATGATCAGAACTGAACATTGCCGAAAGACACTTTGCGTAGTGTCAAAGTTGTATAAGAAGAGAAATAAAAATTATTTAAGTAGAACAAATGTAAAGTAATGAAAGCCAGCAAAGGTTACGAAAAGGCAAGGCTTATATCTAAATTTAAGAAGCAGAGTTAAAATGGACACTGAAAACCAATTGAACGAAGAGTGATTCTAAGGGAGAAAGAAATAACTAAGTTTCAAGTCTTGATTGAGAAAATATTGAGTTTATAGACAGTGGAATGCAGGAAAAAGAAGTAGTTTTGAGGTGGAAACAGTTAAAATTGGGTTTGTGTCCAACAGGGAATATACATAAATATTTCCAGAAGACAAAGGGAAATTAGATCTGAGTCATGAAAGGAAGATGAGAATCAAAGATATTAAGATACAGATTTGGTTCACATGCACAAGATAAAAATTTCTCACTGCAAAAGATATGATGAATGTGTTATTAGGTTAAAAGTTTATATTTGGGGGAAAAACAGCAGATAGTTATTGCTGATCTTAAAAATATATCTTGTTAACCCTCAAATAAATATGTTTCTTATTAAAACTATGGAGATAGTACTAAATTCTTCATGGTAATATTGGAATAAGAAACAAATATATGGACTAGCAAGCAAGTTTGATTTTTGGAAATTATATCTTTGATTACTCATATTATAGAATTTTAAAAGCAAAGTCTTTTAAGAACTTAAAATCAAAGTTAAAATAAATTAGCCTCAGGTTGCAAGTATTGCCACCCATTAGGTTTCCTTACATCAGCAAATCATTTCATAGCTCTGAGACAGAGTATATTGAATCAAAGTGGGTAATCAATGAGGAAAACTTCCATAGGGTTTTCTTTTATTTAAAATTAAGCACACATAAAAGATCGTGTAATATAAATTCTACCATTTTAAACCAAAAAGCTCAATGTTTATAGGCCTCGGGAAAATGTGCAATGCCTTCCAAAAGTATTAGGCACATAGGCAAAAAGAAAATTCACTCTCCTTTGGAGCCTACTAAATCAACATTTGTCATATTAAATCCTTCATCTCTTTCCACTGCTTAGAAAATACAGGGACTAATCTTAATGTGAAAGTTCAATATAAAAACTACATAATCTATAAAGCTGGAATTATGGCAAACAAAGAAAATCAATTAATAGTTATCAACCATCCACTATTTATCATTATAATTTAGACTTTTAAAAATTTTTGAAAATTTAGAACAAACATATTTCATAAATGGAAGGGAAAGTCCTAAGAGAATATTCTCACACCAAAAATATGCCACATATCTTGGGAATTATAGAAGAAGCTTGGATCATTCCACAAATGTTTATTCAAACCTGTGATACCATATGCACACTGAAATATCATATATTAAATATCATCACATTGTTTGTCGTGAGTTTTGAGGTTTTGCTTTGGTGGTAATTCAGCCTGGAAAGGAATCTGATTTAAAACCCCTTCTGCTGCACTTATGTAATCCAAGAGCCTGAATAAATTACAAATTCAGAGTTTTAAAAATATATTATAATATAGCAGAAATATCAAGCTATATGTGCGACCCCCTACAAATAACAGGTACATTTGAGTTTTTCAACATTTTAAGGAAACACACAAGAATAAATAAAACAAAAATGATAAAACTAACATAAAAATTATGACATCTTTAGCTCCCATCTAAAAATATTTTAAACATAAAATTATTCTCACAGATTGACTTTATAAGTATTAAATCCATAAATTTTACATATAAAATTTAAATAGTATATAAATTCTGCTTTTAATTTTGAACACATGGTCACCTTGCCTTTTATAGGTATTTATTTTATTTATCCAGGCTGATATAACAAAGTAATATAGATTGGAAGTCTTATAAGCAATAGAAATTTATCATTCACAGTTTTGAAGGCTAGAGATCTTGAGATTAGGGTGCAAGCATGGTTGAATTCTAGTGAGGACCCTTTCTTAGCTTGCAAATTGCTAACTTTTTATGTCCTTATGTGGAAGAAAGAGAGAAAGCTAGCTCTCTGACCTCTTCTGATAAGGGCATGTATCCCATTTATGAGGACCTCACCCTCATTACTTAATTATCTCTCAAGGAAACCCCCCCATCTCCAAATACTCTTATGTGGGATTAAGTTTCAAAATATAAATTTTGGGAGACACAAATATTCAGTTTTCAACAGTGTTTGATTAGTAATGTACAATGCTGATATTTTATTTCTATTGCCACATCATAATATAATTAGTGCCCTCTTTACCACTACATAGAGTCGTTAATGCTTTAAATGTAATCATATTAGAAAGCCAATTTTTAGAAACCCAGAACCAATTCAGAAAACACTTCTTTAAGATCCTGTTTCTTAGAAACAAAATCTGTGTCTTTTAGAGTTATACCAAACAGAACCCTATAGTCATATACAAGGTGGGGCAAAAGTAGGCTTACAGTTATTCATATGGAAAATAGTACAATAATTAATAAAAGACAATACAAAAATAAACTATTTTGCATTCTCACAACTGTAAGCCTACTCTTGCCCCACCCTGTATGTGTGTGTATGTGCTATGTGTGTGTGTCTGCATGATAGAGAGACATTTATTTGAACGAATTGGCTTATGCAATTGTTGCATCTGGGTAGGAAAGTCTGAATTCTATAGGACATGATGGACATTCTAGAAATTCTCAGGCAAGTACAGACACTGCAGTCTGCCAGGGGCTTAATCACAAGGAACCACAACAGCCTGTATTTATTGGAATTGAGAGTCTCGGTCAGTGGTCAGCAAACTCATTAGTCAACAGAGCAGCAAACTGCCGCTTGCAAGAGTTTGCTGACCACTGTGCCAGGAACTTATTCCTCCTCCAGGAAAGCTCGGGTTTGTTAACGTCTTACAACTGGTTATAGGAGACCTGCCCAGATTGTCAAAGATAACCTCTTTTCTCTAAAAATCAATCACAAGCAAATAACTGAAAAAAACACAGGCACGAGGCTGATAACATGCTATTAAATAAGGAATGGGTTAACAGTGAAATCAAGAAAAAAATCAAAACTTACCTCGAAACAAATGATAACAGAGCAACCCAACAGCTATGGGACACAGTACAAGCAGTCCTAAGAGGAAAATTCATAGCATTACAGAACTATCTCAAGAAACAAGAAAATTCTCAAACTAACAATCTAACTTTATACTTAAACAACCTTGAAAAAGAACAACACACAAAGCCCAAAGTGATTCTACAAAAAGCAATTCAAAAGTCAATGAAGCCAAGAGTTGATTCTTTGAAAAGATAAATGATTGATAAACCTTTAACCAAACTCATAAAAAAGAAAGAAAGAAACAAAAAGGAAAGAAAAGAACCCAAATAAATAAAACCATAAATGAAAGAGGATAAGTAACAACTGACATGAAACACATACAAAGGGTTGTTAAAAATATTTTGAACAACTGCATGCCAAGAAATTGGATGATCTGAAGAAAATGGATAAATTCCTAGAAACATAGTCTTCCAAAACTGAATCAGGAAGAATGACAGTATCTGAATAGACATATTATACCAATGAAATTGAAGCAGCAATAAAAAAACAAAAAGCAAAACAAAACAACTTCCAACAAACAAAAGCCCTGGACTAAATAACTTCACAGGGCAATTTTACAAAATATTGAAAAAATAACTAACACCTTTCATTTTAAACTATTCTAAAAAAATTCAAGAAGATAAAAACTCCCAAGCTCATTTTATAAACCCACCATTATTCAATTCCAAAATGGAGCACTACAAATAAAATTATAGTGCTCAATACCCTTAATGAACATAGATGCAAAATTTTCAGCAAAATATTAGCAAACTGGATCTAGTAACACATTAAAAATATTATATACCATGAACAAATGGAATTTATTCCACCGATCCAAGATTGGTACTATATTCATAAATCACTAAATCTGAAACACCACATATAATGAAGGATAAAAATCACATGATCATATCAATAGAAGCAGAAAAAGCATTTGATACAATCCAGTATCCACTGAATTTTAAAACTTTCAGCAAAGTAGGAATACAGGAAATATACCTCAACATAATAAAGGCAATATATGACAAACCCACAGCATACATTATATTCAAAGGGCAAAAGTTAAAACATTTCCCTTTCATTTAAGAACAAAATAGGGATGTCTGCTCTTATTTAACAAAGTATTGGAAGTCCTAGCCACAGCAATCATTCAAGAAGAAATACAAGGCATTCAAAATGGAAAGGAAGAAGTAAAACTGTTATTATTTGCAGGTGACATAATACTGTATATAGAGAACTCTAAAAACTTCACCAAAAAACTATTATAATTAATAAATAAATTCAGAACAGTAGCAGGATACAAAATAAATATCTAGAAGTCAGTTGCATTTTTATACACCAACAATGAAATATCAGCAAGGGAAACTAAAAAAAAAAAAAAAAAAAAAAAAAAAGTCTCATTCACAATAGCTTTAAAATAAAATTAAATATCTAGGAATACATTTAACCAAGGATGCAAAAGATTTGTACTTGGAAAATTATAAAAAAAACTAAAGAAAGAAACTGAAAAAGATACAAATAAGTGGAAGTATGTTCATAGATAAGAAGAATTAACATTAAAATATCCTTACTATCCAAAGAAATCGGTAGATTCAATGCAATTCCTATCAAGATACCAATGGAATATTTCACAAAACTAGTACAAATATTCCAAAATTTTATATGAAACACAAAAAAGAAAAAAAAAACACGCACGAATAACCACAGCAATTTTGAGAGAGAAAGCAAAGTTGCTACATGATATCAAACTATACTGCAAGGCCATAATAATCAAAACAGCATGGTACTGGCACAAAAACTGACATATAGATCAATGAGATTGAACAGAGAGTATAGAAATAAACCCACATCTTTACGGTCAATTAATATTTGATAAAAGAAGCAAAAACATAAATGGTGCTGATAAAATTTGACAGATGTGTATTATAATGAATTTGTCTGACCTTACACATACTCAATAATAAACTTAAAATGGATTAAAATCTTAAATGTTAGACTCAAAACCATAAAAATCCTAGAAGAAAACATAGGCAGTAAAATCTAAGATATTTCATGTACCAATGTTTTTTCTGATACATATTCTCAGGCAAGGGGAACAAAAGAAAGGAACAAATTAGATTATGTCAAATTTTTTAAAAGTTTACACAGAAAAGGAAACTATCAACAAAATAAAAAGACCCACTGAATGGGAGAATATATTTGCCAGTGATACAACTGATAATGGGTAATATCCAAAATCTATAAAGAACTTATAAAACTCAACACCAGGAAAACAAAAAATTCAATTAAAAATTGGGCAAAGTACTTGAATACACACTACTTCAAAGAGGACTTATGGATGGGCAATAGACATATGAAAAGATGGTTAACACAATTAGTAAAGTATCAGAGAAATGCAAATTACAACCATAATGAGATATCTCCTCACATCTGTTGAGATGGCTATTATCAGTAAATCAACTAACAATAAGTGTTGGTGAAAACGTGGAGAAAAGGGAACTATTGTGCACTTTTGCTGGGAATGTACATTGGTGCAGCCACTATGGAAAGCAGTATAGTGCTTCCTCAAAAAATTAAATATGGAACTGCCTCATGACCAAGGAATTCCACTTCTGGGAATATAACTGAAAAAAACCTGAAGCACTAATTGATAAGAATATATACATCCCTATGTTCATTGCAGTATTATTTACAATGGCCAGGATTTGTTAACAGCCTGTGTCTATCAATAGAGAGCGGATATAAAGGTTTTGGCACATTTAGTATATGGAATCATACTTAGCATGGATAAACCCAGAGAGCATTATGCTAAATGAAATAAGCCAATCAGAAAAACACAAATACTGTATGATTTCACTTGCTCGTGAAATCTAATGAATATAAACTAACAAAATAGAAACAGACTCATAGATAGACAATAGACTGATAGCTGGGTGAAAAAGGTGAAGTGATTAAGGAAAAACAAACAAACAAACAACAAAAACCTCAGACACAGACAACAGTATGGTTAATCCCAGAGGGGAAAGGGAGTGAGGGGAGGATAGAAGAAGTTAGAGAAAATATAGCAGGAGACTTGACTTGGGGTTGTGAACAAACAATAAAATACAGAGTTGATGTAATAGAGAATTGTACACCTGAAATCTGTATAATTTTATTAACCAATGTTACCACAAAAAAATCAATAAAAATGAAAAAAAAGATGAAAAATGAAATCTTATATAGTAATAATTGCATTCAATGTAAAAAGTCTAAACACATGAATGAAAAGGAAGATATTCCAGACTGGTCATGAAATAAGACCAAATGAAAAGCCATCGATAAGTAAAGGCTTTTAATAAAATATCACATATAAAATGAAATGAAAAATGTTTATCATGCAAAATAAATAACAAAAAGTAGAGAGGCTTTATTACTTTAAAGTAAAATAGTCTTCAGGAGAAAATAAATGTTCCCAGATATAAAAAGTGACATTTGATATTAATAAAATTATAAATTCACTAAGAAATATAAATTATAAATATGTATGAAATAAAAACAAAACTTAAAGAACTTTTGAGATTTTATTTTAAGTATATTTTTTTGGTTTTCTTTTTAGAGGGAAGAAGTGAGAGGGTGAGAGAGAGAGGAACATCAATGTGAAACAGAAGCATGGATTGCTTGCCTCCTACACATACCCCAACCAGGGACCAAACCCAAAACCTGAGTAGGTACCCTGACTGGAAATAGAATCCGTGACCTTTCAGTTATGGGACAAAGCTCCACCAACATAGCCAAACTGCCTAGGTCTGAAAAGAGTTTAAAAGGTATTTATAATTTAATTTTCCAGTTAGTTGTTGCTAATGAATGAAAATATAATCTCTCTCTCTCTCTCTCTCTCTCTCTCTCTCTCTCTCTCTCTCTCTATATATATATATATATATATATATATATATATATATATATATAAAACCCTAATATGCAAATAGACCAGATAGCGGAACAACTGAAAAACTGGTCACTCTGACATGCTCTGACCACCAGGGAGCAGCAGCTGGCAGCTGAGTGTGGAACATGGTGGGCATTAGCCATGATGGGATTGGTGGAGCAGGTGGTCAGGGGGCACCAGACCAAGGCAGGGTACCAGTTGGTGTCATTGAGGCAAGCCTCTGGTGGTTACTAAAAATTCTTTGCTCCTATGTGCCATGGTCCTGCCTAGTGCTCATACCAGCTGCTGGCCCTGATTGCCCCTCAGGTCTTCTCCTGTTCCTGAGGGGCAATCAGGGCAGCACCTGCCACTCACACCTGCTGACAGTGCCAGCCCCAATTACTCCACGCAGTCAGTGGGTGCAACTGGTCCTGGAGCCATCAGCACATGGGAACAGCAGCATCGGGATCGGGTTGCTGGCAGAAAGGGGACCAGGGGGCATGGCAAGAAGGGCCAGGCGGGGGTAAGGAGGATGGGCTAAGACCTGCCCCTATGCCAGCCGTGGGCAAACTATGGCACGCGGGCCAGATCCGGCCCATTCTGCTGTTCTATCCGGCCCTCGGAGTTGAAAGAGCGAGGGTTCTCTTTCTCTCCCCTCCACTCCTTCACCAGCAGCCCAAGATGAGAGTGCCAGCATGGTCAGGTTGCCTTTGTTCCGGCCCTCTGGTTCAGTTTAAGAACCCATTGTGGCCCTCGAGTCAAAAAGTTTGCCCATCCCTGCGGCCTGTGCCCACCAGAGCCTTGTGGCCCACAGTTCCTTTCAAGGTGCACAAATTCATGCACTGGGCCCCTAGTTTATTATAAACATGAATATTTGCCTCTTAAGAAAAGGGATTTATATAGAGAAAACAATGTTATTATTTTCCTTATAGTTCAAAACATATTGCATGGTAAGTTTGCTTCCCTAAGGAATCAGCCATACCTGTTTTATATTCAAAGGGTGACTGAATTGTGGTTGAACGGGAGCACAAGAAAGTTCTATTAATAAACACTGCTTTGAAACACTGCCCTTAGTGATCGTATAACTTTGCTGCATTTTCCCATTTTAAAGCTGACACCACAAAATTTTATGCAAACCGACAATCACTCTTTTGTCAGTTTGCAAATTTAAGTAATACAATACAGTGAGGTTATATTTAGAAAATAGTTTTTCTGCGTAACTAATTTACTTTGCTTTCAATGTGGCTGGTAGACACACAAGATTTTCTATTTTCCTCAGCTAGTACAAGAAATACAGCTTTTAACATTAAGTCTGACAAGAGTTTGAGAGCCTAGAAATAGCAACACTGGGTCTCTTTCTCCTCTCTGTCAGTCACTTACTGCACACTGAACTAATCTCCTCAGCATAAACAAAATACACATCAAAGCCAGGGGTTTTAGACAAAAGAAAACCTAAATGAATGATCTTTAAAGAGAGACTTTTGTGCAGCATATGTGATTTCCATATAATCCTCAAAAGTCCTAAGTGTTAATTAAAGAAAGACACTGACATCTGAACATAAGTGGCAATCATCTTGAATGACAACACTAAAGTGCCCTCAAAGTAACAGTCACAAATGCCCAGCATACTAATACACCGCATGGGAAATTTGTGCATCACTAAGCTTTCACTGATTTTCTTTACATGGCTTTTGGTTTAGGGTATAATATGGTCTGACAGTATAACATTTCGGAAAAGGAGATGCTATTTATAAAATTCCTAGATTACATTTTATATTTTGATTAGAAGCATAAGTGGCATTGTTGTCAGATGGTGAATGCTGTTCCTCCATAAACAGATATTTAATAGGAAGAGGAAAATAGAGGAGAAAAATAACAGAAATGACCAGAAGCATTAGTTTAACTTGTTTTGAGGGTGTAAACAATTCTGCTCTTTAGACTTCTCATTTCAACTACACAATATAAATTCTTCACTATTAAACATATCTGATATTCATTTGCCCTTTTTCAAAACCCAGGGACTAAAAAAGAGCTGTTGATTAAACTTTCATTGATTTTTCTATTAGAAACTGAGTAGATCCCAGAGCTTTATACATATTAGACCACTTGGTTAAAAACCTGATTGACAATGATAACTACTGCATTTGAGAGTTTCTAAGTCTTCTACTTTAGTGTGTCTAAGGATCACCCAGAGGGCTTGTTACAATGGACTCCCGGGACCCAGATTTGTCCCTGGACATGAGAACTGCATTTCCATAAGGCTCCTCAGTGATGCTGATGCTGCCAGTTTGCAGATGACACGAGTAACACTGTTCTTGTCAACACCTGGTAATGTTTATGTCCAGGTAGATTCAACAAATACCTATGTTAAATTCTGTTCTATTAAAACAAACAGTCAGATTCAGCCTGTAACTTTTTAGCAAAACTATCTTTCCAAGACAATTAGGAAATCCGAAGATGGTTTATTTTTCAGATTCACAATTCTAACCAAGGGTCTCAGTTCTATAATGTTCTTTATAAAATGATGCGGTGAACTTTATAAAACGTGAGACATATATCCAGTATTATATGTTAGTCCCATGGTCACCAATGGCCATCGCTGCATCTCTATGTCTGTATTTGTTAAATGGGTCTCTTCTAACAGAAGCAGGATGCAGGCCCTGATTAGATGGAGGGATGGGAGGGAAGGGATCATGATTAAGACATATTGAAGAGATCTCAAAATTGATATTAAGGATTGTTCGTTTTATTTATTTTTAATATATTTTATTGATTTTTTACAGAGAGGAAGAGAGAGGGATAGAGAGTTAGAAACATCAATGAGAGAGAAACATCGATCAGCTGCCTCTTGCACCCCCCCACTGGGGATGTGCCCTCAACCAAGGTACGTGCTCTTGACCGGAATCGAACCCGGGACCTTTCAGTCCACAGGCTGACGCTCTATCCACTGAGCCAAACCGATTCGGCAAGGATTGTTCATTTTAAAGTGATGGTTATGAAATTACTAAATGAACTTTGACATTTACCTACCATAGCATTCTGGATTTAATAAGGAGATAGAAACTCCACAGTAGGATAAACAGGGATCATTTGACATAAAGAACAATTATTTGTGATTTTATTTATTTTAAATATTTTATTGGTTTTTCACAGAGAAGAAGAGAGAGGGATAGAGAGCTAGAAACATCGATGAGAGAGAAACATGGACCAGCTGCCTCCTGCACACCCCACACCGGGGATGTGCCCGCAACCAAATGTACACGCCCTTGACTGGAATAGAACCTGGGACCTTTCAGTCCGCAGACCAACGCTCTATCCACTGAGCCAAACCGGTTTCAGCAATTATTTGTGATTTTTTTTTAAAGTAACTGTGACATTTAAAGAAACTCTACAACCTAAGTCTAATTGATAGGCCAGAGCTGCTCTGCAATTTCTAAATAAGCAATGGACCACCCTCGAGTGCAGAGAATCAGCAACCGATGGTGTAAGCACACAGTGGAAGTGCAGGTGCCAGTAGGCACAGGACGCCTTCATGGTGTGCGGGTCACATGGGAAGCAGCTGTGAACAGACCACAGCATTGCTTCCAGAGAGTTCCGGCACTGGAGGCTTGGACAGGAGGCACTCAGATCACACACTGTGCAGAGGCTCTGTGGAAAGGTATTTCCAGGCCAGTGCCGCCAGATCCCATAGAGACCACCTTCTGGGCTGCTGGGGCAGTGCTCCCTGGCTCTTCTCACACCCACACCCTCTCCTTCCTCTTCAGCATCTCCTATTTATGGAGGAACACCATTTACTGTCTAACAACAAAATGCCACTTACTTTTCCTAATCTGAATTTAAATGGTAATGAGGGAATCATAAAAACATCTTTCCTATAACTCTTTAGTATCTGTCAGTGTTATAACCTTTTAAACCAAAGGCATATAAACAAAATCAGAGAAAGCTTAGTGATACATAAATTTCACATGCATATAATTAATATGCTGGACATTTGTGACTATTAACTTAAGGAGCCTTGACTGTTACCATTGAAGTTGATTGCTAATTACTGCATTGATTTTTCTCCATCTTATATAGTTTTCAATTTCTGTTATTTCTACTTTTATGCTTATTGTTTTCTTCCACATTTTTGGGTTAAATTTATAATTTCTTTTAGTTCTTAGGTGCAAGCTCAGAAACCTAGATCGTTGATCTCAAGTTTCTCTTTTAACGTAAGTATCAAAGCACAAATTTTCTTCAAATTTGCTGTAATCCACAAATTTTGACAGGTTGTGGTTTTATTTTTATTCAATTTCAAATATTTTATAATTGTCAATATGATATTCCCTTTGATACATGAATTCAGAAGTATTATACAAAGTTTTGAACTATTTGGGTTTTTCCATATATATTATTTCTAACTTAATTTCATGTTCTTAGAGAATATACTCTGAGCGATTTTCATTCTTTTAAGTTATTGAGAGTTTTGTGGCCAAGCATATGTTCTATGTTCTATCTTGGTTAATGGTCCATGTACAATTGCAAGTAATGTGTATTCTGCAATCACTGGGTGTAGTACTCTATAAATGTTGATTATGTTAAATGTCAAATTGGTTGATAGTGTAATTCAAATATTCTTCCTACTTCCTGTTTTTATGTCTACTTGTTCTATTACAAAGTAAGTATTGAAATTACTAGTTTTAACTGGATTTATTTATTTATTTTCAAATTTGTGTTTCCCTCACATGTTTTAAAGCTTTTATCTTTTGTTCATATACATTTAGACTTGTTACAGTTCTTGACCCACTTATTCTATTGTCATTGGGAAATGTTACCTTTATCTTTGGTAATATTTCTTATATTAAAGTCAATTTTGTCTGATATTTATGTAGGCAAATATTTCTTACTATGAGTTTTTACAGTATGTTCTCCTCCATCCCTTCACTTTTAAATAACATGTATCTTTATAATTAAAACTAGGGGCCCGATGCATGAAGACTTGTGCAAGAATGGACCTTCCTTCCCCTGGCTTCGCCTTCACTCCTGCCAGAGCTGCCTTTTTGCTGCTTAGAGGTCTGGAGAGGCTGGGGCAGTGAGGAACACTGCTCAGAGGCCCAGAGCACCCCTGGCTTCTTGGCGCCTACCTATGCAAATTGACCCACTAGCTTTGTTGGGTTAATTTGCATACTCACTCCTGATTGGCTGGTGGGTATCACAAAGGTATAGTGAATTTGCATCTTACTCTTTTATTAGTGTAGATTTGTTTTGTTTTTGTTGTGTGTGTTGTTTTTTTTTGTAGAAAAAATATAATTGGAAATAACTTTGTTTAATTCATTCCAAGGATCACTGCCTTATAATTGGTATGTGTAATTCATTTATATTTAACACAATTATTAATTTAGTTCAATTTAAGTCTGCTTTGTAAGCTGTTTAATATTTATTTCTTAGATAGACTTTTTTCTTTTTATTTCCTTCCATAAATTTAATTGAGTATTTTTTTTTATTTTAAGTGATATCTCCAGAGGAAAGGTGGGGAGAATACATTTAGGCAGCATTTTAATCATTTAATAGGAAAGAAGAAAATGGAGATATTGATACATTTAGTCAGTAAATTTGCTACTGAAGTGTAAGTTTTGTTATAATCAGTACTATTTTGCACTGGGGAAGAGGAGATAACTTTAAAGTTGATAAGTGGTTTCCAGAAGTACCAGATAAAGGAAGGTGATTCCTGCTAAGCAGATGGTCTGCAAAGGTCCAAAGCATGAAATATCACCTTCTGAAAACAAATACTCAACTTATAGGCAATATTGACCTTTTGTAAGAACTCTTAAATTCTCTTTGGTCTGAAATGGCTGTCAAGTAACATTAAAACAAACATTTTAAAAATGGAAATAGCCATAACCAGTTTGGCTTAGTGGATAGAGCATCAGCTTGCAGACTGAAAGGTCCCAGGTTCAATCCCAGTCAAGGGCATGTACCTTGGTTGCAGGCACAACCCCAGTAGGAGGTGTGCATGAGGCAACTGATCGATGTTTCTCTCTCATCAGTGTTTCTAACTCTTTATCCCTCTCCCATCCTCTTTGTAAAAAATCAATAAAACAGATATTTTTTAAATCAAAATATCTTTTTTTGATATTCATATGATCAGCAACTTTTTTATTTTGTGGAAAATCTAATTAATACAACTTAAATGTAATTAATGCTTTAAAATTAATCATTATTTGGAATACAGATCAATCATATAGTTGAATGCTAGATGGAGTTGAAAAGTTTATAAAGTTTTGAGATAAGTAGGTTGATATAGAATAAAAACAGGGGACTAAGAAATTTTCCAGCTGAAACTGGTTTGGCTCAGTGGATAGAGTGTTGGACTGCAGAGTGAAAGGTCCCAGGTTCTGGTCAAAGGCATGTACCTTGGTTGCAGGCACATCCCCAGTGGCAGATGTGCAGGAGGCAGCTGGTCCATTTTTCTCTCCCATCAATGTTTCTAGTTCTCTATCCCTCTCTCTGCCTCTCTGTAAAAAAATCAATAAAATATTTAAAAAGAAAAAGAAATTATCCAACTACCTTAGCGTATAACTTCTGAAGGGAGATTCAACAACTAAATGAAAAGAGAAGAAAACACAGATGCTGCCCTGTCAGTAATGAAATGGAATTAAATGAGTCCAAGGAGAACTTGATGAAACAAAATCTGTCTTCTGGCTCCTCTCTGTTAGTGTAGGAAGATTCACATGAAGATTTAAGTCAAGCTGGAAGATGATGAACAATCATAATTAGATATGCATCGGGTATATTTTCTTTACTTTCATTCTGTTTAGAGGGAATAAATAATGACATATAATATATTCAGAGATTGGATTTTTGCTTCTAGTGTATAATTCCCAAAGGGATTGACTAGTGATGACAGTACAGCCTGCAAAGCTGTCAGTTCTCTATTTGTTAGTTTCATTGGGGTTTTACTTTTCTCTTTTTTGTTTGTTTATTTTAACAAAATAAAAGTGTACCTCTCCATGGATTTTTTTTTCATTATATGTATCTGTAAGACATTTACTTCAGCATTGTATTTGAGAAATAATGGTTTTATGTGTGTAGTGAGCTACACAAAGGTAAATGAAATTAAACGTAGAGAATGCATCCTTATGAAAGCATATGTTCAGGGACTGGGAAATCAGCAAGCTCCCTGAAGTAAACAAAACCTCTAGGATAAAATGGTATGGGTGGGCCCCATATCATAACCAATGGAGCAGAGAATTACAGCATTTTGACCAGATGTCAGTTGTAAACAAAATAGTTATTTTGCAAAAGAACATTCTCCATAAATCAAACATGCTTAAAACAAAAATGTTTCCCCATGCCTAACCACAATTTAAAAATAATTATCTACATGTACAAAGAGAACAATATTTAAACTATCTAGATAACTCTAGTTAGTAATAAATTTGCAGGAATCATTTTATCTCTATAATTGCTTCCATTCTCCACTTCTATTGCATGATTGGAAACCAGGTTTTTAAAATTACCTTGCAAAACAGTGTGAAAGAAATGATCAGGGCAGCATCAGAAATAACCTAATTTTTTATTACAAGGCCACTATATAGTCTCCCGTTGCTGTACCCCATGCTCTTTCTAATCCTGTAAAATACTTAGAAATAGACTTACCTATATTCCAGATATTTTCTGTGCTCTCCAACAATGATTTTCTATAACAACAGTTAATAGTTATTATTGACAACCCAAAGTCTGTTCATTGATAAGCTTTGTCTACACTTATCATCAAATTCAAATTTTCCCCACTGTTACTGGAAAAACAGTGATTTTATTTTTTCAACAACTACCACCTCTATGGTCTTTGGTCCCAAAATATACCTCCAAATATATTTTTCTCCCAGAATTCTTTCAATTTATGCTATAATTAGTGATAACTACAATTAGATCTGTTATCTTATTCAAATAATTAGCTAAATATTTCCCTTAACCTACTATAGTACATATTCATATTCAAATGTTTATATGATTCTATGGTCATTTTAAAAACTAGGAGATTGATAGAATATTTTTGGCATAAAAATGACAATTTCTTCTGATAAGTGTAAATATTTTCCAACCAAATATCTGACTCCTCAATAATATTAATATTTACTAACATAGAACCATCTTGTTTAAATGTGACTTTATATTTTTATTTTATGACCAGTAGCATATTTCCATGTAATTCCCAGAAACATCTACCCTGCATGGATTATTCTGATCAGGATCCAGGTTTTTTATTTCTCCCATTTTGAAAGCAAGGCCATGTCTATCAAAAGCTATGAAAATCAAAAGGAAACAACACAAAAGAAATCTCAAATGGTGTTGTGAATTCTGTAAATTTATGGCTTACAGCCAAACCCAAACAAATTGGCTTTTTGTTGTGACTATGTTGGAGGGGAAATTTCCAAAAAATAAAGAAAGTGAATGGATATTCCAAATTTTTCTGAAATACAAACAAAAATAACATTTTTCTCTGCAGTTTTCAATTTCTGGTAACTTCTACAGTATGTGCCAAGCCAATAAAATACAGGCTCTTGAACAATTAGTTATTAAAAGAGAAATCCACTTATTGGAAAAGAAGATGTAAAAAGACCTCTGTGTACAGAATCACTTTCCTTATTTCTTCAGTAAAAGAATAAGCTAGTTTCTTTCAAGGTGCTATGTAGGCTTATGGGTTCTATTAATGCAGATAATAAAAACAAAAAATACAAAATAAAACAGCCCTTCTAAACTTACACCAGATGCCTGGTCCTCACTGAATCCACAAGGTTACTTTCTGAGGAAGGCTTCTAAATCAGATAATATTACATTTGGTAGTGTTCAAGGAAAAGTTATTCTGAAACTTGGTAAAATGGTAAAGGAAACTTTATTCATAACTTTTGGAATGGATGGCAAGACTATCTTAACATGGAAAAGAGATATAGCTCAATTCCAAATACAGCAGAGATAACTGAGGACTTATAACCAAGGAACGAAGTAAGGAGTCAGTAGATAGAAAATTATTAAGAGGGGACATCAATGCTAGGGGTATTCTTACTAAACTGATGATAGGATTTTTGCTGAAGGCCAGTCAAGGACTTACTCATCACAAGTTTGGAGTGATGAATTTGGTCAGAGACTGTGGTCATCAGAGAGCAAGAGTAGGGGGATTCTTGCTAAACTGAGTTGGAATTTTTGCTAAAACTGGGCAATGCAGGCCTGGCAGAACTTTGCAGACAAAGAAAAAAAGTTGAAAAGCAGTTGGGTGTAGATGAGAAAAGGGGGGAAGGGAAAATGGGAACATCTGCAATAATGTCAACAATAAAAATTAAGTTTAAAAAAGGTGGGACTCTGAAGAGTCTAAATTTTTCTCAGGATGGTCTCTGTCAGTAGTATGATTTAGAAACTCCAAATGGCTTAAACAAATATAGATTCTTCTCTTCTCCCCCTCCTTCTCCTCCCCTTCCTCTTCCTTCCCCAGCCTCCTCATCCTCCTCCTCCCCTCTCCTCATCTCCTCCTCCTCCTCCTTATTCTTCTTCTTCTCCTCCTCCTCCTTCTCCTTCTACTTCTCTTCCTTTTCTTCCTCCTCCTCCTCTTCCTCCTCCTTCTCTTCCTCCTCCTCCTCCTAAATCACAGCATATGCTAAAACAAGGCTCCGTTACTTTAGGAAAATAAGCTCATAGCTGTTACTAGGATAGATCCTTAAGACGTGGCTTACAACTCATGTTGATGGGGCCAAATAAAAATAAAAGTTATCCGCTCCTCCTCCACCCAGCACATATAAACATGCAAAACACTGTGTGGCTCTTCTTGCTGCATGCACTTCTGGCTTGCATGGCTCTAATGTTGCTGGATTATCCAATGCAGCCTCACATACCCATCTGTGTGGAGGAAGGTGCACAGCTTGATACTAATCTTTCATTGGGGCAGCTTAGTTCTTCTCTGGCCTTGTCTCCTCCTTTATTATCTCTTATGCCCCAGTGTTTCTCTCTCCTTACTTAGCTTCCTGGGAACTCTTGAATTCTTTGCAGAAAGGCGGGTTTCCAAAAAATTATAGACGAGACTCTTCACATGGTGACCAAAAATTGTACCATGTTACATCTATCCCATTCTATTTGTCAGGTGAAGTCAAGGTAAGCCCAGACTCAAGAGAAGAAGAAACTCCCCTGCTACAAGGGAGAAACATACAGAAATAAAGAGACTTGCTGGCAGTCACCTTTGCAGAAAAGCCACCAGAGTTTACCTTCAGGCCTTCATGTTCACTCAAATGCTACTGTACTTGACCACTTTTGATTAAAAGTGAGCTTTGGAGACTTCTTTGTCATCTTTTACAGATTTTGACCAAATCCAAAACCTCTTCATACCCTTAACATTTGGCTAACATAGTATTTTGGATTGTTTTTGTTTCTCCCAAATATGGGTTTACCTATTAAAATAATTTCAAAACATGTACTATTATATGTGATTGATTAATGTTTTAACATCAAATGCCAATATATAAATGCTTATTAACATCAGGCACCATGACAAAATATGACAGAAATGGAATGAGTAGTGCAGTATCTGTAAGTGAAGTGTGCTCCCCAAATTATTTGTATCCCACTACAGAAGTTTAGGATTATATATTCATTGGGAAGCAAGGCCGAATATAAAATTATTCAGACTGAGCATAATTTTAAGCCAAGAAGAAACACTTTAAATTATGTTCTGCTTAAAGCATATGTGCAGTACTATGCCAGGTCCTGGGATTACTGTCAGAAAAGGACATTGATAATGTCCAGGTGGCACTGAAGTACTCTTGAAAGTTATGTGCTATGCGGAAAATTTAAATTTATATAACATAAAAAATAAATAAACGAGCAATCTTATTTACAGGTGTGTGTGAACAGTAATATTTTATATTGTTTCAGATTCAAAGTTATTCAGAATCAGTAATATAAACTTCAAACCTTATTCCTTAATTTGACTTCTCTCAAATTAAGGAATAAGGTTTGGGCCAATAGAAGTGCAGAAAAAAAAGTTGTACTTCAGTCACAGGAGGTGCATACCTAATTCTATATCTGGCACTAAGTGGGTACTTAATATAATTTTTTAAAAATTGAATGCTGAATGGCCCCCTTAAAGGTAAGGTAGGAAAATAATTCCTCAATGGGCATTAGGAAGAAATAGGAATAATCTGTAAAGTCATGTCTAACTCTGTAACATAAAGGAAGCAGCCTCCCTTTATATCTTATCTAGAAAGGCTCATCAATGAAATAAGCAGAACAATCATGCCATAAAACTGCCAAAGAGCCTAGACCAGTGAGGAAATTATTAGCAGTTTCAGTGCAACAGCCATGAAAAGACACATTCTAGTAGTAATGACTTTTTATCTTACCACCACTTCAGTTGTTTTTATGATTTTTTCCTTAAATGAGTTCACAATAATATGTATGTTCTTTTATGTTTTCATTCAGTTTCCATGTTTATTAGAACTTATGTGGC
This sequence comes from Vespertilio murinus, assembly GCA_963924515.1. Lineage (NCBI taxonomy): Eukaryota > Metazoa > Chordata > Mammalia > Chiroptera > Vespertilionidae > Vespertilio > Vespertilio murinus. The sequence goes on along the minus strand of OZ004707.1, from coordinate 117,833,462 downwards.
ATAAGCCAATGATCATATCTACTTAATTTTCTTTGTAATTAGCTCAAGTAGGCACCAAATAAATGTTAATTCAAGATTACTTCAAGTTGATTTATCTCCAATGATTTGATTATTTTCATAATATCAGCCAATATCTGACGCTTGGATAACTTAATATAAGACACTATTATGAATATATAAACACATATATGTTCATACTCATACACACACACACTACATATTTTCAAGTGATTTCACAAAAGAAATAGATCCAATCTTTTCTCAACCTTTATTGTGGACATTAATTTAATAGTGAAATTACCCATAGGATATTTCAGGAAAAAAGTAGACTCCACAATGCTCATGAAACTTTTATTCTGGAATAATTTTTCAAACTATGCACTACTGTCTGGCCAATGTCGCTCAGTGGGTAAGTATCAACACTCTATATGTATATATACAAATCCTATCTAATAAAAGAGAAACATGCAAATTGATTATACCTCCGCTATGCCCACCAGCCAATCAGAGCAAGTATGCAAATTAACCCAACAAACATGGCGGGCTTCCACAGAGCTGGAGTGAGCAGGAGGTTTGGGTTGCTCCCAGTGATGGAAGAGCTCAAGCTTCTCGCCCACCCTGGCAGTCACTGGCCTCTTCTCAAGGCTACCAAGTTTCAATTATAGAAGATAAATAAATCCCAGATACCTGCTTCGAGCCAGGCCTGGCCTCTGCTCAAGGAGGTGCTGAAAAAATAAAAAGATAAAAAAGAAAAAAAGGAGGGGCTTGGACCTTGGGTAGCTGGGGTGTGTGGCCAGCCTTCAAATGGCCCTTAGCCCCTCACTCAGGCTGGCCGTGCCTCCCCAGTGGGGACCTTCACCCCATGGAGGCGTGGATGCCCTGCAAATCACCACAGGCCCCTTTCCCAGGCCACCCCATACCCCAAGGGAACCCCCCCCATCTGGGACACCCTTCAGGTTAAACCAGCTGGCCCTTACCTGTGCACCAGGCCTCTATCTATACTAATAAAGGGATAACATGCTAATTAGACTGGGAGACCTTCCCAGACATTCTTCTGGACAAAACCATGGTGACAGGGCCGAGGTAGAGGTGGTTAGAAGCCAAGAGGGGAGGGCAGTTGTGGAGTATCAGGCCAGGACGGGAAAGCAGTTGTGGGTGATCAGGCTGGTGGGGGATGGGGCCTTTGGGGATGAGCTGGTGGGGGCCAGTTGGGGTTGAGCAGGCTGTCAGTTAGAGGTGATCAGGAAAGCAGGGTGGGGGCAGTTTGGAGTGAGCAGGCCAGCAAGGGGCCCGCTGAGGGCAAGCAGGCCAGTGGGGAGGGTAGGTAGGAGTTAGCAGGCTGGTGGGGTGCAGCTGAGGGCAAGCAGGCTGGCAGGCTGAGTGGTTAGGGGCAATTAGACAGGCAGGCAGGCAGGTGAGCAGTTAGGAGCCAGCGTTTAGGCCCGATCCCTGTAAAATGGCAGTAGGACATCCTTTGAGGGGTCACAGATTGAAGAGGGTACAGACTGGGCTGAGGAACACCCTTCCCCTATCCCCCTGTGCATGAATTTTATGCACCAGTATACTAGTATATATAGATACACACACACACACACACACACACACACACACACACACACACACATACACACACACAGATGTAAAGAACAATGAATGTAGCGATAGCCAGAGGGAAAGCGGAATGGGTGAAGTATGTGGAGTTAGGCAAAGGAGCAGGGAGAAAGGGGACAGAAAGAAATTTGGCTTGGGGTTGATGGGTACACGATGCAGTGTTAAGATCTTTTGCTGAATTGTTCATTTCAAACCTGTATGGTTTTGTGAACCAATCCCACCCCAATAAATTCAATTAAAAAATAAACTACATAAATCTGCAGTAAATGAATAATAGGCATTTCAGAAGTGCCAACTCCATCCTTCCCATGAACAGCTCAACTTTTATTAGTGAGAAGTGATTCGTAGGAAGGAATAACTGAGAATCTTTACTTCCATAGGTGAGTTTTTAAAAATATTTTTAAATTACTTTCAGAGAGAGGAAGAGAGGGAGAGAGATAGAAACATCTGTGAGAAAAATATTCATCTGCTGCCTCCTGCATGACCTCTACTGGGGATCCAGTGCCCTGACCAGAAATCAAACCAGCAGCCTCCTGGTGCACATGACAATGCCCAATTGCCAAAGGTGAGTTTTATCATTCTAGTCCACCATACAGTTAAGCAAGGATAACACTGTTCCTCAGACCCATAAAAATAATACCAGTTATCAATCTTTACTTACTCTGATGCACATTATTAATATTTCAAACAATTTTTGAGTTAATATGGAAGTTTCTCTTTTATCTCCTGTGAAAAGATAGCATTTGTAAATATACTTGACAGATCATTAGCAAGGCACTGGCTATAATGTTATCTGTATAGAAGTGATATTCATTTTATCCACCAATAATGGATCATTCTTGTAAACAAATTCTTATTAAAATAATATAATTTTCTTAAAATTGAAACTTTCAAAGCAAAATAAAGGCAGTTTTATTGACTCATTCATTTATATTATTAAAACTGACATCACGACATGCATGAAATAGTTATGGAGCAGAAGACACATAAATAAGGAGGACATTGAATAATGTATAAGAAACACATTGGAAATAGTCAACTTACTTAAACATCATTTAAAGTATAAATTTTGATACTATAGTCAGGAAACAGAAAAAAATAAAGGAGTTATCAAATAATTTTAGTACAGTGGTTAAGAGCATGGCCTTTGACATCAGATAAAATAGCCCTGCTTCTTGAATATTATATATTCTGAGCAAGTTCATTTCTTTGAACTGTAGTTGCTTCAAATATCAATATGAAAAATAGTACTAAATTCATAAGTAATTATATGCATTTAACATGATAATACATAAATTGATAAGCATAGAATCTGGCAAATATTAAGCTCTCCATAACATGGTAAACTTACCATCATTCTTAGTATCGTGGCAAATTACAGCATACTTAGATCAATTAAGTAAAATCTTCCAGCTGTTTATAAATATAAAATGAATTGAAAGATTGCTAATTTAGACTAGTTCACCTGAGATAGTTTTTGTTAGAGGTACCTAGATATAACATTTCTATTTCACTTTATAGTCATAGCTAGTGACCTAATTTAATAAACTGTTTCAAAGACACTTAGCTCCCATCCTGAATTCTAAGCTAGAGGGCAGTTACAGGTCATGGTGTCAAAGTACCTATGGATTCAGCCTAATTTTGAGAACTGGCTACAAAAAGAGTGTGTGCGTTTTTTCTTTTCCAACATACAGAGAAAATATTGAAGTACCTTATGGAGCCAGAAGAGAAAAAAATGTCCTTTTGTTTCTTTATTATTAGCAACCTTAATTTCAGATTTAAAGCAAGACTGGGATGAAAAAAATTCTACGTAAAATAACTTTAAGGAATACCGAGTAAAAATATATTTTACACAAACTACTTAATAATATGATACATAAATCATCACACTAAAACCAGAATTGCAATTTGACTCAGGGGAAGTTACAAAGGTTAAAGCTTAGACAAGTAATAAATGAGGAAATCATCCTTATTACCTTGAGGGGAGGTATATTAGGACAGAGGTTTTCTACAGAACTGATTTATTAGTGTTTTCAAGCAAAAATGTACTGAAAATCTTGTTCATAAAGTTCTCCTGCTGTTAATTCATGCTGTTTCTATTTGCATGAATGCTGTGTGTCTGTATTTGACTCCTGGCCACAGATTTGCCATAAAAAATCATGACTGAGTAATAGAGAATCAAGAGAATTTTTACACATAGAAGAATTTTCACCCATTTTAACTCTGCCAAAGAATGTTACTCAGTGCCTATATTTCAGATTCAATAAGACTGAGAAAGGCAGCTGTGTTTCATGTCAAAATAAAAGGAACCATCATCAATCCTTGTCAGCCAACCTCAAAATTTGAAAATTAAGTTTGACTTACTTGCCCCCAAAACATCATTTAGCTATTTGTCCAGTCTTGTCAATTTTACTTCCAATACATCTCTCATATTGATCCCCCTTTTTCTAGTCTCTATACAAAAATAAGAGTGCAAATAATATGACCTTATGCCTGTTATTACCATGGTCTCCTAATTAGCTTTCCTAACACACAGGTTATCTTTCTCGAGTTCATTCTTCCAGAAATACAAGAATTTTTTTTTCTGTCTAAAATGTGTAACAGATCACGCAGCTTACTTGATTTAAACCCTTGAAAGGTTCCATCTAAGGAAAAATAGCTCAGTTCTACCATATTTTATGTTCAGAAGAATTGAAAATGTATGAACTTCACATCATTTAATTCAGATAACAATTTGTTTCAGGAAACTACAGTTACTAAAATATGTATTATTACATATTTAAGGTTGTAGGCTATATGTATAGGGTGGTACTAGGACATTAGCAACCCAGAGCTAATTAACTTGCATCAAATGACCTTGGATATTCTTTTTGATATTGGGAACACAGGGAAAGGTAGAATCATAAAATGGCTTTAAAAATAAAAAGAATTGATTTGAATAGATCACTATCAAATCGAAAGAAAGAGCATTGATTTGTCACCATAGCTCTTGATGTTCAAACCACCTCCTCACAGCTCTCCTCATTATTTTCAATCAGCATCATGGTCCCTTTGAACTTTTTCTTCCAGATGTAAATTTTAAGGGAAACACAGAATCTCCAACTATCACCCTACACAGAAAAGAAAGTAGATGGGCTCCTGGATGTTGATTTCTGACTGATTCCTCTGTCTTATTCTTTATTTAAATTTATAATGCCATTGAATTGCTTGTTTGTATCCTTTTGTATAGGATTGAAAGGATTTTTATAAATTCCACATTAAAAAGCCCCAGTCTAGATCTTCACTTGAACATGGCGCTTTAAATGACATCACTCATATGGTAAAGGGGGAAGACCTACAAATGGCCAAGCTTACTATAGGCAGAGGTAGGCATTTTCAGGGTAGAGTAAACCCTCAGACAAGTGGGAAACCTGAGTGCATGTTTCAATAGCAGCCACTTGTGAGAGGTAATATTTGATCTGCACAGCCTGTGAATTTCCAAAATTTCTTTAAAAAAAAACACACATATTTTATTGATTTTTTTACAGAGAGGAAGAGAGAGGGATAGAGAGTTAGAAACAGTGATGAGAAAGAAACATCGATCAGCTGCTTCCTGCACACTCCCCACTGGGATGTACCTGCAACCAGCATACATATTCTTGACCGGAATCAAACCCAGGACCCCCTAGTCCACAAGCCGACTGAGCCAAACCGGTTTTGGCCCAAAATCTTTCATTAATTTGACAAAAGTATACTAAAAACAGAATAACCATGGTAATAATTATAAATGAAATAGTGAACAAAGTGGGCATGATACAATATATCTTCAAAGGGTATATAATTAAGGAAGAAACTCAGACAATAGAGCTAGACTTGACTCTCACAATAAAAATAGTGTTAAACACAATATGTTAAGGGCTAAAGAAGGAAGAAAAGGGTTAATAGAAGAGGCACTAACCAAAGCAAGGAGGTTCAAGAAAGCCATTCTGCAGGAAATATCATCTAAGTTGAAAATTAAGAAAATTACACACTACACTTTGAAAGAAGAGGAATGTTATAGAGCAGAAATAATGTAATTAAGGTGCTCAGATCAATACAAATTCCACATGTCACAAATTGACCATTTAACTCTCCTCCTTTTTTTTGTAGTTTTAGCCTATCCATGAAGCATTATTATGAGAAACAAAATAAGAATCTACATAGTCTAAGGTACAATGAAAATTTGAGTTAATTAATATAATGTATGATACATATTATAGTAATCAAGGCCAAATGCTTAACCATTCACCAGTGTTCCAAGGAGAAATAAAGAATAAATGTTTAATATCAGGAGAGTAGATCATATGTGTATAAACAGGATTGTTTTGATAGACTCCCATCTGTGTGAAAACTATGGTTCTATGTGACTTCAAATTAAATAATTTAGCCAAATGGATTAGACAGGCTAGGGAATGTTACAAGGTCAGAAATAGTGGTGACCACTTTTTTTTTTACCTTAAATATTCATGACGAAATTTTCACTAAAGCAAGCTTCTTAGTTTTTCTTCAACTACCCTCCCAACCCTGCCCAAACACACACCCTGCACATGCACATATACATTTGGTCTCATGGTAGAAACAATTACTTGTGTGATAGTGTGTTGAGAAAAGTAACTGAGCATTTCAGCCCTGCCAATTCTTCTCTCCTATGAAAGAGTACATTCTAGTCTTTCTGTACCATGTGACAATCACCTGTCTCTCTGAAGGATGACTGAGGTGTCCTGGGTGGACCAAGGGAAAAGGGACATGGAATGTGTTTTTCTTGGGAGTTCAATTGGGATAAGGACAACTGACTTAGAAGCTTCTCAACATTTATTCTGTGGTCACTTATAAACCTTGCAAATGCTAGCATGAAATCTTATATAATAAAGGGATAATATGCAAATTAACCCTCACACTCTCATAAGATGGTTGCCTATGACCAGGCTGGCAGGGGGGTTAGTGAGAGTGGTGACCAGGCTAGCATGGGGGGTAGTTAGGGACGATTAGGCTAGAAGCATAGGTAGTGAGGAGTGACAAGGCCAGCAGGAGGGTCAGTTAAGGGTGACCAGATAGGCAGGCTGGTGAGCGATTAGGAGCCAGTGATCCAGGATTGTGAGATGGGTGTCCGACTGCCAGAGATTGGGCCTAAACCAGCAGTCAGATATCCCCCAAGGAGTCCCAATTGGAGAGAGTGCAGGCTGGGCTGAGGACCCCGCCATATGCACAAATTTTATGCACCAGGCCTCTAATGAATTATAAAAGGGAATTATCTGCCCTGACCTAGTGACTCAGTTAGTTGGAATGTTGTCCTGTACACCAAAAGTTTGTAGATTTCATCCCTGGTCAGGGCACATATGGGAGGCAACCAATTGCTATATCTTTATCTTCTCTCTCTCTCTCTCTCTCTCTCTCTCTCTCTCTCTCTCTTTCAAACCAATAAAAACATCCTCAGGTAAGGATTTAAAAAAGGGGAAATTGTCTGACTGAGTAGTTTAAATTCTAAAATTTTAAAATAGGAAAACTTCTAAAGCATTACATGCTTTCTAAATTTAGAGCTTATTACTAGCAATCCTTATCAAAATACAGTTCTATTCATTCAAGCAACGAGTATTTATTATAAATATTTACTATTTTTTTCTTATTGAGTGCCTACTATGTATCAATATTATTTAAGCATTAGAGATAAAACAATGAACATATAGAAATCAATGGGTGTGTAACCATGGTACATTAGTGTGATGAAGGAGGATATAAAATGCCAGAGGTAGAAGGTGAAGGGAGTGATGGACCATATAGACAAGGTTGGACTAGTCATGAGAGCCCACAAGAGGGTTAAAATTTGAGACTACTCTAAATTTTAAAAAATATATTTTAAATGTATTTAAAATATACTTTAAATCTTTATAGGACAGTCTGAGTGTTATAGGAAAGAAGGGAAGAGAATGAAAATGGGTTGTTATTCAAGGACACTTGGTACTAGCCTAAAGCTTTCAGATTCCCATCAATCAAATTAAAGCCCAATGGTTATGGAATCACCCTGCCCAGCAGGCAATTCATATAAGCAAAGACACTGTGCAGAATTTGAGAAGTTTTAATAAGCTTTTCTTTGTCTCATGTTGTTACCGAGATGTCACCTGGTCCTTTGTGAACAGGGACACCTGTGAGCTGTCTACCTGTCTGCCTGACCTTTCCATCTGAGAGGTGGTGAGTCATGTCTGGTCCACTCCAGCTGAGGAGTCACAAGGAGCATCATGGAGCTGAAACTGAAAGGAGGATACAGAGAAGCTTGTACTATGAGAAATAAACATGAACACAGATAATTACTACCAAAATTATTGTTTTACCTAGGATATCTCTAAATTGTCTTAAATGTCCCTTTTCTCTGTCCTACTATTTCTTTCTATGAAATTCTAGACAGTGATCATTTATATGCTAGTTTTTATAAACATATACCCCTGTTTATTGAGTGCCATCACATCTGTTTGCTAAATAGAAAGAATCATAATGATGATGGCTTCCAGCTTCTTTGTTTTATGTACATCTTCAATTAGAGTTGGCTAAAGGAATCTCTTATATTCTCCTACACTTTTTCCCCCATGAAAATCTTGATAGATTTAGCTCTCTTGCTAACAAATTTGTCAAAATTTCTATTTATTTATGTCTGCCTTCATGTTCACAGCAATTTCTTGGCCTCTTTTGTAAATTTGCCAAAATTTTAATTGCATTTATAAAAGCAAGCAAATCAAATGCTTAAAGGAATATGCCAAAAATAGAGGCTTGATGAAAGAGAAATATAATGAACTAGAGAGAGATACATTTAAGGCCTCTATGAAATTTCCAATCATTACCTCTTTCTAATATAGACAAAATACTTTGATTGTCTGCAGAAAGAAAATTATATCACTTTCTAAAAGTAATACTTTTAAAGTAACTCTGTGTCTAGTTGACCTAAATCTCAGTACCTGAGTGTTCATGCCAGCGCAATTAACAAGGCCCCATATTCAGTTGTGGAGAGTCTAAAAAAAGTTACAAAAAAGAATAATATATTTAAAAATTAAATATGTTAAATGTTAAGGAAATCTTTCTTTTTTCTATTTATATATTTTTTGTATTTTACATCTACTTCATAAAGTGTTTCAAAATTTTCCCATTTTTAAATTAAAAATAGATACAGCTTTATGACAACAACAAAAAAGAATATTATTCTAAAAAGTCATTAAGAATCATTCTTTGTCCTAAAGCTATAAAATAATGTTTATTCAGAATGGAAAGGTCCTATATAAATCTTGAGAGTAGAATAATTAGTTTATAACATAACACCTAATAAAAAGCAGCAGAGAAATGAAAAATATCAAGCTTCCACTTTCCAAGCTCACAAGATATATTTGCTGAAGGATAAGCATTCTTAAGAACTACTTCAGAGGTTTAACATCCTAATGAGAACTCAATAACTTGGCCATGAAGAGAGCTGAGCAGAATTGTTTTATCTGGCCTGAATTTTAAAGCATTATCCTAGATTCTGTGTTGAGAAATCTATTGCAAATATCTAAAATAAAGGTGATGTACAAGACAAGAGTGATATAGTGAGAAGTCATCAGATTCACACATCTTCACACATCTACTATATCTGATACCTGTGACAAGTTACTCAACTCTCTGAAGAGTTAACATGTTTTCTACATGTAAACCCGAGACTGTACTGCCTTTCTTGCAGTGTATTATACACTGTCACACAGAAGAATACCAGGACACATCGGTTAGTACTTGCTCTCCAATCTCTAACAGTCACAAAATATGAGTGGAAAAATACATGCATGGAACAGGGACAATATATTTCTAAAGCTATATAGCTCATAGGATGATGCTAACTTGATAAATGTGGAAATTGTGTTTTGTACATGTTAACACTTTCATTAAAATTAGGAAAATAATATAACACCAAAAATGGCAGAAAATAAGAGATTTCTTAACTTTATAGAACTTCTCCACTGGAATAACTATAAAAGAAAAGAAAATTAAATTGTTCCACCTTTAAACCCATCAAAATAATGTCCTGTTAATAAACTTTATTGAAAGCTGCTAAACTATTGGGAATTGAGGTTGTTAAGCTTTGCATTTTATAACCAGAACATTAACACATGCAGAGGTCAGTGCAGATGTAAGTAACCAAACTAATTCCTAAAACAGAAGATCATAGGTAGCGCCCCAAGGACCTCCTGGTTTAAATGAGCTTTGGTCCTAATAATATGATAAAAATTGGGTCTTTAACTGGGTTCCAATGTGTCAATCTTTTGGAGAAGAATTATATATATATATGATGGAGCCAGAGCCTGATTGATACTGATGGTTCAATGTTTTCCTTTATGTGCATTTGTAAGTAACTTTAAGTTATTAAATATTAAGGTATTTGGAAAAGTCAGAAAGAAGAGTAGGAGTGATAAATCATTTTCAAAATATTCTCAATGAGGATCAATACATTTCTAATATTCTGATCCTCTTGCAGTGTTTCCATAGACTTTGTGTGTAGTGACCAATGTCAGCAAATAGCTGTCATCTGCTCTTTAAGACATTTTAGTCTTTTCTACCTCTCCAAACATAAAGCAAATCCAGACAGAAATAGATGTCAAATAATACAAAACATAATCCCAAATATACTTGTTTATATAAGAAGAACAAAGACAATACTTGAAAAATACATATAATCCCTTTAAAATATTTTTAAAAGCTGGTTAAATAATATGAACTATAAATAATATAGTCCTAAATCTGAAAAATAAATTAGCATACCTAATTTTAGACAGTTATTTACTTTTGTGCAGCTTATTATTGTTCTCACTTCTGTGTTGCTTTTAATAATATGGTATTACATTATATCCAATGTGTATAATTCTAAACCATCTTTACCTTCTATATTTTTGTTTGTTTGTTTAAAGGTGTGTTTCCACCGCTAAGTAGTGTTATCTGTATGTTCCTAAACTAAGAACTGATTATTGCTATGTAGAATATAACAACATAGATAAGGTCATGAAAAGGCCTAGCTCTTTGTGTAAAGACTTCAGATGACACTTTAAATAAGGAGGTGGAACCGAGTATCTATCTCTTTGACTAGACATAAAATTTCTCCAGAAGTCATATGACATGCTAGATAATAATATGAGCATCCTATACTCTTCAAAAAAATGTGATCACATGACAGATAATATCCACCTTCTTTATTAAGTACAGGGGAGGTGGCTTCTGTTCCTTACCACTCAGAGAGACTTATCTAAAAAAATTCCCTACGTAAAGACAATAATAGCACACAAATAAATGTGTTATTTTATGTAGTATACTAGTTAAAGTATATGAATGAAGTGGGTGGAAATATTATCTTCGGATTCTACTAAAACACATTTTATATATGTATGTATCACTAATACAACCTTATGAATGGCTTTTTGTGTAATGACCTGTAAATGAAATGTCTTCATAGGATTGCTCTTACACCATCTGCAAAATGCCGTTGTCGTGCCCAGCTGGCATGGCTCCATGGTGGAACATTGACCTATGCACCATGAGGTCATGGTTTGATTCCTGTCAGGGAACATGCCCCAGTTGTGGGCTTGATCTCCAGTGGGGGGTGTGCAAGAGGCAGCAGATCAATGATTCCCACTTATCATTGATTTTTCGATCTCTCTCCCTCTCTGAAATCAATTTTTTAACAATGCAGTTGTCATATTTTCTGTACATCCTGAGTTAAATCATGTACATTTTAAATAAATATTTTACTCTATCAATACAAACATAAGATAACAAAATAGAGTATCTTCTCAATTCATCTAGTGTGTTTAATTAGCTTTGAGGTAGATAGGAGGTGATCAGCCCTGCCTAAGCTAGTGACTATCTAATAGTAGAAATGGCAAAATCCATTTACCTATGAGTCATGGATTCTGCATATAAAATGATATGTGAGGGTCTGCTTATCCCCGAGAGATAAGCTGCTCAACACAGTGGTCACTCATCACCTGTGGTTCTTGAGCATTTGAAATGTGCTGGTCCAACTTGAGATGTGCCATAAGGATAAAATGTACACTAGATGTCAGAGACTTGGTACAAAATATGAAGATAAAGTATATCAGTAATAAGGTTATATTGATTATCTTTGAAATGATAGTATTTTGTACATGTTGGCATAAATCAAATAGAATATAAAACTAGCTTTACCTGTTTTGTTTACTCTTTTAATGTGACTTTTAGAAATGTTCAAATTCAACATGTGGATCATTCTTACTATACTTATCTTAGGCAGCATTGCTTCGGTTTTTCCCAGTACTATCCAGGCATGACAACTTTTTAGTGTTTTTCAAAAAGCAAAATACATTTTAATCTAGTTACTAAGTATTGCTTTTTTTTTCTTTTTTAGTTATGTAGGCTTGGATTCATTTGAAAAGAAATATATTTGCAGATCATTCCTTTAATAAGAACAAAGTTAACTGGTTTATTCTTCCTGAAGGGTTAGGGTTTGTCTATTGCTTGCTGACTCCTTCAGTTTATCTGTGGAAGATACCTGTTTCTGAATATTAATGTGTCTTCACCAATATGTATTCTTTCTTAATATATTAACAAAGGTAATTTCCACCTTATAGAGCCTCCAAGAAGCTCTGTGTTTCCTTCTGTCTCCAATAATTCAAAGTACCCCACAACTCTTCTCCACACCTAGTCCTTAACAAAAATTGCAGAGTTCTGCTGTTTGTCAGCACTGACATTTCATTTGAACTTAAATGACCCTGAGCTTGCCACCACTCCCGCATGCTTCAGGCATGTACATCCACCTCTCAGAGGTCAGGTACTCCACTGAGTGTCAAATTCTACCTTTAGCACTGATTAAAGCAAATGTCTTATTATAACTTGCTGAAGTCTTAGAATTAATATTTCAATATTTGTCTCTAAAAAAGAACACCAGAAATGCATGTTTTCCATTTTGTATTCACTCAGTTACTTTTATGAGAATTAATTTGCATAAATTTGAGACACTTTTTTTTCTATTTAGTAATTTAAAATCATATTTTTAAACTAAATATTGAGCATATGGCATTTAATTTCCTACAAGAAGTTGGCTTGTTTTTTTTTTTGTTTTGTTTTTTTAATTCTCATTTTACCATGTACTCCCTAGAGTTGTCATATCAGCGGTTCCTGACAGAAAAGAAACAAACACTTCCCTGTGTTGTAACTAGGCAAAGGCAATGCTTCCACTCTACATTCATGAAACCTTCAAAAAATAAAGCACACTGAGAATTATAGGCTGACTTCTTCAATGGTGAAGTCCTCAACTTCTTTAGGTTTGACTATAAAATACTATGTCATTTTAATCAAAATATATTATAAGGTTGAAATAAATATACAAATATTTTTCATAAAAGGAGATATAAAAGGCAAAAATAAAAATGTCTTACAAGTTCATTCAGTTTTTTTATCCCCTACTAATAGAGAATAAGCCATCGATAGAAAAATGAACAAGATTGCAACAAATAGCCTGTCAATTCTCAATATATTACATAAATGAAAAAAATCCCAAAAATTAAAACCAAAGAATTTTCCAGAACCTTAAGAACACCAGACAGGCCCGGACAGTGTTGTTCAGTGTTTGAGCATTGACCTATGAAACAAGAGGTCACAGTTCAATTCCCAATCAGGGCACATGCCTGGGTTGCAGGCTAAATCTCCAGTGGGGGAGTGCAAGAGGCAGCCAATCAATGATTTTCTCTGATCATTGATGTTTCTAACTCCCTCTCCGTTCCTCTCTGAAATATATATACCATCAGATAGAAACTGAGGAGATTTAAGTCATTTGAAGAAATGGAACAGGAAAGGGATTTTTGGCCACAGAGAAATGAACTTAAAAATGACTTATTTAAGCCCTGGCCAGTGTGGCTTAGTTGGGTGAGCATCTTCCCATGCACCAAAATGTCACCCATTGACTCCCATCTGGGCACATGCCTGGGTTTTGCGCTCAATCACCAATAGGGACATGTAGGAGGTGGCCAATCATGTTTCTCTCTCACTTGGATGTTTCACTCTCTTTCTCTCTCTCTAAAATCAATATAAAATATATATTTTAAAGGACATATTTAATAGCATGAGAATATTAAAAAGTGATTAAAGGGAGCAACTATATAATTAACATGATAAAACATGGAGTAAGATATATACAGTTTGTAAAGACTAAAGTGATAGATAGCTAAAGCACTGGAGTCATATGCACTAGATATCTTTAGATAAACCTCTATAATGAAACGACTATGTGCACACTCATCATAGCTAATGCTTACAGTCTATATGATGTGTTACTTTCTTTTTATGCCACACCTGAATTATTCCTCAGAAACTAAGACATTTTTCTCACTTTGCAGACAGCAACCTTAGACATAAAGAGGTTGTATTACTTGTCCAAGGCCACCCAACTAATAAGTGACAGAATCAGGATTTAAATTTAGCCTCAAAGTCAGGCTCCAGAGCTCAAGCTCTTTAGTACCATGATGTACTGATGAATTAGAATTGCTCTTTTATTTTTATGTGTTATGCCCTATATAACTTAAAATATACTTTAAAAGATCAAGTATCAAGAAAATGATCTTTAGACTATTAGACTCAGTATTTTAGAGGGAGCTGCATTCTTAGAGAAACTCTGCTATGACCACAGATACTAGTACAGTTGCCCACGGAGTTAATGATTTAGATCAAAGGCCACTTTTACTTTGGGAATTTGGGCCAAAGTTCATTGGAGACTCTATCATTCATGAGAGAATTTTAAATTAAACATTAAAACTCAATAAAGTTCTAACTGAAAGGCTCATACATCAATCAGATAATGGATAAAAAATTCCTTTTTATTTCTTTACTTTTTCTGAAAGTGTGTGCACATAATTGGATTAATCATAATTATCGCTGTCTCCTTAGTCTATTTTATTGGTGTATTGATGTGGTAGGCAGAATTCTAAAATTTCCTTCCTCTAGTGTACATAGCCTGCATAATTGGTCAGACAGTTAATGCCATGGATTTTTACTCCCGTGATTAGGTTATGTGATATGGCTTAGCTAATGTTGAGATAGGGAGATTATCCAAGTAAGCCTGAATTAATTATATAAGCCTTCTAAAAATCAAGAGTTTTCTTCAGCTGGTTGCAGAAAAGGAAGGAAGAGATTCAAAGCCCAAGAAGTATTCAATGTGCCTTGGCTAGAGTGAAGGGTTGAGGAATGTAGGGGGCATCTAAGAACTGAGAGGGCCCTCAACTGACCAGCAGTCCTATAGCCACATAGAACTGAATTATACCCACAGCCATATAACAGAGATGCCAAAATTCTCAATGAAATATTAGAAAATCAAATCCAACAATATATTACAAAGATCATCTACAATGACCAAGTGGGATTTATCCCAGGGATGCAAGGTTGTACAATATTCACAAATAAATAAATGTGATATATTACATAAAAAAACTGAAAGATAAAAATCATATGATAATTTCAAGAGACAGAAAAAGAATTTGACAAAATCCATCCAGCACCCTCTTCTCTTTTTAATCCTCACCCAAGGAATGAGGATATTTTTGCCACTGATTTATAGAGAGAGTAGAAGGGAGAAGAAAGGGGTGAGGGAAAGAAAAACATTGGTCTAACAGAGGCACATTGATTGGTTGCCTCCCACACACGCCATAACCAGGGGCAGGAGTGGACCTGCAACCTAGGTATGTGCCCGTAACCAGGAATTGAACCTGAAACCCTCTGGTGTGCAGGCTGATGCTCTAACCAATGAGTCATGTGGGTGAGGGCCAGCACCCATTTTTGATAAAAAACTCACGGCAAAGTTGGAATAGAGGGGTCATACTTCTACAAAATAAAGGCCATATATGACAAATCTATAGCCATCATCCTACTCAATGGGCAAATTCTAAAACCATTTCCCTTAAGAACAGGAACAAGACAGGGATGTCACTTTCACTACTCTTACTCAACATAGTACTGGCGATCTTAGCCAGAGTGATCAGAGAAGAAGAAAAAATTAAAGGCATCCAAAGTGGACAAGAGATGCTGAAACTGGTTTGGCTCAGTGGAGTCAGCCTTTGGGCTGAAGGGTCCCGAGTTTGATTCAAGTCAAGGGCGTATACCTTGGTTAGGGGCACATCCCCGGTGGAGGGTGTGCAGGAGGCAGCTGGTCAATGGTTCTCTCTCATCGATGTTTCTAGCTGTCTATCTCTCTCCCTTCCTCTCTGTAAAAAATCAATTATATATATATATATATATATATATATATATATATATATATATATATATATATATATATATTTAAATTGGAGAAAAGGAAGTGAATTATTCACAAATGACATGACATAGTACATAGAAAACCTTAAAGGCTCCACCAAAAACCTACTAGATTTAATAAAGGAATTCAGCAATGTAGGATAAAAAGCTAACACTCAGAAATCAATGACATTTAAAAAAATTATATTTTATTTATATTTTTACAGAGAGGTAAGGAGAGGGATAGAGAGTTAGAAACATTGAAGAGAGAGAAACATTGATCAGCTGCCTCCTGCACACTCCTTACTGGGGATGTGCTTGCAACCAAGGTAAATGCCCTTGACCAGAATCGAACCTGGGACCCTTCAGTCCACAGGCTGACACTCTATCCACTGAGCCAAACCAGTTAGGACTCAATGCATTTTTATTAATTTTTAGAGAGAGTGGAAGGAGAAGGAGAGAGAGTGAGAAACATCAATGTGAGAGTAAAATATATGTTGGCTGCCTCCTGCACGCCCCCTTCTAGGGATCCAGCTGGCAATGTAGGCATGTGCCCTCACTGGGAATCCAACCCTACAACCTTGCTTGCATAGGATGATGCCCAACAAACAGAGCCACATAGGCCAGGCCAAAGTATAGTTTTATAAATAAAAATTTTTGTTTAAAAAATAGTCAAATGTTTTCATCTTATATAGATTTATTTTTATTTATATCTTAGGAATTCTTCCTGATCCAGGATCAGAAAGTAACTCACCTTTGTTTCTGTGTGTGTGTGTGTGTGTGTGTGTGTGTGTGTGTGTGTGTGTGTGTTTGTGGTTTTTTTGTGTGTGTTTTTTTTTTAATTTTGAAGTTTTTCTTTTTATGTCTTAAGGTTTTATCCATCCAGGGTTGGAACAGAGGTGACAGAATTAGGATCTGATTCACCTGCTCATGCATGTTATTTGTGCCACCTGACCCTGTTAATGCTTTATCCTAGAAATACTACTTTCATCTTACAATGATTTCTGCTGGGCCAGCCTGACAC
The DNA here is from genome assembly GCA_963924515.1 of Vespertilio murinus. Classification (NCBI taxonomy): domain Eukaryota; kingdom Metazoa; phylum Chordata; class Mammalia; order Chiroptera; family Vespertilionidae; genus Vespertilio; species Vespertilio murinus. Next base: position 117,816,550 of record OZ004707.1, on the reverse strand, counting down.
CTGACAGAACCCAGATCACGATCAGCAGCTTGGCTTCATGGCTCCTTTGTGCCCCAAGGTCAGACACCTCATCTCTACCAGAAGCTTATTTTTTAAAAGGTAATTTTCTGCTATAGACACCTTAGTCACCTACAGTCACTTTTGTGATTTTCCCATGTGGGATGCCTAAGAATCTACACCTTTTCTCATTAATATGTCACTACTGCCCTGGGATTTCCTATGGCATAAGGTCCAAGCAGGAATAAGACTTGCACTGTAGCCCAGACCACTCTAAAGCCCTTTCTGTTCTGTATCCCCCTTTAGCTGCAAGTCTTTTATGGCACCCAATAAATGGGTTGAAGCATTATTCCCACATGTGGAACATGCTGCCTCCAGACCCCTACAAGAGTTGTCAGGAGCGATGCTTCATTTCCAGTTGTAGGAAATATAGAGGATGAGGACACCTCATCATTGCTCAAAACTAGGCAACCGATTTCCAGTGATTAGGTCCTTGAGGCCTGACAGATAGCTGCAATTTGTCCTGCTTACAAATCTCACCTTAGCATGTCCTTTCTTGGACCACTTCTGGTACACATCTTGCAGGTTGTGTACACCAGGGAGAAAACTTTGAGTTGATGATTAATCTATCTGTGGCTCTATTAGGAAATATTTTTAGGATTATCACCTGTCTAAGAAAAGGGGATGAAGCAGAATGTAGCAAAGGCAGAAGCTGGGTTTCTATGAAGCTTCAACAAAGGCATTCAGGCCAGGTGAGAACACATGCCTTTACTTGGTATATCTATAAATTAATCAGTTGGTGGATTCAGGCTACCTATAAAGGCTATATGTCCTGTAAATGGTGTATGACCTTTGTTAAAGCATCTCCTGTCCACTGAACCAATTCTGACATGGACCGTCTGGCAGCACCTTAAGCAAGTGAAAAAGCACCGTGGGCAAGTTTTGTTTTGTTTTTTTGTTTGTTTGTTTGTTTGTTTTTTTAGTTCAGAAAGGGAATCTAGGCAACATATTTCCAGTGCTCATCTCAAAAAGTAGAAGGCCAACAAGGATTTTATGGAAATTTTTTGGAAACTTGAAATAACTGGAAACTCCTTTAAAATATAATATATCAAAATCAAACCAGAGTAAATAGAAAGATGAATAGCCTTCTTAAACTAAAGAAGAATTTTAATCATGGTTGAAAGTCTGCACAAAGAAAATGCCAAGCTTAAATGATCTCATAGGCAAAATTGACCAATTTTTAAGGAACTCATGAATTCAACTTTTGAAAACTTCCAGAGAACAGAAAGAAAAGAAAAGATAATACTACTCAATTCATTCCGTGAGGTCAGAATAATAACACAAAACTTGGCAAAGACATTATAAAAATGAAAAGTTATAGGTTCACCTTGTGTACACACTGTAGGAAGCGGCTATAGGGTTAAGCCTCAGACTGACCTGCTGGCAAAGTCGAAAACAAGTCTCAGCTTGCAGGGCACAGTCCTCTAAGCATAATTAAGCTTGATCTTGTGACTGCTCCCTAGATCTTTCCTGGGTAGCTAGTGGGCTGTGGGAGGGGCAGCAAGTGTTGCCAAAACAAGTGAAACTTACAAGAACATTGTAAATGACCTGACTATAAATAAAGCCTCCACTTTGCAGTCTGGATCTGTTCTGTGGCCTCAGCCAGGCACAGAAGATCCAGCTAGAGTCCTAGACCCAGTTTACTCTCTTTGTCTATCATTTCTCCATCCTCTGTCACCCCTGCTCAGGCTTGCCGAACCCTTAGCTGTGCTGGCGCAGCACAATACACATACAAAAATCTTAAGCAAAATTCTAGCGCACTGAGGCTGATAATAAAAACAATATATTTTGACCACACTGGATCTATCTCAGTATTCAATGGTGGGTTAATATTAGAAAATTCTCAAATGTTATTTAATATACTAATAGATTTATGTAGAACAGTATTTTTATCTCAATTGGATGCAGAAACAGTATATGGTAAAAATTTCTCTTATTTCCTACTCAATATAAAATATGTAAAATTAAATATCACACTGTTTCTTTGTTATTCTGCCAATGAAGCCCTTGTCCTTAACCTATTTCCTGCTTCTAAATAGTAGGAAATTATCATACATTAGAGGAGAGAACATCAAATTTCAAGAACATGATATGGTTTCTCCAATGAGGTGATCTTCCTTGTTTTTCAAATAAAATATTTTCCAGTTTTATTGAGATATAACTGACATATAACTTACCATTAGTTTACGGTATGTAACATAATGATTTGATATCCTAATATATAAAAATCCTGGGTACGTCATAACTGAAGGCTTGACCAACCAGAAGTTAGTCTTGCAGTCAGAGCTGGTTTGCCATGGCAACCCAACACTGACTGCTACAGCAGGAGGCAGGGTGACCCAGGACTGATTGCTGAGGGACTGCGAATCAGGCCAGGAGAGAGGCCTGAAGAGAGAAGCAGGGTTTAATCTGTAGCCTCTGTGGCAGCTGTTGATCAGCACTTGCCTCTCTCTTTCTCTCCGGGCCTGGCCAGTAGCTGCGCCTCCAATTCTTTCCTGGCCTCCACTGGGGCTGCTGATTAGCCCCACCTTTTTGATCAGGCCTATTGAAAGGCCCAGAGATACTGACTAGCATAGAAACCGACCAATCAGAACCAAATTGGCCACAGAAGAGGGCAATTGGAGGCGAGACCAGGCCTGCAGGGGAAGGCAGTTGGGGGCAATCAGGCTGGCAGGGGAGGGCAGTTGGGGGGGACCAGGTCGGCAGGGGAGGGCAGTTGGGGGTGAGATCAGGCCGGCAGGGAGGGCCATTGGGGGTAAGATCAGGCCTGAAGTGGGGGGGAATTGGGGGTGAGATCAGCCAGCAGGGGAGGGCATTTGGGGGTGACCAAGCTGGCAGGAGAAGGCAGTTGGGGGTGATTGGGTCAGTAGGGGAGCAGTTAGGTATTAATCAGGCTGGCAGGAGAGTGGTTAGGGGGTGGCAGGCAGAAGCTGTCAGGGGCAATTAGAGGGGCAGGCAGGTGAGCAGTTAGGAGCCAGCAGTCCCAGATAGTGAGAGGGATATCCAAATGTTGGTTTAGGCCCAATCCCTATGGGAATCCCTATGGGATTGGGCCTATCCTGGCAGTTGGACATCCCCCAAGGAGTTCCAGATTGGAGAGGGTGCAGGCTGAGCTGAGGGATATCCCCCAGTGCACAAATTTTGTACACCAAGCCTCTAGTATGTATATAATTGTAAAATGAATACCATAATAAGTTTAATTAATATCCATCACTTCTTGTAGTTATGAAATATTTTTCTTGTGATGAAAACTTTTTTTCTCTTTTTTTTATTGTTTAAAGTATTATATATCTCCTTTTTTCCCTGATTAACATCCCCCTGTTCACTCTCAACCCTTACCAGGGCAAGCCCCACTGCTTCAGTGTTTGTGTCCATTGTTCATGCTAATATGCATGCATACAAGACCTTTGGTTATCTCTATACCCCTACTGTCTTCTCCCCAAGGTTGGATGTTTTGTTCAGTGCCACCTTGACTCTGGATCAATTTTTGTTCATTGGTTTATGTTGATCATTATATCCTACATATGAGTAAGATAATGTGATATTTATCTTTCTCTGAGTGGCTTATTTTGTTTAGCATAATGCTCTCCAGTTCCATCCTTGTTATTGCAAATGGTAAAAGTTCCTTCTTTTTTATAGCAGCAGGGTATTCCAAGTGTAAATGTGCCAGTTTTCTAATCCGCTCATCTACTGATGGGCAACTTAGGCTGTTTCCAAATCTTAGCTATTGTAAATTGTGCATATATCCTTTCTGGTTGGGATTTCTGGTTTCTTGGGATATACTCCTGGAAGCGGGATTACTAGGGCAAATGAGAGTTCCATTTTTAGTTTTTTTGAGGAAACTGTCTTCCACAGTGGCTGCATCAGTCTGTATTCCTACCAGCAGTGCACAAGGCTTCATTTTTTTTCCCTGCATCCTCTCCAGCACTTGTCATTTGTTGATTTGTGTTGATAGCCATTCTGACAGGTGTGAGAGGGTAACTCATTGTTGTTTTGATTTGCATCTTTCAGGTGATTAGTGACTTTGAGATGTTTTCATATGTCTCTCAGCCTTCTGTATGTCCTCTTTCAAAAAGTGTCTATTAGGTCCTTTGCCAATTTCTTGATGCGATTGTTTGTCTTCCTTTTGTTAAGTTGTATGAGTTCCCTGCAAATTTTGGAGATTAAGCCTTTATCTGAAGTAGCATTAGCAAATATACCATTCAGTGGGCTTTCTTGCGTTGTTGATGGTTTCTTTTGCTGTGCAGAAGCTTTTTTAAATTTAGATTTAGTCCCATTTGTTTATTTTCTCCTTAGTTTCCATTGTCTTAGGAGCTGTATCAGTAAATATATTGCTACAACATATATCTGATATTTTGTTACCTGTGGAATCTTCTATTATTTTTATGGTTTTCCATCTTACATTTAAGTCCTTTAACCATTTTGAGTTTGATTTTGTGTATGGTGTAAGTCGGTTATCTAGTTTCTTTGTTTCTTTGTTTCTTTGTTTCTTTCTTTGTTTCTCTCTTTCTTTCTTTTTTGCATGTATCTAACCAAATTTCCCAGCACCATTTACTAAAGAGACTGTCTTGACTCCATTGTATGCTCTTGCCTCCTTTGTCAAATATTTATTGAGCATAATGGCTTGGATCTATTTCTGGGTTCTCTGTTCTATTCCATTGATCTATATTCTGTTCTTTTGATGGTATCAGGAAGTTTTGAGAACTATGGCTTTGTAATATAGTTTGATATCCCTTCAACTTTGTTCTTCTTTCTCAGGATTGCTGTGGCTGTTTGGGGTCTTTTTCATTTCAGATGAATTTTTGGAGAGTTTGTTCTAGGTCTGAAAAACCTGCCATTGGTATTTTATTGGGGATTACATTAAATCTATAAATTGCTTTGGGTAGTATGGAAATTTTAATGATGTTGATTCTACCAATCCATGAGCAATGTATGTTCTTCCATTTGTTTATGCTTTCCTCTATATCTTTTTTCAATGTCCTGTAGTTTTCTGAATTGTGGTGAAAACTTTTAACATCTACTTTCTTAGCAACTTTCAAATAAACAAAACAGTATTAACTATAATCATCAACTGATTTATCTTTCCTTGTAACTAAAAATAATGAACTATGAGGATGACCAATTACAATTTTTCCTTTCTTAATGGGACTCCTGGAAGACAGACTTTCCCCAATCTCCAACAGCAATAATTCAAAGTAAAAGCACTTATGTCAAACAAAAAGTTTTATGACAGAACTGATGAAAATTATGTTTTTATTAAAATTTTTGTTGTAAACTATAAAAAGTATTTTCTGGAAATGGAATGTTTGGATATTGCTATACAATCTCCCCCAGTGAGAATTAATCAAGTCTATTACTACATGAATGCAAATGGCAAGAGAATCCATTTGATTAGATAATATTGTCTAATAGTCTCTAGTATAGTAATTTTAGCAGTAGAAATAAGATTGGGTATGTGCTCTATTACTTTATCATAACATATATTTATAATTAATTTAAAGTTGTATTCATTCTAACCATAAACATACTTACAAAAATATTCAGTACAAACTGCAGAAATATCTATGTAATATTTTGTTTATTTGATGAGCCTAGATCAATATTCTATTTTTTTCTATTTATCAATCCATATATTTTTCTAAAATCAATTTATTACTGTTTTTCAAATTCACCATTTTATTTTTTACTTTATTTCTTTTTTAAATATATTTTTATTGATTCAGAGAGGAAGGGAGAGGAAGTGAGAGATAGAAACATCAATGATGAGAGAATCATTGATCAGCTGACTCCTACACCCTCCCTACTGGGGATTGAGCCCACAACCTGGTCATGTGCCATTGACCTGAATCAAACTCAGGAAACTTCAGTCTGGCTAAGTCTTACCACTGACTTTCTGGGTCAGTGGGCTAATGCTGCTAAGCTGTAGGACTAACCAAGGATAGAATAAGAAGATATTTATTTTTGTTCTTATCTTATTGATTATAAAGCAAATTTAGTTCATATTTATAATGCATAATAAATTAACATTTTTAAAGGTAAATTTATTTAGCAATTGTTGAGCAAATGAAATTACAAATATTTTATGTAAAGAAGACAGTAAATATTTTACATTTTGTGGGCTATATAGACTGTTACAACTGTATAATCTGTTATTGTAGTACAAAAGCAATGCTTTGAAAATGAATGCTTGTTACTGTGCCCCAATAAAACTGTATTTAAAAAGAAAGGCAGTGGGGCAAATTTGGTTCATGGGTCACAGTGTTACTAAGAAACCACCGGGAAGGCTTGGCCTGCCTGATGCTGTGTCCAATCACAAAGGCAGGGTTGAATCGTGTAAGGCATTTATTGAAAAGGCTAGCCTACCAAGAAGACGGGGCACTTACAAACATTCAAATCCTGTCTTACAGCAAGAAGCAGGGGAAGGGGAATGGGCTAGAGTGAGGATGAGAATGGAATGCAGCTACTTGCAGCCCTAGAGGTCCACAGACATCAGCTATTGCCCTTAGTCATCGGGCGATGGATGATGAGATGATATTTGGGCTCCTGGTGGGTTGGTATGACCATGCTTATGGGTTTGGCTTGCTGGATTCACAGTGCAGTCGCCTCTTCAATTGCTTAGCACGGGCATTGAAAAGAAAACTTAACCCCTTACTCATATAAGTATATGTGTTCTAAGATTTAAAATAATATGATTATTTCTCAGATTAATTCAGGTGCTCTATTTAGCAATAGTTTGCCCAATCCCTATTCCAGACAAAACTCTTAGTTTATTTATTTTGGCTCCATTCTTCTGAACTATAAAGTTAAAAGCAGGCAATTGAGATGAAAAAGAAATGGAGAACCGTAAAAAGTAGCACAATTAAAGCTATTCACATCTCAAAACTTTCTAATTAAAGGATACCATAAGTACAAACAACCATTAAAAAGAAAACAAAATTTATATATTAGTTCTTACTTAGCACCATAACTGTCGCTACTGTTTTCTAACTTCAGAAAATTGAAGTTACTAACTGGCAATTCGGTGAACATCTAAAGAAATACATTGAGAGAAAATGTGTCCATTGTAGTAATTAAAGTTTGGATGTCACAATAAGACTTCTGCTGGTTAAGCCAGTGCACTAAACCCAGCAGAGACAAGCTGATAGTATAGCTGAGTAAATCCTTCTCACTTACTACTACAAGAGCTATCTTACCTAATAAAAGAGTAATATGCAAATAACCATCACTCTGCTATACCCACAAGCCACGCCTACCAGCCAATCAGAGTGAGTATGCAAATAAACCCAACCAAGATGGCTATAACCACAGAGAGCAGGAGGGAGGCTTGGATTTCCAAGGCAACCGAAGAAGTCAAGCTATCCACCTGCCCTATCGGGCCTAAGCCTCCACTCAAGGCTACAAAATTTCAATTATAGAAGGTAAACAAATCCAAACAGAAATGGCTGCTGGCCATGGAGTGAGCAGGAGGTTTGGCTCTGCTCCAGGCTACAAAGTTTCAATTGTAGAAGGTAAATAAATTCCAGATACCAGGGCCTCCACTTGGGTTGCCAGGGAGCATGGCCAGCTTGCAAACTACCACAGGCCCCTCACTCAGGCCGCCACATGCCCCAAGGGAACCCCACCCTGATCCGGGACACCCTTCAGGGCAAACAAGCTGGCTCCCACCCATGCACCAGGCCTCTATTTTATCTAATAAAAGAGTAATATGCAGATTGACCATCACTCCAACACACAATAGCTGCCCCCATGTGGTCAAAGATCCTTCCCCCTATGTGGAGACAAGATGGTCACCACAAGATGGCCAGCAGGGGAGGGCAGTTGGGAGGCACCATGCCTGCAAGGGAGGGCAGTTGAGAGGGATCAGGCCTGCAAAGAAGGGCAGTTGGAGGCAATCAACCCTGCAGGGGAGAGCAGTTAGGGCTGACCAAACCAGCAGAGCAGGGAAGTTGGGGGCAAACGAACTGCCAGGGGAGCAGTTAGACATCAATCAGGCTGACAGGGGAGTAGTTAGGGGGTGATAAAGCTGGCAGGCAGAAGGAGTTAGGGGCAATCAGGAAGGCAGGCAGGCAAGCAGTTGGGAGCCAGTAGTCCTGGATCATGAGAGGGATGTCCGACTGCCTGTTTAGACCCGATCCTGCTGGGACTGGGCCTAAACAGGCAATCGGACATCCCTTGAGGGGTCCCAGATTGCAGAGGGTTCAGGCTGGGCTAAGGGACCCCCACCCCAACCCCATGCAAGAATTTTATGCATCGGGCCTCTAGTTTACATCATAAAGACTTACAATATGCCCAGCTGGTGTGGGTCAATAGCTGACTGTCAACCTATGAACTAGGAAGTCACTGTTCAATTCCTGGTCAGGGCCAATTTTAAGGCTCCTTCCCCATTAGGATGCATGCAGGAGACAGCCAATCAGTGATTCTCTTTTATCACGGATATTTCTATCTATCTCTCCCTCTTCCTTAATCTCTGAAATCAATAAAAATATATTTTAAAAAACACACAACTGAGTTTCATTAACATTTTCTTAAAATTTCACATGCATTGGATTTCATAAATTTGTCTAGGATTTGTTATAAGAATCCAGAGGTGAATAAGGCATATAATAGTGTCTTCCAATAATATAAAACTCAATGCAGTAATGGCAAATATACTTCATCTTAACTGCCACATTTAAGTTTATAATTGTTGACTAAAAAATCATGTTAATAAAGATATCAAGGCTTTCTTGAGCACAGTGGAGAAAACTCACAATTGTCACATTTTATCTTCCATGAGTAGGAACATATTTTTCATTTTCAATCTAATCCTTTACACCTGAGAGATAATTCTCTCCCAATTGCATTATTTCCTTCATCACTCTACTCAATTGACTAAGATCCTAGAAATACAGGTATGCATAAAATATATTTTCTTAACCTAGACTGGTTGGTGTGTTAAAAATAAAAAGAAGCAGTAATGCACAGCCTAGAACTATATATATGCTGTGTGACCACAGAGGATAATAGAATTATAGAATTATGCATTCTTTTGAAATCATAAAAACCCTGTTTCCTCTGCCTCCTGTGTATATAAGTAGCTTATATACAACCCAGCCTGCATTGTATTAATGTGGCCAGGAGACAAAGTTCTGGCCAATGTAATGTGGGCCTCAGTGATAAATGTAATGTTCAGATTTGGCCTATATAAATCAACCATAATATCCTCTGCTCAAAAGAGTTGGTGAAGTTATTCTGTAAAGGACTAGATAGTAAACCTTCTAGGCTCTGAGAACCATATGCTGTCTGTCACAACTTCTCAACGTTATCATCATAATGCAAAAGTAGCCAGAGACATTATAGAAACAGTGTTCCAGTAAAAGTTTAATTACAAAAATAGAAGACTGGGCAGATTAAGCCTCTGATATTAGTTTGCCAACTACAACTCTGCTTTTCCTATTTTCCCATCTGTTACTTAGATGCAAAAGACATAGTCAAGGAATTAAAGACCAACTAAGTGAAAAAGAATGTCAATACTCAGTCACTACATAGAAAACTATCTACTGAACAATGCATTGAACTCTTAAATGAGAGAGAGATAAACTTATCTTGGCTTTAAGTTGCAGAATTTTGTTTACTCACTATAGAAGATTTTATATAAAAGGTGGAAATTTTGTGCCAGTAAAAACATAAGTTTTCATATTATGTGGCTAAATACCTAGTAGTAAGATTACGGGTTTGTGATTAACTTTTATAATTGTCAAACTGTTTTTCAAAGCGGCTATCTCATTTTGCATTTTCATCACCAGTTGATCTTCATCCATGTCAAAATTGAGTAAATGAATATATATGCCAGAATGTACCAAAAAGAGAAGTTCTGTGATTTTGGCACTTACGCCCTTTTCAGTGAAACCAGGAAACTAAACTAAATAATATCACAAAAGTGGTATTCCTACTAAATTGTAAGAATGACCATACTTCCCTATCCCTTTCTGTATCCACTCCTTTTGCAAAGCAACTTTGCCATTATTTAGTCACACCTTATAGCTGGGTCGGCCTTATGACTTGCTTTGATCAATAAAATGTAGCAGAAGTGAAAGGCCCAGGTTTGAGATCTTGCATGTTTCCACTCTTGCTCTTGAAACAACATGTGAACAAATGTAGGAGGTTATACAAATACATGAAGCACATTCAAAGCATCCTAAATGAGGCCATTATTAAATGAGCTAGCCTGATGTCAAGCTTGCAGCTGCCCACATTTGTGTGAATGCACCTCGCCAAAACCAAAAGATCTAACTAGCTCCATCCAGACAAAAAGATGCAACTAGCTCCATCCAGAATCATGATTAAATAAGTGGGTGTTTAATGCCACTGAGCTTTGACACGGTTCATCATGTAGCAATGACTGATACGCTGTTTCATCCCTAACCTATTTATATAATCCAATATAAAATGTGTGCTGCTATTATTAAACAAAATTAATGTTCTTATGAGCTCTTCTCTCTGGGACTATTCAAATCTGAAAGGCAAAAGGGTTTTCTTTAAAAATAAAACGGTACTTCAGAAAGTATGTAGATTGATTTCTGTAAACAAGTTACACCCTTAGTTTTGCCAATAGTAAGCTATTTGACTTTAGAAAAATTATTTAAATTTTTTGCTTCAGAATCTTCATATGTAAAATGAGGATATTGGAGAAATCACATTCAGGAAAGGAAATGTACACATATCAATATATAGAAATATATCTATCATATCCATATGTACATTTGTTATACATACAAACTCACAGATACATACATATGCGCCTTTGTATGCTCTCATGTGTGTATGTATATACTCCAACATTTATGTATTTCTAAAAGATCTTAAAAGAACAATCTTGGAATCTGAACCATCTTGGAAAGCTCCCAATAAATGTGAATTTATAATAGAGAAAGACAGGGGAATAAGAGCAATAAAAATGTATAATAAATGTTCTGATTCAATCATCTCTATGAATGATAATAAAATCCTACTGACCAGTGTGTGGTTCATACACAAGTGAAAGATGCAAGTAGAATTCTATATACAGTACACTGAAAGCAAACCACAAGTACCAATGAATGAATTATCACAGAGCTTCAGAGGTGGCAGAGATTTAAAAATCATGTATAACTTTCAGAGATTTTATTTATTTATTTATCCTTTTTTAAAATATATTTTATTGGTTTTAGAGAGTAAGGGAAAGGGAGAGAGAGAAACATCAATGATGAAAGAGGACCATTGAGTGGCTGCCTCCTATACAACCCCACAATTGGGATTGAGCATGCAACCTAGGCATGTGCCCTTGACCACAATCGAACTCAGGACCCCTTAGTCCACAGACTGACACTCTATCAATGGAGCCAAACCAGCTAGGGCTTCAGAGATTTTTAGATTTTATTGATTTAAGTCAATTACTTTCAACAAAAATTATTGAAAATTTCTTTTGTGAAGCATATTATGCATATTTTGTGCAAATCCTATTCTGGAAAGATTAAATAAGTTACTGAACGTCAACTAATTAGTAGTTGAGACTAAGAAACAAGTTTCCTGATTTCCGTTTTAGTACTCTTTCTACCATATGAGGTAAATGTTCCATAAATTGACAAAAGACCTTTCTATGACAAGTTATCATTATATATTAAACAAAATATAATTTTAGTGTATTGCAAGAGAACCAGTTATTTATTGTTATCGTAATTTGAAAAGATGTTTTCTACAGTAAATAACATGAAAAAAGTTTTCCAATTTAACCGAAAGGCCAATATAATCAAACTCCTACCTCTATGTTGGACTTCTGGGATCCTATCTAGGTGGAATCTAAATTGTCCTGCCAATCACAGTTCGGAACTGGGTTATAAACTGCTGAAATCAATTCATGCCTCACCCACTTTGCTCCCTGTCTTAAAAAGAATCCCTTCATCACTGTTAAGGGAGGAAGCTTTTCTAATTTCTGATATCTGCTTTGTTCATGCTATAAAACTTTCAATCAATCATGCCACAAATGTCTCTCAAAATTAATTCTTCTTTGAGTCACAGTGATCTTCCTTTCCTCTCCAACTTATCAAGTGAGAAGGCTAACACAGGCTCATTCCAATGTAACCCTGATATTTGGGGGACAGTGATCTGAATCCATGCCAGCAAGCTCAGTGTACATTTCTGATAACCTATGATTAAGTCACTACCTCCTTCCCAGATACTGGTCTTGCAGAACCATTTACAGAGGCCATGGGGCTGTGGACAGTGCACTGCCCCAGAGGGAGGGTGATTAACTCTGACGCCAGGCCAGACCATCAGAGATGGCCTGGAGACCCCCAACACCGGGGCCTTCTTGCAAGGCCCTCGAAAAAGACTGGAAGCATAATCCATATTTGAAACCACAGGGAGATATAAAGGAAAGAAAGCCCCATGCATGTTCCTTCACTCAGATTTGGAAGGCTGTTCCCTGAGTCCGCTGGTGTATTAAATAACATTTTTAACTGTGTGTCAGGTAGATTGATTATCTCCATTTTGTTTCATTATCTTTCTGGAATTTTGTCCTATGCTTTCATTTGGGACTGTTCCTTTGTCTCCTCAATTTGACTGCCTCCCTGTGTTTGTTTTTATGTGTTAGGTAAAGCTGCTTGGTCTCTTGGTCTTGGTATAGTGGACTTATACAGGAGATGTCCTATAGGGCTCAATGGCATAGCCTTTGTAGTCACCTGAGTTGGGTGGTTCAGCTGTATCCCCCCATCTGTATGGACCTTGAACACCCTCCTGTTTTTGTTGACTTTGATTGATATTGGCACACCAATTGAAAGGATTTACCCCTAGGCCCATCAGCTGCAAGGACTGGCTACAAACACCTTGGAGACTCCACAGTACAGAACTCACTGCAGCAGGGTTTTGATGCCCACTGAGTCCACTTCTTGAGTGTGTTGCTCATGGAAGTGATTGTTAGTGCTTTGGCATTGTCTGAAGCTGTCCACAGGTGTGCTGGCTCCACAGGTCAGCGTCTGCCTGTGCCCTGCCCATAGCCACCTAACATGAGTTACAAAGCAATCTGCTGATGGCTGCTACTTGTGTTAGGCTTGGTGATGTCTTGGAGAGGTAAAACTGTGAACCAAGGCCAGCTGTTGTTCCACTGGACCTGGGGCCAAGAAGTACAAGGTATGTAGAGATCAAATGCTGCCTGTTTGAGAGCTTTTAGGAAAGTAGGCAACATAATTAAAAACAGGCCACTTGTATGGAAAAGCCACTGAAAAGTGCTTGGACAGGATTGCAAGTTGGATAGGTCTGCTAGTTGGGTCCAGAGGAGTCTCAGGGAATAACCAGAGCTGAGCAAATAGTACTAGCCATATTGAGAGGGAATTAGATATGCATATAAATGAAAAAAATATTAATGATATTTTTCTTTATATAAATCAGAGTGGTGGATATTTAAAAGTAGATAATGTCAATTTTTAGCAAATATAAGAAAGTGAAACTTTCATGAATTGCTGGTAGACATATCCATCTGGGATAATCACTTTGATAAGAATTCAGGCAATATGTTTTGTGAAATTTAACTTGTATAAAACCAAGAATTCCACTACTAAGTGTGTACAAATGAATATTTCTTCTGGTAGTTCAAAGGAGACACAATATGTGTCTTAGCAAGATTTTCATGGTGGTGAGTAGCTAATGGCCATAATTAGAGGAATCAATATATGATAAATGTGTACTATTATATTACTTAATCCAGAAGATAAAAATAATTAACAATATAAATTCCAAAAAATAGATAAATCTTAAGATAGAGAGTGTTAAATGAAAATTTTAAGAATCATAACTTAAAAGATTAAGATATTCAAGAGGGAATCTAAATACACAATTTTATTTTCTACTTATATTGCAGAATAAAATTGATAAAGCAAAAATGTTTACCAATAAAAGAAAATATTTTTGAGCTAAAGAAACACTTAAGTGGGTCAATCAAAACAGTTTTATAAAAATGTATACATAAAACTGACAAGTTATATTACAAACAACCTCTTGGTTCAATGTCTAATCCAATTAAAGTTTATTTCTTTTTAAAATAATTTATATATTTTTATAAAATTATTATCTGTGTACATATTTTACCATTGTCCCCCCCATACTTGCCCTCCCTCCCCAGAGTTTTGTGTCCATTGGTTGTACTTATATTCAAGTATACAAGTTCTTCGTACCCTTCCCACTGTAATTTAACAGTCTGCTTGTTGCTTTACTGTCTCTATATCTATCTTTTGGTTCATCAGTTTATAATGTTTTTTATTATCCATAAATGAGGTCATGTGGTGTTTCTCTTTCATTGACTGGCTTATTTCACTCAGCATAATGTTCTCTGGTTCCATCCAGGTTGCTGCAAATGATAAGAATTCCTTCTTTTTTTATGGTAAAATAGTATTCCATTGTGTAGATGTACCATGGTTTTTTTTGTTGTTGTTGTTGTTTTTGGGGTTTTTTTTGTTTTTTTTTTTTTTTAATCTAATCATCTGCTGACAGGCACCTAGGCTGTTTCCAAATCCTAGCTATTGTAAATTGTGCTTCTATGGACATAGGGGTGCATATATCCTTTTCGATTGGTGTTTCTAGTTTCTTGGGATATATTCCTAGGAGTGGGATTACTGGGTAAAATGGGAGTTCCATTTTCAGTTTTTTGAGGAAGCTCCATACTGTTCTCCACAGTGGTTGCACCAGTCTGCATTCCTACCAGCAGTGCACAAGGGTGCCTTTTTCTCCGCATCCTTGCCATTACTTGTCATTTATTGATTTGTTGATGTTGGCCATTCTGACAGGTGTGAGGTGGTACCGCCTTATTGTTTTGATTTGCATCTCTCAGATAATTAGTGACTTTGAGTATATTTTCATGTGCCTCTTGGCCTTCCTTCTGTCTTCTTTTGAAAATATTCTATTTAGGTCCATTGTCCATTTTTTAATTGGCAAGATTTTTTATCTTCCTTTTATTGTAAAATAAAGAAATAGGAAGCAAAGAAGGAACACGGGTATAGAATAAAAATAGTATCAAATAAGTACCTATCAATAATAACTTTAAATGTAAATGGATTAAATTCTCCAATAAAAAGACATAGGGTAACAGATTGGATAAGAAAACAAGACCCATATATCTGTTGTCTACAAGAAACCCACTTCAGAAAAAAAGACGGACACTGACTGAGGGTGAAGGGATGGAAAAAGGTTTTCCAGACAAATGGAAATGAAAAAAATAGCTGGGGTAGCAATACTTATATCTGACAAATTAGATCTCAAAGTGAAGGACATAACAAGAGATAATGAAGGCCACTTCATTATACTGAAGGGAGCAATCTAACAAGAAGAAATAACCCTGGTAAACATATATGCACACAATACAGGAGCACCCAAATACATAAAAAATCTCCTGGAGGACATTAAAGGAGAGATTAATAGCAATACAATCATAGTAGGAGATTTTAATACTCCACTGTCACCTTTGGACAAATCATCTAAACAAAAAATCAGCAAAGAAATATCAATCTTAAATGACTCACTAGACCAGATGGAATTAGACATCTTCAGAACATTTAACTCCAAAGCCACAGAATGACCCCAGGAGGAGAGAAAACTGAGCAAGCAATAGAAGACCTATTTAAAGAAATAATGAAAGAAAACTTTCCTAATTATTTGGAAGAAAAAAACCTCACAAGTTAATAAGCTCAAAGAATCCCAAATAAGATGAACCCAAAAAGATCACCACCAAAGCACATCATAGTTAAATTGGAAAACACGAATGACAACATAAAAAATCTTAAAGGCTGGCTGACATAGATAATTACCTACAAAGGATCTCCTATTCGATTATTAACTGATTTCTTAAAAGAAACACATCAGGCCAGAAGGGAGTGGAAGGAAATATACAAAGTGATGCAAAGCAAGGAACTGAATCTGAGAATACTATACCAGCAAGGCTATATTTCAAAATTGAAAGTGAAATCAGGAGCTTCACAGGCAAAAAGGGGCTAAGGGAGTTTATTACCACCAAACCAGCATTGAAAGAAAGGCTGAAGGGGCTGCTGTAAAAGAAGAAATAGGAAGGCAAGAAGGAACACAGGCATACAGAATAAAAATAGCAACAAACTAGAACCTATCAATAATAACCTTAAATATAAGTAGATTAAATGCTCTTATCAAAATACATAGGGTAGCTGAATGGATGAGAAAACTTGACTCATATATCTACTGTCTATAAGAGAACCACCTCAGAACAAAGGACTCACACAAACTGATTGTGAAAGGATGAAAAAAAGTTTTTGAGGTGAATAGAAATGAAATAAAGCTGTCAGGAGTAGCAATATTTATATCTGACAAATTAGACCTCAAAGTGAAGGTCATAACAAGAGATAAGGAAGGCTACTTCTTAATACTAAAAGGAGCAATTCAATAAGAATATATAACTCTGATAAACCCAATAAAGGAGCAACCAAATACATAAAAATACTTCTGGAAAACATCAAGAGAGAGATCAACAGTAACACAGTCATAGTAGGGGACTTTAATACCCATTGAAACCAATGTATAAATCCTCTAAAGAAAATATCAGCAAAGAAATATCAATCCTAAATGGCTCACTAGATCAGATGCTCAATAAATATTTGACAAAGGAGGCAAGATCATACAATAGAGTCAAGACAGTCTTTTCAGTAAATGGTGCTGGGAAATTTGGTTAGATACATGCAAAAAAAAAAAAGAAACTAAATCACCAACTTACACCACACACAAAAACAAACTCAAAATAGTCAAAGGGTTTAAATGTAAGATGGGAAACCATAACAATCTTATAAGACTCCATAGGCAGCAAAATATAAGACATATGTCGTAGCAATATCTTTACCAATACAGTTCCTAGGGCAATGGAAACTAAGGATAAAAATAAACAAACAGGACTGCATCAAAATAGAAAGCTTCTGCACAGCAAAAGAAACCATCAACAAAACAATAAGAAAGCTCACTGCATTGGAGAACATATTTGCTAATGCTATTTCAGTTAAGGGTTTAATCTCCAAAATTTACAGAGAACTCATACAACTTAAAAAAAAAAAAAGGAATATAAACCATCTAATCATTTTAACTGTTTCTCTCTATATATTTCGTCTTCTCCTTATAGCAGTCCCTATAGCATTGCTTGCAGTGCTGGTGTGATGGTGATAAAATCCTTTAGCCTTTTTCTGTCTGGGAAGCTCTTTATTTCACCATCTATTTTGAGTGATAGCCTTGCTGGACATAACAATCTTGGTTTCAGATCTTTTTCTTTTCATTACTTTGAATACTTCATGCCACTTCCTTATGGCTTGTAGAGATTCTGATAAAAAACCAGAAATGAGGCTTAGGGGAGGCTCCTTTGTAGGTAACACATTGATTTTCTCTTGCTTCCTTTAATATTCTCTCTGTCTTTAATTTTTGGCATTTTAATTATAATGTGTCTGGGCATGGGCCTGTTTGGGTTCTTCTTGCTTGGGACTCTCTGTGCTTTCTGAAATTGTGTGCCTTTTCACCAGATTAGGGAAGTTTTCTGCCATTATTTCTTCAAATAGTTTCTCTATCCCTTGCCCACTCTTTTAATCTTCTGATACTCCTATGAGGCAAATATTTATAGTTTCTTGTTGTCCCACAGTTCTCTTTAAACTACCCTCCTTGCTTTTTAAAATATATATTTTATTGATTTTTTTTACAGAGAGGAAGGGAGAGAGATAGAAAGCTAGAAACGTCGATGAGAGAGAAACATCGATCAGCTGCCTCCTGCACACCCCCCACCGGGGATGTGCCCGAAACCAAGGTACATGCCCTTGACCAGAATCTAACCTGGGACACTTCAGTCCACAGACCGACGCTCTACCACTAAGCCAAACCAGTTTTGGCCTCCTTGCTTTTTAAATTGTTTCTTCTTTTTGGTTCTCTGATTGAGCAATTTTTTTCCTATCCTTTCTTCTAATTTACTGATTCAATCCTAATATGCTGTGTATTCCTTCCAATGTATTCTTTATTAGTTCTACATCATTCGTCATTTCTGACTGGTCTTTTTTTCATATACCTTTTCTAATGTTGTTGAGCTTCCTTGCCATCATTATTCTGAACTCTATATCTAATAAATTGCTTTTCTCAATTTCACTTAGCTCTTCTTCTGGAGAATTCACTTTTTCTTTCATTTGGGACTTGTTTTTCATCTCATTATTTTGGTTGCCTATTTGGGTTTGTGCCTATTTGTTAGGTAGATCTGCTACAATTCCCTATCTCTAGTGCAGGACAATTCAGATGCTGTTTCCAACTGGCCATGAGTACTCTGGTTGGAATGAGTACCTCAGGCTATCAACTACAGGGTGGGTGAGAGTTTGTCCAACAGAGTGGGATAACTGCCTTCCCCCCAGGCAAAAGCTGCCTGGATGGTAAAGGTCTGAAGGAGAAAGACGTTCTCTGCATCATGAGGGAATGACTCAGCACAGAAACAGAATATCTAACCCCAGAGCCCCCACCAGGCTTCTGCTCACACAGCTCCGGTCCACTCTGCCCTCTCTCTGCCGGAGCCCAAGGTGAGTGGCTATACATGAAATTTATTGTGTGGCCCTTTATGAGGATGCAGTATTTCCAGAAGTTTCTCACTGGCAGACAGCAACCCTGCTGCTTTTAAAGGCCAGATGATGTTTGGGCACCTTTCTCAGTTCTGGTGCACTGTGCTGGGGAGCCAGCTTGAGGTTTAGACTCCACACAGCTGATATAACCCTATGAGACTTCAGCATCTCTCTGTGGGAGCCCAGCCAGCCCTCTCATGCCTCCGCTCCTCCTATCAATCTCCATGTGGTATCCAATTTCTATCTATGACTATCAGGGTTCTCCTCAGTAGTCTTCAGTTGATTATTCAGGATATTTTCTTCTGTATTTTAGTTGTAATTCCAGTTTGGTCCTGGGAGCACATCAGGGTAGCTTCCATTTACTCTGATGCCCTTTTGGAATCTCCTTTCCTCCGTCTTTACATTCAGTAGCCACAACAGCAGCTTTCAGTTACCTCAGGCAATACATAGCATCACTAGGATGTCCTAAACTCCACCGGTATTGTTTGTTTCCTTATTTACAACCAGCCAGCCACTGAGCCATGGCCACATATTTTAGGTTGTAACTGCACCCCATTATTAAAACTTTATGTTAGTTAGAACAATGTTATTTGCTAAAGTAGGTACATATTAAAATGTCAGTGTCTTGATACAAGGTAACTTCACCTCTTGTATAGGTAATAAAGAGGTATAGTTCTTTAAAGTTGCAGGGTATGGCCCTGATATGGACCTAGGATAACACAGATAATGTCATATTTAATACCTGAGCCACTAAAACCGGTTTGACTCAGTGGATAGAGTGTCAGTCTGCGGACTTAAAGGTCCCAGGTTCGATTCCAGTCAAGGGCATGTACATTGGTTGCAGGCACATCCCCGGTAGGGGGTGTGCAGGAGGCAGCTGGTCGATATTTCTCTCTCATTGATGTTTCTAGTTCTCTATCCCCCTCCCTTCCTCTCTGTGGAAAAACAATTAAAAAAATATTTTAAAAAATACTTGAGCCAAGGTTACTTTACACATTGACATCTGGCCAAGAAAGGAAAAAAAGTGTTTGAAGAAGATCCATTCTTTAACTGACTGGGCCTAAGAGTGGCATACCCCATTTACAGTAGCATTCCATTAGCAAAAACAAGACAGGCCCTAAGTGCAGAGGATACTGGGAAATATATTAACTGTCTAGGTAGACAAAACCAAGCAATAACACTATGTGATAGAAAGACAAAAATATATATATACTATCATTATGTTAGAGGCACCTACCTCTCACAGACACCAGAGAGGTGTTAGGAGACAGCCCCCCAGTTAGAGGGAGCTGTCTGATAACTTTGGTTCTTTTCTTCTCATAGAAATGAATTTGAATGAGAAAACTCCAGATGATTGTGTTGTGATGAAGCCAGTTTCATCAAAGTAATTAAAGCATGCACCGTTATTAAAGACGTAAGGTAAGCAAACCTATGAGGCACAGTCTGGCTCTCAGCTAATCTGAGGCTGGGTGGGGATCGAGGCATTACAAACCCTCCTGTCTGTAGGTGTCAAAATTCCTCTGTTGAATATTTGGGGACAGATTAATTCTCAAGGTCCCTTTTTTACTTAGTCGTGGCCTTCCCAGAATCCGTGAGATGTACTTGGCAGTTTGATCTCGCCACTCCTTGAGACTGATGGATTCTCTGCTTAAGGAGAAAAACTACTCTGTACCCCCAGACACACACATCTTTTCTATATTCTCCCCTTAAGGAGAACCATGTGCTCTCCTGACCACAGCTGGGGAAGATAATGGCTTATTATTTACAAACTGGCTGTAAATAATGTAAATTGCCCACACTGTTTGGCCTTTTTTTTTTTTTTTTTAGCTTTCCTGTCTCAGTTTCCCTATTCCTCCTGCCCTGAAATTTTCCTAGCTTTTCACTGCCCAGTAACAATCAGTCATCCATTTCTGCTGCATAGAGACCATCAGACATTTCGCTCTCAGTGATCATTAGCTATTTTTGATTGGTTATTATTATTATGTTGCTTTCATTTAGTCTAGCATCCACTTATGCTTGTGTGTTTTCTGTTTCCCAGGGTTAGATTCCTCTAACTCAGTAATTATCCCTTTACTTGACCTCGTCTTTGGGTCACATGGGAGACTTTAATGGATACCTTTATCTGGATTTAATCAGTCACTGGGCTAAGGACCCAGGCCCAGTATTTAGAAAAATGTTCCCTGGAGTTTCTAATTGGCTGCCAGAGTTGATGTTACTGCCTAACATGTTTTGGAAATCAGTACTTTTGTGTTTATGTATAACTCCTGAGTGGATTTTTCAATCAATGCCCTGCTGCCTGTACCTCCTTTGTAGCCTTCCATTTGCTTTGCTGCTAATTTTCGTGAAACTCCCTTTGCTTCTTTATCGGTAGCAGCAGCAAAGTGGATGGACGTGGGGTACACTAAAAAGAATTGCAACTCACGTGTCGTGTATGGGTGTGCTCGCTTAATGTGCCTCATCTTGGAGTTGGTTTAAAACCCTGAACGCTATTTTACAAGATTTAAAGATTTGTTTGGAGGGCAGGAGACAGTACATGGCACCGGCAAGCTGGGCTTACCTAGGGACAGCGGGTGTATGGCAATCAGGTTTATTAGGTGCCCTGGGGACTGCTAATTTGAGTACCGGTAATTTTGTGAGGCTATTCATAGTTGTCTGGTGCCTTGTCCAAACACCAATGGGGACAGAAGCAGAGCAGCCCCACAGTGTGAGAGCCGGTAAAGAACGTGGCTGGGATGTGGACTTAACCAACGGCTCAAGAAAGAGAACTGACTAGCCTTTAACCAGGGCCTTAAATTTAATGTCTCACAAAAAAAAATCTATATTACAAATTTACAAATTGGCCTTATAATGTCTTGACATAAGTTTTGAGCTCAATTATTTCAAGCATTTGAGTGACCTAAATAATAGAGGAGACTTCCAGAGAGTAGGGTAATAGATGCCCTAAACAGTATAAAATAAATGTTATTATGAGAGGGAAAAGGATAAAAAAAAACAACTGGAAGTATTAGTAGTCTTTGTAAGCCATTCCATAACAAAGTTTTATGGCATTAGCCAAGAAAAACAGATGTGAAATTTCTGAAGTTTCTAATTTGCTGGTGCTCAAAGTATCAGTTATGTTTATCATGACTATAACATCTTTCTGTATTCCTTAGGTCTAGTTGGCAGGTCCGGACGTTATAGCGTAGGAGGGTATGAACTGATAGTTCAGTAAAGCAGAACATGTAAAAGGTACTGGTACCTTTTTGTGGAACGAGGGGGAATGTGTAGTTGGGAGAGTCTTGCTCAGAGACACGGGGTGAAAGGTTTTGGTGAAAAGCTGGAGGGACAGAATAAAAGGTGATGTAGAGTGAGAGATGCTCTCCTCAGAGGGATGGGCCCTTGTATGGGGGAGCTGCCTCCTGGGGAAGCAATAATATCCATTATTAAATATCCAGTACTTGCTACTAGATCTTCCTTCGGTCATGGCAGTATAGGGATAGGCAAACAGCCAGCTCACGCAATGTGACAGAATCTCTAATTTGGTGGAATAGAAGTAATAAATGTCCTATGTCAGATTTGTCAGCTCTTGGGAGTGGTAGGCTCTTGGGTGTTGCTGGGACAGTGATGCAAGTATCTGAGGTGAAATTCTCTCCAAAACGGGGGAGGGGAGGGAGGTTATCTCTAATGCCAATGACTTGGGCTGGGATATTGTCCTCTGAGGCAACATCATCTCTGGTGAGTTCTGGGACCAGGTAAGATCCATCATCTGGGATATGGACTGAGGTACTCTTCCTAGGTGGCTACCCACTCAGTTTGGTGTGGGTCATGTTCTTGTAACTCGGGTGTTATAACAAGGCAGGTCTACATTCGAAATTTGAAGACAGCAACTGGGAGTTTGATTTGCAAATATCTTTTAAGTCAGGGGGTTCTGTGGGTGAACAGCTGACAAAGGTGATGTGTCACTGCCATAATCTGTGGCACTGTCACAACCGAACTAAAGCATTAGAACCCGACTAGTCAAGTTAAAACTCCTACCAAAGCTGGTTGAATCTAAAAGCTCTCAACAATCCAAGGGCCATTTCCCAAACATAAGAGATGACAAGGTTTGTGCCTAAAATAGGTTTCAAGTCGTGTAGCCCGAGTTGGGTATATGTTGCTAACAGAGTGTCATATTGTTTGTAAAGTAAAGTATCTGTGGCTGGGATTGGACCTCCAGCCCAGCTGGCTGTCAGGCCTCTAATTCCACTCATTGTTACTGGCCCTTTGCCTCACTTGTCAGGTCAGTTGGTGGCAGGCGCTTGCCTCTGGGCTTCAGGGCTTGCATTAGCCACACACAATGGTATGTGGGACTCAGCATTTGCCATGTTTGGTTGAAATAATTATTGATTTGGAGAGTTTGTACTTCCAGCTCATAACCCAAAGAAAGCATTCAAATCCAGAGTAACAAGACCAATATCCAACAGAATGCTGTGTTGTCTCATGTTGATTTTCCTTACTAAGGAAGAGTTATTTGATTTCATTGCTGTGGGATATGATATTGATTCCATTATTTCCTTCAAACATGATTTTAATGAACTACATAGAGCTTTCTAACTTTCTTCTTTATAGTCTATCATTGTCTTTGGAAATGGCCCTAAAATACTAATTCTAGTGTCCTATAGGATATGAAAGGGAGAGCCTGAATTAATTATCTACTTTTTATAATATGAATATCAAAAAAGTTTTTGGGTTGTGTTGAAAGTTTCAGACTCACAGTTAAAATAGTTAATATGGCCCATTGTAAGTTAAAACTGGGCCTTTAAAGATTCACACATATATGTATGGCCTATTAATGAAAGTCTCTCCCATTGCTTTTTCATATGAAAGCTCCACTTTATCTGTTCTTAAAACTAGAAAGAATGAATGATGCATTACTACAACTTTAAAGCTGTGGCACTGAAGCCCTCATACCCAAGATCATATTAATGAATTTACTAACTTCATCAAAGCAGCAATTAAAAAATATCCTGCCAAAACCGGTTTGGCTCAGTGGATAGAGTGTCAGCCTGCGGACTGTAAGGTCCCAGGTTCGATTCTGGTTAAGGGAAAGTACGTTGGTTGCGGGCACATCCCTGGTAGGGGGTGTGCAAGAGGCAGCTGATTTATGTCTCTCTCTCATCGATGTTGCTAACTCTGTATCCCTCTCTCCTTCCCCTTTGTAAAAAATCAATAAAATATATTTTTTAAGAAAAGAAATATCCTGCTATTAAATATTTGGCAAATATGTTTTATTTGGTGCTTATTCCATAGGTATTTATCTATTTGAAGAAGACTAAGAAAAAGATTAATTACAAAAATCTGGCCATGTACCAGGGCCCTTCCTCCAGGGGACACAGCCTTCCCTTAGTAAAGGTTTCTGGGACCTTAACTTGGCTCAAGTTTGGGAATTGATTGAGGGTTCGTGGCTCTGTTTTTATTATTCAGATTAGACTTTTATTCACTTGATTTAGAACTTTTCTGCCTATATAGATTGAATAATAATTTAGTAGCCTTCCTACCTAGTTCACATAATCAGCTAGCCAACATCACAGGTCTGAAAAGAAGACTATTCTGATTGCTGCTTTGACACTACTGCCCATTATGGTAACTATGCCAACCTTGATCTGGTGGTAGAGAGGGGCCACTTGGCCACCTTCATCCTGGGATCCAACTATTCCTACTGGATTTTGATTTCCTAATTCAGCGATTGTAGTTCCCACTGTATATTCCGGCCTGCAGAAGACAATCACAGAGCTCTTCACAGATGCTGAAACTCCCCTCACAAATTTACTTCTCAGTATTGGTAAAGGTATGTCTTCTGGATACTCCCAGTGTGGGTGGATGTATATTAAATGACAAACCCACTCAAACATTTCAATCTCCCTAAGCTTTTGGATCCCTTCACTTATATTAATTAAGGCAGGTCCAGCATTTTCAGTTAACTTATTATGAGTCACATTTTGGCCCATGTCTCAGCTAACTGACCAAACAAATTGTTAGAGCTCTAACTCCCGGAGCTTTAAGATTAAGTGAAGAATCTCTGTTTAATGATTCTGCATTTAATATTAGTGAATCTCTGTCCATACCAACAAATTTAGCCTAAATCAACTTTATGGTCCTCTCTCTATTATCCCACACATTTAGTATCCATTCCCAAACATATTTATGTCCTCCCTGAAATTCACATGTTGAAGTCCTAAGCCCTAATATGATACTATTTGAAGATGGAGCCTTTGGGGAATAATTAGGGTGAATTATATTATAAGAGTAGGTCTGTTGTGATGGAATGGCTCGCTCTCTCTCTCTCTGTCTCTCTCTCTCTCTCTCTCTCTCTCTTTCTCTCTTCACCAAAACATAACCAAGCTTGCATCTGATCTCAAATTTCTAGCCTCCAGAACTTTGGAAAACAAATTCTAGTTTTTAAGTCACCCATACTATGGTATTTTGTGATGGCTGCCTAAAATAAGATATGCATAAATGCAGTTCATATAAATACATATGTCAGGTGAGCTTGTCTAAAAGAAACATCTCAGCAGCAATGAGCACACATAGTCCCCAGATCTTGGTCCCTAATGCCACTCCTCAATAAAAGTAACTAGGGATCTTTGAAGAAATGCCTGATTCTAGGATTAGGGAATGAAACAATACAAGTCTAGAGCAATTTTTAGTGCCAGAAACTAAAGTTTCAGAAAACAATTTTTTTTAAAAAAAGGACCCCAAAACAAACAATTAAATGTGATGTTCTGGAACTGAAAAAAAAGGGCTTCAGATAAAAACTAGGAAAATCTAAATAAACTATGAACCTAAGTTAATAGTAATGTGTCAATATTGGTTTCTTAATTATAACAATGTAACCTGTTAATACAGTATAATATAACTCTGTACCACATTCTCAATATTTGTGTAAATATAAAATGGTTCTAATAAAACTAAGTATATTTAAAAATACATATTCAGTCAAGTGACTTTTATAGTTATGCTTTTTTTAAAAAAATAGAGCTCTCTTCATTATATTCTATTTTCTTTGATAATATCCCCAATTACACAGGTTCTCAAAGTGTGGTCTTTGAGCCGATGATATCATTATCAATTGAGAACTTATCAGAAGTGTAATTTCTTGGATTCCACTCCAGAGTTACTAAGTTATAAACTCTGAAGTGAAATGATGTGTGTTTTATTAAGTCCCCCAGGTTATTCCAGCACACGCTAACATTTGAGAACCACTGTCCTATAATATCATATACATGCCTTAAAATATCTATAAAATAACTTTAAAACTAGCATAATTACTTAGGTATGCAAACATTTCACATATAAATATTCAAATACAAAATATTCATTAAGAAACCAATAATCACCCTAACTGGTTTGGCTCAGTGGTAGAGTGTCGGTCTGCGGACTGAAAGGTCCCAGTCAAGGGCATGTAAGTTGGTTGCGGGCACATCCCCGGTAGGGGGTGTGCAAGAGGCAGCTGGTCGTTTCTAGCTCTCTATCTCTCTATCTCTTCCTCTCTGTAAAATATCAATAAAATATATATTTTTTAAAAAAGAAACCAATAATCATGTTTTAATCATCCATAAACCTGATAAGCAATTTATTTTCTAATACAAAACATGCTGAAAGAGTTTTCATAAAAAATTACAAGTTAAATATTATGACTAATTTATAAATCAAGAAAAGTAGGTCATAAAAATTAAGTGACTTGGCCAGAGTGACAATACTGGTTAAGATCACAGATCTTTGATTTAAAAAGGAGCCATAAAATTTTAAAATAGGTGCTCTTCCCATTACACCATTTCCTTTCCACTAATTTTTAAAATTTGAATACACAGCATAGTAAAAAATTGATGAATCGGAGTTAAAATCTTTGTTCAATCACCTCTTTGCTCTGTGACTTAGTTATTAAAATCATTGAGTCTTAATAACTTCATATTTCAAATAAGGTTGATAGTATTTTCATTGCACAAGTTTTTCATGAGTATTAAGTTAAGGCATGGAGAAGGATTCTAAATATTAAAGATAACAGAAATTAAGCATTTCTGACTCCTTTACCAGTTCTTATTATTACCAGGTTAATGGGTCTCTGTTATCAGGATTACATCTAGATTTCTCCTCAAATATGGGATTCATGAAATATAAACAAAGAGTAAAAGTGGAAGAAAGGGAAGCACATAATAGATTAATTCTAGTTCTATTTCTTATTTCTTTTTCAGATAGTAGGGGATTCCGATCAGGTCTGTTACCTGACATATCCAGGTTCATGGGCATGAATAATCCCCAAAAATCTCAAATGAGACATTAAATTAAACTATTTCTGTATAACCTGGAAGGATAAAATAAAACATATTGATCTATTGCATAAATTTTAAGTATTTAAGGTCAACTTAGATGTAGAGTTAATACATTTCTTTTAGTATTAAAGGCATGGCAATTGTTAGTAATGCAGAAACTGAGTAGAGGCATAAGTAAATGGAGGAATTGCAAGCCAAATCACCTTAATTAATACAAAGCACAGAACACTCAATAGCAAAGATTAGAACTGATCCTATGCAAATTAATTTGAATGACTTACATGAGGTTTATAGTCAAGAGCCATGAATAATACAATCTCATATTTAGACCTTAAGATTGTAAATTTAAGCATGAAAATCATATCATGACTTAATAAGTTTGATGCAGTTGCTTGCTAAAATGAGCTTCAAGAAGATATATTAACTTTTGAAATCATTCACTTCTAAGCAAGGGGTGGGAAGAAATGGCTGTTTAACTTGTAATTTAACAGAGATAGGTTATAGTTTGCTTCAAAAATACACCATCAGAAAGATCCAGAAATAATTTGTCTACCATGACCATTACAAGACATATTTCACATTCATGGTCCCATCAGGGAGGCTGAACCACTAGGTGTGATGCAGAATAAGTGATTTATAAAGATTAGACCTTGTCCAACTTGTGGGAGCTAGTGAAGAACTCTATGGAAATCTGTTTCTTTCTATTCTGGAAGTGGCCCTAGACTTACTGTAAGGAAGAAAGCCAGGAGGGAAAAAAATGAAGCTGATGGAAACCAATGGAAAGCCAGAAAAATCTGGCAACTTCAAGAAAAACTGCAACTCGCTAGGGTAAAGAGGAATGACATCTGTCTTTCAAAGCCTCCAACTTTTTGGGTCTGGGTGGTATGCCAAAGGAGCTGGTGGCTTTAGCACAGAACTGCTCCCTTACCTGGCCCAGGACTCACAGAAGATAAAGGAGACGAGGGCTCGGTGGCTGCCCCACAGCAACAAGATAATCCAAGATCTCAGCTCAGCTTTGGCAAGCTTTGCTGCTGCCTGGAGCTCAACATTGACCTCCAGAGCACAATGGCTGCTGCTTTGCTTCTACCTTCCAAATTGTGTGCAGTGTCTCTTGTGGTTAACCCTAACCGAGAACTATGTGGAGAAAGACATTCTGGAAAACTACTAGACAGTACAAGACCATCTTAACAAGATTTTGATGATCACTTCCCAACTAATGGAGGGCCTATGACTATAAAATAAGTAATGCAGTGGAATAGCCATCCTCCACTTAGAATCAGGTGATTCAGCATTGGAACCTCAACTCAAAGATTTTCTGGTTATGTGACTTGTTTGAAAAACTCACTTAAGCCTTTCTGATACTCTATCTTTACCTGTTCTCAAAGTATAACATTATACATTTAGTAGCTCTGCTAAGAACGCTAAATGGGATCAGTTCGATAAATCATCTAGTACTATTTCTTACTTGTAGTAGGCACTAAATAAATAGGAACTATTTATTACTCAGATGATTTATTACCCAAGATATGCCTTGAAACATGGGACACATAAATTTCATCCAGAACTTTAGGTTCAAATTTAAGCTGTGCATGACTTGGCATTTACCCAAATATTTAATTGAGCTGTAAAAACAAGTGATCTGGGTCAAATACTATATGTCAATCAAAAATTAACCACATCTATTTCTATTAAAAGAAAGATATCACAGAAATAAATAGCTATTTATTTTACAGTTAAAATTAAGGACATAAAGGAAATAAATATTTTACTAACTTTTCCTTAACTCTGTGCTATAGTCCTGGAATCAGCCTTTTCCCAGAAGCACTGATATCAGAAACAGCCACTTTATTAATGGAAAAGGAAATTTGTTCCTTGTGACTTCTCTGGGACAACTAAATTATACAGAATTTTTTTATTAATTTATTGTTTTACTAAATTTTTCACGTGTGGATTTTTATGCTACAAAATCTGTACATAGGACCATGTGCCCATCACCCAAAGTCATATCTTCTCCTGTCACTCATATTAGGACCCCCTTCTCTCCCAACCCCCCTCTTCATTTTATGTTCAGAAGTTTCAGTTTTATATACCACATATACAATGGAATACTACTCAGACATAAGAAAGATTAAAATAGTCTCATTCGCAACATGAACGGACCTTGAGGACATTATGCTAAATGAAATAAGTCAGATGGAAAAAGCTAAGCACCATATGATTTCACTCATATAAAGAGTTTAAAAGCATGTTTTGTTAGTCTAAATCTTAGGAATTGATATGTACTGTACTGTACATAATTGTATGACCTAGACTTTTATACCACTGGCAGCGCAGGTTTGTTTGACCTGCATCACCACAAACACATGAATAATGTGTTGCATTACATTGAGATAGATATATAATAACTAGGCAACAAGAACTTTTCAGCTCCTTTATAATCTTATGCAGCCCCCCCCTTCAAGGTGGTCAGTCTGTCATTGACAGGAATGCCATTATGTAGTACATGTGGATAGTTTCTGTTAAAATGGCAATATCATCCAATTCCTTTTCAGTTTCTCCTTTCATTCAGTTAAAGAGGACAGAATTATATTTTTTCTTGCTCTTTGCAGTTTCTGTTCTCAAACCATTGTGAGAAATATAATAAAAAAAAAAAAAACATATAATGGCCCTGACCAATTTGGTTCAGTGGATGGAGCGTTGGCCTGCAGACCGAGTTTGATTCCAGCCAGGGCCATATACCTTCATTTTGGGCATGTCCCCAGTAGGGGGGTTGTGGTGAAGGAGGCAGTTGATCCATGTTTCTGTTTCATCAGTGTTTCTGACTCTCTATCCCTCTCCTTTCCTCTCTATAAAAAAATCAATAAAAATATTTTTAAAAATACATACGTTTCTTCTCAAGAGCAAAAATCCTAATATATAAAAACAAAGAGTCCATAACATCCAAAACAACCAGAGTCTCGACACACTGGAAATCAGTGCTGGGTTGACATGGCACTGACTGCCTTGGGTGCAGGAGCCTGGACCCAGCAGTGACTGCCAAGGGGGCTGCGGGTAAGGCCTGGAGAGAGGTCTGGGGAGAGAGAAGCAGGATCTGATCCATAACATTCATGGCAGCTGTTGATCAGCACTTGCCTCCCTCTTTTACTCCAGGCCTAGCCAGCTGTCATGCCTCTTCTTCTCACTGGCTTTCACTGGGGCTGCTGATCAGCCCAGCCTTTGTGATCAGGACTGTTGATAGGCCCAGAGACACTGACAGGCATAGAAACTGACCAATCAGAACAAAATCTGGGTGAACTGGGAAGGCAGAACCTAAGGCGGAGTTTAAGGAGGGGTTTTAAGGGCACCAGCTGTTTGGTATAAAGTGTAAGAAAGAGGTTCAATTTTTTATTGACCAATTTGGCAATATAGTGCATATGGCTGGCTATCAATCCAGATACAGGAATTATGTATTTTTGTCTGCCAACAGCATCTCCTCCTGATAAAAAAGGCTTCCCTCTCCCCCCCATTTAAGCAAACCTATCCTATATAATCTACTACACTACTAAAAGGGTAATTGCTAATTATACCAGGTTGAACAGCCATCTTCCAGGAAGTTTGACTTCGGACAAAGCCATGGTGCTGGGGGCCAAGGCAGAGGCCATTAGGGGTGATCAGGCTGGCAGGGGAAGGCAGTTGGGGGCAAGATCAGGCTGGCAAGGGAGGGCAGTCAGAGGTGATCAGGCGGGCAGAGGCAGTTAGGAGCAATCAGGCAGGCAGGCAGAGGCAGTTAGGGGTGATCAGACAGGCAGGCAGGTGAGAGGTTAGGACCCAGTGGTCCCACATTGTGAAAGGGATGTCCGACCACAGCTGGACATCTCCCAAGGGGTTCCAGATTGGAGAGGGTGCAGGCTGGGCTGAGGGAAACTCTCTTCCCCGCTCCCCCATGTACAAATTTTGTGCACTGTGTCACTAGTAAGTAATAGTCATAGAACTCTTTAAACCCACAGCTTTAAAATAAATATATTTTTTTAAAATCTTTAAAGGTAAACCTATTAAAATATAACTATCTAATGTCTCCATAAACATACAATGTAGCTTAACTTATTGGACCTCCAGCTTTAAACATCCACTTCAGTTGAAGATATTTAATTTTAATTTATTTTAGATTAAAGGATCACAAACATTTGTGTTCCTTCTTTATTTGTTTTATTGCAGGAAGCATCACCTTGTTTCTCAAAAGAACTATTTATCTTAGAGATAAATTCAAACCTCAAGTTCCTGGAATATCCTTTCATTTTAAGAGATTTTCCTATTTTGTGATAAGACTCCCTTAGTTGTAGGATTCAGATTCAATTACAATCCCCAACTGAGTACTGAAAGCAAACATACAAAATAAATCCTAAAATCAGGCTTTCATCTTAACAAAGATGAGACGAGGAGAACAGGAGTTCAGAAACATCAAGTAGAAGGAGGGCAAAAAATATGTGAGCAAGAATCCCACCCCTAGGAGATTTGATGTTTTGCGACAGTTGCGAGGCCATGAAGAGCTGGAAGATATGTGATGCCTAAGCACAGGGTGGCTCCTTCATCAGAAGAGATGTATAGACAGAATGGGTTCTTGATTACAGGCAGCTCAGCTATCATGGACAGAATGGGATTAACCACAAACTTAGTGCAACACTTTGTTGTCCAAAGTTTTGATTGGTTCCAGATCCATACATGAAGCTAATCCATAGGCAGAAATTGTGCAGTGTAGCAAGAATCCAGGAAGATTAAAAAAACACACAAATATATCTCCTAACTTTAATATTCTGAATTAGTAGCCCAAGTCTCCTGTCTATTTTCAAGAGCTTAACAACATCTTTCAATTACAAATTTTCTTATGTATTAGGTTTAATAAGTACCCTTAAAATGTATCTCCTAAATCACACACATTAAACTAGGCTCTCATTAAATTTAGAATTCTTATTTAAAGTCATGATATTAGGTTCTAAACTTTCTTGCTTTAGGAATACTATAAATACAATTTTCTTGGATAAATCAAGCTAACTCAGGCAGAAGGTTTCACTATAGCTCAGGATAGAAATGTGAGTTCTTTCTGAACAGTCAACCTAATTATCTTTTATTTTTCTTCTGCCCATCAAAAGGGCACATTCATACCTTTAAAAAGAGCTTATTAAAATGGACTTCTTACATTTACATATTTCAGTAATACTGTACCTACTACAAAAAAAGCCAACAACATTCCTGTAGCCCCTATTAAAATTAATGTCTTTTATAAGCAAAACTGTCAAAAATATTTCATTTAAGGTGAAGTGCTGTGGCCCTGCTGCCTCTTACTAGGAAATCTTATTTTGTAGCAACTAACATTTGTGCTTCAGTCAATCAACAAGTACTTACTGTCCATCTCAGGTCACATTCACCCATATAATGGCACAGTAAAGAGAACATGAATAAGTAAAATTCAAGACAACTTTCAAACTTTATTAAATAGAGAACTTTAGGATACTTTCCTAATCAAATATTGGACAGGTTTGATGCCTTAAGTCTTTCTATTCTCCCAGAAGTATCTAAAGATAGATGTTCCAATACAAAAAAAAATGGTATGTATGGTAGGGATAAAAAAAATATTATTATCCAGGAAATTGGCCTCTTTTCAGCATTTAGGATAACATGTATCTATAGTAATAAATGCATAATATGATAATCAGACTGGACAGTTGAATGACCTTCTGGATGTCATTTTTGGACATCCTTCTGGATGAAGCTATGGTGGCGGAGGCTGAGACAAAGGCAGTTAGGGGTGATCAAGCAGGCAGGTGAGCAGTTAGGGGCAATCAGGCAAGCAGGCAATGTAGTTAGGGGTGCTCTGGCATACAGGCTAACAGTTTAGGAGCGATCAGGCAGGCAGGCAAAGTGGTTAGGAGTGTTAAGGCAGGCAGGCAAGCAGGTAGGGGCAATGAGGCAGGCAGGTGAGCAGTGAGGAGACAGCAGTCCAGGATTGAGAGAGGGATATCTGACTGCAAGTTTAGGGTGGGATTGGTCCCGAGTTGTGAGAGGGTGCAGGCCAGGCTGAGGGACCCCCACCCCCATGCACGAATTTTGTGCTCTGGGCCTCTAGTTTTGAATAAAAGCAAATAAAGGAATAAGATTATGCACTTACTGTTAAAACATAATAGCTCACATAATAAACCAGATTAGAGACAAGACAATGTTCTCCTCAGAAAAACAGGTCCCAGGATTTGTCTATCGAGAGACTATCTAAATTTAACTAAGGCAAGAATATGTCAATCAAAGGAACAGGGCAGTAGGTATCTGTTTAGCATTGGAGGTTTTGAAAGAGGAGTTTCTGTGTAAACATTGTCTTTTCCCTTTTAAACACCATCTAGAGAATATTAGATGACAGACTTAAAATACTCTGATTTCAGTGCCCACCAATACCTCAGGAGAACTAGTGAAGCCAATGTTATTAAACACATACATCATTTCTGATACCTTTGTGCTGATTTTGTGGTCTAGATAGACAACATTTCTGATTTGTGGTAGCCCTGCATTTTTTTAAATACTCATCCTATAATTTCCTATAATTTCTTTTTTTGTATTTCTATAATGTTGCTAATTCCAACATTATTAGTCATGGTTCTTTAATATAAAAGCCAAAATTCAGCTTTCCAGACTTCTGGTTTCAACTCAATTTATAAAGAGCTCAGAAGCTATTACTCCATTATCACGGCAAAAAGCTGAACAAACTGAAAATTAACATTTCTGTACTCTTAGAGAATTTGTGTTGCACTTTACATCCCACAATCTGAAGATATAAGTGAAATCATGGAGACATAGATTTTCTTCCCTTCCCTTCCCTTCCCTTCCCTTCCCTTCCCTTCCCTTCCCTTCCCTTCCCTTCCCTTCCCTTCCCTTCCCTTCCCTTCCCTTCCCTTCCCTTCCCTTCCCTTCTCTTCCTTTCTCTTCCCTTCCCCTTCCCTTCTTTTCCTTTTTCTTTCTTTTCTTTTTTTACTCTGGAACAGAAACCACTGGAGACATTAACTGTTAGAAAAACTCTATGGTAATTTTGATGAATTGCCAAAAACAGAATTTAGTCTAGAGTGAGAATGAAAGTATCCTGGAACTAGTTTCAAGGGAGGTCTCACAGTTATGAGGTTTACCCCCAGAATATCCACTTCTCAGTGTGAAGATGAAAGAAAAAGTCTCATTTTCTTGTCTATGTACAGAACTTCTGTACTTTCTATGGTTGCTTCTACTGATTTTTCTCTTTGCACAAAGAGAATTATTCTTATTCACTCAGCAAGTATTTACTGTGTGCCTACTATGAACCAGGTATTGTGCTATATTTTAGAGTTTCAAAGAACAATAAAACACAGGCTAAGTTAACAAGTACTCCAGTTTGTATTATCTCACACGGTTAATGTGGTTCAAATAATTCATGTGCTGTTACATGACAAATGAATAAAGATTTTTGCACAACACACTTAGACCCAGGGTGAAATATCTGTGATGGTCATTGGTCAAGAAAACAAGTAGATTAAGCATGCTGAACACAACTGCTGAATGTAAGGTCAGGAGAACTGTACTGTGGATTATTGTGCAAACAGAAGTTCAAGACTATGTGGCAAAGAAAACAGAAGGATAGGGGTGTCTCCAGAGCATAAAGGAAGTTGGTCTAGAAGTAAAGGAGAGTACAGAAAACATAAATTTATAGAAATCAGAATATTGTAGTCAAGTACACAGTTCTTTTTTATAACCCCACTCTCCCAGAGAAGTTATGATATATGATATATATTTCATATATGTGAAATTGTTGAATTATCAAAACATTCAAAAATTACTCTTTAAAAATTCATTCTATTTTTTGATTCTTTCCTTTGGTAATGATATTTTCAGATAATATTTTTTAATGCAGAAATTCCCAATTCTCAATAGCTGTCATCATGTCAAGTGAAAAAGTTATTCATCCATGAAAGCTTCCTTTGTTAAAATACAGACCACATTATTTATACATTATGAATGTTTAATGAATGCATACAAATTCAAATGTCAAGGTAGATAAACTAAAATTACATTTCAATCAAGTAAGAAAGGCTTTTCAATGAAGAACAAGTCTTTGTTTTAGGGTTAAAAAAGAGGATAAATCCTAAATTTTTAAAATAAACATCAGAGAAGTATATGTGGGTTTCCTTAAAGGTTATCTTAAAGCAAAATATGAGACCTAACTTTAAATGATGAAATTATGTAGTCATCTTATTTTATATATTTGAGAATAAATTAAAATAATAAATTTTATCCCATATCATAAAAATCATGGTAAAATCTTTATTATGTGGATAATAAATATGTAACTTTTTCCATGCATCCAGACTAGTGTCATGAGCTTTAATGACTCAGGTTTTATCAATAACACACTGGAGCAGAATTGCCATTCATAGGATAATTTGACTATAATAAAAGATTCAGTGAAGTTATATTTCAATTATTTAGATAACATTTTGTAAACAAAATCTTATACCCAAGTTTGTTATTTCAAGATATTCAGTCCTTTGCAGTTCACATGAGAAGCTATGACAAAAGAAAGTAATCAGATTCTTTTCTTTTCCCCCCCTATTATAACTGTACAAGGAAGATTTCCTGATAACATAGAAGTCACATGTTTTTGTTTTATTGTCCTTGTCAATGTTTCTCATCCAATTTACTCTTTCTGTAGACAAAGCAAATACAGATTTCTGCCATAATGAGAAACTAACTGATGAAACAGTTTTCTGCTTTAGACCTTTTCTAGTTGTTCCTCTCTAATTGAAATTTCCGCCACAAAGGTATTTTCAGTGAAATAATCAACAAAGATTTTAACAATAGCTATAAACTAAGCTTTATTAGGTGTAAAGGGCTTGGTAAAGGTGAAAGTTTTTAGGGTAAAGGAGTCAGAAATTCTACCATTTTTCTCATATAAAAGATTCAGTGAAATTATATTTCAATTATTTATAAAACATTTTGCAATCTGACCAGTGTTGCTTGGAAGACTCATTGAGCATCATGGTAAGTACATACTAGTGCAATCCAGCTGCTATATACCCTGGCATAAGAACCTACTTAGTTGTCCATGTGAGAAACTAATGCATAGGATTTGGAACATCTGCTTATGTGAATTACAGTTTTAGGACAGTATAATGGTTATTTCAGATGGAAGAGAAAGCAACTCACATTAAAATAATATAAAAAGTAAAGAGTTATTTATTGGCTTACATAACAGAAAATTTCAGAACGACCTGGGTCTGGCAACTTAAATGATGCTATGAGACCAAGTTTATGTCCAGCACTTCAAGATTCTTTGTCCTGTACTGATTTCATTAAGATAGTTACCCAACCTGTCACCACAACAGAAAGGCATATATCTCACCCAATCCCAAGGCCTGCTTTAGTTTACAAATTCAAAGTCTCTTCAATGGAAAAATGTGAAATCTCCTTTAGAAAATTATATACTATAACACTTTATTCTATAATAATAAAAATGCATCCTTTAGAAAATTATATACTATAACACTTTATTCTATAATAATAAAAATGCATGGTATAGGATACAACTATATTCTAATTTTCAGCAGCTA
Source organism: Vespertilio murinus (assembly GCA_963924515.1). Lineage (NCBI taxonomy): Eukaryota > Metazoa > Chordata > Mammalia > Chiroptera > Vespertilionidae > Vespertilio > Vespertilio murinus. Next base: position 117,780,013 of record OZ004707.1, on the reverse strand, counting down.
CATGCCAGAAAGGACTGTGCATTGGAGGAGGGATTGTAGAGTATTACTGGGTACTGGCTCTAAAGATTTAGTCCCTTAGGACCAAAATTTCACTCCTTTAGGATTTCTCTTTGTTAAACAGTCAATAAATAATGCCACGTTCCTTGAGGAACAGAGGAGATTAGAGACACATCAAGATTTGAAGGATGAATGTATTTAATTCTCCTATTTCTACTGCATTCGACAGTGATAAATCTAAGGCCATGAGAATGAATTGCTATAAATCTATAAATTCTAATTGATATTTAAAGAATACTCCCTCCAACAGTGGTAAAGTACATTCTTTTTAAATATATATATAATTTAAGGGAAAGGATAGAGAGATAGAAACGTCAATGATCAGAGAGAATCATTGATTAGCTGCCTCCTGCCCTTCCCTCCCACAATGGGAATTGATCCCACAACCCAGGCATGTGCCCTTGACCAAAATTGAACTGGGAGCCTTCAGTCCACAGGCCAATGCTCTATCCACTGAGCCAAACCAGCAAGGGCCATTCTTTTTCAAGCTCACATGGAACAATCACAGAGACAGAAGACATCCTGAGCCATGATAAAAGTACCATAGTTTAAACAGAATAGAAATTATACAAAGTATGTTCTTAGACCACAGGTCAATAACACAAGATCGATGGAAATTTCCAAATATTTGATATTTAAAATATACTACTAAAAACACCTGGGTCAGGCGAAACCGGTTTGGCTCAGTGGTAGAGCGTCTGTCTGCGAAGTGAAAGGTCCCAGGTTCGATTCCGGTCAAGGGCATGTACATTGGTTGTGGGCACATCCCCGGTAGGGGGTGTGCAAGAGGCGCTGGTCGATGTTTCTCTCTCATCGACGTTTCTAGCTCTCTATCTCTCTCCCTTCCTCTCTGTAAAATATCAATAAAATATATTTTAAAAAATAAATAAAAATAAATAAAAACACCTGGGTCAAAGAAAAAGCCTCAAGATCATTTGGAAAACTTTAAAAAAACTAAATGAAAATGCAACATCAAAATTTGTGAACTATAATGTAAACAGTGCTTAGAACAGCATTTAAAGTATTAAATGCATGTATTAAATGGAAAAAAAATATTTAAACTCATATTCTAAGTTTCTACCGTATGACATTAGAGAAAATAGAGCAACATAAGCCTTAAACAAGCATAAGAAATAATAAAAATAGAGCAGAAATCAACAGCCCTAACTAGTTTGGCTCAGTGGATAGAGCATCAGCCTGCAGACTCAAGGATCCCAGGTTCGATTCCAGTCAAGGGCATGTACCTTAGTTGCAGGCACATCCCCACTGGGGAGTGTGCAATGTTTCTCTCTCATCGATGTTTCTAACTCTCTATCCCTCTCCCTTTCTCCCTGTGAAAAATCAATAATATATATATTTTAAAAAACAAACAAACAAGGATTCAATATAAAAAATCAGTAATATAAAATGATGATTCTTAAAAAGATAAATAAAATTGTTAAATGTCTAGCTAAAAATATTCTGAAAGTAAAAAAAGAAAAGAAAAGAAAAGAAAGGCACAATTACAAATATAGGAAATAAAAGAGGAACATCTTATCTTTAGCTAATTAACTGAGTAAAGTAGTTATCAATTATAACCAAAATTATAAAACAATATTTATGATGTCATACTAATAGAAAAAAATCATTTAATAAATAGACAAATGAAGAAGAGACACATCTATACTACAGAAAAATTCCAAATAATTTGCATACATATTCAAGAATGAAGAGCATAAATCCCAGTTCCTTGAGTGATTTCTTCCAAAAGATCCTAATATAGGAGAGGGAAGGGGAAGTAACCTTAGAGTAGAGAAACTTGGCAAACCCTGTTTTAGTCAGGTGATCACGGTTAATATAAACAGTGTTAAGTCATGTGGATAATATGTTTCCTGGATATAAAGTGATGATAATGGAACATATCATGAAGATAATGAACTCTGTGGTCTTCCTCCCCAAGTCACATAAATCCCAGTAGAATCAGGAGTGAAACATCAGATAAACTCAAGTTGAAGGACATGCTACATAATATTCAACCACTATTCATCCAAATTATCAGACTTTTTTTAAAAAAGGAAGAAAGGATCAAAGAAAGTATAAGAAACTGTAACAGTCAAAAAGAGGCTCAAGTGCCACCATAGCCAGTTTGGCTTAGTGGATAGAACACTGACCTGCAGACTCAAGGGTTCCAGGTTCGATTCCAGTCAAGGACAGGTACCTTGCTTGCAGGCACATACCCAGTAGGGAGTGTGCAAGAGGCAGCTGATCTATGAAGAGGTCTCAGGGGAGGTAGAAGAGGATAAAGGGGAGAATAAATGCTGAATACAACATACACATGATGAATTATAGAATTGTACACTTGAAACTTGTATAATTTTGTAGAATCCCATTGCATGATATTCATTCATTAGGCCTTCCTTCCCCTGGCTTCACACCCAGCCACCCGGGTGCTGGCAAGTCCCCGCTCCCCGTGTGCCCAGGAGTCAGCAAGTTCCTGCTTCCCAGCTGCTTGGGAGCCAGCAAGTCTTGGCTTCTGTCCAGAGCACTGGTCCTGTATCTCCCTCTGCACAAACCCCCTCCAGCTCATAGTAGGTGTTCAGCCCCTCCTGACTACTCCGTGCCTGCATATGCAAATTAAACTGCCATCTTTGTTGGGTTAATTTATATTCCCAGTCTGATTGGCTGTGGGCATAGCAGAGGTACAGCCAATTTACATGTTTGTCTATTATTAAGTAGACTAGAGGCCTGGTGCACAAAATTCATGCACTGGGGGATATTGGAGGGTTGTCCCTCAGTCCTGCCTGTGCCCTCTTCACAGTCCAGGACCCCTTGGAGAATGTCTGACTGCAGTTAGACATTTCTCTGGCAGTCCAGGACCCTCAATTCCTTACCACCCGCCTACAGCAGAGGTGGGAGAGACTCCTGCCACCACTGCTACACTCACCAACTGGGAGCCCAGCTTCTGGCTGAGCAGTGCTCCCCCTGTGAGAGATCACTGACCACCAGGGGCCAGTTCATGCATTGAACATCTTACCCCTGGTGGTCAGTGTGCATCATAGCAACCGGCCCTTCTGCTGTTCAGTCGATTTGCATATTAGGGTTTTATTATATAGGATTAACCAATATCACTCCAATAAATTAAAAAATATATATTTTTAAATAAAAGAGGCTAAGGAGCTATGACAAGTGAACGCAGTATAGTACCTTGGGTGGGACATTGGAACAGCAAGAGAACATTAGTTAAAAGGCATGGAAATCTGAATATGACATTCACTTAATTAACTATAATGTATTAATATTAAATAAAATGAAGTTACTTTAAAATGGAGTTGGAGCTGCCATCCCAGAGGAACTAACTTTTAGGTCTTACTCCTCAAACCTTAGGAATATTAAAACTGAGCAAAATAACCTTTGGGCTGGACCTAAAACAACTGTTTGAAGAGATAACAAGGAAGCAGATATTATGACTAATGGACTGAAAATTAAATACATTCTTTAAAATTAACATCACTATTAGCTTATCTGCCTTATAGAAATGACTTCCTTCTATTACTGTGACCATTCCCTTTGACTAATGTGATTTTCTCCTTCATTGATGTAATTGATCCCCTTCATTTCCTCAACAATATCCCTTGCCTTTATCTCCTAATCAGAACACTGGGTTTCTGTTTGAATTAGTGCTTCCAAATAGCTATTCTTATGGATCTCAAAAAAATACTTTTGCTTCTCACTGTGCCTTTTATTTTCAGGTTAAAAGTGCTATATGAAAACAAGATGTTAATAATCAGGAAAATTGGGTGTCTAATATAATGTAACTCTTCACTAACTTCATACCTTCTTCTGTAAATATAAGTATATCCTAAAAATAAAATGTATTAAGAAATAAAATTTAAAAAATAAGCAGTACATTACATTTTTTCATGAGTTTCAACTTAAATAATATAAAAGAATTGTCAGTAGCTTTTATGAATTCTTTATAGAGTAAGGAATTTTTATTGTGCTCAAAACAAAAGAATTCTTTGACAAAATTAAATATATATATAATCCTAAAATCCTTTTTACAGAGTGTCTTTACTGATGTGTTAATAAAAAGAAAATAAGACAGTTATTATTTCTTAATGTTTCTACATAAACTTTTATTATCTTTTATCCTATCATATAGTTTATGATTGTTCTCATTGAGTACCCTTTAAAACCATATAATATTTTAACTCATGAGTTGGTATTAATTTTAGCTAGGAGTATAAAAGAACATTAGTCTCAGATTCTTCAGGAATGATTAGTTTTAAAGTTGCTTACAATCTATTTAAGTGGGAAACACCATTGGTTTACAAACTCAAGATTTCTAGGTAATATCTGAAGTTGAATCCCATTCAAAGAGGGCAAGGGAAGAAAGAGGCAGACTATGCCAGATTGGTAGATGGCAGGTTTTTTTGTGTGTGTTTGTTTGTTTGTTTGTTTGAGGGGTGTGTGTTTGTTTTCTTTTTTTAATGCATTTTTTTCTTGTTGATAGTATTACAAATATCTCCTGTCCCCCCAACCTCATTTTCCCACTTTTCCCACCCCCAAACTATCCCCCAGGTCTTCACTACGCCTCTTGGCCATGTCCATGGGCTATGTATATCCTAATAAAAGGGTAATATGAAAATTAACCCCAATCAAGATGGCTGAGGTCACAGAGAGCAGGAGGGACGCTTGGGTTTCTCTGGCTACACAAGAAGTCAAGTTTCCCACCTGTCTTAGCTGGCCTAAGCCTCCACTCAAGGCTACAAAGTTTCAATTATAAAAGGTAAACAAATCAAAACAGAAACTGCTGCCACTGCTGAGGGAGCAGGAGACTTGCCTCTGCTCTAGGCTACAAAGTTTCAGTTGTAGAAGTTAAATAAATCTCAGATACCAGGGCCTCTGCTTGGTTCGCCAGGGGTCATGGCTGGCCTACAAACCACCACAGGCCCCTCATCCCAGCTGCCCCAAGCCCCAAGGGAACCCCCACCCTGATGCGGGACACCCTTCAGGGCAAACCAGCTGGCCCCCACCCATGCACCAGGCCTCTATCCTATCTAATAAAAGAGTAATATGCAAATTGACCATCACTCCAACACACAATATGGCTGCTCTCATGTGGTCAAAGATCTTGCCCCCATGTGGACACAAGATGGCCACCACAAGATGGATAGCAGGGGAGGGCAGTTGGAAGGGACCAGGCCTGTAAGGGAGGGCAATTGAAAGCAATCAACCCTGCAGGGGAGGGCAGTTAAGGGTGACCAGGCTGGCAGAAGAGGGAAGTTGGGGGCAAATGGGCTGGCAGGGGAGCAGTTAGACATCAATCAGGCTGGCAGGCAAAAAGTGTTTAGTGTTAATCAGGCAGGTAGGCAAATGCTTAGGAGCCAGCAGTCCCAGATTGTGAGAGTGATGTCCGACTGCCTGTTTAGGCCCAATCCCACAGGGATCAGCAGTCGGACATCCCTCCAGGGGTCCCAGATTGGAGAGAGTGCAGGCTGGGCTGAGGGACAACACCCCCACCCCCGTGCATGAATTTAATACACCAGGCCTCTAGTCCTACCTAATTAAAGTGTAACATGTAACATACAAATAAAATTTATTGAGGAGAAATCTCATGGTCCTCTTATTGAGAAAAATGTGACCAAATAACACATTGGTCCCCAACGCTCACTAAAATTTACTGAAACAGTGGCAGCCAAAAAAGGTACATGATGACAAAAAGTATAACATTTTTTTCTGAAGAAACAAATAAAATTATGCAATATATGTGTAGTTTATTCAAAGTGTTTAATTTTTGTGTGTAAAAAAGGCTATGCCATATCCTGAAAAGACATACTTTGAAAGCAATCTAACCATATTCTGCCAAACTGGTATTATCCATATCTCATCACTAACAGGAGTTAAACTACATTAAAATTAATCAGCCAAGATAAAGATTTTACTTTCACACATTAAAATGCTTATTTAACTAAGGTTCAAAAATTTATTTAGCCTGCCCTTTGATGACTCATTAATTAATTTCTCCTTGAATGTTTGTGAAAGGCCCACAAGTGAGCTGATACAAGTTGAATCACTAGAATAAAATCCAGATGCTGTTGTTGTTGTTGTTTTCTTTTCTATTAGCTACCTTTTGTTATAAGAGCAAACTGAAAGAATCCAGGATAGTTAAATTAAATCCCTGTGGCTTTTATAAAGAAGAAGAAAATGCTTCACCACATCAATGTTACATAAAGTTTCGGAGTTTCAAGTGAAGGATACACAGAGATAGGTTTGATGAATCTTTTTGTTCAAATTCAGGCCTAATCATGTCTCCTAAAGGATGACTTATCAGCAAGATGTTCAAAAGAAAATACTGGCTTGCTCATAGAAAATTCTAAATCTCCTACCAAGAAATCTGAAAAGACTAAATAAGGATTTTGTCCTTTTTTGTGAGATGAAGGATAACAACCTTAGAAAACAGAATCCTTTTATTTTGAACTAGAGCAGTGGTTCTCAATCTTTCTAATGCCATAACTCTTTAATACAGTTCCTCATGTTGTGGTGACCCCCAACCATAAAATTATCTTCAGTGCTACTTCATAATGGTAATTTTGCTACTGTTAATGAATCGTGATGTAAATATCTGTGTTTTCCGATAATCTTAGGCTGCCCTGCTAGTGGTTCTCAACCATCAAAAACACAAATATTTACATTACAATTCATTAGCAATAGCAAAATTACAGTTATGAAGTAGCCACAAAAATAATTTTATGGTTGGGGGTCACCACAACATGAGAAGCTGTATTAAAGGGCCGGAGCATTAGAAAGATTGAGAGCTACTGAACTAGAGGCCTGGTGCACAGGCCTGCACCCTCTCTAATCTGGGACCCCTCAGGGATGTCACTCTCACAATATGGGACAACTGGCTCCTAATCCCTCACCTGCCTGCCTGCCTGCCTGATCACCCCTAACCACTCTGTCTGCTGGCCTGATTGCCCTTAACTGCCCTTCACCGCCAACCTGATTGCCCTAACCGCCCTCCCCTGCTGGCCTGATCACCCCTAACTGCCTCTGCCTGGGCCCCCACCACCATGGCTTTGTCTGGAAGGAGGAACAGATGACCAGAAGATGTCGGATCGTCCTGGTCTAATTAGCATATTACCCTTTTATTAGTATAGATTAGTTGTCCGTGTTCTTCAAATGAAGCATATCTACAACTACAATGTGTTATTTTTATCTAAAAGTCACAATAAGAATAATAGTAACAAAATTATGTGATACACATTTTTGTAGTTATTTTTTAAAAAGCAACACTAAACTTCCCACACACATTTTCTGAGCGTCACTATAAGTTACTCCAAAAGAAAAGTTGCTTGGTGAGGATAGCTGTTAAATCTTTGTTTATTTTCTCCCCTTTCTCTCTCTTTACCATTATTTGACTTTCCTTTCCTTTTGATATATTTATTAGAAACCTAGTGTTAATTCTTGATGATTTGGCCTGCTTGCCCCCTCCCCCAAATTAAAAACCAGGACAGTTTATTTAACCGTTGAGTCTGAAATGATTGACAGAATAAAGCAGTGGCAGATGATTTGAAGGGCACTAGCCTAGAGTTCTCTTTCATAGTGTGAAAGCCCCCAGTCTATTTTTTTGCTCAGGGAGACAGTTTCTAGAAGGCTGCTATTTAGATATGCATATGCTGCTTCACTATCAGATTTTCTATAGTTAATTTTAGGTGCCTCCTTTGGAGTATTTCATTCTGATCATTAATGTGTGTTCTCCACTAAGAAGTGAGATATTCAAAGGATGGTTCCCTGCTTTTGAAATTTAGGTTTGGACATAACAACACCACGAGAAATCCCAGAGCAATTCAGAGGGTACAAAAGGGAACAAAAGAGCAAGGAGGTTCTCTGAAGTTGCCAGACCCGATTCCCACCGCGCCATCAGGCAGACACCAGCAGGGGGACTGAGAATTCTGCTCAATTCTGTCACTATCCACCCGGAGACAGCATCTGTTTCCATAGGTTAAGGGCTCGGCCCTATACCAAATAGCCTACATCAAAGCTAAGTTTGTCAGCCTGTCAGCCAAAAAAGAGCTCTCCACATGAGAACAACCCTGGAGAATCAACCTGGGTGAATAGTAATGCATGTCCTACACACAGACCCGGTTCTCAGCCGTCTGAAAAGACTTGTAATTTTTTCCCCCTGTCTTCTATGAATATAGAAAAACAAACACCCACAGTGTAAACTGGCAAGGGCAGAATCTTTAAAATACAGGTGTGGATTCTAACTTAGCTCCTTGTTTCATTGCACTGCTCCATGGTTAATTTTTAACATCAGCGAGATGTGGTCGAGCTGGTGATATTAAACAAAATGTGTGATACGTTCTCCAATTTAATCTAATTTAAAATTCACAGCAGCCCTAACTTGTCTGAGATGTTATGTAACTTTACCAAGAAAGAGAACCAGTCTCATATTATTTGTGACATTCTCATCATCATCTCTCTAAAAATTTCCTTCCTGGGTCCCTAGAATTTGAGAGAGTGCAGGTTTGTGTGACAATAAAGCTCATTATTTTCCTTCCGTAGCATACTAATAAAATAATTCTTCTCTCCTCATGCTTTCTGTTAAACCTTAGAAGTGCATTTCTTTCCTGGGTGAGAGACACCTGCAGTAAAATAAAAAAAAATAAATAAAAATAAAAATAAAGTTTATTTTATTGTCACAAGTGGTTTAAAGTGTTAAAGTGTTGTTTTTGTTTTCTTTACTCAGCTGCTCCAATCTGAACATTTCACTACTGTTTTCACAGATTCCTTCTGACAGTTTTGCCAGGCTATGAACACTTTTCCTCACTTAAGGATTCCAGAACTTCAATTGCTGGTGAATTCAGAAAGATTTTTTAGTAGTTTTTGATAACACTCTCCTACTAACTTTTACCTTATCCTAATCAGGGGCACTTTTTGACATAGAATGGCTTTCCTGCTCACTTAAATTGTTTAACTCTAGCATTTTGGCTTGGTCAAGGGCTGCTCATTTTTAAAGTATTACAAAATTTTTAATAGAGTTATGGAAAAATAGAAATTATAAATTATTTTTATTTACTCTGAAACTTGGAGTATTTGAGTATACCTATTTTTTTAATTTTTAAGAAACTTTATTTACATCAAATTACTTACAGCTAGAACAAAATACATTGTCTACATTTTTCTCCAGGCATAAACAAAATATTTAACCCAATGCAGTTGTGACAAGGAGTCACACTGATGTGTGGGAACCAGTTGGTTTTATTTCATTTTATTCTTATTTGGAATAATTAGAAGTTCAAAAACACCAGTTCATAAGGTGACAAAATTCATTTTTCAAAGACTAGTAGTGGTGGGATTTTGCCAAGGTGGTTTAAAGCCTCAGCTCCAGAAAGTTTGCACTACCCTTAGGGCCAATAAAATTAGCAAATGTTCCCCCAAAACAGAATGCCTGCTTCATTTAAAAAAAAAAAAAAAGAAAAAAAGAAAAAAATGTGGAAAAATCTTGAGTTACATTCCAAATAGACATATTAAACTGTCAGAATCAGATGAATATGTATTTAAGTGCAATAGAAAGGAGGAGCATCATGTACATTGTGTACAAAGTAACTTTTATTATAAGCTCTACTGTTTGGTGGTCAGAACATCATATTTTAAGCTTCCTACATTCTTTTTAAAAATATATTTTATTAATTTTTTACAGAGATGAAGAGAGAGGGATAAAGAGTTAGAAACATCAATGAGAGAGAATCATTGATCAGCTGCCTCCTGCACCACCCCCACTGGGGATGTGCCTGCAACTAAGGTACATGCCCTTGACCAGAATCCAACCCGCAGGCTGACACTCTATCCACTGAGCCAAACCAGTCCCGGCTAAGCTTCTTAGATTCTAATATGATAATGTGTTTCTTATAGGCATTTCTCTATATTTTAGTTACACTTTAGAAAATGTGTTGAGGGGTGGTTATCATGAAATGCATTGTTTTTTTCCACTGAAGAATAATGAATGGAAGAAATAGGCTCTTGTTTAGTGTTGCCATACAGAACAATGATTTTCAGGAAGAGATTACTGGCATTCAGAGGCAATAACTTATATTTGTTGAAACTATTTTAGGTCTCAAGTGCATCAATGCCATAAGTTAAATTACAATGTGGGACAGTTACCTTCACTCTATGACTACCAGTTCTAAGCTTATGAATGATACTGTTGCTATTGTGCTTAAACTTAAGTTCCAACAAAAGACTTTTCTAATTTTTTCTCAGTATGTATATTTGTCATCAGTTATTTCTGTCTGCTCATTATTTACTCACCCTAATTCTAGAAGACTGTCTGATTTTTCTCTGAGAAACTAGCCTCCACAGTTCTCAGTTTGGGGAGTACCAATTGATTTCATGTATTATTCTTCTGATAGGCATTTGATGCATATGTATGTGATCAAATTACTTTATTACCCTAATGGGTTCACAGGTGGACAGGGGACCCAGCAAAAGCAATAAGAACCTTAGATAGCATCGTTGCTTGTGTTATTAGACAAGAGCTGGGTGTTCTTTTCTTTTTATTGATAAGTTAGTGGTTATAAACCAAATCATTTTGAAAGACATCTTGCCACCATATGGAAGAGTTTCCATAAAACACAAAAGAACAAGAACAGATTGAGTCCTAATGATGTCATCTGAGTCTGTGGTTCTTGACATGTGAAGCCCAGTCATCTTTCTAGATTCAGGTGTAAAATCTTTTCATTGTTGTTATTTAACACACTTGCAATAAGAGTTCTGGCTCTTTCAAACCATCTTTTGGGTTAAATCAAAATGTGTTTTGATTCTTTCTTGCCCACTGAATACTTTTAAGAGAATGAAGTATTTATTTTGATCATTTGACACTAAAATATCATCATGGAGGATGTCATTTTATTGAATTTAATAAATACCAAAAAACAAACAAAAGAAAAACAGAGATACACCATCAGTTGGCCTCCTTTTGAGCTCCTATTTGTGATTCTAAAGGATAAAATTATTCAAAGGCATAGCATAGTGGTCAATAGTGAGACTCCAAAACAAGATATCTAGAATTGAAATGTCAACTCATCCATTACCAGCTATGTAGACTTAGGAAACTTACTCTGGGCTTCAGTTTTCTCATTAGTAAAATCAGGGCAATATCATGTGGGATTACTTTAGGAATTAAATTAGATGATATATATAATGTACTTAAGACATATTGTTAGAACTTAATAAATGCCAGTATCTGATTATTATTTTTCACTGGAAGTATATATTATTCTTATTATATATAATTAAAATATAATGGTAATGGGCAGAGAGACAAAGAATAGTGCCATATAAATATCTCATAATTGTATATCTTGCATATTTATCCCTCTTCCAAAATCTTTGTCCATCACAGCAGGTATGTTTCTGGTGGGTCCATTTACCTCAAGGATTTGTTATTTATTAGATTCTATTATGTTCAAAGCTCTGCCTGCACAACTCAGGACATCATAGGTAACAATCCTACCTAATAAATGAGTAATATACAAATTAACCATCACTGCTACACCCACAAGCTATGCCCACCAGCCATGCCCACCAGCCAATCAGAGCAAGTATGCAAATAAATCCAACCAAGATGGCTACCAGCCACAGAGAGCAGGAGGGAGACTTGGGTTTCCCAGACAATTGAGGAAGCCAAGCTTTCTAACTGCCCTTCCTGGCCTAGGCCTCCACTCAAGGCTACAAAGTTTCAATGACAGAAGGTAAACAAATTCAAACAGAAATAGCTGTGGGCACAGAGTGAGCAGGGGGCTTGGCTCCGCTCCAGGCTACAAAGTTTCAGTTGTAGAAGATAAATAAATTCCAGATACCAGGCCCTCCCTTTGGGTTGCCAGGGGGGGTGGGCATCCTGCAAACCACCACAGGTCCCTTGCCCAGACCGCTCTACACCCCAAGGGAATACTCACACTGATCCAGAACAACCTTCAGGGCAAACCAGCTGACCCCCACCTGTGCACCAGGCCTCTATCCTATCTAATAAAAGAGTAATATGCAGATTGGTCATCACTCCAACACAATAGCTGCCCCCATCTGGTCAAAGATGGCTGCCCCCGTATGGACACCACTAGATGGCCAACAGGGGAGGACAGCTGGGAGGGACTAGGCCTACAAGGGAGGGCAGTTGGGGGCAATAAAGCCTGCAGGGGAGGGCAGTTATGGGTGACCAGGCTGGCAGAGGAGGGAAGTTGGGGGCAAACAGACTGACAGGGGAGCAGTTAGACATCAACAGGCTGGCATAGGAATGGTTAGGGGATGATCAGAAATAGTTAGGGGCAATTAGGAAAGCAGGGAGGTGAGCAGTTGGAGCCAGCAGTCCTGGATTGTGAGAGGGATGTCTGACTCCTGGTGGGATCAGGCCTACATAGGCAGTCAGACATCCCTCGAGGGGTCCCAGATTGGAGAGTGTACAGGCTGGGCTGAGGGACACCCCCCACTTCCTGCCCCATGCACAAATTCCGTGCACTGCGCCTCTAGTTTAAATAGAATGTTCCTCGCATGGAATGCGCATTCTACAAGTGGCACAGAAACAAAAATCAATTCATTTATAACTTTGGAAAAGTATTATGTAGAAGAAACACAAAATTTTTTGAGAACATATTCCGGAGTACCTCCTCTATGTCTGGAAAGTCAAAGGAAAATATAAGTAAAGAAAATATTAAAAATCTATTTGCATAATTTTGGTGAGGTAGAATTAGAAAAGTGAATGACTATGAGCCATATTTTAGAAAGATAAATAGAGAAAAGTGAATTAATTACAGATATACTTAGGAGTCAGAATCAACTGGCTTAGACCCGGAGGGGAAATGGAAAGCAGCCCATGTGTTCTTCCACTTCATTATGCACCTCTTGTGCCATCACACTCCTCTCACATCGTCACGGCCCCTTTGTGTTACCATGAGACCTCTAGGCCCATTTTTCAACAACAGTGCCTCTCTGCATCTTCAGAGCACATCTCTGTCTCACCCCATGTCTTTGTCCTCTCTTAGTCACCTCTTGCCATCCTCCATGCCTATTAGGTCATCCCAGCTCCAATAGCTTCAAAATGGCAATTCTGAACAGTAGTGGTATAACTTATGGGACTCCTGAGAATCTGATTAAAAGCTTTGGACTTGCTATTCAAATTCTGAGAGACTACATGGGCTGAGATTAACACTGCAGAGATGGGTCTTAAGGAAGGACCAACAGGTAGAAAGGGACAAAGGGGACAAAGAAGTGTGAGCACCCACCTGTGCTCCATGTGCCCTCATCCACGAGAAACACAGCCGTCAGAGCCCAGAGGCCAGCTTTATGGTCAGAAGGAATCTTGATTTTTGTGGGCCTTAGGCATTTTTCACTTTGTAGGCCCCTTTCCTTCTGTATAAAAATTATATTTTACAACTTTATTGGTATTAAGATAATATTATCTATTAGAACATTTTCTTCAACCTAAAAATATAATACAAAAAGGCATAGATTTTGGAGGAGGCGAGAAACTGGGCCAATAACTCTATCTACCAAAAGGCTCTGTTATCTGGGATCCCATGCCAGTGTCTCCTAATGCAAGGCCACAAACAGGGCCTTGTCATTGCACTGCCCTTAACTAAAAATGCCTGAAATGCCTCCAATATTTATAGACACATTTTGAGGAATTCATTTTGTAGCAGTTACCATTCAATGTGCTACAGTGGCTTACCACTGTGGACGCAGTTGACTGAATGAGTGGTGTGTTCCATCCCAAAGAGAGTTTAAAGGGAAGTGAGGAGATCTAAGAGGCCGAGTGGCAGGAGAGCTCTGTCTGACTGAAACACTCGATACTGGACTAAGAAATCCAACCAAATTTGTTATCTTGGGACAATTTAAACTTGGGATTAAAAGAGAGCCTGGGTCATGATCATTGTGGACTATATGGCCTACTTTCAGCAAAAAGTAACTAATGTTGCAAGCTGAGCAGCAATGAATTATACTTTAGTCCTCCCTGTAGCCTGGCTATGTTGTTACTAAGTATTCTTCCTGTCCTTGTGCACATCTCTTAACCTACCACCTTGTTTCAAATAGCAGGCTTCTGCAATGTACCTTCTAATTTTTCAATAGATTATTTTAAATCAAATCTTTCATCACTTATAAAGCAAAATGCATGCATGCTCTTAGTAAATAATTTATGAATTTTAAAACACAAAGAACATCAGCTAATGAATCTTTTAAAGTTGCCTGAAATATATGCAGAATATAATGAGATTTTTATCTATGGTTTTATTTATCTATGGTTTCTAAACTTGAAAATCAAGACAAAATCCTGTCAAGCTCAAGAGTCAATTCTAGACCTCAGTATGACATGGATAGCTAATCATCTTATAGCTAACCAAAAGGTTTTATTCTATTGTATATGCACAGCAAACTAGATGAATAAGTACACCCACACCAAACAGTGATTACATCTAGAGATAAGAGAGATTTAGGGAAGCAGTAATTTCCCCATATATTATTCTACTGCATTTTTTTAAAAAAATGTGATGCATTGCTTTTTATGATAACATTAATTAAAGTCTCTCTGTACTGATTCACATGTTCACACACACACACACACACACACACACACAGACACACACACACAAAATAAAAAATAAAAAATTAGGACAAATATTGTCCTAAAGCTTCCCCTTACAGTAAACTTACCTCAGAGGTAGAGGCAAAGGAGACAACAATATGAATGAATGTTGGTGAATATAAATATATTAAGAAATGTCATTTATCATTATTGTTTTTGAAGACGTTTTCTTTGATGAAGTTAAAAGTAGGATCCCCCAATGAGTAGGATCAGAGACAAATAATACATCATCTTCAAAGGTCATGCGTTAGTTCCACTTCAATCTGAACCCACAATGTATTCATCTGTAACATATATTTAAAACAAAATCTTTAAACATTTGAATTTAACATGTATTTTAGAAGATAAATGTGTACGAAATAATCAAAGGTAGAATATTATGATACTCACATGAAAAGATTTTTTAAAGTGAAATAATTCTGTGATGATAAAGTTACCATTACTATATAAAAGTCAATCCTTTTCCAGTATAATTAAATTATGTTCCTTTCAGAAATATCTGTGATATACTAAACTGGTATGAAAACTATTATCTACCAGTGAATATGTGCAGAAACTTGAGTTAATGATGTACTAGCCCTTATAACGTTGACATCCTTTTAACATTTCACAGAATTTTATGAATAACTCCTTGGTTTTGTATTCATATATTTTCCATTATTCATACAACCTATGCATATTTACTTATTTTACCTATTACTGTGACAATAATAATAAAATAGGCCTATTTAGGAACATATCCTTATGGAAAATTGAAATGGGCCAATGGATTCTCACTTCCAGTGGTGTCACTTACACTTCCATCATAGATTTTAGTCTTTGTCATAAAAAAAAAGACAGGTGCCATGTCTGCCACATGGCAAAATAAAGCAGTCATCAGCTACACTATCTTAACTCTGTTTTTAAGTTCCTCTAAGTGGAAAGTTTTGCTAACTCAAACATCCTCTATGCCATTTCCCAATTTCTCTCAAACTTCCTTTGTTTAGTCCAAACTTCTTATGGGGACATTTCAAATTTCTCATAACCCAGCAAAAGCCTTTCTTTCCAAGCACAAGTCATATCACTTCCAACTGTGAATTTTTTATTCCAGTCCTATCAAATTTCTTGCGACCATTCAAAATATGAAAATGCCAAGTCTTCACCTGTTTCCTTCTTACTGAAATTGTAAATATCTTCACCGGTTGTCAAAAATTACCTCCTAGCTCTCATGTTTGATATTCAAATACCCCATCCCATGGGGAGCCTTTCCCAAATGCTATCTGGCCTAATTGCCTGCTTAAGGTTCCCATGGCGAGAACCATTAGCTATGTAGTTGTGCAGTTTATGCACTGCACAAAAGCACTAAGGGAGAGAATGACTACATAAATTCAACTGGTACCAAGCCTGTGTGCTAGCACAAGGCTGCATTCTCCAAGGGGAAAACAAAGGTGGGAGAGGGGAAAGTGGAGCCATTTTTTTAGGAATACATTTTTATTGATTTCAGAGAGGAATGGAGAGGAAGAGATATAGAAACATCAAAGATGAGAATCATTGGTTGGCTTCCTCCTGCATGCCCACTGGGGATGGAGCCTGCAACCTTCCCTGGTTTGTAGGTCGATGCTCAACCACAGAGCCAAGCCAGCCAGACAGAGGTTGCCTTTTTTACACTGGAAGGTGCCAACAGCTTTTTGAACCATCCAGTGATGAGTCGACCTTTGTCTAGAGGGAGAGTTTGTTCTAATTTATTCATCTTAGAAGAGTGAGGTTCTGTCTTCTAATTCACACAAAGTTTCTGTATGAACTGGCTACAATCCTCGTGGCTGTAACACCTCTTAGCTGTATAGATAACGTCGCTCTTCAATAAATTGTGACCAGAGTGCAAACTACATATTTACTGATCTTTGAATGAATATTCTTCCAGTAACTACCCTGGAGTCTGGCGCCATAGGAGACACTTAATAAGAGCTATATACTCAATTAATTACCCTTTGGAGGACAAAACTGTGGAGAAAACTATCAATTTTAACATCTGGGAAGAAAACCCTGCCCTGAGCTTTCCAAGCATTTTTAGTTGGTTTATTGGAAACCACTTGCCATTTTCTCAGAGCATCGCGGTAATTGGTAGTAAGGTTCAGAATGCCTCAGAACTCAGAAAATATCTACTTCAAAGTAAAATTGATTTGTTTTAATTCCATCTACATAATTCATTGGGATAAAATTTCCTTATTAGTTTCTTCACAGGGAGGACAAATGCCTCATTAATTTTAAACATATCAATCTGAAAATGCTGTATACATCAACTAGAATAATGACTGACACTCTAAGGAACACAGTACACTGCATACCAAAATCCAATTGCCTATCATTCACTCAGAACAAATGCACGGCTTTATTTGTACTTTTTATAAGCTTCGTGAGGAGAAACTGAATTAGATATTTAAACCGTAGAGGGGTTTGGGGGATATTATGTGATGGAGAGACTACCAGCGTTAGTAGCAATATCATGCATAATATGTACTATATATGTAAAGAGCTCCCATGTGAAAATAGTATTTTACATTTAGAAATCATTTAAGTATGACATTGTTTCCCTTGCCCAAGAGGATTATCAGAAGAAATATTGTTATGAGAGATGTCTGAGATTTTACTGCCCACGTTTTCTCCTAGGATTTTTATGGTTTCACAACTTACATTGAAGTTTGAATCCATTTTGAGTTTATTCTTCTCTATGGTGGTCTAGTTACATTATTTTTGCATGTATTTGTCCAATTTTTTCCAAATCCATTTATTGAACAGACTGTCTTTACCCCCACTGCATGTTCTTTTTTCCTTCATCAAATATTAATTGAGCATAAAGACGTGGGCTTATTACGGGGCTCTCTACTCTGTTCCACTTATCTATATTCCTATTTTTATGATATTGTATGCTCACAAATAAAATGAAACAAATAAATAATGAAAGTTTGATAATTTCTCGCTACAGACAAGGGACATGGGAAAGGCTTCCAGAATGTTGACAAAATTCTATTTCTTAGTCTGTAGTGAACCATTACAAACGTTCTCTCATTGCATATTTTCCACAGGAGTGCCAAAGTTACAACTTAACAAAGCTGTTCCTTTTCTCGGAATCTCTGCATGGCTTACCCATCTCACTTGGAAAAAAATCTAAGTTTCTTCCATGGTTCTCAAGCTCTAGCCTAGCCCCTTCCACTTCCTTGTTCACCAGCTTCACAAGTCACACGCGGAGGCAGCTGCTGCAGGGCTCTCCTGTGTCCCCAGCCTCTAGCACTCTGCTCCCAGTCTCATCACAGCTCACTCCCTCACTTCCTCCAGGTGTCTGTGTAAATGCCTGCCCACGACTGCTATCTTCTGACACTTCCATTTTTCTTTATCCCACGTATCACAATCTGCCAAGTGTTAGGTTAATTTATTTACCATATATTCCCTCCACTAGAATATAAGTCATAAGAGCAAAGGCTTTATTTGCTCATTGCTCATCATTATAACTTAAACATATACCATATAGTAGGAGATCAACAAATTTTTAATATGTTTTCATTGATTTTTAGAGAGAAAGGAAGGAGGGATACAGAGATAGAAACATCAATGAGAGAAAAACATCATCAACCTGCTGTCTCCTGTATGCCCCCTATTGGAGATTGAGCCCACAGCTACCAAAATTCTTGCCTTGACCTGGAAGTGAACCAGTGACCTCTTGGTTCCTGTGCAGATGCTCAACTACTGAGCCACAGTGGCTGGACAACATTTTTTTTAAGTAAGTGAAATAATCCAAGTGAATTTTAGTCTGGTAAGTCTAGTCTACTTGAAGTTGTGTAGAAGAACTTAGCATCAATGAAGATAGATTAATATAGTCAAAAGACAAATAACTTAATTGACAAAAATCTGAATAATCTGGTCCATTAATTGAAGTGTGAATCCAATCTCATCTTTTAGCCATAGTAACACAGGTACTTTAAGTATTATTTTCCCCTTTCATATATTATTAATACTTTTGAAATATAAATTCATGGAGAAATATTTATATACTTTCAATTGGACATTTTGTAATACTTTTAAACTTTTGTCATTGTTCTTAATTTTTCTACACATCAGATAATGAGGTAACTGGGTAACATTTCACAGTTATGAGAATGCTTTCCCCAGAGAAAACAATATAATCTATAGAAGAAGGCCTACTGTTCAGAATTGAACAGCTCATTTTTTTAAAGTTCTGCCCTTATCATTTTTGTGTGTCAATGAATAAAAGAGATTATGTAAAATACAATTTGTATACCAAAGATGGATTTAAAATTATCTGCAACTTTATAACTATTTTCACACCATGGGCTTCTGTGATTAGGGTTGTGTCAAAGGTATTTTATCCTTGATGGGAATTACCTATTTCTTTCAATCTTAAAAATTATTGAGCACCAAGGGAAATGTTTAGGACATTAGTAAACAGAATTCATGGGGAACTTTCTTGTATAAGCAAATCCAGATGGAATATATTTAAATGTGTGGGTGTTTTTTTATGAGGGAAAAATAAAAGGAACTAATGATGCTTATGCATACCCCACTTCTTTACTTTGCCAAATAAAGCTTATAGGAGTCACTATGTTTACTATATCTGGTTCAATCCAAGTATAGAATAAGTTCTTCCTCTTAAGTTATTACATAGAAATCCCCCTTTACCCAGGAGGGATACATTTCAAGACTCCTAGTTGACGCCTAAAACCACAGATAGCACAAAAACTACATATGTTATTTTTTTCCTATACATATATACTTATAATAAAGTTTAGGTTATACATTGGGCATAGCCACATATTAACAACAATAATAAAATAGAACAATTATAACAATATGCTGTAGTAAAAGTTATATAAATGTGGCCTCTCTATCAAAACATATTATGACAGCATTATAGTTGGCCTTCTTCCTGTGATAATGAGAGAGGACAAAACGCCTGCATAGAGAGAGGAGGTGACATGCTCACAGTGGTGAGCAAATTCAAACTTACAAATTGTCTATTTCTCTAATGTTCTACCTAATACTTTCTTTTTCTTTTTTTAAAATATATTTGATTGATTTTTTACAGAGAGGAAGAGAGAGGGATAGAGAGTTAGAAATGTCGATGAGAGAGAATCATCGACCAGCTGCCTCTTGCACACCCCCTACTGGGGATGTGCCCGCAACCAAGTTACATGCCCTTGACAGGAATCAAACCTGGGACCTTTCAGTCCGCAGGCCGATGCTCTATCCACTGAGCCAAACCGGTTTCGGCTACTTAATATTTTCGAACTGCAGTTGACCATGGGTAACTGAAAGTATGAAAAATGAAACTGCAAGTAAGGGTGGCTACTGTAGTTTCTGTATTTAAAGCGGAAATGTTTTTAGCGTATAGCCACTTATTTATTAAGCAACGTTATTAGGCATCTACTACATGCTGCTACTGTGTTGGGTGCAAGAGCACAAAGATTATGAAGACACAGTTGCTGCCCTTTAATGGGCACAAAGCTGAGTAAAAACCAGTTCCTCACTCTGGAGAGCTTACAGTCCGGGAAGGAAGACAGACACATGAAAACAAATGTCACAAGTACAAGGGGAGCAACGGTAGCCTGCACAGCATATTACAGGACCCCCTAGAGCCTGGGAGCTTTGGGAATGGCTTTCCAAGCATTCCTGAGAGGTCTCACAAAGTGAGTAAAGCTATGTGCATGAATGAGTTGTGGGAGAGGTGGGATGGGAGGCCATTTCGCAGAGTGCTGCAGTGAGTCAGGGTGAGGAATAGTGAGGCAGGAGAGAAAACAGTCTCCTATCAGGAAGGTCCTCAGGAGTCCGCTATGGCTGCGACCTTCATGACGGATGTGTGAGTGTGTGGAGCATGACCACACACTAAAGGGCCTCAGTCTGGCGGCAGAGGGACCAGTTGGGAAATTGTCTGAGAGAGACCACTGGGCCCTGACGAGTTCGGAGCAGTAAAGATAAAGAAGACAATACATTTATGACAATATTTCAGAAGGTCAGGCAGGAGGGAGGACCTTCTTGGTTTACCGGGATTCGAAGACAGGTGAGAATACATAAAAGACATAGATGACTCACCTGATATTGAAAATATTGGTGGTTCAAGAAAAATTGAACAGAAACACAGCTGTAGAATTGCCAATAGCATAACTGGATTGGATCATTCACAACATGTGCTGCTTGCTCCCTCTGAGTAAGTTAATTACCCATTCCCAGCTGTTAACATCACGTTTTGTACTGCTACTTGCTTTTGGACAATTAAAAGTGAACAGAGTGATATGCTCCATTTTCAAGAATAAAGTTTAAGAGCAATTGCAAAGTTCTATTCTGTTCTATTTTCCCTCAAACATTACGTCAACATTGTCTCAGATCAAGATCATTCCTTTAGTTTGGGTCTGGGATGAAGACAACACGTGGAGCACAGCTTCAGAGCAGAGTTTCCACTGACCCAGAATGCACATGTACCATGAGAGAGAGAGAGAAACCTCTGTTGTCAGAGCCACTATAATTTCTTGGATGCTTAATTCTGCAACACATGTGAGCCTCATTAATTCAATAGCTAAAAAAAGATGGTGTAAGAATAAGTAACTGTCTAAACACCTTATTGAGGAGCTAAGGGGGTGTTCTTGAAAGGAGCTTAGAGTGCATGGGGACTGGCATTAGAAAGAGAATTGCGAATTGTCAGGAGATGGCTGCAGAGGATAGTGGCTAAGGGTTAAAGTGAGCAACTTCAAGGAGGAATGCCCTGAAGCCAAAGAGTAAGCTCAGGTTCTGAAAGGAGAGGGTCCTTACTTTCTATGATAGCACTCGAGTTTAAAAGGCAGCAAGCAACAGATTGTCTAGACAAAGGCAAGGGCCCACAGTAGTTCTAAAAAATGCCAATTTCTTAAAGGATCTGTGTACCACCAACTTGAATGGAAGCACAACACAATGCCCAGAATGGATACCAATTAACGGTAAAATTGTATTTAGGCAAGCTCATTTTGTGAAACAACAATTGCAATCAATTGAACAAACACAGTTTATATCCTGCACTGAACCTGAAGTACAATAACAGGTGGGTTGGGCATTTTTAAATTGCTAGATGGCAAATACTGCATGGTAGCAAATGGAACGAAAGGCTGCCAAAGAGAATGAATGGAAGTAAAATCCAGGAATACAGTCTCTCCAAGAGAGCTCTCACTTATTTCTACTATATTCCTCGGTGTAACAGTAAACACCTATCCAAGATAGAATGTGGATATATTTTGATGTTTGAAAATTCAGAAAATGTGTGTTACATATAGCTTTGCTTAGGAGATTACTTGAAAATGGTGCTTTAAAAAATAGGAATAAGGCAAAAAAAAAAAATGAGGAAGATGTGGCCCAAGAGAATTTGGCCAAGAGAAGAACATGGAGTGAAATGGTAGCAGGTGAAATACTGCACTATATTTCTCTCTAGCAGGCTCATGTTAGGATAGTCTGCATCAGCTATTGTCAGATGGTTGCACAAAATATTAATTTGTTGGGAGAAATATCACTTATTAATTGCTGCAACATCTGCATTATTTTCTTAGACACTAGTCATGTACGTGTTAATTGGTCTGACAGGAAACATGAGTTGTAGCTGAACAGACTGCATAAAGTATTTGTGTGTGTGTGTGTGTGTGTGTGTGTGTGTGTGTGTGATATGTCATTTACATAATGGAATCACATTGTGAAAGAACTATACTTGCTTTTTATCCTCCAACAATATGTTCTTGAAATTTATTCACAGTCACAGAGATACATCTAATTCATTCCTTTTGACCACTGAATATCTACTCAGAGTTTTTCTGAGAGTCACTCTTTTAAGGTTTGAGTTTTTAAGATGTGAGTTTTTCATTTGCTCTGATTGTAAATATATTTAAAATTATCCTATATAATAAAAGACCAACAACCAAAATGATTGCTTGTCCAGTCACTATGAGGTCACCATGTTGTTTGTGTCTGTGAGTTTCAGTTTTATATCCCACATATCAGTGAAATCATATGGCTCCTGAATTTTTCTGTCTGACTTATTTCACTTAGTATGATATTCTCAAGATCCATCCTTGTTGTTGCAAATGGCAGTATTTCATATTTTCTTATGGCTGAGTAGTATCTATCTATCTATCTATCTATCTATCTATCTATCTATTATCTGCCTACCTATCTATCTATACATACATATATTTATCTATCTACACACACACACACACACACACACACACACACACATATATATATATATATATATATATATATATAGAGAGAGAGAGAGAGAGAGAGAGAGAGAGAGAGAGAGGTGTAATATGTAAATTATCTTGGATGCTATAACGTCACAACCACTCAGGAGAAGGCTGTGTGCACAGGTGGGTAGGAGGGGACTGCATACATGGTGAGGCAAGCCACGGATGGCACAGGCCCGAAGAGAAGAAGGAAGGAAGGAAGGAAGGAAGGAAGGAAGGAAGGAAGGAAGGAAGGAAGGAAGGAAGGAAGGAAGGGTCATATCCTATGCAAGAAACATCTTGAAAATGCCTAAAGAAAGTTGTCATTTTTTCGTGGTGAAGGACTGGAGCCCAAGTTGATGAAAACACCTTGGTGGCTGTGGTGGCTGGCAGGGCAGCAGGAGCTGGGTGATGGGGATTGCACCTTCCTTGATCAGCCCGGGCTCCTCCCACAAAGGGAAGCTAAACTGCAGCTTAGGCCTGCTTCCCACGGAGAGTGGGCCTAAGCTGTCAGTAGGACATCCCCTGAGGGCTCCCAGACTGTGAGAGGGGGAAGGCTGGGCTTGTGCACTGGGCCTCTAGTTGAATTATGTATAGGTACTGCATCTTCTTTATCTGATCTTCTAGTGAAGGACATTATTTCTATGTATTGGCCATTGTGAATAATGTTTCATTGAACATAGGGCTGCATACATCTTTGCAAATAAATGTTTCCAAATTTTTCAGATAGATACCCAGAAGATGAATTACTGGGTCATGTGATAGGACTAGTCTTAATTTTTGAGGAACCTCCATGCTATTTTCCATCGTGCCTTATACCAGTGTATATTCATTCCCATTAGAGGCCTGGTGCAGCCTGGCTGCACTCTCTCATAATCCAGGACCCCTCAGGAGATGTCAGATTGCCAGTTTCAGCCCAATCCCCACAGGCCAGGCATCCCCCAATGGATGTAGTAATGCACCAAGTGGCAGATGTCCAGGGCAGAGCCCAAGCCTGGGCCAGGCTCTGCACTGCTCTCGCTCATCCCAGCCACTCGATAGCACTGCCACAAAGGCAGGAGAGGCATGTGCCAATGCAGCTGTGCTCACCAGCCATGAGCCCCAGCCGTGAGCCCAGCATCTGGCGCCTGTCAGTCAGCTGAGCGGCACTCCTGCTGTAAGAGTGCACTGACCACCAGGGTCAGCTCCTGCATTGATCATCTGCCCCCTGGTGGTCAGTGGCATCATAGTGACTGGTCATGTGGTAGTCCGGTTGTTTGGTCATTTAGTCACTTTGGCTTTTATATATATATATACACATCAGCAGTGAATGAGTACGTCTTTTTCTCCACAACCTCTCCAACACTTGTTAGTGTCTGTCCTATTGATAAATCATATCATTAACTATACCTAAAAGACAGAGCAATTTGAAGAAACAAACAGAGTTAGAACTTTAAAAAGACACGTCAAAGAGAAACAGGGACAGTGCAGATTTAGAAACTATTCTGGGGTAGGTCAGTAATCCTGACAACTATACGTTCAATTGATATGGTAGGTATTTTTCTACAAAAAGATTGATTCACAAAGCTAATCAGATGGAGTCCAATAATTTCATTTATCCATATAACTAATTCTCTTTTTCTTCAGACCCATTATAAATCTATTCACTTGTTCCAGTTTCTATAGTTCAATTTAATTAACTCTGAGGCATATGGAACTCTGACTCCATCAAGATGATGCTATTTTTAGGTCTCTGGCTATTCAGCTAGTTTTGCTATAAAAATGGGACATCTTTATATGTACCATGAGATGATAATCTGGTCATTGCTTGACTCATTTGCACTCACATTTGAGGAAACCCTGGCTACTAACCACTTGAGTAGTCAGAGAAATGCATAACCCGAATGATCTCAGGATGCACAGCTTACCTACATATAGCATGATAAGAGGGGAAGTCCATGGACTCTAAAGTCTGCCTCTGGGATTCAACTCTGGCTCTGTACAGAATTTCTGTGACATTCACTGAGTTAGTTAAACGTGCTCCAGTTTTTTATGTCTATAAAAAAGAAACAATACTAGAACACCTACCTCTAAGAATCATACCTATTAAATGGGTTAGTACATGTAAAAGACTTAGAATAGCACAAAGCATGTAGTAAGAACTCAGTAAGTATTAGCAGTGATCATCCAATGATGGTATCTGGTTCAAAAAGGATGAACAGGGCTATTTAAAAAGACATAGAGGGGATTTATCAGTTTCTGGTATGAACTAGGTCATGTTAAACACACTGGTTCATTAGTAAAATGAGCCTGCATAAAAGTAGTAAAGAATGATGAGAAAAGCCATGACACTCCCGAGATGTGGAGTGATGATCCCTTGTCCTGGATTTTTCCGTTTTCTGGTTGGTTCTAGCTGTCTTAGGTAGGACTTGTCTTGTTTCTTTCTTGGTATTTATGAGCATGGAATTGCTGGTCATATCCTGCCAATACACAATGCTCTCTTCTCCCCATCCCTGTCTATAAATCACTTAACTGGCATTCTGATTCTTACATCTATAAAATTGTACATTTCATTTGCAATTTGTATAGCTTAATTCTTTTGAACCTCTCTAGTCTTTTTCACCTTGTTCCGTTTCTGTCACTTATCGTTTAAATCTGTCATATTGATGTGAACAGCATCATAATTGATAGTAATAAAAATTATCTGAAACCACAGGAAATTAGATTGAATTGAAAATGGAAAATACATTCATCTCACAGACATAGAATGAATTTTTATGGTCTCTGTGCTAAGAAAGATATACCTCTCCCCACACCTCACCAGGACATAAAATAGGAATATTTAGTTACTTGGAGTCATCATGTCACTAACACAGATTTCTGATATTTGCACCCACCATCCCATCCCCAGCGTTCTGCTTATCTTTCTTTCTTTTTGTGAGTCCCTGCTTGCTTTCTGTTTCTCTCTGTCATGTTTTCTCCCTTTTGGCTTTTTCCTTAGTTTGTGTCTGAGCTATCACTGCTGAAGCACTGAATTTTAAGCTCTCTCTTCAAATCTCAGAGGAGGCTATATGCTTTTGAAAAACAGTAAGACATGTCATACAGCTTAGATTCCAATGGTTAAAAATTCATTAATAGAGCCTGGCCAGCATGGGTAAGTGGTTGAGCATTGATCTATGAACCAGGAAGTCATAGTTTGAGTCCCAATCAAGGCACATGCCCAGCTTGCATACTTGATACCCAGTGTGGGGTTGCAGGAGGTAGCCAATCAATGACTCTCTCATGATTGATGCTTCTATCTCTCTCTCCCTCTCCCTTCCTCTTTGAAATCAATTAAAAATTAATAAATTAATTCATTAATACTTTAATGGAAACAGATTGATAATATATTGCTACTTTAATTAAAGAAGGCTATAGAATAACATTTTAAATAGCAATGTCATTCTCTAAATTGACATAGTTCCATTATAAGGAAAAATACCTAAATCCAACCTAAAGTTAAACAGTTTCTCCTAAAGTAATAAGGACATTTCAATTTAAAATTTTAATCTGTTAACAAAATTTTCACAACTAAAGAAGAGGCCTTTACCAGTTTTTCATTTTTACCTGAATTTTAGTACTAGAAAGGCGCCAATATTATTTCCAGATATCTCAAAAAGTAAACCCTAGTTTCTATGACTAGAGGGAAGTGGGAATAAATTTCTTGACAAATCTAGTGGGATAGCTACAAACTAAATTATTCAAAAAATAGTTATTTTCATTTATTTTTTAGTTTCATCATATGCTTCCTCTGATCTCTCTTGCATCTTAGAAAGGAGCCTCAGGTCCCTGGATCTTATCAGCACTAGAAAAACTTGCCCAGAGATTTTCTTGGTGTCATACAACTTGGTGTGGTAAAGCCAGAGCTATAATGCTGGCATTCAGTAGTATATCTGAGGCATTTTACAACCATATTATGTGTTATTTAAAAATCAATTCCAATCTCTTATACTACTCTTCCAGTTGTGTTTTTTTAATTATTATTATTGTTTTTGTTTTGTTTTTGCTTTTGTTTAACCTCTTAGTGTATTGAAGTTTAAATATGATTTTGGGAAGGACATTAGCTATTGTTGAGGGAATAAAAAAAATCCTCTCCTATATTTAAGTTTAATGTTGTAGGAAAATAAATCCAGGAACATTAATTTTTTAAAAGATCTTCATTGTTGAGAGTATTCTAGATGCCCCTCCTTTTTAACCTCCATTACCTTCCTCCATTCAGACCCCACCCCACCCCAGGCCTTCACCACCCTATAGTTTGTGTCTGTGGGTTATACATATATGCATACAAGTTCTTTGGTTAAGCTCTTCCTACCCATCCACCACCTCCCTCCTTTCTTCTGAGATTCTTCAGTCTGTTCCATGTTTCCATTCCTCTGCTTCTATTTTATTCATAAGTTTATTGTGTTCAGTAGATTCCTTATTCATTTATTTTGATTTCTAGATTTAATTGTTGATAGATATGTATTTATTGCCATGTTATTGTTCCTACTTTTTTTTTTATCTTTGCTTCTGCCCCTCTTACCAGTTGACATGTGCTTTCTTCTTTACATATCTAGTTGTAGGACTTCCATTCAGCCAGATTTTAGGCAGTTCTGAATGAGGGTTGTTCTGTATTTTGGTTGTAATTTTGATGTGGTTGTGGGAGGATGCAAGCACAGGTGTTTATCTACACCACTGTCTTGGTTCCTCAGGAACACAATTTTTTTCAAAAAAACCTTTCCGATTGGATTTGTTAAAATAGAATGAGTTTTGTTTTGTATTTTATTAGTGAAACATTCAGATATACATACAAATGTAGAGAATAATATATACTTATTTTTACTAAAAACCTTTTATAAAATTTCACCATGTGTATTTCAGATATAAAACATAACTAGAGATCAATAATCTGTATATTACTTTTATAAAAAATATATTTTATTGGTTTTTTACAGAGAGGGATAGAAAGTTAAAAACATAGATTAGAGAGAAACATTGATCAGTCGCCTCCTGCACACCCCCCACTGGAGATGTGCCCGCAACCAAGTTACATGCCCTTGACCAGAATCGAACCTGGGACCTTTCAGTCCACAGGCTGCTGCTCTTTCCACTGAGCCAAACTGGTTTGGGCTGTGTATTACTTTTTGATCCCCTCTTTTCTCAGGAATAACCACCATCATATTCCTGACATTTATCATTCTCATAAATATTTTGCTTAATATTTACATAACCAAAGGCAATATATAGTATTCATGGTAATACATATAATAATTTATTTTTTATATATATATTTTATTGATATTTTACAGAGAGGAGGGGAGAGAGATAGGGAGCCAGAAACGTGTCAATGAGAGAGAAACATCGACCAGCTGCCCCCTGCACACCCCCCACTGGGGATGTGCCCGCAACCAAGGTACATGCCCTTGACCGGAATCGAACCCGGGACCTTTCAGTCCGTAGACTGACCCTCTACCACTGAGCCAAACCGGTTTCGGCTACATATAATAATTTAAATAGCAGCATAGTAAATTTTTTTTTGCAACTTGTTGTTTTCCCTCTATTGATAAGTGCGCCTCTAATTCATTTGTTTGAGTGGCTATAGAGTTTTCTATTTTATCAATATATTGCTGTGTAATGTTTCTATTATCAATAATCATTCTGGTTGTTTACAATTTTTTTTTACAAATATCCTTGCAATGAGCATTTTTCTCATACCTCCTTCTGGACCATGTCTAACTCTGTAGCACACACTTAGTAGAGGAATATCTAAGTCACTGGTGTTTTCTCTCTCAAAATGATTAAGTCAGGTGAACTTTACTTATACCTATCAGAATGTATAAGAATTCTCATTTCTCCACATCCTCAACCACATGTTACTTATGTTATTGTCAAATTTGTAATTAGTTATCCAACAAATAAGTGTAAAATGATGTTTTGTTGTTGTTGTTTTCATTTTAATTTCCCTGATTACAAGATAGGGAGAAGTATTGGGTTGGTTTTGTATTGCTATTGTAACCAATCACCACCAACTTAGTGTCTTGAAACAACACAAATTTATTTTCTCATACTTATGGAGGTCAGAGTCAAAGGGTTGGCAGGGCTACAATTCCTTCTGGAGATTTCAAGGCATAATTTGTCTCCTTGTCTTTTTCAGCTCCAAGTTAGCCCGTATTCCTTGATTTGTAACCCCTTCTTCACATCCCTCAAACTCTTGCTTAGATCATCACATCTCCTACTACTTTTATTGTACTACTCTCCTGTCTGACTATTCTTAAAAGAAGCTTTGTGGCCCTGGCAAGTGTGGCACAGTTGAGTAGGCATCATCCCATGCACCAGGAGGTTGCCAGTTCCATTCCTGATCAAGGGTTGCAGGCTGGATGCCTAGTATTGTACATCGTGCAGGAGACAGCCGATCAATGCTGTGCTCTCATATCAAAGTTTCTCTCTCTCACTTCCTTTCTCTCTAAAAATCAATAAATTATTCTTTAAAAACAAAACATTTTTATTGACTTCAGAGAGGAAGGACGAAGGAGAGAGGGACAAAATCTTCAATGATAAGCTGCCTCCTGTATGAATCCTACTGTGTGTGTGTGGGGGGGGGGGGGGTGGTGAGCCCACAACCAGGCATGTGTGCTGCCCTGAAATTGAACCATGACCTCCTGGGTCATTGGATGAAGTTCAAGCACTGGGCCCATGCCAGTCAAACTCAATAAACTATTCTTAAAAAAGAAAAAACAAAACAAAAGCCCTAACCTGTTTGGCTCAGTGGATAGAGCGGCAGCCTGCGGACTGAAGGGTCCCGGGTTGGATTCCGGTCAAGGGCATGTACCTTGGTTGCAGGCACATCCCCAATGGGGGTGTGCAGGAGGCAGCTGATCGATGTTTCTCTCTCGTCGATGTTTCTAACTCTCTATCCCTCTACCTTACTCTCTGTAAAAAAAACAATGAAATATATTTAAAAAAAGAAAAAGAGCCTTGTGATTACATTGGACTGTCTGAATATAGAGGGCCGCCAACTGAGAAGGCACATGGGCAATTTTCTTTAATTATCGTCAGCTGAACTCGGGTGTAGGTAGAGTCACACCTTGGGAGCATGTTTCCTCAAGATGGTGGACATGTTGTCAGCTTGGCCTTCATATCAGCCCAGGTGTCGGCAGGGGCAGGACTAGATATTTAAATCCAGGCATGCATCAGGCCCCTGCACCTGAATAATTCAAAAATGATCTCTGCATCTCATGATCCTTAATTTATTCCCATGTAACAAGTCTCTTTTATCATTTAAGGTAACATAGTTATAGGTGATAGGGACTGGGATGTGAGGATCTTTGAGAGGCCATTATTTCACCTATACAAATAAATAATGACAAATTGAATTTTTTCCTAAGGAAACCAGATATTCATATAAATTTGTCAATTATTTTACTTGGTCATCTTTTTCTACTTGATTTTTAGAAGATTTTTTCTTTGAGGGAGTATTTTATGAATATTAAGAATTTTTCAGTTGTAGGCAATGAGTATGTCTTCTTCTAGTCTGTGGTATTATCTCTAAATTCATTCTTATTAAAAATTCCAATAGAACTTTTCAAGGAACAAGGAAAGTTGATGAAAAACAGAGTACCAAGAAGAGTCAAGACAATCTTTAAAACAAGACATAAAAGACCATATTCTAAAAAAATAAATAAATAATAATAGCTAAATGTTGAGAGCATTTAAATTAAAAATCAGCCCTAGCCAGTTTAACTCAGTGGGTAGAGCATTGGACTGCAGACGGAAGGATCCTGGGTTCAGTTCTGGTCAAGGGCACATACTACCTTGTTTGCTGGCTCCTCCCTGGCCCAGGCCCTGGTCCGGGCACACGCAGGAGGCAATCAGTCGATGTGTTTCTCCCACATCAATATTTCTGTCTCTCTTTCCCTCTCTCTTTCATCCTAAGAATCAATGGGAAAATATCCTTGGGTAAGGATTAAAAAAATCAAAAGTGAAAAGACAAAATAAGAGCCAGGGAAACTAAAATGGGGCAATGGCAGAAAAAAAGAAAAAAGAAAAGGTTTAGCTATGAAGCAAACTTTTCCTTTAGTCATTAGGATCTTCAAGAGAAAAGAGCCAAGGGTTTTCTGGTAAAGATTAAGAAGCCAAAATATATCAATTCTCACCTTTATAAGATATACATACTCTCACTCTTTCTTTCTAAGGCCTTTGTAATATAAATACTTGAACTATGAACTATGTGAAAGGGTCCAAAACAACCTTATTATTTTGTGCCGGTAGAATATTATGAACAGTGAAAGCAGTGTGAAGGCAAATGAAAAATGTATATACCTAGTTGCTCTTCATTTCTTCCCTACATTTGTCTGGAAAAGCTTTCCCTGAATCCACAACCAGCTTCATGCTGGCAGCTACTGTTTGGTTTATGGTATAGTGGGAGAGATCAATTTATAAATATTACTGTCTAACTAAAGGATTATGATGGGATTTCTGCTGCTTAGAAATGTCATTCTGTCAACTTCCTGGACATGTGCAGAACTCCCTTGGCTTCTGCAGAGATAATAGTGCTGTGTTTATTCTTCCTTAACGGGAGGGAAAGGGCAAAGACACAGCCTATCCCTGAGAGGCCCTAGCACCGTCTGCAAACAAAAAGCCAATTTGCTCGGTTCCCTTCCTCAGGTTCACTTCTGCCAGGTCAGCTGAGAGTTTAACTAACTCCAAGCATTTTCTCTCCACAGCACACTTACCAAAGTCCTGGGTTAGAGAGCAGAGATCTCATGAGAACTTTTTCCTCAAACCACTCATGTAGACAATAAATATATTCAATCTTTTGAGATGAAAACTTTTAAAAATATTTCTTATTATCACCTTAAAAACTATTTCTAATCTTTTTCTGGCAAAAAAATGTTTATAGTACCAGCTAATCAGATATACTAGTATAAAGCCATGATGGCCCTCAACTGGATTCCATGAAAAATTAAGTCCTACAGAAGAAGATAATTTGATTGACTATTTGCTCAGTTTTCTACATTTGCATATTACCATTTCACATGCATAGGAGAAAAGACAGCTCGCCGCATCCAATAAACGTTTTGGGGCATTAGGATTTAATTTTCTCACAGAAACTCTTTGGGGGAAGGAATGCACAAAGCCTGAGAACTCACATGGCGCGCAAGGACTGCGAAGGGCGTGAGATTCTCCCCTATTGTCTCTTAACTAATTAGCCTGTCACAGATACACAGATGCTGGCAGAGGACAGAAGGTTCCTGGATCAGAAGCATGGGATTTTTTAACCCACAGCACAGCTTCATGGTTGCACTGTGTTCTTTGCCCCCCAAAGTCCTATGAGTGGTAGGAGGAGCAGCCCAGCTACATGCTACATGTGTGCTAACTTTGTGCCACAGCCAGAAAACGCACATTTCAGAAACTGTGATCTCTGAAAGGGATTCCTAGCAGGTTGCCCAATATTTGCCCCAGAGAGAAACATTATTGACTAGGTTAAAAAAAAATTCAGCCCTTTACTCTAGAGGTAAACACAATCTGTCTTCCTTGGCTGTTTGCTCTATAAAACTCCTTGAAAAAAAATAGTCTAAGACAAAATCCATCAGTGCTTTTTCAAAAAGCTTGCAGAAACTCAGGAGACCCAAGAAAAATTGTCACCCAACAATGGACAACCTCACAAAATCCGAGATGCTTCATTCACACAGCTGTGCTTCCACCATTCTCTGATAGAAAAGCTGCAGAAGAGAAGTAATGATGCAAAAATTAAAAAAAAAAAATCAGTCATTAAAAACAATAGTGTGCAAGAATTGTCTGTTACTTGAAAGGATGGAGATATAAACTAATCTTAGCAAGCATTTAACAGTCAAGGTGGGGTTGGATTTGTAAAGTCTGCACTCTAAACTGAGTGTATTTTTTAGATCCCCACCATAAGCAGCCACCATAGTGTGTGTGTATATGTGTGTGTGTGTGTGTGTGTGTGTGTGTGTGTGTGTGTGTGTATGCAAACATTAGCTATAACTATAGTACAAGGCTATTGTATTTAATTACTTGGCTTGGGGAGCTATACTGCAAGAGTGCAGCTAAGGCAGTCAGTCAGGTCTCTGAGAGTTGTTCCTTGCAGTGGTAACCTCTTTAGGGCAGCCATAAAAGAAAGGAAAATCTCTTATTACTAAAGAATTCTTGATGCACATTTTACCAGTTACAATTTCTCTGGGAAATGACGTTATTATAATTTCAGTCTCTGGGGTAAAATTTTATTTGTGTATATTTCTTTGTAGTTAATGAGTGGAAATGTTGATGGAGTTTTGAAGCCAGGCCACATGCACCATAGTATCAATGAAAGACACTGCAATTGGCCTTCATTGTTAAAATAATTAATTCATTAAATCAAGAAAAATCTAACATATATTACTTATACTGTACCCAAGAAGAAAAATTTAAGACGACTTGAAGTATGTGAATAAAAAAAATGATAATAAAGGCATTTTAACTCTATTATAATTTTATTAAAATTTCTACTTAAATGACAAAAGTTAAATCTCAGATATGTGCCAATTAGAAAATATATTTATTGCTAAGATAAATGATAATGAAGGCATTTTAACTCTATTATAATTTTATTAAAATTTCTACTTAAATGACAAAAGTTAAATCTCAGATATGTGCCAATTAGAAAATATATTTATTGCTAAGAGCCTGAACTACTTTACATGTACTCTTTGGAAAATGACAATATAGAATTATTAGAAGTATTCCTACTTAAAAATAAAATATTCCAACCTCCAAATATTGGCTGTAATTAAATATCATATAGAAAATAATTAGTGTCTGCCCATGTGAACCTATTAGTTTGAATCATCTATTTCATTCAATACATAATTTACTATCAAAATTATGTTGAAATGATTCAAAGGTAATATTAAGTTGATTTAGCCAACTTTTTTAAAAGAATATTATTATTCTAAATTTAGCATAATTTTATCAGTCTAAAATCACTTCCCTCATTGACTTATTATTTTGTTACTACTGGCCTGATTCATGAAATCCATGCACATTAAAAGGGGATTAATTAGAGGAAATTTTTTAATACTGCTTTTGCCCTTTCTCTATAATATAAATATCAGAGATAAAAGAAAATTAGTAAAATATATAAGAAAATCTTCCTCCTGTCAGAGTCTGGGGTGCGTCATGGATCCCAGAGTCGAGTCCCTGCCCACCCACCGTGTCTCAAAATCACACAAGACCCAGACCCAGCCAGCCGCACCTCCATTGAGCAAGATCAGACCCAGCCTACCCCATCCTTGCCAAGCACCAGGCAGGGGGACCAGCCCCAGATACCCCATCAAGCTCCTCTGGGTTGGGGGCACAGCCTCAGGTCCCCCAGCGTACCCTCAGGTCCCCTGGCCCATCGCTGAGGTGAGGGATGTGCCTTGAGGCTCCCTGTCAAGTCCCTCTGGGTGGGGGGATGAGACCTGAGGTTCCCTGTCAAGTCCCACCAGGCGGGGGCACAGCCTCAGGTCCCCTGCCCCAGCCCAGTGCCAGGCAGCCTCATGTCCCCACTGATTTCTCATTAAGGCTCGCTAAGGGGACTCAGCCTCTGCTGTGTGCAGCCATCTTGTATATGGAAACCCCCACCTCAGCTGTGGGCACCATCATCTTTGTGATGGCGTAATGATCAATTTGCATATTCCCTCTTTATTAGATAGGATTAGAAAACTGCCCATATAAGTGGAGAAAACCTAAGGAAAAGCTGTTTTGTGTTTATATAAACATAGTATCCATAAAGTTTTTTTTTTCAGATCTACAATTAAGTAATACTATTTAAATAAAGGATGAAGTCTCCATATCAGAAATATGTCTGGAAATAGTTAAGAACTAAAAACTAAGCAAAAATAGTAAATAGGTAGATTATATACAATATATTCAACAAAGGTTATGTGACAAACCCATAGAGGCACATTCATTTTGATTTTTACATTTATAGAATAGAGTCACTAAAGACTACAATAAGGACTATATATTTCATGACTTTCTTTATATGAACTGTCCAGAATAGGAAAAGCTACAGAGATGGAAAGTACTAGGTTAGAGGTTGCTAAGGAATGATGTGAGTGGTTGGGAATATGAGAGGAGAAGGTTACTGCTGAAGGGTTTTTATCACGTTTCTTTGGAAAGGGATGAAAATATTCTAAAATTGTTTATGGGTGCACCACTCTATGATTTACTTAAAAATCATTAGATTGTGCACTTCAATGGATAAATTGTATGATAGGTAAACTGCATATCAATAAAGCTATTGCAAAGTAAATAAATAAAAATAGATCCATTCACAAGCAGCAAAAGTGATCACTCTTTTTAAAAAATATTTTATTGATACTTTACAGAGAGGAAAGGAGAGAAATAGAGAGTTAGAAATATGGATGAGAGAGAAACATCAATCAGCTGCCTCCTGCACACCCCCTACTGGAGATGTGCCCACAACCAAGGTATATGCCCTTGATTGGAATCAAACCCAGGACCTTTCAGTCTGCAGGTCGACGCTCTATCCACTGAGCCAAACCAGTTTCAGCAAAAGTGGTCACTCTTAAGCTCTCTTTGTTCATAATCTAATATAGTCCCCCAAAACCAAAGAATTATTTTTCATAGTTTTATACTTCTGTTCAAGTGAATTTTAGTTATTCTTTATTGTACAATATTTCTGACATCTTTTATACAATATTACTTTTAAAAACAACACTTTAGTCTCTTTAAGTTGGTAGGAGAGGAAAAAATCTACAAATTATAAATAGGGATATTAATATACATAACTCAAATATAACCTGGTCCCAAGAAATATAATAAAACTAGAGGCCAGGTGCATGAAATTGGTGCATGGGAGGGAGGAGTGTATGTTTCCCTCAGCACAGCCTGAACCCTCTCTAATCTAGGACCCTTAGAGGGACTGCTGGTTCCCAACTGCCTGCCTGCCTGATTGCCCCTAACCACTTCTGCCTGCCAGCCTGATAACCCCCTAACCACTTCCCTGTCAGCCTGATCAACGCTTAACTGCTCCCCTACCATCCTGATTACCCTGAATTGCACTTCCCTGCTGGCCCAGTAACTCCTAACTGCCCTCCCTTGTTAGCCTGGTCACCCCCAACCGCCCTCTCCTGCCGGCCTGGTCACCTCTACTTGTCTTCCCCTGCAGACCTGGTTACTCCTAACTTCCCTCCTCTGCAGGCCTGGTCAGCTCCAACTGCCCTCCCATGACAGCCTGGTCTCCCCCAAATGCCCTTTCCTGCAGGCCTGGTTACCCCCAATTGCCCTCTCCTGTCAGCCCAGTTTCCCCTAATTGTTCTCTCCTGTAGTCCTGGTTGCCCTCAATTGCCCTCCCCTACTGGGCCAGTCACCCCTAACCATCCTCCGTTGCCAGCCTGGTCCACCCCAACTGTCCTCTCCTACTGGCCTGGTTGCCCTGAACTGCCCTCCCCTGCAGACCTGGTCATCCCCAACTTCCCTCCCCTGCAGACCTGGGTCCCCCCAACTTCCCTCCCCTGCTGGCTTGATCACCCACAACTGCTTTCCCCTGCCAACCATCTTGTGGTAGCCATTCTGTATATAGGATACATTATTAATAATCATGTACCCAGCTAGTAATAATAATAAAAAAATAAAAAAACAGAAAGAAAAATGTTTGATAAAGTATCATGTATATTTTTTCAAATTTTGGTATAACAATTTATATTTGCCTCTGTAGTCTCTTTACTGAAGAGAATGCCAAATATCTCCAGACATATTAAAAAGACTGAACTAATATCAAATTCTGTTTGAAACATTCAAGTCATTTGGAACCAATATATGTTATCATCCCATTCTAGTCTATCCTCATTCCTGTCCACCCTCAATTACTGTTAGTAAATGAGACAGTGTTAGGAAAACTAGCCATAGCAATTTCTGTAAATAAGGTACTTAATGTAAATAAGGTTCCTGGTAAGCTCTATCACTGAAATGTATAACTCAGTATCCCTTCGTCTGTCTTTCAACCGACTAATGTAACAGTTGATATAGCTACTCTGTATTATTAATATGCATATTGAGTATGACTTTTCTTTTGCATATTCAAGGTTAGAGTATTAGAAGTAATTTGCATTATTGGAGAATAGTAAGGAGAGATAAACTGACTGTAGATACACGCATCTATGGGGAATTATAGCTTTAAAAAACAACAAACATGCTCATCTATGCAGAAACACAAATACACAGTTTTTTTAAAAAGTAAGGGTCTTAAAGGATGAAAATAGTCTTCAGAACTAATCAGGCCATTTCCCCAGATGGAGCATTGGAAGAATTTGTGAAGGTTTGAGCCTTAAAGGGCTAATAGCACCAGCAAATATTTTAGAGCCTGACAGTTATCAGACACTATTTTAGACTCTAAGGATGAAACTTGTTTAGACAAAAAAATAAAAATTCCTCCTAGAATTCAGGTGACTTTTATTCTAATGGGTATAAGATTACATTAAAAACATAAATACATAATACAAAATCTTTTAGGGCTGTGAACAAGACATAAAGCCAGGAAACAGTATGAGGAACAATGAAATGCGTGAGTGTTAATGCAGACAGGGTGGACAGAAGAGGCTAAGGTGATGAAGGGCTCTATAGCCATAGGATATTACATTTTGTTCCATGTATGATGAGAGATGCCTTTGAAGAGCCTTTAGAAAAGAACTAACTCAAACTAAGTCTTCTTTTTTTTTTTTTTCTTGACTGCTGACCTTTATTAACCTGCTTATTCTTTTTTTTTTTTATTATTAATGTATTATCTGTATACATAGCTTATCATTGCCCCCCCCCCCCAATATATGCCCTCCCTCCCCAGAGTTTTGTGTCCATTGGCTATTCTTATATGCAAGCATACCAGTCCTTTGGTTGATCTCTTATATCCCCCAGATCTCCCTACCCCCCCCCCCCGCTGTCATTTGACAGACTGCCTGTTGTTTTACTGTCACTATATCAACCTTTCTGTTCATTCGTTTATAATGATCTTTAATATCCATAAATGAGTGAGGTCATGTAGTGTTTCTCTTTCATTGACTGGCTTATTTCACTCAGCATGATGCTCTCCAATTCCATCCAAGTTACTGCAAATGATGAGAATTCCTTCCTTTTTATGGCAGCATAGTATTCCATGGTGTAGATGTACCATAGTTTTCTGATCCATTCATCTGCTGACGGGCACCTAGGCTGTTTCCAAGTCCTAGCTATTGTAAATTGTGCTGCTATGAACATAGGGGTGCATATATCCTTTCTGATTGGTCTTTCTAGTTTCTTGGGGTATATTCCTAGTAGTGGGATTACTGGGTCAAATGGGAGTTCCATTTTCAGTTTTTTGAGGAAGCTCCATACTGTTTTCCACAGTGGTTGCACCAACCTACAATCCCACCAGCAGTGCACGAGGGTTCCTGTTTCTCCACAACCTCGCCAACATTTGTTGTTTGTTGTTTTGTTGATGTTGGCCATTCTGACAGGTGTGAGATGGTACCGCATTGTTGTTTTGATTTGCATCTCTCGGATAATTAGTGACTTGGAGCATGTTTTCATGTGCCTCTTGGCCTTCCTTCTGTCTTCTTTTGAGAGGATTCTATTTAGGTCCATTGCCCATTTTTTAATTGGCTCATTCATTTTCCTTTTATTGAGTTGTATAAGCTGTCTGTAGATGTTGGAGATTAAACCTTTATCAGTGATATCGTTTGCAAATATGTTCTCCCATACAGTGGGTTTTCTTGTTGTTTTGTTGATGGTTTCTTTTGACGTAAAAAAGCTTTTTATTTTGATGTAGTCCCATTTGTTTATTTTCTCTTTAGCTTCCATTGCCCTAGGGTTAGTATCAGTGAAGAAGTTCTTTAGGCATATGTCTGAGATTTTGCTGCCTGTGGATGCCTCTAGTATTTTTATGGTTTCCCGTCTTATGTTTAAGTCCTGTATCCATTTTGAGTTTATTTTTGTGTATGGTGTAAGTTGGTGATCTAGTTTCATTCTTTTGCATGTATGTGTCCAATTTTCCCAACACCATTTATTAAAAAGACTGTCTTGACTCCATTGTATGTTCGTGCCTCCTTTGTCAAATATTAATTGAGCATATTGATTTGGGTTGATGTCTGGATTCTCTAATCTATTCCATTGATCAATATGTCTGTTCTTGTGCCAGTACCAGGCTGTTTTGAGAACAGTTGCTTTGTAATACAGCTTGAAATCTGGTATTGAGATTCCTCCTACTTTACTCTTATTTCTTAAGATTGCTGAGGCTATTCGGGGTCTTTTATTGTTCCAAATGAATTTTTGGAGAGTTCTTTCTAGGTCTGTGAAGTATGTCCATGGTATTTTCATGGGGAGTGCATTGAACTTATATATTGCTTTGGGAAGTATGGACATTTTGATGATGTTGATTCTACCAATCCATGAACATGGTATGTTCTTCCATCTGTTTACATCTTTCTCTATTTCTTTTTTCAGTGTCCTGTAGTTTTCTGCATATAGGTCTTTTACCTCCTTGGTTAAGTTTATTCCTAGGTATCTTAATTTTTTTGGTGCGATGGTAAACGGGATTGCTTTTTTAGTCTCTGTTTCTGTAAGTTCACTATTGGTGTAGAGAAATGCCATTGATTTCTTGGCATTTATTTTGTATCCTGCTACATTGCCAAATTCGTTTATTAAGTCTATTAGCTTTTTGATGGAGTCTCTTGGGTTTTTTATGTACAATATCATGTCATCTGCAAATAGTGACAGCTTTACTTCTTCTTTTCCGATTTTGATGCCTTTTATTTCCTCTTCTTGTCTAATTGCGATGGCGAGTACTTCCAGTACTATGTCAAAGAGGAGTGGTGAGAGTGGGCATCCCTGTCTTGTTCCTGTTCTTAGAGGGAATGGTTTTAGTTTTTGCCCATTGAGCATGATGTTGGCTGTGGGTTTATCATATATAGCTTTTATTATGTTGAGGTATGGTCCTTGTACTCCCACCTTGTTGAGAGTTTTTATCAGGAAAGGGTGTTGGATTTTATCAAATGCCTTTTCTGCATCGATAGATATGACCATATGATTTTTATCTCTCAATTTGTTTATGTGATGTATCACGTTTATTGATTTGCGAATATTGTACCATCCTTGCATTCCTGGTATAAAACCTACTTGGGCATGGTGTATGATATTCCTGATGTACTGCTGGACCCGATTTGCTAGAATTTTGTTGAAGATTTTGGCATCTATGTTCATGAGGGATATTGGCCTGTAATTCTCTTTCATTGAGTTGTCTTTATCTGGTTTTGGTATTAGGGTGATGCTGGCTTCATAAAAGGAGTTTGGCAGTGTTCCTTCCTCTTGAATTTTTTGGAAAAGTCTGAGGAGGATAGGTTTTAGTTCTTCCTTGAATGTTTGGTAAAACTCTCCTGTGAAGCCATCTGGCCCTGGGCTTTTGTTTGCTGGAAGCTTTTTGATGACTGCTTCAATTTCTTCCCAAGTTACTGGTCTATTGAGATTTTTAGATTCTTCCTGATTGAGTTTTGGAAGGTTGTATTTTTCTAGGAATATGTCCATTTCCTCCAGGTTGTCCTGTTTGTTGGAATATAGTTGTTCATAGTATTTTGTAACAATCCTTTGTATTTCGGCGGGGTCTGTTGTTATTTCACCTTTTTCATTTCTAATTTTGTTTATTTGGGTCCTCTCTCTTTGTTTCTTGGTTAGCCTGGCTAGAGGCTCATCAATCTTGTTAATCCTTTCAAAGAACCAGCTCTTGGTTTTGTTGATCTTATGTATTGTGTCTTTGGTCTCTATGCCGTTAATCTCCGCTCTGATTTTTATTATTTCCTTCCTTATGCTTACAATGGGCCTTTCTTGCTGTTCTTTTTCTAACTGTTTGAGTTGTAGGGTAAGATAATTTGTTACCATTCTTTCTTGTTTTTTGCAATAGGCTTGTAGGGATATGAACTTCCCTCTCAAAACAGCTTTTGTTGTATCCCATAGATTTTGGATTGTTGTGTTTTCATTGTCATTAGTTGCCATGATGTTTTTGATTTCTTCCTTGATTTCTCTGATAACCCAGTCTTTGTTCAATAGCATGCTATTTAGTCTCCATGTGTTTAATTTCTTTGGCTTATTATTATTGTAGTTGATTTCCAATTTTATGGCACTGTGATCTGAGAAAATGCTTGATAAGATTTCTATCTTCTTGAATTTGAAGAGACTTTGCCTATGTCCCAATATGTGGTCTATCTTTGAGAATGACCCGTGTGCACTTGAGAAGAATGTATATTCTGTGGCTTTGGGATGAAATGTTCTGAAGATGTCAATTAATTCCATCTGGTCTAATACGTCATTTAGAATTGACGTTTCTTTACTGATTTTTTGTTTAGATGATTTGTCCAGAGGTGACAATGGAGTATTAACATCTCCTACTATGATTGCATTGCTATTAATCTGTCCCTTAATGTCCTCCAGCAGTTTCTTTATGTATTTGGGTGCTCCCAAATTGGGTGCATATATGTTTACCAGGGTTATTTCTTCTTGTTGGATTACACCCTTTAGTATTATGAAGTGGCCTTCCTTATCTCTTGTTATGTCCTTCACTTTGAGATCTAGTTTGTCAGATATAAGTATTGCTACCCCAGCTTTTTTTTCGTTTCCGTTTGCCTGGAAAATCTTTTTCCATCCTTTCACCTTCAGTCTGTGGGCGTCTGTTTTTCTGAGGTGGGTTTCTTGTAGACAGCAGATGAATGGGTTTTGCTTTCTTATCCATTCTGTTACCCTATGTCTTTTAATTGGAGCATTTAAACCATTTACATTTAAAGTAATTATTGAAAGGTAGGTATTTGATGCCATTTTTATTCTATCCCCCTGTGTTCCTTCTTCACTTCCTATTTCTTTATTATTACAGTAGACCCTTTAGCATTTCTTGCATTGCTGGTTTGTTGGAGATAAATTCCTTTAGTCTGTTTTTGTCGGTGAAGCTCCTGATTACACCTTCAATTTTGATTGACAGCCTTGCGGGGTACAGTATTCTTGGGTTCAGACCCTTCCTTTGCATGACTTTGTATATGTCATCCCATTCCCTTCTGGCCTGATGAGTTTCTGTTGAGAAATCAGTTGCTAGTCTGATGGGGTTTCCTTTATATGTAACTTTCTGTCTCTCTCTGGCTGCTTTTAAGATTCTGGTTTTGTCGATGTTTTTTGCCAGTTTAATTATAATGTGTCTGGGTGTTGATCTTTGGGGGTTCATTTTGTTGGGGACCCTTTGAGCATCTTGGATTTGTGTTGGTTTTTTCTTCTCTATCTCAGGAAAGTTTTCTGTCATTATTTCTTGAAATACTTTTTCCATATCTTGCTCAGTTTCCTTTCCTTCTGGAACCCCTATTATTCTAATATTGTTTTGTTTTGTATTGTCCCAAAGCTCCCTTAGGCTCTCCTCCTGTTTTTTAATTTTTTTTTCTAGCAACTGCTGTAATTGGGTATTTTTTTCCATTTTGTCTTCTAGCTCACTGATGCGGTCTTCTGCTTCATCTAGTCTACTCTTGATGCTTTCTATTGAGTTCTTCATAGTAGCGATGTCATTTTTCATTTCTTCTTGGGTCACCTTCATTTCCTCTTGGGTCACCTTCATTTCCTCTTGGGTCTTCTTCATTTCCTCTTGGGTCTTATTCATATTGTCAAATTTGTCTTCCATTCTTTTTAGCCAACTTATGATCATTACTCTGAATTCTTGCTCTGGTAGGTTGCTTGCCTC
The DNA here is from genome assembly GCA_963924515.1 of Vespertilio murinus. Taxonomy (NCBI): domain Eukaryota; kingdom Metazoa; phylum Chordata; class Mammalia; order Chiroptera; family Vespertilionidae; genus Vespertilio; species Vespertilio murinus. The sequence continues at coordinate 117,737,373 of OZ004707.1, read as the reverse complement.
TAACTCGTTTACTTCATTTTCTGGTGATGGTTGATTTTCTTTCACAGGCGGGTTGTTTCTTAGTCTCCCCATGATCTCTCTTTATAGGGTGCCTGGTAACGTAGTTCTCTCCCTCCTGCTTTGATTTAAAGGCACAAAATACAACACAACCAGGTACAACACACAAGGCACTGGACAGAAATGTGTTTGCAATATTAATATCCTCCAATAAAGGTGTCTAGAACCCAGATAACAAGAACATACAATCCAATAAAAAGAATAAGCAAACCAATCTTGCACACACACAAAAAAGCATAAACCTTTGATATAGTTAGCATTCAACATACAACAACAAAGGGGTAGAGAGAAGGCTTTTTTTTTTTTTTTTGGTGGGGGGGCAGTGGCAAGGTAGGTGTGAATGGGATTGGAGCAGGGGGTTGGGAATTATATATACACAGGACAGGTGAAAATTTTGGAGAGGGTAAACAGAAAGAGTAAGGAAAATCTATAGCAGTAAAGGGTTAAGATAAGCAGGACACCAAAGGTAAAGGGTTAGGAATAGAGAGATGTCATAAAGGTAGGTTTGAGATAGAATAGAGCGTTGGAGAAGGCAAGGTATGAATAGTTTTTAGAATATTAATCCCGAAGGAGGAAATAGAGAAAAAAGGAAATAGAGGAAAAAGGAAAAAAAAAAATAGAAAGCAAAAAAAAGGATTATAATATGACACTTAAAAAGTAGTAATAAAAATAAACAAAAGAAAATAAGATAAAAAAGATAAAAAAGGTAAAATAGTAGTAGTAATAATGTTGATTACCTATAAAAATGAATTAATTAAAAAGGTAAAATCTAGTGATGGCAGATGAAAAAAATTTCTTGAGTAAACTTTGCAATTAAAGTAGGTAAAAAACAAAAATTCAACAGTTAAAAAAATAAAAATTGAAAATTAAAAATTAAACAAAATTTGCAGTAATGAAGGTCATTCACTTTCTGTGTTGCTATGTCTCGCACGCCTGTTCCCAGTCTGGGCGGTAGTGGCAGTTCACTGTGTTTCACCGTTCCTCCGTGTTGATTACAAGACCTGATTTTTAAGCCAATCTAGAGACCCTATGTGCTTTAGCCTCTGGGTGGCAGTGTTTCTGGATGACTTCCAGGACTCTCTTTGATGGCTGGGGGTGGGGCGGTCCGGAGCTGGCTGCACTCCCCTGTAATTCTGCGGCTACTTCTTGGACTCAGATCCAGCTGTGCTGCTCCTTAGATATCCCTAGTCTTAGGAGCCCTGTCCACAGACAGGCGCGCCTCCAGCTGAGAAGTAAATCCACAACCAGTCCCTCAGCCTCTGTGCGCAGCGCGCGCTGGTGCGCAGGGGGGGGGGGTTGCTGCGCCGAGTGGAACTCAGTCAGAACTACCGGTCCGAGGGGAACTCACCCACCGGATCGCTGTGAAATCTGAGCTCCTCTGAGATCAAGGGTTCGCGCCGACTATGTTCATTTGGTGTTCCTTGGGGCTGGGGATAATCAGGCCTCCGACACTCGAACCTCCTCCCTTCCAAGATGGCGAGATTTCCCGTCCGCGCCGGCAAGTATCTCCGGTAAGGGACCCAGCTGTGGGTGGTCAGCTGTTGGTGGCTCCCTAATCAGCAGACCCCAAATTTCCTCTGGTGTTTGCTAGTCTCCTGGCTTGTTGACGAGCACTCCTAGCGCGATCCTCAGCTGCTTTCTCTCTCTTCCTCAGGACAAGACTCAGAAACCGCCCATCTGCTCTTCCGCCATTTTCCCTAAGTCTTCTTTTTAAAGGATCACCCTGGCTACTTTGTGGAGAATAGATTCTAGGACAATAAATGTGGATAAAAACCAGTTAGATGAAGAATGAAGATCTGGGCAAAATTAAGGGTGGCGGATTAAAATTTAGAGGTGGATTTGGCCAGAAAAGTCAAGCATAGTATGTATTTTGAAGGCTAATTTAACAAGATTTTTTGGTGAATAGATAGGTCTTTTTTTTTTCTTCCATGAACACTGAGTAATGTTACCTAATGAAATGGGAAAAGAAAGGAAGAGTAGATTAAAAGAACAGGGTTAATCAATAATTCTGACTAACCAATATTCAAGTAAAAATGTTGAGTAGGCATTTGGATATATGTCTGTGGTTCAGAGGAAACGATCGGGCTAAAGATATAATTTTAGAAGACATCCATTGATGGTTAATATTTTTGTTATAATACAACCTAAGCTGTTATAACAAAAAGAACCGAAATATAGTTACTTAAATAAGATAGACATTCATTTATCATTCATATAAAAATCTAGTAGCAAAAGTCTATTCATCTAACCACTGGAATTAGTGTTATTTCTAACTGGGCTACTTGATTTGACTCATGAACCCTAGACTAGGCTTTTACTATTTTAAAGAAGTAAAGTCTTCCCCTGATTTGACCAATAGAACACCTTTTTGTTTTCAGACAAAAATCTACTTTTACATATTTAATCCCATCACCTAATTTGGTATCCTATTATCACAGACCTCGAGTATCTAGACTATGTGTCTAGGAATGATGGGCACTACACAACAGTAAATAAAATAAAATAAAAAAAGATTTGGTTTCTGTTCTTAGGATGAAATCTACAGAATAGACAGAAGAAAAAGTAGTTAACATATAATATGATGCAGGTGTACAAGGGAAATACATTGCCCAAAAAAGGTACCTTGTAGGGAAATGTCCTTAGGCTTAACTACCAGGTTTTGAGTTGTAATCCCCTAAATGCTGAATTATAAAATATTCTGTTTTCTAAAGATGTAGATTCTTCCTCTATAATCTACATCTGGCATTTTCAAAGCTCTATTACCAATCATAAAATAACACCTCACTTTACCCAAGTGAGTTCCCATTTTCTTTCTTAGAAAAGACCAAAAATTACAATGTATCGTATTGGAGCTTTGATCATTTTTAAGGCAAAAGGTTATATTATAAGAGGTCTACAAATCTATTTGCATAGTGAGCAATGTCTGTAGACTGAAGAAATACTGTATTTTATCTAGATGTTAGGCTACCCTGTTTCCCCGAAAATAAGACAGTGTCTTATATTAATTTTTGCTCCCAAAGATGCGCTAGGTCTTATTTTCAGGGGATGTCTTATTTTTTCCATGAAGACGAATACGGTACACATTTATTGTTAAATGAAAATAAAGGAAATGTATTACCTGTATACGGTATGGTAGTACAGTAGTTGTCAACACAAACTAGACAAACTGTGAATCCTACAGTATCAAGAATTTACTCATTTATTCAATGACAATCATGTCATCATCTTCTGGAACATCATCATAACAATCCAATTCCTGAATTTCCAGGTGAATTTCTTGTGACTCCATTTCTTTCAAAATCAGTGGACCAAACCTCTCATGTTTAGCAATAGCACTGTCTTAAAATGAACACTTCTTGTCAAGGTAGCCTGCTCACAGTGCATTTGCAATGCAACTGTCAGTGATTTTCTCCCATGAATTCTTCACCCAAGTCACAACTTCTTGCAGTTTAGGTTTCACAAAATTTCCACGCTGATTTCTCTCCATTCACACAGCAGTGACGTCAGGACTCTGCGTAAAGTCAATGGTTGCTAGATGCCATTTGGGGCAGCCCTAGTGACCGGTTTATGGTAAATTAATTTTCATTCTGAGACAGAGCCTGTGGGCCTTATTTTCGGGGGGGGTGCCTTATATTTCACTCAGAAGGAAACCTGTAAGTAGGTCTTATTTTCAGAGGATGTCTTATTTTCGGAGGATGTCTTATTTTCGGGGAAATGCCGTACTAGTACAATATAGTTTCCATCTGATTGGTTGGAACCTCTGTGTTACTGTTTACTGAATAATTTAAAGTACTGCTTACACATAGTGCTTATAAAATCTATATGAATCTATTTATATAAAAGACTAAGCAACCATCAAACTCAAATGGACAACCAAACAGGCTGCATGGGGCAACCAGGCTGGCAGGGGGGTTTGTGAGGGGTGATCAGGCAGGCAGGCAGGTGAGGGGTTAGGAGCCAGCGGTCCAGGATTGTGAGATGGATGTCCAACTGCTGGTTTAGGCCTAAACTGGCAATCGGATATCTCCAGAGGGACCCTGGATTGGAGAGGGTGTAAGGGCTAGGCTGAGGGAACCCCCTCCCCCCAATGCATGAATTTTGTGTACCAGGCCTCTAGTACAATTATAATTATCATATGCAAAATCATATGAAGCATTAATAAATTCACAGTAGCCTCTGTGTTTGCTCAATAAAAAGGAAGTACTGATTCTGCAGTTTGCACTGTTGGTCTCAGTTTATAGTCTATTTTCCCCGTGGCAGCTAAAGAGAATATTTTAAAAACTGAATCCAGACCATATATTCTGTTCAGAGAACTGCACTGTCATCTCACTCAGTGGTCTACAAGTTCCCATATGATGGGCTCTCACCCCTGTGTTCCTCATCACCTTCCAGTCTCCCTTGTTCACAAGGTTCAGTCGCGCTGGATATAGTGATGTTCCTCAAGCCAAGCAAGTTCTAGTCTCTCTCGGAAGCTTTGGCAAAATTCCACGATAGGGCCTCTACAGTCACTGTTCTCTCCCCAGAATGATTTAGCTATCTTTCTCCCATATGCCCTCATCATCTTCTCATTATGCCAGTGAACACTGTGGGAAACCCACTCAGACCCCTTTTACAGGTTTGTGCATCCACCCCAGCTGCTGCTAATGTTGGCTAGAGGAGAACACATAGCTGCCCCTCCTTTATCCAGATCAGTGACCTCAACCAAATGGAGTTGCCTTTTGCCCAGGCCTTCTTGTATTGCTCTGGCCAGTAATCAACTGAGACATGCTACAAAAGGCCAGACCTTACCTACGGTGGTATAACTTGTGCTCCACGCTGAACTTTTCACCCATTTCCATTCTCCTTCTCTCGCTTCCCTTCTCCTGACTTCACCTCTCTTTCACTCTAATAAATCTTTGAGCAAAAATCTACATCCCAGGTTGTTCCTTTGGGGAGACAACCTAAGACAGAAGCCTTCCCTGACCACCACACACCCAGGCACTCCTTACCTTGCTTTACTTTTTTAACGTAGCACCTATCACCACATGGCACAATATATTTTTGTAATTTCCTTATATTTATTCCCTTTATCTTCCAATAACATGTAAACCCCATGAGGGTAAAGGTATACCTAAGCCTAAAAAACTATCTGGCTTTTTGCAGTTAATAAATATGCATTGCTAAACGCATAAATAAACAAAACAGCACAATGAAATTTTTGCCATGTTTTTAAAAGGCATTCCTGATCTTAAAAACATTCGGAAACAATAGCCTGGGTTAATTTAATCTGCAATAAAGAGTGATTTTGTTAGGGATCATGTGTGTTGTGTGCTTTCAACCTATCTCACTCCTGGGATACTGATTATTAATAAAATATATTTTAGTTAACTGATTAGTTCACTAGAGCATTCTTCTCTTCTCAAGCCTTGCAGACTTTAAATTCAAAGTCTTTAATCTTGTTGCATCTGATAATCAAATTTCCCTCTAGATTTCTTAATTAGCCTTTGTTTTTTTAAATAAGACTGTTTTTTTTCCAATCACCAATATTTTGCATCCAGATCTTAAAAGTCTATTTTGAAAACATCTAAATGAAAATGTATGTTTTTAACAATGGAAATCATTAAATAATGAAGAATACTGAGAAGGAACAGAATTTGCCACCCCCAAATATGCCTTTTTGAGATATAATTTAACCTGGATTTTACTAAGAAACAAAAGCCTCAGGAAAAACATTTTATTTTCCCCTTCCTACTTAAAAGAAATTTAGAGACAGGACCTGCTCCAGAGAAGGAGCTGTTATAGATAACTATAATAATTTAATAAGAACTAGTGTGATAGACAAGGAGGGACCTAGAAAGACGCATTTTTCATTTCTGTCCCATTGTTAAAGATGGCCCGGTAAACATTGTTTGCCAAACAGTTGCTTTTCTATCTTTATGGGAATGGCCTACTTGCCTTCTAAAGTCCCAAACTGTAGCCCCTCCTTTCTCCTTAGCTCCAGAATGGGATATAAGCCTCCACTGCCAATGTGTCCTTACATTCTTATGGAACTCCCCATGTACACGTGTTCAATTTGGTTATTTTCTCTTGTTAATCTGTCTCATGTTAATCTCATTATTTGTCTAGCTGATAATTAGAAAGATAGGAAAAATTATTTTTCCTTCCCCACAATACCTTATAACCGTGGAATGGTCAAAGTGAGTATCACTCAGATTCAGTCAGAGATAGAAGGATTTTAGAGGAGTTTCTTAAAAATTGATTTTTAAGTAAGGTCATAGCTGTTTCACTAGACAGATCCGATTTTGCTATAAAGTCAGCAAAGGAACAGAGCTTATCTCTGAGCTCCTTCATTAGGGAAAGACTGCAGCCAGATAGGACACATCAGAAATATTCAGATATCCAACTGTGGAGAGTCTGGCTGACTTTCCGCCCTTCCGTTCACAAGCTCTCCAATAGGACTCAGCCTTGATGAGTGCTTCCAGAAAACTGTCTACTTTGTCTACTACACTCTGCAAATGTGACTAGGATAATTTGACTGCTACAGATTTAAAAAGTCAGAAAGGATTTGAGGTGGCAAGCCAACTCCACAGAGGTCTTTTCATTAAGCAATAAAGAAAGTTTGATTTAATTTTTTCATAAAAAAAGGCCTTTGTGGTCATGAAAGCCTGTTATCTGCTCCATTCAAAATAAAGATATCTTCCAGAGAGAATATCAGACACAGTCAAATAAAAGCCTTGCAAAGATGCTTCATTCTAATTTAGAAACACATAATGAATGTACTTCTTTGCACTAGCACTTAATGCCAGTGCTTTTATGGCTTATGATGTAACGGTTGTTTCTTTTTATTCAGCAGAAAAGGTCAATGTGACTAATAATTAGAATTATGACTCCGGGAGAAGAAGACTGTAATTAAACTATTTTTCATCAAATAATAAAGCGTCAGATAAAAGAAGGTGAACCCTTGTTGTGAACAAAACTAGTTTACATATAGTCAGGAAAGTGATTCTTTCATGCAGATGCATATTTAGGTGACCTTCCAATAATCTAACTCATGTAATAAATATTTATAAAAAAGCTCTACCTATATGATCAAATAAAGAAAAAGATCTCATAGAAGTGTTATTTTGCCTTCAAGGTGATATCTGGCAATTCTGGAAACTTTTTGGGTTCTATAACTAGAGGAGTGCCCCTGTCATCTAGAGGGCAAAGGCCCAGGGAGGCTGCTAACACCTGACTATACACAGGGCAGTGCCCCACAATAAGGAATTGTCCAGATCCAATCAATAGTTCCAATTGTGAGAAACTCTGAACTAATGCCATAATCCCTCTTGACTGTAAAATTAATGATCATTAAAGTAGTCCAGTTATTAGAGCACAACAGCGAGAGACATTTTATAGCTATTGTAGATTAAATGTTAAAAAGTGGGGGCTGTTATACTTTTTAGAGCCAGTCCTCTGTGATAACCTTGGGATTCACATATGTCATATCATTGTCCTTTGGGGCTGTGTTTGCTAAGGCTGCCATAATGACATGCCACCGACTAGGTGGTTTAAACAACAGAAATGTCTTCTCTCACAGTTCTTTAAAGACACGTTGAATAGATAAATGAGTAAATGCTTTCCATTCCTAGGCATTCTCTGGACATCAGACTTGAAGTTTATAATTTACCAGTCCATCTATGGATCTGACATATTTTGGCTTATTCTTTTTTTTGACATATGCTTGTATTATTTATTACTTTTGTGTCTGTGAACTTATGCTTGCATCTCTCCTTTCCCTATCCCACCACTATTCACTCATCCCTACCTACATTATAAATTTTCATGAGAGGATCTATGTCTTAGTCATTTACTTTAAACTCAACAGAATATCACACATTAACAAAAATGATTTTCATTTATAACCATAAAAGCATTCATTTTTAATAGTAAATGTTTCTTTAATTGTTTAAAGTAGGTTATCTTAGTATTTTCAACAAGGGTGAAATATCCTTGATTATAGATACAATGTTTTATCCTTTTCTGTCCTCAAGACTTTGTACTATTTGGGGCATATAAATGGCACATTCTGAAATATTTTCCAAACCATTAACTTTGATTTCCCAGGTGTATAAATTATTTTTGAAAAATAGTTTAAACACTGAGTATTTTGACATATTTGGCATCTGGATTTGTCTGACAGATGATTTAAAGTCTTATAATTATAAAATACGACTGTTTATTGAGACAGATGTACATATGGTGCACCTTTTGAAATTGAATAAAAAGTGCTTGCATCTAACATCTGTGTTGAAGGCATTCATCACAGCTGGTCTCCCAGAAATTATTTTATACTTTCCTTGCTTCTACTAGAAATAGTATTTCACCATGCCTTTTCTATAAAAGTTCACTATTTTCTTTCTAAGACATATATTTGTCTCAGATTTGGTTTCATTTCACAATACTATATAGCCTTATGAAGTTAAATTATATATTGTGTTAGGATGTAGACTAAACTGCTCCAAGAGATTCTAACCTACAAGGTTTTTCTTATAAGAAATAAACTCATATTTAATAGTCCATAAGTGACCAGTCCAGGCTGATTGGGTGGCTCTGATTTTCTAGGTCATTTAGGAGCCTAGCTCCACTCCTATTGCTTCCTCATACCCTAGGTTGTTGTGCTTGTCTACTTAGTTAAAGATGATCATCCTTTGTCCACAATCTAACTAAAAGGATTGAGAAAAGGAATTTCAAAGCTAACATCTCTGTTTTGAAGGAGACAACTCGGAAGTTACTCAAATAACTCCCTTGACCATCCTATTGGCCAAACTTGGGCACAATGTCAAGAACACTGGGTGTAAATCTGTAAGCTGGGTGAAGATTAAAATAAATGTAGAGAACAGATATTGGTCAACAGTGTGACCCAGTGTGCTCCTCTAGCCGCCTTTCTAGAGTCACTTCTTCCCACTTTCAGACCACATCCTTTTCTTCCCTAAATTAGGCAACCAAAATTCTATTAAGTTATTCCATCCACATAAAAATTGAGGCTAAACTGTTGTCAGGCTTGAACTTTGCCCTTTGCAATTGGTAATTCATAGACAAACACAAAAGTTACATATATCTCTGAAACTCAGTGTACAATGCTGAAGCTGAAATAGAATAACTACCATAAGTTCCTATTTAATACAAGAGTTAGAATGGGAGCAGTCAGTACCCTATCGAAATGACAAAAATATGGTATGCAATAATTTTCAGGTACTTTTTCTAGTATTAGAATCAATTGCTCAGCTGGACTTTTCTCCTGATCTCTTTGAGAAACTCCTGGTCTGTTTTTAAGGGCTCTGATTATACTCTGGAATAGGATTGTATATTTTTTCTGTCCATTACCTTCCTTTTCCACAACCTAAATAGGCTTGAGAATACACTCTCCATAAACACTGTTTTAGGGATAGTAACAGGCTCTTGCAGATCAGACTGGTGCCTTCTTTGGCAATATGGGTTCCTCAAAAATGTAATAACCTTCTAGTCTTTGCTCCCAATAAATGCCACGTGAAAGTCACCAGATTCAGATTACTTTTATTAATAGTTCTTAAGTCTCTGAGATATTTTATTATTTACTGCATCTGTGCTCTAGCCCTCCCTCTTACGCTAGTTTAAGGTCTTCTAAACATATACCCTGTTTCCCCCAAAATAAGACAGTGTCTTGTATTAATTTTTGCTCCCAAAGATGCACAAAGTCTTATTTTCAGGGGATGTCTTATTTTTCCATGAAGAAGCATATGGTACACATTTATTGTTAAATGAAAAAAGTAATTTTATTACCTGTATACGGTACGGTAGTACGGTAGTTGTCAACACAAACCAGACAAACTGTGAATCCTACAGTATCAGGAATTTACTCATTTATTCAATGACAATCATGCCATCATCTTCTGGAACATCATCCTAACAATCCAATTCCTGAATTTCCTGGTGAATTTCTTGGGACTCCATTTCTTTCAGAATCAGTGGACCAAATCTCTCATGTTTAGCAATAGCACTGTCTTTAAATGAGCACTTCTTGTCAAGGTAGCCTGCTCGCAGTGCATTTGCAATGCAACTGTCAGTGATTTTCTCCCATGAATTCTTCACCCAAGTCATAAATTCTTACAGTTTAGGTTTCACAAAGTTTCCACGCTGATTTCTCTCCATTCACACAGCAGTGACATCAGGACTCCGTGTAAAGTCACTGGTTGCTAGATGCCAGTTGGGGCGGCCCTAGCGACCAGTTTATGGTAAATTAATTTTCATTCAGAGACAGAGCCTGGGGGCCTTATTTTCAGGGGGGGTGCCTTATATTTCACTCAGAAGGAAACCTGTAAGTAGGTCTTATTTTCAGGGAAACATGGTAGATTTCAGATAAGAAGTTAATCTGACTTTTGTCCCTGAGATACTCTCACTGTTTAACTTAACCATCTTATTGGAAGAACTGAAAGAAAGACTCTGAAGGACAAACACAGCTTCTGCTGTTTGGAGCACAAAAAAGGTTGACTTGTCCAACTATGGGAGCAGAGGGAATGCCACAGGTAGAAATTATGTCCGTTAAGTTGTCTGTTTGCCTCAGTGCCTACTTGCAAGCCAGTTTATGTTACATCATCAACTAGGAGGATGTCCACTTCTATGTGGACTGGAGGCAGAGAAAAGAGGAAGTTCAAAGTAAATGACTTTTTGTCAAAGTATTGACTCTGAAGATACACATATTACTTGTGCTTACAGTCATCCTATTAGGATGTTAATCCTATGTCCACACACAACTGCTATGAAAGATGAGGAATTAAGTCTGTAGTGAGGCATCCCGACTCCTTGTAAGCTAAACTAATAGATTTCTATTATATATTTTTCATAAAAAGAAGAACGAAAGAAGGAAAAAAGAAGGAAGGAGAGAGGGATTATTGAGGACTTAGTAACATCAAATATTAATTTATTTAAAAAATTCATTGTACTCAATTTCAAAGAAGTTTATTATCTAAGGATTGATTTTATTTATTCTCTCAGAATGTCATAAAAAGCATAATTAGGTGCAAAATTCTTAAAATGTGGAGTAAATACCTCCATTACAGCGTGTTTCTACTAATTCTTAAATATATCTATTTCGTTAGGTATACAGTAGCTATTAACTAATTTTTATTTTTTTCGTAAGCAATTTATTTGGGTCACTGCATTTTTTATATTACTCTTTAATATATTCTCTACAGAATTTTCAATTGTCCATGAAAATGATTTAACAGTAGGCTCTCCTGCTGTTCAGCTCAGTCATTCATGACTTCACCAGATGGTTTTGGTTTTGGGGCCAATGTTTTGTTGGTGGTGGTGTGTGTGTGTTTTCAGATTGTTTCCCCTCACCTAGGTTCAGTTAAGATCCAATATGTGTCGATTCCGGTCAAGGGCATGTACCTGGGTTGCGGGCACATCCCCAGTAGGGGGTGTGTAGGAGGCAGCTGATCGATGATTCTCTCTCATCGATGTTTCTAACTCTCTATCCCTCTCTCTTCCCCTCTGTGAAAAATCAATAAAACATATTTAAAAAAAAAAAAAAAAGATCCAATATGTGACACTTATTTTTAATTATATGACTAAACTGTAAAATACTATGAAGTGCATCTTTTATATTTTTTACATATTTAAAGCTAGTGACTAGAATATTTGCTATTACTTGTGAGCAAGGTAATTTTAAAGCCTACCTATTTTCTTTAATTACTTTCCACATGTACGCCCTTCTTACTCTTGTTCTCTAATAATTCAGGTGACATTCATGTTTTTTACCTCATACAACCATCCCTTCAGTTATCCTATTACTTTTATGAATTTGCTTTATTTAACAAGTTTATTTAATACATTGAACTAAGTCCGGCTGAGGAAAGCTGGTATGACTCTATTTCTAGTCTATATAAATAGTACATACTTTAAGATACAAAGAAAAACAGAGAAATTAAACTGCCTGAAAATTTCTCCCATGTTTTAATCCACTTATGACTATCTGAGAGACAAAACATTATGAAACTTTAACTCTTTCATTGGTCACATGGCATTTTCAGAAGTTGCTATGATCTTAGTGTATATGATCCTTAGTAACAATCATATACTAGTATTCTTATGTTTTACTTTATAAATTATATTTTTACTTCATTTTCTTATGTTGACACTGTTACAGGTGTCTCAATTTCCTCCCTAAATTATTAATTTCTTTTATTGGCAAAACTTTTAAGGATCTTCGACCATGCCAGCTTATAAAAGTGGTTATCCTAAAGCCATTTGCTCACTAGTAATCTCTTAAAAATGAGGTTCAGTTATGTATCTAAAGATTTTTCTAAAATCAGCCAAAACCATTTTGGCTCAGTGGATAGAGCGTTGGTCTGCAGACTGAAAGGTCCCAGACTCGATTCCGGTCAAGGCCATGTACATTGGTTGCAAGCACATCTCCAGTAGGAGGTGTGCAGGAAGCAGCTGGTCAATGTTTTTCTCTCATTGATGTTTCTAGCTCTCTATCCCTCTCCCTTCCTCTCTGTGAAAAATCAATAAAATATATATATATATATTTAAAAGAAACTTGGAAAAATCAGATTTTCAATTATTTTCATAAAAATATCACCAAGAAATTTAACGTGAGTAGAGATGGAAATCACAAGTCAATTTTGTCATTTTACAGAAAGAGAATCTGGATTCCAATGGTTTGGATACATTGTTTAGGAAACATCCTCATTTGGGGACAGTGAGGATGGAGTCTGGGCACCTTTATAGTCCTTGCTCATCCAATGCTTTCTCCTTTGCTACATTTTTAGTTTCATAATGTAAATCTGTTTCCCACACTAAATAATTATCAATTAATTTATATTATTTAAAGGTTAAATTATCCCATCCCACATGGCTTATGGGTTGAGTGTCAGCCCATGAACCAGACCAATTCCCAGTCAGGGCACATACCTGGGTTTCAGACTCAGTCCCCAGTAGGGGACATGCAGTAGGCAGCCAATCAATGTTTCTCTCTCATATATGTTTCTATCTCTCTAGCCTTTTCCCTTCCTCTCTCTAAAATCAATAAAAATATATTTTTAAAGAGGTTAAACTAAATATATGAAGGATGCAGTATTCTTAAGAAACATAGAACATAATTGCTTTCATTAGTTACTCATTTTCAAGAAAAGTCACTCTAAATGTAGTGAGTTTGAACTAATTACCTTTATTTTATAATCCAAAAAAATAAGGTTGATTTAAACAGAATTATTTGAAGAAAGCAACTATTACACATTTCTTAAAGTCAGTTTTTATCTGTTTTTTTAGTCACTGGCATTATACCTCCATAAGCCTTTTCAATAAAGAAATATAGCTACTGTTTGCTACATATATTCGAGGGTATATATTTTTTGAAGGCAGGGATCTTGTATAACTTTTGTTATATGATATATATCTATCATATATGTAGGTAAGAGATCTAACACGAATTATACAAATATTTGTGAATAGATAAATGAATACACACATACATATATATATATATATATATATACATATATTTGTGAGTATTTACATATACTAACATGCACATGCATGAATTAATACATATATATTTTATTTTTACTAACAAAACCATACATAAAGTTTGATAAGTTACCCTGTTTAAAAACATTACCTCCTCTTTAAAAGAACAATGCTAAAGATGATATCTGTGCATTCTTGTGTGTGTATGTGTGTGTGTGTGTGTGTGTGTGTGTGATTGTGTGTGTTTTAATCCTCATGCAAAGCTATGGTTTTATTGATTTAAGAAAGGGAGAGAGAGGGGGGGAAATTTATTGAATGCCTCCTATACATACTCTGACAGAGAATCAAATCTGCAATCTTTTGGTGTATGGGACACCTGGCCAGGGCAATATTTGTGCAGTCTTGAAGTAGGAGGAGTTACTTGTAAAGCAAAAGAAAGGAGAGAATATTCACTATAGACAGATGAAAAACAGTATACACTGGACATGTGACTATGAATGACTTGCTGTTGCTGTATCTTAAAATGCATAGCAACAAGTGCTCACAGATAAGGCTGGAAATTGGGGAGGAGGCAGGTTAGAAGCATGCTGTGATTTAATACACCACAGTCTTCCGTGGTCCTATGCAATTAATAGCTCCATAGAAACCTCAGAGGACAGCACTTAGATCCTCCCTCCACAGCAAACCTAAAATTTAATGTCACTATTTCTATACGTGAAATTATCTTCCTGGAGACACTGCCATCATGAATTATGTTGACTCTTCCCTCACTCAAAGTCCAATCTAGATGTTTTTCTTTTCTTTCACCTTTCCTTCTTCATTAGATCATTTTCCTTTTCTTCTCCCCTTTTCTGAGGAACCTACAAGTTCACTTCTGTATCCTATTCACAACAAATTAGCAATCATATATTTTTCTTAGGCATGAACTTTTAGTCTCACACTTCACCTCCATTGACCAATCAAAGTTTGGGGTTTGTTTCTTAAGAAATTATGATAATTTCCCTTAGGAGAATTTAATTGACTAAAAGGATTTTCTATCTTACCGTGCTTCCCCAAAAATAAGACACCCTCCGAAAATAAGACCTACTTCATGGAAACATAATACATACCCTTAAAATAAGACCTAGTGCATCTTTGGGAGCAAAAATTAATATAAGACACTGTCTTATTTTCGGAGAAACAGGGTATTACACTGAAGGATCTCACTTTGTTTATCGTTGTTTAACAGAGCCTATCTACACTAATAAAAGAGAAAAATGCTAATTGACCATACCTTTGCTATGCCCACAGCCAATTTAGAGTGAGTATGCAAATTAACCCAACAAGATGGAGGTTAATTTGCATATGCAGGCAGGACTGGTGTGAAGCCTGCTATGAGGGGAAGAGGGCAGCGGAGGGAGCTACTGGAGTGGTGCTCCAGACAGAAGCGAGTACTTGCTGGCTCAGGGCGGCTCAGGGGTGTGGACATGCCTGCTCCTGGGCAGCCTGGGAGTGAAGCCAGGGGCTTATTGCACAAATATCATGCAACGGGCCTATAGTATATTATAATCAAGAAGTAGGAACTTTCCATTGCAAACACAACTTGAAAGTCCTGCTAAGGCTGTAATAGGATTAAACATGAAAGAGGATCCCTAGTTTCTTCCTGACTTTAAAAAATATATATTTTATTGATTTTTTAACAGAGAGGAAGAGAGAGGGATGAGTTAAAAACATCGATGAGAGAGAAACATCGACCAGCTGCCTCTTGCACACCCCCTACCGGGGATGTGCCCACAACCAAGGTACATGCCCCTGACCGGAATGGAACCTGGGACCCTTCAGTCCGCAGGCCGACACTCTATCCACTGAGCCAAACCGATTTCAGCTTTTCCTGACTTTTCATCCTTGTGAACTTTGTGAACCTTGACTAACTGACCAACCATAAGCATTGCAAAAGAAGTTCTCAGCTCTAGCCAGTTTGGCTCAATAAATAGAGCTTCAGCCTATGGACTGAAGGGTCCCAGATTAGATTCTAATGAAGGGCACACACCTTGGTTGCAGGCTCCTCCCCAGCCAAGGCCCTCGTTAGGGTTTGTGCAGGAGGCAACCAACCGCTGTGTTTCTCTCATATTGATATTTCTCTCTGTCTTTTCCTCTCTCTTCCACTCTCTCTAAAAATCAATAGAACAAAATCCTCAGGTGAGGTTTTAAAAAAAATGAAGTTCTCAGAAAAAAAAAACCTGTTCTGACAGTTATCAAGATAAAATTGCACAAACAATCCCGAGGAGGTGGCATGAAAATGAATACAACCCTCAACTGCAAATTTTGTAGCATTTCAATATAATAACTGATAACTTGGGCCAAATCATAAAAAGTCAGGCCTCTCTTTTCTCCTCTCCCAATAAAACTCCAATCTCCTTTCAACTCAGGAAGTTACCTGGTCCTTAGATGCACCCAATGTGCATTAGATGACCTAAACCTATATCTCTTTGAGTAACTTAAGTTGTATTCTTTTAATAGCACATAAATACGTGGATAAGCTTCATGCACAAAAACCTAATATTTAACATGTGATCAGTGTCTCAAAGAGAAAGATAGAATATCTCCTTTTCATCATTCTATGACAGCAAATGGTTGGCACAACAATTAAGTCATTCACTTGAAATACCTGAAGATGAGGAAAGTTGTGGCAATTAAGGCAACCTTCTTAGTGTCTGAACTATAATCTCTTGTTGTGCACTGTTTACAGATCTCCTGCAAGAATCCTTCTCTTGGAGTACCAGATGGAAGCAGGGGTCTCCCTCTAAATTTGCTAGTATTCTCTCTTCTAATGTATCTTTGCGCCGAAGCCCAGAGAAAAGAAAATGTGGACCCACTGTAGTTATTTTACTTTCTCTTTTTATTTCTATCTGCATTCTTTCCAAAATTCACTGGTGTAAGACTTCAATAAGGGCACAGTTATGTTCTGTATATTACAAAAGAATCTAAGTGCTACTCTAAGATGAGTTATTTGCAAATATAGGGAATGAAATAATAATGGAACCCTTCCCTCTAGAATAGCTGGTTATTTTGATTTACTATTATGGGAAGAAACTGCCAGTTCTTCCTTCAATCCCAAGAAACCCTTTTTTTATAACACACTCCTTTATTTCTTTCTCCTTTTTATTTTTTATTTTTGGGGGACTTGCTCTTTGTATTTCTTCTGTAACAATTCCTAATCTCCCTAGGCCTCTTGTTGCCTCAGGCAAACTAAGACAATGGTCTTGTAGTCTAAAAGGCAAAATAAAAAAGCACATCAATAATTTTCAAAGTATTACCCCATTGTACATGTTTAGTTTAAACTACCTGCAGAGCATTTAGGAAAGCAATTCCCCCTTGGTAATCCAGAGAAATTTGTTTTCTCATTTTAATTTCAAGTCTAAGCAGTGGTCTCTTATTATGTTTAATCATCACTAATAGGGCGTAGCTGTAAACCAGGAGGAATTTTTAGACCTTTAAACCCATATAGTTTAAAGAACACATTTGTATCTTAGAAAATATGATGAGTATGTGATCTACCCAAACATAATTTTTAGGTCCCAGAATCCACCTTAATTTAACAATGGTCATTATTCGTTGTGTTGGCACTGTAGATATCAGTGTAGAACATTCATAAACAGGTCATCAAACCTTGAAAAGTTAAGGGAAATAAGATCACCAGAGTACACAGCCAAGAGTCAGATATGTCTTAGATACCAAGTTCAATGCAAACCAGAGCAAGGACCACAACAGCAAGAAGTCAGAGCCACAGGAAGCAGGAGACACGACAGACTGTTCACTGAAGCCTGGTAGGATATGTCCAGTTTGGCAGAGAGATGAAAGCTGCTAATGGCCACCAGGCATGAGGGCAAATTAGTTTTAGGAAGCCATTGGATATAAAATAAGGATTTAGGATTGATACTCTAATCCTTTTTTCTCTCTCTCTCTCACAAGAACTGGTGATAAATAGACCATTGAGAGGCAGTTATTATTTGTCTTATGGCTGAGATTACTGCTGACATGTGCCCCACACAGTAACTGGAGATTCGGACATTAACTGGGTGAATAAGGCTAGACTTGAGTGAGGAACAAACAATACGCACAAAAAATGGAGATTCCAGAGTGACTTCACATGAGGATGACTATTGGCATGACAGCACTTTAAACTGAGGAGTAAATAGAGATGTGATCAAAATTCAGCAGCGCACAAGGGATTGTCTGTAACATTAAATGGAACCTGTGAGTGGCCTGTGGATCAGATCTAAGATACATAAGTGGGTCAAACAGGATGTAAACTGGACGGCATTCATGCTGAAGCAGTGACAATTGGGATCCCAGAGAGACCAGTAAGAAATCCCTAAGCGTCCCTAGGACAAGGAGATTTATAATATTCAGTAGGTTATTTTTTATTTAGAGAATTATAAAGTATATTTTTAAAAATGGTACAAGTCCCAGTGCTATCTGATAGAAAGGTCGAACAGGTTTCATTTGTCTATTCATTTTCCAGTTTGAATCTCTCAACAGTAGCTGATTAACTCCTTTCAGTGATAGTCAATGTGAATTCAGAAGCCATCTACAAGCACTTGAAATTCCTCAAGTTATCGGGAAGTGAGTTCTTAATAGACACCTTTTAAGCGTGCTGAGTGCTTTAACATTTATGTAAATGCCACTGTTTTTCTGAGTTACAGTCAAAGATATGAAATCAGCTCCCTTCTACATCCTTGTGACTTTTTTCTTTTCTTAAGCTATTGTTTAATAAAAATATGGTATTTAATGCTCCCTTCATCAACCAATGTCTCTCAATGCCTCCTCTTGACAAGCATTCAGCTCTGTGCTGGGAAGGATGTAAGATATATGACATATTGTCCCAAGTCCTCAGCACTTTGGAATACATATATTTGGAGATGAGAGAAGATTAAATAGTGATGATGTTAAATTCCTTTTATTTTCTTTTGAAAGCAAAGCAGACATTTGCCAGGATTAACAGTTGGTTTGAATAAAAAAAAAAAATCATGCATCCTCAATAGTAGCAATTAAACTTCAGAGGGTCAAAACTATATGTTCATGGGAAAAGGTAGAGTCAATACATGGAAGAAAAAAAATCTATTTGCAGTTCAAAATCAGGTCTTTCCACGCCAAGGTATCATCAGCATGAGTCTTTATGTGAGCCGAGGGATTATGGGGAGGACATAATTATAACTGTATCTGTTTAAATGTTTACATAACTGTTTGAATATTTGCACATGCCTGTGTTTCCCATCTGACTGTGAGCTTCATGAGTATGGGACCACAATGATGAGATTCATCGTTACACACTCAATTCTGCAAAAAGCTCAAACATGGGATATAGCCAGTAAACACTTTTTGAACAAACAGAATTTGGGCCAAAAGTTAGAACTCTGTGCATGATATGAAGTAAGTTCCAATAAGTTCTCCAAACCTACAGTAGCCGGGATTGTGTAAAAGGGCAATGCAATATCTTACTGAACTCAAGATCATTTTCACTTTGAGAGATGTCGAGAGTCTAGAATGGTTTCCAGGCCACTAAAAGGCCCTAATCCTTTGCAGGTCACGCATGCCAGTAAGCAGAGAGGCATTTTCTGAAGGACCTTTGAGATAAAGAACACTTTTGAGAGCAGGCAGTCACCCTTGACATTCTGCCTCGTGACACAGTAACAAAGCCATTTAACTAGCAGGTGTTGCAGAAGGTGCTCAGCCCAGACTATTTTCTATTCTGTGTCAGATTCAGCTCTCCCACAGATCAGCGTATTCTAGTCAATGAACACTGCCCTTCAACCTTTGAAGCATTTTATAATCCAATATCACTGGGGAATAAACGGACTCTTTCCATTTTAAATTTATTTTTTCATTGTCTCCTAGTGCTGAGCTTTTATGCAGCATTCTGGAAAGAGCTGCAGACATCCCAGCAGGGTGCTGTATTACACACAAAATCATTGCTTAACTGACATCGGTTTTGGGCCCCTGCCATTTATGCATAACTTCTTGTTTTTGCCCTTCGACTGAACTGTGTATAAATAGACTCAAAATAAACTCATTACGGAGTTGAAAGTTGAACATATGTCTGAAATGTCACAGCATTCTTGGCAGCCAATGGAAGATTGTCTATAGATTACCATTTTTATTTTCAACAATAAGAGCTTTCTCTCTGAAGCTAACTTCTAGGATTTAAAGCACAGCTCAACAAATTTGTGTTTGATATAGAAACACTATTTTTCAAAGTCTTATTTCCTGCCAAAGTGGTACCACTGGGAATTTTATAATAGTTAAATGACAAAAAATATATATGTCATAACTCTCTGAGCACAAATAGGTTTTTTAAAGAGTTCAGCACCAGTCTTTGGCTTTATTTGCCCATATTGCAGTGTTAAAGTTAACATAAATCAAACATTTTCTAAATGTACATGTGTAGATAGTCTTTAATGTAAGTGAATTCAACTAATTTTTGTTAATGGAATTGAATTTTCAGGAAAGAAGGAAAAACATGTCTGAAATAAAAACTTTGGGTTAAGTCCATATATGTTTCAAGTTCAGACTATGCTTAATCTGTCACCTATATAATCATATTCAAAGATGTTTTAGGAGTTGAAGAATTGCCTATATTTGCTTTGATAATAAATACCACCACAATCACAGTGGCATAAACAAAACCAAGCTTATCACTCAGATAAGTTCCACTGTCCAGGCAACCTGCATGTTCTGAATTTCCTTCTCAATTCTAGGTTTCATACATTATTGGACATAGGTGAGAAAAAAAATTCCCACTCCAGATTTAATATAGTTAAACTAGAGGCTTAGTGCACAAAAATTTGTGCACTTGGGGGTGTCCCTCAGCCTGGCCTGTGCCCTCTCGCAGCCCAGGAGTCCTCAGGGAATGTACACCTGCTGAGGAGGCAGCAGAGCTCCCGCCACCACCACTGCACTCACTTGTGCCTGAGTGGTGCTCCCCTGTGGAAGTGCACTAATCACCAGGGGCAGCTTCTGTGCTGAGCACCTGCCCCTTGATGGTCAGTGTGCATCATAGTGACTGGTCATTCCCGATCATTCCACCATTAAGGTCAATTTGCATATTAGCTTTTTATTATATAAAACTAGAGGCCCAGTGCACAAAATTCATGCATGGGGGAGGGGATTGTCCCTCAGCCCAGCCTGCACCCTCTCCAACCTGGGACCCCTCGAGAGATGTGCAACTTCCCTGGTAGGATTGGGCCTAAACAAGCAGTCGGATATACCTCTCACATTCCAGGACAGCTGGCTCCCAAGTGCTTGCCTGCCTGCCTTCCTGATTGCTCCTAACCGCTTTTTCCTGCCAGCCTGATCACCACCTAACCATTCTCATACCAGCCTGATTGATGTCTAACTGTACCCTGCCACCACATTTGCTCCCAACTTCCCTCCTCTGCTGACCTGGTCACCCCTTACTGCCCTCCTCTGCAGGGTTGATCACCTCCAACTGCCCTCCCTTGCAGGCATGGTCGCCCCACAACTGCTCTCCCCTGCAGGCCCGTTGCCCCCAACTTTCCTCCTCTGCTGGCCTAGTCACACCTAACTGCCCTCCCTTGCAGGCTTGATAGCCCCTAACTGCCCTCCCTTACAGACCTGGTCCCTCCCAATTGCCCTCCTCTGCTTGCCATCTTGTGGTGACCATCTTCTGTTCACATGGGGGCAGCCATCTTTGACCACATAGGGGCAGCCATCTTGTGTGTTGGAGTGATGGTCAATTTGCATATTATTCTTTTATTAGGATAAAGTCCTGGTGCACAGGTGGGGGCCAGCTGATTTGCCCAAAGGGTGTCCTGAACCAGGGTGGGAGTTCCTTTGGAGTGTGGGGCTATCTGGGCAAGGTGCCTGTGGTGGTTTGCAGGCCAGCAACGTCTCCCAACAACCCAAGTGGAGGCCCTGATATCTGGGATTTATTTATCTTCAATAATTGAATCTTTGTACCCTTAGGTGGAGGCCAAGGCAGGCCAGGGTGTGCAGAAAGCTTGGCTTCCTCCATTACCAAGGAAACCCAAGCCTCTTGCTTACACTGTGGCAGCAGCTATTTTGGTTGGGTTAATTTGCATACTCACTCCTGATTGGCTGCTGGGTGTGGCTTCTGGGTATAGCAGAGTGATGGTTAACTTGCATATTATTCTTTTATTAGATAGGATGGCAAAGTAATTCCTATCACTATGAGTCACAGGCTACTGGGAAAGACTAGTGGCATAGTCCCAACCAGTAGAAAGGAACCAGGAAATGTTGCTTTCCATAACCACAAAATGGTGAAGAGAATTGGTAACACTGGTAAACACTAAGAATGTCAGCCTCAAAACTCCATCAAAGTGAGACAGATTTGACTTAAGCCACCCCTCTCCGTAGCTCGGAATGATGCAATTACAAGGCAAGGAATGCCATGGCTTGTCAGCAATCACCAGAAACTAGGCCTGGAACAGATTCTTCCTCAGAGCTTCTACAGGGGACCAGTCTTGCCAATACCTTCAGTTCAGATTTCTAGCCTCAGGTATTGTTAGAAAATAAATTTTTATTATTTCAAGTCATACAGTTTGTGGTAATTTGTTATGCTAGCCCTAGGAAACTAATATACCACCCCTATAGCAAGGTGATCAGTAGAGAGTCTGATTCTTTCTCCTCTGGTCCTGCAGAAACATTTTCACACCAACTCCTCTCAGAAGTTAGGCCTTATTTTAACAATTTAGGATATTCTTCTTGATGAAACCGTCCTAAAATATATCATACTGAATTACTTAATCTCAAGAGGGCACCATTTAATGATCAACTAAAGGATCGGTCTGCCCCCTTGTGTTAAAACTAGAGTCTCGATGTATGAAATTCGTGCAAGGGGCTCATCCATGCTGCCATGGCTTCATATGGAAGGTCATGCAGAAGGTTGCCCAGTCCAATTAGCATATTATGCTTTTAATATGTAGATTATATAGATTCTATTAAAATATTTGCTCTGGAACTTCGGAAATTCATGAAGAATTTGAAGTCTCCTGGAAAGCTAAGAACAATTAGAATAGCATTAATGGCCTGTACATTTTCTTGTATTTTACTGCTTCACTAGTGTTCAAGAGTTTAGGCATATTGAGTTGGGAGTTGGGGAGTTAGAATTATAGTTAAACATTTATAAAAATGTCAAGAAGTTCTGTGCCAAAGTCACCACTGAATAATTTCACAAATAGCTAAGTGGGATGCCAAAAGTAGGTTGTAATAAAAGCTAGGTCAATGAGAAGATGGAACTGAAGTACTTAAATTATGTATTCTGTTAAAAATATGTTAGAAACTCAGTAAGATACCACCTTTTTATGAAGAATTGTTTATTCTCTATTAAAATTGTGATCTTCCAGCAATAGATAAAATTATGCCATTTTCAGAATGTTTTCAGAATATTTTCCTTTTCTAGGAATACTTTCCTCTAAATGTTGGTAATGAACTAGAAAGGATCCACAAAACACTGCAATTTCTATTATATCAATTTATTGACATTAATATTTAATTTCACTTTGCAAATGCAACTACATTTGAAGCATTATTGTTGCTTTTGGCTGCATCTTATTTCAAACTCATTTCTTTCAGTGTTAGCTTCTAAGCTTTTGTGGCATATCTAGTTATGTGGAAGAAAAATTACTGAAATGGGCTACTGCAACACTGACGTATACTCAGGCATTATCTCTGAAGCACTGCTATGACAGCCATTGGTATAGTAACTCTACACTTCTAATTCACTCCAACAATGCCTTCTGATGATGTGCTCTGTGTTCAGAACTATGACTAAATACATCATTTTAATGTATTCATATAGATGCCTGCGTAACTCTAAAATCCATAGTAACTAGTGTCATGATATTATGAAAGCTAGAATTTTCATGCTTAAATTTCCTCCAAGCCTACATGGTTCCCCTAATAGTATAGCTGGTTTTGATATCACAATACCTAGACTTAAATAGACAAATTATTATTTGCCATGATTTCTATCAAGTGAAATCAAAGCATTAAGATGAGCAGGAATGAAGGGAAAAGCGAGAGAAAGAGACAGAGAGAAAGAGAGAGAGAGAGAGAGAGAGAGAGAGAGAGAGAGACCAGTCCTATAATTTCTTTTTTTTAAAATATATTTTATTGACATTTTACAGAGAGGAAGGGAAAGAGATAGAGAGCTAGAAACGTTGATGAGAGAGAAACATTGACCAGTTGCCTCTTGCACACCCCCTACCGGGGATGTGCCCGCAACCAATGTACATGCCCTTGATGGGAATCAAACCTGGGACCTTTCAGTCCGCAGACTGATGCTCTACCACTGAGGCAAACCGGTTTCGGTGTCCTATAATTTCTATCTGGCATATAGTGCTTTCTTGGTTTGGAATCTGGAGACCAGAATCAGTTAAAATTTTCTTTACACAATTAACATAACTAGGAGACATATGCTTCCTCCAATTTGCACAAAAATCAGATCTTTTTCTAATATTTCCCTCAAGTGCATGCTGACTGCTTTTTTCACCATTTAATATAGTCTAATTTTTAATAAGCTCTATATCAATATTTCCAAGGCAGTTTGTTTCCTCAAAAAAGATTTTATTTCTATATTATGCAAAAAATATACATACTCTTTGTTTACACTGTGAGCTTTTACTCTGATTTTTGTATAATGTGTTATATATTGTATATTTGAGCATATCTGTCTGTCTTATATTCCCACTAAAAAGTATAATCGTTAAATTCAAGAATGACTAACAAACATTGTAAGACTATATTTTTTTAATCTCATGATTCCTATAATAGTAATTTGAATAATAATGTTAAAATATGAATTATTTGTCTCCTGGTTTGTTGAGTTTACAGCAAGCAGTATATGACAGGAGCAAATGCAAATGTGTTTGAGTCAGTTCTGTACACACTTACTAATTATACAACCATGAAGAAGGCACACATAGTCCCTGACCTTCTAGGGTTTACAGTGCAGGAGAAATTTAAAAATAAGAAAACATATATAATTATTTTTAATACTTTGGAGATAGTTCTCAAACTGTTCCAATTATGCAATTTTTAGGTTAGACAAAGATAACACAATGAAATGTTTATTTCTTCCCATTCCTTATGAAATAGTGTATCTTTTAATTTATTTTCTCACTCTTTTATTATATACTGGAAGCCTGATGCACAAAATTCATGCACAGGGGAGGGTGTGTCTGCACCCTCTCCAATCTAGGATCCCTCTCACAATCCAGGACTGCTGGCTCCCAAATGCTCGCCTGCCTTCCTTCCTGATTGCCCCTAACTGCTCCTGCCTAGCAGCCTGATCACCCCCTAACCACTTCCCTGCCAGCCTAATTGATGCCTAACTGCTCCCCTGCCAGCCTGGTCACTCCTAACTGCTCTCCCCTGCAGGCCTGATCACCCCTAACTGCCCTGTCCTGAAGGCCTGATCTTCCCCAACTGCTCTACCCTGCAGGCCTGGGCCCTCCCAATTGCCTTTCCTGCAAGCCCACAACTTCCCTCCTCTGCTGGCCTGGTCACCCCTAACTTCCCTCCCCTGCAAGGTTGATTGCCCCCAACTGTCCTCCCTTGCAGACCTTGTCTCTCCCAAAAGCCCTGCCCTGCTGGCCATCTTGTGGCAGCCATTTTGTGTCCACATGGGGACAGCCATCTTTGACCACATGGGGCAGCCATCTTGTGTGTTGGAGTGATGGTCAATTTGTATATTACTCTTTTTTAGATAGGAAGTGCTATTTAAATTAAGAAACTAATATTTGACAGTAAAATAAAATTATTGTATACTATATATTAGTATATTCTATATTTAATTTCTAATATATCTACACTAATTTATTTTAGTCTCTAAGATACTCTTAGAGAACTATAGTAGTGCACCTATCATTTAAATTATAGTTCAACTCCCAAATGCAATTAAGAGAAAATTAAGAACAAGATTTGATTTTCCCAGGGCTCTGGGCACAATCAACAATGTTAAAATTAACCCATGCTAAATATAAAGTGATGTTATTTTACTACCCTACATACCCAATCTGTTATGTTGTTACTTTCAATGCAAAACTTTTTTATCAGCTTTTTTAGTGCATTAAAATTCAAATCCAAACCATCAAACATCATATTTCATAATGTTTGCTTTCTCTTAATCTATAGGGTGAGAATCAAAAACCATCTATACTAATAAGAGAAAAGTATGGTAATTGACCATCACTTCACAGCACCCGCAGCCAATCAGGAGGGAATATGCAAATTAACAGGACAAAGATGGCAGTGGCCACAGGGCCAACCAGAGCAGTCAGGAGTCTTGGGTCACCCCTGGCAACAGAGAAAGCCAAGTTTCCCATCTACCAGCGCTAGCCGCTGAAGGAAAGGCCTGTGGGTGGCAGCCACAGAGCTTGCCTGAGTGCATAGGAGGCTTGGGTCACCCGAGCCAGTCACTGAGGGAGGATCCTGCAAAAGGCCCTCAGCCCCTCAAACAGGCTGGCCACACCACCATTGGGGTAAGGGTCCCTGCTGGGGAGCATGGCCAGCCTGAAAATGGCCCTCAGCCCCTTACCCAGGCTGGGCATGTCCCCATGTGGTGACAATCCCTGCTGCAAGTTGTGGCCAGCCTGAAAACATCCAGAGTTGGCCAGGCACCCTATTGGGGACCCTTACCCTGAAGGGGGTATGGCCAGACTGAAAATGGCCCTCAGCCTCTCACCCAGGCTGGCCACATCCCCCCCCCAGCAGGGACCCTTATCCCATGGAGGCATGGCTGGCCTGCAAATTGCCCCAGCCCCTTGCCTAGAATGACACCATCCCCGTTGGGGTTCCCTACCCCAACGGGGGCAAGGCCAACCTGAAAACCAACACAAGCCCCTCACCCAGGCTGCTCTGTCCCCCAAGGGAACCCCCACCCTGATCTGGGACACCCTTCAGGGCAAACCTGCCAGCACCTACCCATGCATCAGGCCTCTATTTATACTAATAAAAAGGCAATATGTTAATTAGACTTGGAGATCTTGCAGGAGACCTTCGGGATGTTCTTTTGGACAAAGCCATGGTGGCGGGGCCAAGGTAGAGGTGGTTAGGGGCCAAGAGGGGAGAACAATTGTGGGTGATGAGGCCAGTGGGGGGGGCTGTTGGGGGTGATCAGGCCAGCGGGGGGGGGGGGGCGGTTGCAAGCAAGTAAGTCAGCAGAGGGGTCCAGTTGGAAGCAATCAGGCCAGCAAGGGGGGGTGGCAGTTGGGGTGAACAGGCCGGCAAGGAAGACAGGTGGGGCAAGCAGGCTGGCAGGGGGTGGGGGGCAGTTGAGGGTGAGCAGGCTGGGGGTGGGGGCAGTTGGGTGTAAGTAGGCCAGCAAACGGACTGATTAGGAGCAATCAGGCAGGCAGGCAGGTGGGATCGGGCCTAAACTGGCAGTCAGACATATCTTGAGGGGTCCCAGTTTGGAGAGGGTTCAGGCCAGGCAGAGGGAGACACACACACACACACACACACACACACACACACACACACACACACACCATGCACAAATTTTGTGCACTGGGCCACTAGTAAAATCTATAATGAAAGAGTGGATTTCCCTCTGAGATTTGACTAGTATTATGGCAATTGGCTTTCTTGTTGTCATTTTATTTTTTCAAATACAAGCAAATTTATTTTAAAAGAGAGATAGAAGAAGTGAACTGTGGAAGAAGTGAGCCAGCTGGGCTGCATGGATTCAGGAAACAAATTATAAAGGCAAAAAAAGGGCCCTTGGAATTCAGGAAAAAGAAAGCAAGGGTACAAATCTTGAGGGAACAAAGGGAGAGGAAATGTTCAGGCATGAATGTGTGTGTGTGTGTGTGTGTGTGTGTGTGTGTGTGTGTGAGAGAGAGAGAGAGAGAGAGAGAGAGAGAGAGAGAGAGAAGAGAGAAGAGAGAGAAAGACTGGGGAAAGATAGGGGTGGGGAAAGTTTTGCTCAAGAGAGAAAAATTGCATGCCTATATGTTTTAAATGAAGAAATGATGTGTCTTGGTTGGGCCAGTATTTATAAACTGTCTTTTGAATTCTTACCAAAAATAGTAATAGTCAATTAAACTCCAAAGACAAAATAATTTAGTAGATCTGTTGCAAAAGCTTTATTTTTTTATTTTTTTATTAAGGTATTATATGCATACATAGCTTACCATTACCCCCCCCCCCCCCACCTCCCATACATGCCCTCCCTCCCCAGAGTTTTGTGTCCATTGGTTGCACTTACATGCATGCATACCTTCGGTTGATCTCTTAACTCCTCCAGATCACCCTACCCTTCCCGCTGTCATTTGACAGTCTGCTTGTTGCTTTACCATCACTATACCTATCTTTCTGTTCATTAGTTTATAATGTTCTTTATTATCCATAAATGAGTGAGGTCATGTGGTGTTTCTCTTTTATTGACTGGCTTATTTCACTCAGCATGATGTTCTCCAATTCCATCCAGGTTGCTGCAAATGATAAGAATCCCTTCTTTTTTATGGCATCATAGTATTCCATTGTGTAGATGTATCATAGTTTTCTGATCCAATCATCTGCTGACAGGCACCTAGGCTGATTCCAAATCCTAGCTATTATAAATTGTGCTGCTATGAACATAGGGGTGCATATATCCTTTCTGATTGGTGTTTCTAGTTTCTTGGTATATATTCCTAGTAGGGGGATTACTGGGTCAAATGGGAGTTCCATTTTCAGTTTTTTGAGGAAACTCCATACTGTTCTCCACAGTGGTTGTACCAACCTGCAATCCCACCAGCAGTGCAGGAGGGTTCCTTTTTCTCTGCAACCTCGCCAACATTTGTGGTTTGTTGATTTGTTGATGTTGGCCATTCTGACAGGTGTGAGATGGTACCGCATTGCTGTTTTGATTTGCATCTCTCCAATAATTAGTGACTTTGAGCATGTTTTCATGTGCCTCTGGGCCTTCCTTCTGTCTTCTTTTGAGAAGATTCCATTTAGGTTCATTGCCCATTTTTTAATTGGCTCATTTATTTTCCTTTTATTGAGTTGTATAAGCTGTCTGTAGATGTTGGAGATTAAACCTTTATCAGTGATACCATTTGCAAATATGTTCTCCCTTACAGTGGGACTTCTTGTTGTTTTGTTGATGGTTTCTTTTGCTGTAAAAAAGCTTTTTATTTTGATGTAGTCCCATTTGTTCCTTTTCTCTTTAGCTTCCATTGCCCTAGGGTTAGTATCAGTGAAGAAGTTCTTTAGGCATATGTCTGAGATTTTGCTGCCTGTGGATGTCTCTAGTATTTTTATGGTTTCCCGTCTTATGTTTAAGTCATGTATCCATTTTGAGTTTATTTTTGTGTATGGTGTAAGTTGGTGATCTAGTTTCATTCTTTTGCATGTATTTGTCCAATTTTCCCAACACCATTTATTGAAGAGACTGTCTTGACTCCATTGTATGCTCGTGCCTCCTTTGTCAAATATTAATTGAGCATATTGATTTGGGTTGCTATCTGAATTCTCTAATCTATTCCATTGATCCTTTATGTTTGTTCTTGTACCAGTACCAGGCTGTTTTGAGAACAGTTGCTTTGTAATACAGTTGGAAATCTGGTATTGAGATCCCTCCTACTTTACTCTTCTTTCTCAAGATTGCTGAGGCTATTTGGGGTCTTTTATTGTTCCAAATGAATTTTTGGAGAGTTCTTTCTAGGTCTGTGAAGTATGCCGTTGGTATTTTAATGGGTAGTGCTGAAATAGCCTTTAATATTCATATATATTGAGGCTTTTTTTAAGATTCAATTCTAATATGTCTATCCTATACAATCTGAGAATGCCTTGGAAGATTGCATGCAATATCATACTTTTAAAACATATTTTTGGAGATAATAAGAAATCTAATTTTAGTGTTGGATAAAGAGCAGAAATATGTCTAGCACAGAAATCTAGGAGTATATTATATTTTCCCATCTCTATAGTAAGAAACTTAAAATAAAGTAGGAAATATTGCTAAACACATTATAAATAAAATAATTATTATGTGATCATTATATTAAATTCTTATTTTCTAAAATAAGAATATGTCCATTTAAAAATTTTAAGTAATATGACTTCCAATAACCAAAGTTATTGCCCTAAATATCCTTTTAAAAAATATATAATCCATACTCTTCCATTTCAATGAATAGAAAGTACATAGAGAAACAATGCACCAACAAGGAAACTAATAGGAATATATGATTTCATGGTGCTAGCACTATTACACATACATTGGACAACCCCTCCCCCTTTCTGTGAGAACATAGAAAATGATAAATTGATGTATTTGCTCTCAGCACCAGTCACAAAATTGGAGTTGGAGCATAGGGGACAGACCCCAGGAATCATAAGAATATATAGTAAGCAGGAGCATTCTCCTAGGATACTATCAATTAAAAAATCTTAGCAGTTTGCACTTGTTACCAATATCTCTTCACTTGCTAGGTAACAGCAATTTGGAGAAAACACCCCCTTCATTAGGTAAATATACTAATTATAACTAAAGTACATATTAAAGATGTCATATAAAATGGGTTGCCATATCAAATTTTGACTTCTAAACATAACTGAAACATTTATGTATAGCCATGTATCCCAAAGTTTCCCAGGACAATAATCATGCATACTTTAATTTATCTTTCCTTGCTTAATTCTACCATCTTGGTTACAAAGTTAATGGGAGTTTGATTCACACTGAGTGAATTCAATTTTTAAATAAATGTAAACAAGAGATGCCCTCCAACATTTAACAAAGATCAGTAATCCATCTTTTAAAAAGACAAGAATATATTCACAACTCTGAAAGATACAAATCAAAATGACAATGAGGTGCCACTCACACCTGTCAGAATGGCTATCATCAACAAATGACAAGTGTTGGTGAGGATAGAGAGAAAAATGAACCCTCGTGCACTGCTGGTGGGAATGCAGACTGGTTCATCCAGTATGTGGAGAACAGTATGGAGTTTCCTTAAAAAACTAAAAATAGAACTCCCATATGACCCAGCAATTCCACTCTTAGGGAATATGTCCCAAGGAACTAGAAACACCAATTAGAAAGGATAAATGCACTCTTATGTTCATAGCAACAAAATTTTCAATAGCTCAGATTTGGAAAACATCCAAGTACCTATCAGCAGATGAGTGCATAAAAAGCTGTGGTACATTTACACAATGGAACACTACACAGACATAAAAAAGAAATAACTCCTACTGTTTGCAACAGCATAGATGAACCTGGAGAGCATTATGCTAAGTAAAATAAGTCAGTCAGAGGAAGATAACTACCACTGGTCTCACTCATATGTGGAATCTAATGAGCAAGATAAACTGATGAAAGAAATATATCATGAGACATAGAAGCATCAAACAGACTGTCAAACCTCAGAGGGGAGGCAGGAGAGGGTGGGTGGGTGGGAAGAGATCAACCAAATAACCTGTATGCATATATGCATAACCCATGGACACAGACAATAGGGTGGAGGTCTAGGGCAGAGGCAGGCCAGAAGAGGTTAATGAAGGGTAAAAGGGACATATGTAATACTTTCAACAATAAAGATTTTTAAATAACATAAATAAATTGTTTTTTTAATCCAATCCAAAATATTGCATTTTCAATGACTTCTTTTTAACTAACTCACCTATGAAAAGAACATCAAACTTATGTACAGTAGAATCTTGGAGACTTCCTTTTAGCACTTCTCTTTATTATATTCTGCGTTAGCAAAATAAACCCTAAATCATCAGGGAAACAGAAGGTGTGGGAATCTATTAAATGGTACAACTAAATAAAGGCTAGTGGGATGGATGTAAATTGGTTTACAGCACAAAAATAATTCTTGGTTGCTCTAATGGAACTTATATAAACTTTGAATTAGCAAATATAACCTTGGTGAATACATACAGACTGAACATCATTGTTTCATATATTTTTAATAATGTTATCAAAATTAAAATTGCTTGCAGCAAGTGGAAATAGATACTATTTTATCAGACCAGTAATAAGAAGATCCCATGAGAACCTCAGAAAACAGAATAACAACAGTAAGAGAAGTTGAACTGCCGAAACAAATTCCAAAGCATATTTATGGATATGATTGCGAGACAGGACTTTGGCACTTTTAAGTGTAAAATTGTGTAACTGATATGAAAGATTATAAACATTAACATCTCTAACTGTCCAGGACAATTTATTTATAAGATTAAAAAATATCTAATTATCATTGAGTTATTTTATGTATCTAATGCCTGTTAGGCTAACTGAATATTTCATATGGAATATAGTGTTAAATAAATTGTCAAATTCATAGTAGTTATCAACTAATATAAAATAAAATTTCTAATCACATATATTAGAGATATGGAGATACTCAACACTGTGGATAACTCATTTTCTCTATAATAAGATTTAAACTTTCCCCCAATGGTATATCTAATTCAAATGAAGTTTCTTAAAATAGTATATAGTTTTCTTTAGTTTAAGTCACATTTTCCCAATTTACAATAATAAAACCTAAAATTATGAGTAAAAAGAGCATAAAAATTATCTAGTTTGTCTGTTCATTTTACAGACAGTAAGGAAAAACTGATCCAGACTGAGCTGATGACTCAGCAGACCCACTGTAGAAACCCAGGGCTAAGAATCACATCTCTTCTTCTAAATCCAGTGCTGTTTCCATTACTATTTGCTGCCTCAACTTTTGTTTGTTTTTATTGTTAGAAGTATTAACCCTGATAATATAATTTATTGAAAAATTTTTCTACAGCCTAAGGTAGTGTTTTCATTTATTTATCTGAAGAACAAACGATATTGTATTTTTTCTAAATTGGTTAATTTATTTTTATAAGCATTTCTTTCTTAGTATTGTTTTCCCTTTTCACCTCAGGATTAAAAATTATTAAAAGTTTGCCAGCTGGTATAGCTCAGTGGTTGAGGGTCCGTCCATGAACCATGAGGGCATGGTTCACTTCCTCTCAGAGCACATGCCCAGGTCATGGGCTCAATACCCAGTAGGAGGCAGAAGGAAGTTGATCAATGATTCTCTCTCATCATTGGTTTTTCTGTTTCCCTCTCCCTTCCTCTCTCTCTGAAATCAATCAATCAATCAATCAATCAGTAAGTACCTAATATATTTTTAAATGCATTAAAAGCTCATTGAAATACATTCTTTCCCAGAGGTTTTGAATCCAATTTGATGTCTCTATCAGTACTACACATTTTCAAAGGATTTTCATGATTACAACAGCAAATCACTTCTAAGATTAATGACTGTTATAAGTGATTTAAATATTAAGATTAGCTTATTTTCTTTAATATGCAGAAATAGAATGTAAGCTAAAAATGACATATCACTTTCGAACCTCTTTAGAGCATTCTTAATTACTGATTTAAACCCTTTTTTTCCTGCTATGCATAACAGGTATTAGTATGATAGACATAATCCTTTCAGTTATATGCAGGGTATACAAAATTTACGGTCATAAATTTACCTTTCTCTCATCAACTCAAGAAAACACATAAGAATGCAAGTGACTGAGAGTGATATTGTTAAACAATCAAACTTAAATCCCTTTTAATGCATTAAAAGTAAAACATAACTTACTAAAACCCATACTTTATTGTTGGTTACAAAATATTTTCAATGCACCACATACTGATTGTGATATCCCAGGATATTTGTCATGTATAAATAGATAATTATCATCTAGAATGATAGTAATATGTGTGGAGAAAAATAGAAAATATAACTATAAAATGAAATTAATGTTAAGTATTTAACTTTTTCCCTTGGAGAGGTAATGGATAAATAACAAGGAGGAACTCTTGCTTCTAGCCATGGTAAAGAAAGTAGTACCAGATTTCCTAAGTGGAGAAATTATATGAGACAGCTATTATTGAGCATTGGAAATAAGCCATTGCAGAACTATGACCAATGAGAGTAAAGAAACACAGGAGATGAGTTGTGTTTTGACCCAGCTTTTTAACAGGAGCATTTTCTGGACCATAGTGTAGAAAGAAAGTCCAAGCAGAGTATGAGAGTTTAGCTCAGGTAAGAAGGCATAGACAGGAGATTAGGCTGATGCAGAAATGTGAAATTGTAGGTAAGGGACCTGAAGAACATCAAAGTAGCAGAGTGGGGAACAAAAATACTTACATGAGTTTTCCTTATTGGTTATTGAACCAAAGATTGGCTGAATAAATGCAGGACAAAAATCCACAAGATCTAACTGAAAAAATAAATTGAGGAAGATACAAATAATTGGAAGGATCTACCTTGTTCATGGATTGGAAGGAAATGTCATTACTACCAAAAGCAATACACAAATTCAGTGAAATCTCTATTAAAATATCAATGACACTTTCATCAGAATTAAAGCAACTAATCCTAAAATTTATGTGGAGCCACAAAAGATCCTGAATAGCCAAAGAAATCTTGAGAAAAAGCAGTCAGAGGTATCATGCTCCCTGATATCAAACTATACACCAAGGTTACAATACTCAAAATGGTAAGGTACTGGTGTAAAAATTATATAAATTAATTAAATAGAGAGCTCATAAACAAACACTTGATTATATGGTCAATTAGTCTATGATAATAAAGACAAGAATGTAGAATGGGATAAAGATTGTCTCCTCAATAAATGCATCTGGGAAAACAGGACAGACACATGAAAGAAAGAAAGAAAGAAAGAAAGAAAGAAAGAAAGAAAGAAAGAAAGAAAGAAAGAAAGAAAGGAGGAGGAACATCCAAGATGGCGGCCTAGGCAGTCTCCTAAGCTGCCGCCTCATCAACAATTTAATTAAAAAAACAACTAAAATCAAAAAGGACTTCACCAAAACCTCAGGAAAGCTGGCGGAGTGGAATAGCTACAACTAGAAAGAAAGAGAGAGGCTCACGGATCGGACTGGGAACCGAAAAGCACTGAGGTAGGGAGACGCTCGCACACGGGGCCGCCGAATACCTGCCTGGCGGTGGGAGGGGAGGAATCCCCGATTGCACGGAACCCTTTCTGACTGTACTGAACCCCAGCCCCGGCTGAAATTCCGTGGTCCCAGGCTCATACGGGTGGAGTCTGGACTTGGAGAGGGGCACCCAGAGACTCAGAGACTCAGAGACTGGGAGACCGGGACCGGAGCCGCAGTCTGCAGGGTCTACAGTCGTGCACGCTGAGGTCTGACCGCTGCCTCTCCGGAGCGGAGCCAAAGGAGTCAGAAGCTCCAAGTCTGACCGCGGAGGCTGCCGCTGCCTCTATGTACAAGGTGGCGGCCTCTCCGGAGCGGAAGGACTCAGAAGCTCCAGGTCTGACCGTGGAAGCTGCCGCTGACTCTCTGTACAAGGTGGCGGCCTCTCCGTAGCGGAAGGAGTCAGAAGCTCCAGGTCTGGCCGCGGAGGCTGCCGCTGCCTCTCTGTACAAGGTGGCGGCCTCTCCGTAGCGGAAGGAGTCAGAA
This sequence comes from Vespertilio murinus, assembly GCA_963924515.1. Classification (NCBI taxonomy): domain Eukaryota; kingdom Metazoa; phylum Chordata; class Mammalia; order Chiroptera; family Vespertilionidae; genus Vespertilio; species Vespertilio murinus. Next base: position 117,702,395 of record OZ004707.1, on the reverse strand, counting down.
GCTCCAGGTCTGGCCACGGAGGCTGCCTCTGCCTCTCTGTACAAGGTGGCGGCCTCTCTGTAGCGGAAGGAGCCAGAAGCTCCAGACTACAGAGACCAGCCCAAGTCCGGGCGAGTCCCTGGGGCACCCACGCTCTTGCTTGGGGAAACTGGGACGGTCAGGCGGAAACTCAGGCGAGCGCACAAGGGCAGGGCAGAAGCCAAGACTGTCAGTTCAGCCCTGAGACTCCGCCCCATCCAAGCTGAGCAGAGGCTTCTGCAGTTTTTCAAGTCTGATCCTATAAGACTGTCTCCAATACAGAATTTATCCCAGAGTAGACACAGCTGATACCCACATCCAATTGGCCTGAAGGTCAATTCACAACAATAAAGACTTAGCTACAACAAGGCTGTGCACACAGTCCACAAAGGGGATCACCAAGAGTGTCTACCTCAGGTAACTGAGGAGGCTGACCCACTGGGCCATATAGGACACCAAACACACAAAGCCATCCTACCAACTCTGAAAAATAGTGATAATGCCGAGACAAGGAAATAGATCTCAAACAAAAGAGATGGAGGATATAGAGTTCAGAACTACGGTTCTAAGGTTATGCAACAATATCCTAGAAAAGCTCGATAAACTTCATGAGACCCAACTAAAAAACATACATAAACTGACTAAATTGGAAAATATTATGCAGAGATCCAACAGCAGAATGGAAGAACACAAGAATCAGGTCAAAGAGCCAAAAGACACTCCGCTGGAGAAGGAAGAAGAAAAGAGGATCCAGAAAGTTGAAGATAGTGTAAGGAGCCTCTGGGACAACTGCAAGCGCACCAACATCAGAATTATGGGGGTGCCAGAAGAAGAGGGAGTGCAAAATACTGAAAACATATTTGAAGAAATAATATCAGAAAACTTCCCTCAGCTGGTGAAAGAAATAGACTTACAAGTACAGGAAGCCTACAGAACCCCAAACAAGAGGAATCCAAAGAAAAATTCTTGGAGACACATCATCATCAATATGCCAAGGGTAAAAGACAAAAAGAGGATCTTACAAGCAGCAAGAGAAAAGCAGTTGGTTACCTATAAGGGAGCACCCATAAGACTATCAGCTGATTTCTCAACAGAAACCATGCAGGCCAGAAGGGAGTGGCAAGAAATATTCAAAGTGATGAATAGCGAGAACCTACAACCAAGATTACTGTATCCAGCAAAGTTATCATTCAGAATTGAAGGGCAGATAAAGAGCTTCACAGATAAGAAAAAGCTAAAGGAGTTCATCACCACCAAACCAGTATTATATGAAATGCTGAAAGGTATTACTTAAGAAGAGGAAGAAGATCAAGTGAATTAAAAATCTCAGGAATAGAATAAACTGGTGAATATAATAGAATTAGGGGCAAAGAAAGGTAGTGAATAGATAATTATCAGGGTGAAAGGGGTGTGGGGTGCAGAAAGAGACTGGATTAAAATTGTATAACCTATGGATGAGGACAATAGTGGGGGGAGGGGGTAAGGGCAGAGGGTGGGGTGGGAATCAGGTGGAAGGGAGCTATGGGGGAGAAAAAGGAGAAACAATTGTAATAATCTGAGCAATAAAGATTTATTTTAAAAAAAAGAAATAAAAAGAAAGAAAGAAAGGAAGGAAGGAAGGAAGGAAGGAAGGAAGGAAGGAAGGAAGGAAGGAAGAAAAGCAATTGGACCACTTTCTTATACCTCAGACAAACATAAACTCAAAAGACATTAAAGATATAAATGTAAGACCTGAAACAATGAAACTCCTAGAAGAAAACATAGGCTGTAAAATCTTTGACATAATTCTTAGCAATATATTTTTGGACATATCTCCTCAGGCAAGGGCAACAAAAGCAAAACTAAACAAGTTGGACTATATCAAACTAAAAACTTTTCTTACAATGAAGGAAACCATCAAGGAAATGAAAAGACAACCTACTGTATGTGTGAAGCTATTTGCAAGTAATACATCTGATAAGGGACTGGTATCCAAAATATATAAAGAACTCATACAACTAAACACCAAAAAAATCTAACCATAAAATGGGAGAGGATCTGAATAAATATTTCTCTGAAGAGGAGATACAAATGGTCAGTAAAGGATGTTCAACATCACTAATCATCAGGGAAATGCAAATAAAAGCAACAATGAAATATCTCTTTACACCATTTAGAATGGCTATCATCATAAATCAACAAATAGCAAGTGCTGGTGAGGATGTGGAGAAAAAGGAACACTCATACACTGTTGGTTGGGTTGTAAGTTAGTGCAACCACTATGAAAAAAGTATGAAAATTCCTCAAAAAAATAAAAATAAACCTGCCATATCAAGCAGCAATTCGACTTAAAACACTAATTTGAAAATATATATGCACCTTATGTTTATTGCAACATTAATAGTAATACCCATAATATGGAAGAAACCTACCAATAGATATCCATCAATAGATGAAAAAATAAAGAAAATATGCTATATATACACAATAGAATATTATTCTGCCATAATAAAGAATGAAATATTTCCATTTATAACAACATAGGTGAACCTATAGGGCATGATGCTAAGTGAAATAAGTCATACAAAGACAAATATCATATGATTTTACATATATGTGGAATTTTTTTTAAATGTATAAATAGCTCAGCAACAGTGGATCAGTGGTTGAGCATCAACCTATGAACCAGAAGATCAGGGTTAAATTCCAGGTGCAGGCACATGCCTCCAATCATACAGGAGGTAACCAATTAATGATTCTCTCCCATCATTGATGTTTATATCTCTCTACCTCTCCCTTCCTCTCTGATATCAATAAAAGATATATATAAAGTATAAATAAAACAGAAACTGATCCATAAATATAGAGAACAAGCTGATGGTTGCCAAAGGGAGAGGAATGAGGGGATGTGAAACATAATAATCCACAAGGTCTAGTGGAGAATCCACATGGTCTAATGGAGAATCCACAAGGTCTAGTGGAGAGTATCTGTTACTTACAGAGTTGTTAACTGAATAAAGATACCAGAGGTCATACAATGTAGGGAGATACAGCTCCAGCCATGTAAAATGAAGAATCCTCACAAAGCACTTTGGGCATTCACTCCAGATCTCTGGAAGGTTATGTTTTAGAAGAAAGGCTCAATACCTAGTGTAAGGACCACACACAGGACAAAGTTTAAAACCAAAATAGTTCAGGTCTAATAAAAAATAAACCAAACCTACTAGATAAAAAATATTTTTCATTCTTAATTAGCAGAGGATATAAAATAAAAATCCTAAGATAGCTCTTCACTCACTGAAATAGCTAACTATAACATAACTGTCAAAAACAAATACTAAAAAGGATATGTAGTAACTGAAGCTCTCAGACATTGCTCGTGGAAAGAAAAATTGGAACAACCACTTTGGAATCCATTTGCATTTTCTATAAAGTAAATGTACACCCATCTTATAACTCAGCTACCCTACTCCTTCAATTGAGAAAAAAATAAAGAAAAAACTACTGATACATAAAACAACATAAATTAATCTCAAAACTTACATTGAGCAAAAGAAGCTAGTCATAAGTGAGTACATACTATATTATTTTACATTTATGAAGTTCAGGAATAGAAAAAATTAATCAATGACACAAAAATCATAACCTTTCTAATCTATGGTTTTAGGAGTTGACTGGAAAGGTAACACTGATAAACTTTTTGGGATATTGGAAATCTGCATGTTAATATTATATTCATGATTTAATCTTTTATTAAAATTCACCTATATGCATACATAAGATCTGTTAATCTCAATATATGTACATTTTACCTTAGGAAAATTATAGAGAAAGTTATCACTAGTCAAAAATGTCCTAAAGGAAACTAACTAGTTTTTAAAATATGCTTCTCTCTTACTATTGGAACAAAATCAGCATAAAAGAAAAGTGATGGAGCACAAGTTAATTGAGGTGGAGGGAAAAAAAATACTTCCTTAAATGTTGAAATCTCAGAAGAAAGGCTACATATACATGAAAAGAAAAATAAAACCTTGGAGGCCAGGAAAAAAGACAAATACAACAGATCTTTTTTTAAAAAAGGAGAAAAACAAAGAAAATGAATTACTAGTTATATCACCCTGAACAAAGATATAGGAGAAAGAAATGTTAATCACAGCCTAGAAATTCAAAAGTTGAGGAGAGTTAATATAGAGGGTAAATGGCAAATTTATAGTTTTCACTTGGGTCTGCTTGGTGTATAGTTTTCAAAAACATCAGCAGCAGCTTCAGTTTAGAAACCTCCTGAGCGTGATTTTCCAGTTAAAAAAAAAATAAGGTAGAGGAATGAGGAGAAAGCCTTTTCTAGGAGAGAAGTTTCTATATACAAGCAATTGTAGAGCAAGAGATAATGAATGATAACAGCCATTGTAAATGCATTGGATGTTGAAATCAGATGGAGTCCACACCTTTGGCAACTTTGGGGTGTCAGTGATGCAAAATTCAAAGACAAAATGTGAACAAAAGAGTTTGAATACACTAGATAAGAAATAAAGCCACTCAATAAGTCCTAATGCCTGGGGCTTCCATTATTATAAGCACATAAATGACTCAAATGCTTATAGATGAGAAAAGTGGTATTTTCCCCTTAGCTGTGGTCAGTGCATAGTGCCTTTGGGTTCTCCAGACATGTTGTTAGACTAAAGCCAAGAAAATATTATTTTACTTTCTTTCTCTTGGACACCAATAAGTTCCTCATATGATGTTTGGCCAATAATAATGCATTATTTCTTTCTTGCTCAGAGCCATTAGCCAAACTAGTCCCAAGAGTCATACTAACTTTAAGAGTAATTATATCTTTCTCCTATGAGTCCCAAAAGTCAGGGCACATAATTAATTCTAGCCTATGGGACACTTTTGCAATGCTTGGGAATATAGAATGTGCAAAACAGTAGTGGATAAGCTATCAGCATTTGGAATTAAGATTGCCTGGGTTAGGATCCGGCTCTATCATTCAACAATTAGGCAACTTTGGGGCAAATTGTTTAAGTTTCACAGGCCTCAGATTGCTCTTCTATAAAACAGGAATAATAACATCTATCATATGCAATGTCATAAGGATTCAAGGAAATGATACATGTAAGCATTTACCACAGATATAGGCACATAGAAAACATTCAGCCTACAAGTTGGGTTCAATAAGTTAACCGTCCTTTGGCTGGGAGTCCTTTATTCATAATGGAGATGAATTATAAATACTGTGTTAACTTGTTCTGAGCTTTTAACCTTAACCTCATTTCACAAAGCGAGAGATATTGAGCCACTGTAATAGAAATTTAGAAAGACTTGAATGGTATTTCTGATTCATTTTTGTAATATTGCAGAAAGTTCAGCTAGTAAATATAGTAATTTGAAAAAACAGAGTCCTCTAAAATCAAGTTAAATACATTTTAATAGAAACAAATTATAATAGGAGCTAACATTTGTGTAGCAAACATTTGGTATGCACCTGACATAATTTATCTCACTTAAGCTTCACAACGGCAAGGAAACAAGTACTCTCAGTAACTGCATTGTAAAATGAGGACAGTTTAAAGACTACAAAAGAAATCTCTAGGTCACAGAGCTTGCAAGTATATAAAGTATATGACCTGGACATAAATTGAATCAATCTGATTCTATGTAAACTACTTAATCATTCTATGCCTCAAGTCTCCTCATTTGCAAAATAGGAATAAATACATAGCTTCTTCTTATATACTCAAACTACTAGAACAGTGCCTGGCACCATATTATAATTGTGGTAATGCTGGCAGAGTTGAGAGCATTGATGACTGAGTGTCAACAGATCTTTATTTCTACTGAAGACAAGGCCTACCAGAAATGACAGTGATGATAAGGAAAGATTCCCTTCTCGCCTAACTTAATCAGTAGCAACGCTACAAGTTGGCAGAGTAGAGTTTGTAAGTCATCAGGAGCGAACCACAGTGGAGAATGTAAATCAGAATTGATTTGTCAGTATATGTAAGAGACCAATTTGGGACTCCTCAAGAATCTAGTAGTGGGTAGGAATAGAGGAATGTGTACTTTTTTTTTCCAATGGAATTAGAACCAAAGAAATTTAGACTTAAGTGTGATATGGTCTGAGGACATTTGGGTCATAGATATTTTATGACAATTTAATACTACTAGTGAAGATTCTATTCATCTACTGTGTGTAAGCTTATTGCCAGAGTGTGCCAACCATCCAACATAAAGAATTAAGAAACACAGTCACAAATAACAGCAGAGCATTACACAACCCAGTGTATATAGCCTCAAAAGCCAGCAGCATTGCTTAATGGGATTATGTTTAATCTGAAAGCATACCACTAAAGATAATGTAAAACCTCCAATGGCCTGAAGTGGCACTGAAATTATTCAACTCCTGGACTGGAGAAGCTCTTAATCAGGGCCCCTAGAATGCTGCAGCAATTCAATAAATTTAAATTGGTTTCACTTGGGTAGATCCATATGTGTGTTGCAAATATTATCCCACTCAAATCTCCTGTACAGTTTTATCAAAAAGAGGATCACGCCTAAGCAATTTGTGAAAATAAAAAATGAAACTCCGAAGCTTTAATCTGGAAAATGTGTCAGATAGAAAAGCTTACTAAAGTGTGTTCAATTTATATTTTTTCAGAGCTTTTGATTTTTTAAAAATTTTATTGTTGAAAGTATCACAGATGTACCCTTTGTTTTTTGGTGTCATTTTTCCCCATTGACCCCCTTCACCCTGCATTTGCGTTCACCCCCCCTTCCAAGCCTTCACCACACTATTGCTTGTGTCCATGGCCTATGCATATGTGCATGTAAATTCCCAGGTTAATCTCTCTTCCTCCACCCACTCTAGCCCCTGCCTTCCCTCTGAAATTCATCAGTCTGGAGTGTATTTTAGACAAAATAAAAATATCAGAATGTTAAAGATGAAATAAAACTATAATAATGAATACATTCAAAATTAGTAAATTTAACTGGATCCAACCAAGATGCACATACACAATAAGAAATGTATAGAATGTAAATGTAAATCAAAAGAGTTTTCATATAAAAGAGAGAATATATGTTTTTTAGGGGTCAGAAATTCTGTACAAGCAACTTTTGCCCTTAAGCTATAGAATAAAAGGAATTCACATTTATACTCCTAAACTGAAATAGGATTTTAAATGTCTATCACCATGTATGAAGGAACATATCTCACTTCCAAAAGGAGAACACTGAATAGGGCAACAATTAGTTGATTTATTATTCATAACCATAGCCAATATTCTACAAAGTATGAAATATACCAAGCAATTGCCCACATTTTCTCACTTTTACAAGGGCATTTGCTAAGTGCCTATTAAATGAATATAACTAATCATGGGTTATGTGTGCAAATTGTGCATAAATCTATCAAAATTAAATTACCACTCCATTCAACCCATACAATCTAGCAGGTGGCCTGAAGAACATTTAACAACTAATCTACTAAGCAACCTCTATAAACAGCTAAATAACTTTCAGCAAGGACCTTAATTATGTGCAGGTGCAGATGGCTACGTCCAAGGTATTAAGTAGTTACGTGAGGATAGAATGAAATGAAACTAACCTTTATTGAACCAAGGCTCTGAGATAATATAATTTACTCCACATACAAAAGATTGTGATAGCTGGAGTTTTAACCTGAGTCAATCTGACACCAAAGTTCACACTTTTTCTACTTCCTTACCATGTCTTGTCTTTGTTCAGAGCAGATTAAGTCTACTTTGACATATGTCTCTTCTTGAATCTTGACTCACTTCTCCCTTCTGACTACCTTGCTCATATAGTCTACATTCTTTTTCCCCTGATAATTATAATCATCTTTTGAAAGTACACCTATGAAGCTTCCAGAATCATTATTGTGTAATACAAAACTATCTTCCTCCTTATCTTCTCAAAAATCACCAAAAAATCTAAGATCTAATATAGAAATGCAAATCCATTTTTGAAGGAAAAAAAAACCTAGAAGGCATTTCTGACCACAAATAACAAAGTATGAAGATAGAAAGAATATGGAGAAGAAATCAAATTAGTTGACATAAAGGAGGAAGAGCAATCCTAAGTGCCTGCAGAGTGGGTGTTTTGGTGGGTTCAAATCAACAAGTTCTATTTCCTCCTAGATAAAAAATGGAAACAATAATAGCACATAATGTAGCATTGTATTAAGAATGCAATGAGAAAATAAATTTGTATGGAATATTGAAATGAGGTGTGGAGAACACCTACCGAAAATCTCACTGAGGAAGTCCATTATTTGAAAACACAGACCTGAATGAAGCTCACAAGCATTGCCAGGGCTGCTGAACACCTTTGGAAGGCATGGACACATGAATGAGATCTGAAGCTGTGTCAATAAAATGTATGGGAGAGCAAAGAGGTACAGTTTATGGGACAAATAATAATGCAAGAAATTAAAATTAATTAAAGTAACATTTATAGTAACGATAGCAATAATGTTTAAATGAGAACTTAATGCCAGGCACTGGGCTAACTACTCTCTTCATTTCTCCTTATTTCTATCAAGAACCATATTTAGTAGACATTATTGTTAAGACTTCTCTGATGAGAAAATTGAAACTTACATGGTAACTTTTTATAGCTGTTGATATTACCTTTCTGAGCTTTAAGTAGAATATATGATTATGTGCCACTCAGCTTGTATTATATCTTGTGCTGCTGGATATAGAAGGCTTTGAGAGTCAACTGGCCAAGAAAATTCAACATATGGATATAGTCAGGCAGAGGTGGGCAATATCTCAGTTTTATCTGGAAAATGAAGGAAGAGAGTTTCTTCAGATGAGAAGGATTTGAACATGTCCACACTCCTCATACTATAGGGTGGTGATCTCCTTCAGGAATATGACTTTAATAAGTGGCTATCCAAGTACATAAAGGGATTGGACAAAGGAAGTGACAAGAGATAATAATATAGATAAGAGTGGGCTAGATAGAGGCTGTGTGGGTGGGATGCAACAGAAATGAAACCAGGAAAAGCTGTTATTTGTTTATAAGAGAGAGCTTCCTCTGTCAAATCAAAGCTATTGAATCTGTTTTAAGAATAAGTTCTAAAAATAAACCTACTTATATGGTGCAGGGTCAGAATCATTCTATGTATTTCTATATAGATAAAGTGATTGTTCAGGATCTTAGCATGTTAGAAGAGATTGTCAATTAATATGCCTCTATCAGAGCAACAGACTATAATCTTCTCTACAGTCGTGAGTTGGGTGAAATCCAATGATCATAAGGGGGATTCATTTGGAGAAGTGCAGTTTTATCACAAATGTGGGCAGATAATTTAGTCTCAACCACAATGAGAGGCTAGTCAGGAGCCTTGGCGCCTTCTGCTTTCTTTTCTTAATTCAATAGAGACATCCACTTATTGTCTCCACAGTTTATTAAATCTGTTTTCAAGAAAGAATCAATTATTCAGAAATTATTCTCAAAAGAGTCAAGTATGTCACCAAATTCAAAAGATTCTGAGAAAAATAAAAGTCATTCATTTTCATATAGAGCTAGCCAAAATGCCATAATCGTGAATCACCTTGTCACAGTAAATGTAAAAGAACCACTGATTCAAACATTTGGTTTAAGTCCAGGCTGTGTGAAAGATGGCTAGCTGTCCATCAAAAATTGGAGATTCTCCCATCGAGGAAGGCAGAACCTAAGCATAGACAGTATTACCCACCCTTCCTTGAACTGAGGTGTAGACACTTGAGTGGGTTTCACCCACAGAATATGAGCAACACTGATGTGTGTACTTTCGAGGCCACCGTTTCTAAGAAAGTGGTAGTGAACTCCCAGAAGCTGCCCATCAATCAGAAGCAACTTCATTTGAGTTATATGAATGATAAATATTTGATAGTGCTAAGCCACAGAAACTTTCTTTTTGATGTTTTAATTGTTTCATCGGTATTCTGAATATGTTTTCTAAAGTTATAATGTTTTTTGTTTAATTTTCATTTTAAAGGAGAAAAGTTTTAACCACTATGAGCAGAATGTGTAAAAGTGTCTCAGGGCTAGAAACTTCTGATGTTGTAAGCCTGAAAGCTACTGTAAATTCTCGCACCTAAAAACATTTCATAAATATGTGTAGGTATTTTTCTTTTAACATTTTGCTATTTTCATTTTTTAAGAAATGAAAACTTGAAATCCCTCAATAATCCTTTGTACACTCCCGATCAATTTGGCTAAAGGAAATGTAATCACTGGAATTGCTGTCTGTATGATAAAACATTGATGCAAGCTGACCACCTGTTTCTATGGATACAGCCACATATTTTTACATTCCCATTACAGGCAATGTGAACAGCCAACAAAAGAAATGTTAAATAAATAAATATGGCATATTAAACAAAGAGGCTTAGAGCCGAAACATATACAATATATATTAGGGATAATTCAATATAATCCTTGTCAGGTAGCACATGTAATTTATAGAGAAATGCTTTATATAAGGCTCATTGTCAATTAGAAAGCTATAAGAGTACAATCATTAACTTGGAATAGGGAGGCTTAGGAAGGCACACAACCCAAATTCAATTAAACTAGATAGATAGATGATAGACGATAGATGATAGTCTCTGTGTATAATTTAATGAAAAATGTAATTTTTATAAAACCAGACTATTTTTGTGTTTATAGTCCTCCCAGAAAGTTCATCTGTTTCCAAAGATCTCAGTCTAGTCCAGATGATTCATTTCATCTCTGATTCAGTAATTCAGTATCCATTGCTCAGTCTTTGGAGGAGTGATAGTACAAGCATAACTAGAGGTTAAAGAGACAGGACATTTTGGGTGCTCTGGGCTAGGATGAAGCACCTCAGGAAGGCTTCAGGCTGATTATTTTTTAAATATTTTTTTTTCATTCTGTGCTTAGAAGAAAGGTTGATTATCACAGTTAGAAAGAAAGAAATAAGAGAATAACTGTTGTTCATTGTATCAAGAAATCATTTAAGCTCAGGCCCAAAACTTGCATCTCCCACCAAGAGGAAAAAAGTCATTGGACCAATTACCCTATCAGAATGGCCACCATCTATTTCACTCAAGCAAAAACACATGAACTTAAGGGGTGTTATCAAATATCCCTTCAGCCATAAATAATATGCTTCCTAAGAGAATTTTGGTTAACTATAGCTTTCCATCTCCTTACATTTCCAATAGAACCCTGGCATTCCAATGATACATGAATGATCTTTATTGATTGACATCACAAGCAATTTCCCCCAGCCTACTCATTAGTAAAGTGTGTTAGCCAGTGTGTTATTGAAATACATGGGTTCCAATTTGTTAAAGAGACAAGTGAAAAGTCCATAAACTAGAAAAACAGATAAATATAAACTGCTAAGTGGTACAGTAAATAAAAAAGACAAGATATGGAAGGTAAAAAGGAGTGAGGGCATGATGGTATACTTTCTCTAATAGCTACAGTTAATCACTTGAGTGCATGGTTCTCATTTCTATCACAGCTTGCAAAAGAGCTGCCTGATGGTACTTTTATTTGTGCACTGATCTCTTCTTCTAAATTACAAAGTATTTGGAAACAAGAATATCTTCCTATTTATCTTTACAACCTAATTTTAAAAAATGTATAGAGTGTTGACTGAGTTTAATTAAGCAAGCATAAGATTGAAGGTAGAGAGAAAATTTTGGAGTCGGATCTTAAAAGCATAGAAAATTGATCAAAATGAAAGAATGGTGATGAAAGTGGCTGATTTGTGAAGTTGAGTGTGTTTGGGGAGCCTGGGGAACTCTAAAAACAATGTATTACAAGATTTGATTATTAATAAGGATTCTTGATTACTACAATGATGTCCACGGTTGGAGTAACATGGTAACGTTGAGTGTTTTTATCAAAATAAAGTAAGGATAAAATGTAGATTCTAAAAGGGGAAAGTGGCATAATCACTTGGCATGGACCATAAAGAAAGAGGCACTGGTCAGTGATGGTCTGGAGGCAGCAATAGAGCATGAAATTTATTGACTTCACCTTTGTTTTATAAGATTTGAATATGTTTTTATGGCAGGACACAATACACTGATATGGTATATGCAACACAGAAATCTTACCAGGCGTACCGGTTAATAATGCAGATCTTTTTTCAATAGATGGAATCACATATATATGTTGATATATATGTGATTTAATATGTATGCTATTTTGTTGTATTGTCAACAAGCTTCAAAATTTCATATGTCAAATTTGCTGAAGGTGTTAACATCATAGATATTTTTATGCTTAAAAATCTCAAATTTTGTGCCAAAAAAAAAACTTGGAGGGAGTTTTAATTCGTTACTTTATTTTAAAGATAAATGCTGCTGAAAGTTATTATATACTTTGGGAAGCTTATGGTGAACATGCTCCATCTCAAGATACTTGTGAACACTGGTATAAATGCTTTAAAAGTTAATTATTTCAATGTGAAAGACAAAGAACTTTGAGGTCAACCTAAAAAATTTGAAGACCAACAAGAACATTGGATGAAGATGCGTGTCAAACTCAAAAACAACTTGCAGAAAGATTAAACGTTGCTCAACAAACAATTTCTGGTCTTTTACAAGCAATGGGAAAGATTTTAAAAGAAGGAAATAGGTGCTACATCAACTGAACAAAAGACTAATGGAAAACCAAAAAGTCATCAGTAAAATGTTGATTCAATAGCACGAAAGAAAGTATTTTTTGCATCAAATTGTGACTGGCAATGAAAAGTGGATTTATTTTGAAAATCCCAAATGCACAAAATCATGGGATGATCCAGGTCAACCATCAAAATCGACTGCAAGGCCAAATCGCTTTGGGAAGAAGACAATGCTCTTTGTTTGGTGGGATAAGGTGTGGTTTATTATGAACTTCTAAAAACAGGTGAAACCATTAATACTGATAGCTACGGACAATATATAATCAATTTGAACCACACTTCCACCGTAAAACAGCCAGAATGGGCCAGAAGACATAGCAAAGTAATGTTGCTTCATGATAATGCACCATCACACACTTCAAAACCAATTAAAGATATGTTAAAAGATCTTGGGAAGTATTAACTCATCCGCTGTATTCACTAGACCTTGCTCCCTCAGATTACCACTCGTTCTGATAGATGGCACATGCACTTTCTGAGCAGCACTTCAAAACATACAAAGAAGTGGAAAATTGTGTCTGGATGATTTCCCTCAAAACAAGAAAAGTTCAATTGGGATGGTATCCACAAATTACCTGAGGGAGATGTGTAGCTAACGATGGACATTACTTTGAATAAAACACTTTTGATGTTTCTCTTGAAATTATTATGTTTATTTTATTACAAAAATCTGCATTATTAACCAGTACACCTGATAGAGAAGGCTGCCTCTACAGGCCACACAACATAAAAGTATAAATGCAACCTGAGGCTGTAGGAGGCAGCTTATGTGAGATAGAGCAAGTTAGGTTTCCAGGGCTTCCTGTGGATTAGTTATTTTTGCTTAATTTCAATTTCAGGGCATAGTCTCTGTCTCCATTTATTAGTACCTTCCCCAAGGTACACTAATGGGGAGTGTATAAGGTTTTGGAATATGAGAGACCAATAAAATAAGTGGTTGGGATGTAGGCTTAATCAGATAATTGAGTACTGACCATTTTTAGGTCAATACAGCTTTTTAAAAAACTAACAAAAAATTACATTATAATCTTGACTACTGATTCAGGGGGTGGAGAAGTTTCTTATCTTTCCAGGAATAAAGCTCATAGTCATTTGCTCTATGAGCATAGTTATCTGATCTTCTCCTTATAATGAGAAGCTACATTAAAGGCAGAATCTTAAGAGTATTTGATCAAACTCTATGTCATGATGTATCAACCTTTAACAAATACTATAAACAGAGAATTAAAGTTATCCCTTGAAGCTTCAGAGAAAGATTTTTAGAAGACAATGAAGTAATACTACAAAACAAAACTGTGTATCTAAAGTACTGGGAATTCCTAAATCTGAGTTTCTAATGTATTAATTTCAACATGCCCCCCTTAATTTCAAGCCTATTGACTGCAAATGGGATATGTGCTTACACTGTCATGTGGGAACTCTGAAGAAATGATCCTCTAATTCTGGTTCACCTCCCAGCATGGCATCTACATATGTGCCCATTTCTTACACACACACACACACACACACACACACACACACCAGAAATTGTCGATAATAATAAAAGCACAATATGCTAATCATACTGGACGTCCTTCTGGACAACCTTCCAGACAAAGCCGCAGCAGCAGGAGCCAAGGCAGAGGCAGCTGTGGAGTGGAGGGGGCCAAGCCCCTTGCACGAATTTCGTGCATTGGGCCTCTATTATAATAGTTTTGATAATCTCTCTCTAGAGAGAATATAAAACATTAATAATTACAGCCAATTTCGGTCAGGGGCATGTACCTTGGTTGCGGGCACATCCCAAGTGGGATGTGCAAGAGGCATCTGATCGATGCTTCTCTCTCACTGATGTTTCTAACTCTCTATCCCTCTCTCTTCCTCTCTGAAAAAAAAAACTCAATAAAATATATTTTTAAAACATTAATAATTACAGAAATTCTTGCAGCTTATATTCTTTTGAAGTTAATATTCCTAAGAAAAAACCGCACAAATATCCTCAGTGCTGCTATTAGGGATTTAACACTGGACAAAATGACCACCAGTGTGACCTACTGGAGCATATATTATACTCCAATATCTACTGATCGATTCTTAAAAATGAAATTAGTGTCAAAGAAAATTTTACTAGACAACCTAAACATTCAAGACTTTTGGAATAGGGTAGAGAGATTGAATTCAACTCCTTTGAAGAAAAAAACAAGAGAGATTTTAAGAACTGGGGTAAGCTAGTTTTAAGCATTGAAGACAAGACTTTAGGGAAGAGGTTGGTAAATGCAATCAGGCCGTCAGTGTCTGCTAACTAGCACTTATCTAAAGTTAGAATTCTATCCCTAACCTATGTGGCTCAGTTGGTTGGAGAATCATCCCACACACCAAAAGGTTGCAGATTCCATACTTTTGTGGGGAGTGCACGGGAGACAACCAATAGATGTTTCTCACATTGATGTTCCTTTCCCTCTCTCCAAAATCAACAAGCATGTCCTTGGGTAAGGATTTTAAAAAAATAAAGTTAGATTTCTATCCTCCCATAGAGACTGAGTGGAGGATAGGGGTGCTATCTTTTTGGATGATCGCATTTCAAAGGGATGGCTTCTAGGTCCAAGAGAAAGGCACTTGTGGGTTGTAAAACTGGCTAGAGGCTGGAAGACTTAAATCTAAGAAGGAGAGAAAGAATTTACAATGCCAGTAAATACTCTAAGAAAAAGAAAGGCAAAAACCTAAAATCAAGGAGAAATCTCTCTAGGCAAGCTGAGGAAAATATTAAGGCTGTTTTAGTCACTTGAAAAATAAATTTTTGTCCTTTCAACTATATAATTGTAATTGCTTGTTTTCTTATCTGTGTAGACTAATGTCTCTTCATGCAGTATTTATTCATCAACTTATTTACACATATATCAGATATCCACTACCTGGCAAACACTAGTCTTAGAATGATTGTAAACTTAACTAAGAAACTTGAATATTAACAAAACAAAAAGGGAGGAATAAATAAATTACTCCAAAAAGGTCAGAAAGTATAGGTGCCAATGAATGTGTTCTTGTAAATATATTTAATTTTAATGAACAGTCATAGTTCAAATGATTTGATATAATTCACTAAAAAGAGAACTAAAATTAACCCTTTCACAAAGTATATACTTTTTTCTAACTTATCTGCATTTTTAAATTAAATAAGTTTCTTTGGATGCATTCATATTCTGATTTTCTAAAAGACAAACAAACAAACACCTTATAGAATTTACCAGTGTAGAAAGACATATTTTTCAGGTTGTACGTTATTTTACTTTTTATTTTGTTCTGTTCTTAATTTTGGATTTCAGCTGCTGCTGAAAACTAACCCAAAATATTGGCTTGTTTGCTATTTAGCTATGTCCTTAGTTTTATCCCTGAAAAAGGAATCACATTTGTAATGCATAGTCTTTTTATCTATACATCTTATTTTTCCTCCTATCTCAACTATGCTAAACCACAGGTGAATTTGGTTTTTGTCTTAAGTCTTCTTGGTTATTTAAGGACTAGAGGCCCAATGCATGAAATTCATGCAAAGGGCTCAGCCCTCACAGCCCCTAGCAGCCCTGGCTTTGTCTGGAAGGTCGTCTGGACAGTCATTCTGCTGTTTGGTCTAATTAGCATATTAGCTCTTTATTATATAGGACTAGATGCCCCTTGTAGGAATATTCCTGCAATAGGGCTTCCTGCTGTGGTCTCTGCTGCCCTGCCAGCTTCTCTCCCTTCTCCCCACCCCACCT
Source organism: Vespertilio murinus (assembly GCA_963924515.1). Taxonomy (NCBI): domain Eukaryota; kingdom Metazoa; phylum Chordata; class Mammalia; order Chiroptera; family Vespertilionidae; genus Vespertilio; species Vespertilio murinus. The sequence goes on along the minus strand of OZ004707.1, from coordinate 117,685,991 downwards.
GCTTCCCTGTCTTCTCCACCACCCTGCTTGCTTATTTCTCCACAGCTTTGATTTTCTACCCTTTAGTCTTTAGTCTTCTCTCTGGCCTGGATATGCAAATTAACCGCCACCTTGGTTTAGTTAATTTGCAGACTCACCCTGATTGGCTGGTGGGAGTGGCTTGTGATGCAGCGAAGATATGATCAATTTGCATGTTTCTATTTTATTAGAGAGGATGGTAATGCCACTGCTGGGGATACATTCCAAAACCCCCAATAAATGCCTGAAACCATGAATAGTACCAAACCCTATGTATGCTGTTTTTTCCTATATACATATGCCTATGCTGAATTTATAAATTAGACACAGAAAAATATTGACAACAGTAACTAATAAAAAATAAACCAATTATAACAGTATACTATAATGAAAGTTATATGAATAGGGGTTCTCTCGCTCTCTCAGCAAACTAGTACAAATTTCTTTCTCCCTCACAATTTCACAGAGAGATTTCTTTTTATTACAGAGCCTAGCAACCTCAGCATATGATTTTTTTTCTTACCATATTGTCCATAACTTTCAATTACTTATTTCAAGGAAGCACTTTAGCCCTAGCCGGTTAGGCTCAGTGGATAGACCTTTGGCCTGTGGACTGAAGGGTTCCTGGTTTGATTCTGATCAAGGGCACATGCCTGGATTGCAATCTCAATCCCCAGTAGGGGGTGTGCTGGAGGCAGCTGATTGATGATTCTCTCTCATCATTAATATTTCTCTCTCTCCCTCTCCTTTCCTCTCTGAAATCAATAAAAAAAAATTTTTTTAAATAAAGGAAGCACTTTACAGCTTCTTTTTGGTGTATCTGAATTACCAGCATCACCTCTTGCCCCTTGAAGCCATTATTAAGTAAAATACCATTACTGCAATAGTCAATCTGATAATTAATATGGCTGCTAATGATCTGAAGAAACCCAAAACACTAATTTGAAAGAATATATGCACCCTTGTGCTCATTGCAGTGTTACTTACAATAGCTGAAATATGTAACTCAAGTGCCCATCAACAGACAAGTGGATAAAAAAAATTCTGCAATACACACACACACACACACAATTAATTGGCCACAGAAAAGAATGAAATCTTACCATTGTCACAGTATGGATGGACCTAGTGGGTATTATGCTAAGTAAAATAGGTCAGTCAGAGAAAGATGAATACTAAGGGAATTTGCATATATATATATATATATATATATATATATATATATATGCAATCTGGAGAACAAAATGAATGAACCAACAGGATTTAGGTGGGCTCCTAGATACAGAGAAAGACGGTTGCCATAGGGCAGGGGGGCTGGTAGAGTCGGTGAGGGAGATGAAGGGACTGAGAAGCGCAGGCTGCTGGTTTCAGTCTGTCAGAGTGGTCACGGAATGTGAAGTGCGGTGTAGGGAATATAGGCGGTAGCATTGTATTGATTATGTGTGGTGCCAGGTGATACTGAAAATACCAGGAGAAACACTTTGTAAAATATACGATTTTCTAACCGCTACACTGCACACCTGCAACTAATACAAAATAATATTGAATGTAAACTGTAACTGGAGACTAAACTTAAAAAAGAGGGTTACTAATGATGGGCACATACAGCCGAGATACACCGGATAAAGGGATGATTCACATGCTGGGTGAGATGGAGCAGGACAGTGTGAGATTTCACCAAGCTACTGAGAACAACGTGCAATTTAAAACTTAAGAGTGGTTTATTTCTGGCATTTTCCGTTTCATATTTCAGACCACAGTTAACTGTGGGTAACTGAAATTGAGGAATGCAGTGCAGTGGATAAAGGGGGGCTGCTATATTTGTGCACCAGTGAAATCAGGCTCCTAAAGGACCAATCAGAGGACCGAAGACTATCCTCTGTCTTTGGTGCTGGGAGCCTTAAAAGGCATTTTTGCAGAAAGTGTGTTAAAATCCTTTTATTTCCATTAAACATACCCAGAGATATAAGCAACAAATATAGTAAGACGTAAAAATGGAGATGCAAAAGTTCTTTTCCTGCTTCACTTCACACATTTTTCTTCATACCTCCCTTACATTTTTGAAACACTTTTAAACTTTTTGCATTACCCCATTACATTGTAGAGTTTAAATGTGCAGTTCTCTTTACCAGAAACAAATCGAACCAACTAAAAATAAACTAATATTTTACACCACCCATGTATTTATTGAATTTTGCTTCTTGTTATATGATGTATAAAAAGGCCATATAAATTATTGAATGCCCAACAAAATGACTGAACTTGACAATTTTCTAAACGCAATATGTAAAAAAAATAAATTTAAAAAAATCCAGGGTTCTGAGAGCCAGGCAGGCTTTTCATTTGAGTGGTAAGGGGAAAACAATTTTAGGAGAGAAAGTAAGTATAATTTTTCATATATAAAGTCAATATTATTGATTTTCTAAACATTATTTTTTATATGATTAGAGTTCCACCTAGTGGTAAATATATTAAGCCAGGTGCATTTTAGCAGTTCCCTAACCTTCTATTTTTCTTGTAATTTATAAGAGATAAGATTAAAATATGAGAAAATTGTTGTAATTCTGATGAGAGAGCTTCTGGAAAAATACTGTATAATTATCGTGAAAGCTAATGGGATAATTTTAGAGTGTGACTTCTGAGAACTGCAGACTCGTAGGGTAAAGCACAGACCACCATGTCCACCCCCTTCCCATATAAACGACGATACCTGATCAAGCTTTGGCATAGCGTCTCTCAGCTCCAGGTCCCGTCCCTCTCTTGACTATGCCAGGTCCCTTACAATGCCTGGCTGAGAAAGCTCAGTATTGCCAAAAAGATTTACTCTTTGTTCCAAATGGGACTATGGCTGCTAACCTCCTTTTCCTTGGAGCATTTACTTGAGAAAGCTGACAACTGTAAATCCTCACTCTTGTCTTTTTGTGATGTACCTTCTACAAGCCAGGGATGTCTTTCTCAAGGGCTGGGAGCCATCCATTTGAAATGTAACCATCAGGAAGGCTAGGGTCCCTGTCTCCCGGGTTTTTTTGTGCGAGGGTAGGAGCCTAACTTCAATCACCACCACATAACAGATGCAGGTGGCTGCATCACCCTAACCTGCCCAGGCCCTCACATCCTTCAGCTCTTCTCCTTTAGCCTCCCAGCACTTAAAATGCCTCCCACCTTTTGTTTGAGGGAATTTCAGCTGAGTTTAAATTGAGGTCTCTCTTCCCTACTGCAGTTGTCTGAATAAAATCTCTTGGGGTGGGGGTGGAGGGGGGAGAAGAGATCAACCAGAGGATTTGTGTGCATGCACATGGGCCTACCCGGTGGCCATGGACAGCGGGAGGGGGGGGGGGGGATTTGTGTGTGGTGGGGTTGGAATGAGAATGGGGGGATAAGGACAATTATGTGATACCATAATCAATAAAAAAAAATATTTTTAAATCTCTTGCCACCTTTCACAAAGTCTATTTTTGCTTCTCTTTGACACTTCAAAGTTAGCAATCCAGGAGGTAATTCCAGATGTTGACAGAAGCCCATGGAAATCATCCATCCACACCGCCTTCAGGCAGTGATTTGATTTGGTCAGTGTAGAAAGTTAAACATGTTCATTTATCTGCTGAAAGGGACTTCTTGGCTTCTCTTAGAAAAGCTTCACAATACTGCATCTCCCTCTCACTGCCAGGAAATGCGTCTTTAGCTCTCACTAAACCCCACATGTTATCTAAATTATTCTTCTCTTGTTCCTTCCTCAGCGGAACTAGAGAAAGAATTTATGGATCATCTCGTTAGAGCTGAAAGAACTGTTACAGATAAAGCAGGCCACTTTACAGAAGCTCAATTTTTAAGTCAATTGCCTAAATTAAAAGAGCAAATTAATGCCAGAAAAGGATTAGCCGCTAGAAGCTGATTTAAAACCTAGCAATCTCTCTACTCCATAACAGGGAGTCTACCTCCTTTGGGTACGATCTTTTTGATAATTGCAACCAAATACCACAGATGTGTGGTTTGCCTTCAGTCTTCTCCTCTTAAAGTTTTAGCACTATTGATCTCCCCTCTGATACTTTTCTAAATCCTCACGTAGCACTCCTCCCCCCCCCCAGTATATAGTACTTAGTACACCATAAACACATTAGACTCACTCAGTAATTATTATGTGTCCCCTCCCATCTTAACTGCATCACCAAACTGTTCTCCCTCATGCCAGTTTGAGACATGCTCACCAAATAAGCCTATGTGTGTACATGGCTTGCAATTGTTATTGCTTCGTTTAGAATGTATTAAGGAGTAAACCATCCTCATTTTTATAGTCCATCGAGTAAGACTTGAGCAAAGTACATCAGTAAATGTGGCAAGTAGTGGATTACTCTGTGAAAAAGCATGAGCTTTATATTCCCTGATGGTTTATATAGATATGAAAATAAAACTTTGTGATAGACATTTTGATTTCCATTTTGTGGTTTCTCCTACAGAATATTAGCCGTGCTTATGCCTACATCCTATTCCTCATTAACTTCAAATAGATATATGCCTTTGTCAATCAGCTGAAGGCCTTGGCATCCCATCTTTATTATTGCTATATTCAGATTATTGTTAGAGAACAATGGTTTCTGGTTTTCATTAGTGTTGTTCCTGAGACCATATTCCTACTTCTACATAAAAATATTAATTCATTCAATTCGGAGTTTTCTAAAGATAATTGGCTTCTCACAAATGTTAAAGTTCTTTCAAAGACTCAAATTTACTGTTCATTTTTGTGCTTTTGATGCCACTTAAATATACTGACCTGTAAGTTACTTATGTCTAGAACCAATTGTTCATTTTATGCCAACTCAAACACACATGAAATGGCACGCAAACACCCTGGCATCAACCAGGGACAACAATAGCAAATAAACTGCTGTTCCCAAGAGATACATGAAAGAAAGCTTGTGAAACTGAGAGGCGTGAAGAGAAAACTTAGACTGTGAAGATGTAAGACAAAAGATGAATTCAGCTAAAGACATCCTTATTTACATTCAACAGCATATTCTATGATGACCAACTCTATTTTTCTTTGACTTAAAATATATTTACTGCCCAATTCACAAAATATCCCTTAATAGTATCTATAAGTCATTTAAAACCTAAAGTTTTGCATAATGTAAATTTTAAAAAAGTATATATTTCTTGCTCAAACCAAATTTAAAAAAAAACCAACCTAGAAACCAGAGGTACTTAAGGAACTAAGCAATTCCTTAAGGGTTTTAAGAATAATTGCAGCTGTAAGTAATCTATCAATATTGAGAATAATATACTTCTACCAGTTCATGTAGAAAGTTGATTTTAACTACTTACTGATCTGTCTCTCCCACAACTCTAAGCCCCTTGAGGGGACTCTGTCATAACCCCATCTTTAAACATACTATCTATCACATATGGGTTCAATAAGTGTTTGCCCAAATAAACTACACTTAAGTGCTTATTGATTGGTGATTAGATTCAGAAAATCCTTAAGATTTTTTTCTCTTGATAATTCAGTAATCTACAAAAGTTGGTATTCAAGTTTTGTATCTGGTATCAAACTTATGTATGGCCCAGAATAAAGACACACACACAGCCCAGAAATACAGTCAAAACTTTTTGTTTAATCTTACACATGTTGAATTTGATATTAATAAGTTAGAATCAAAGGTCTCTTTTAATTCCTCTAATATGCCCCTCAAGTTCCTGATGTTCAGCCTTTGGTGTCATTCTTTCAGGCCTCTGTGAAATATTTTCCTATCTCATCTCCCACTTTTGACTACAATTACTATCCAACACTCACAAAGCCCAGCAAACCACTCATATAATACACCTCACCAGTGAAACATAACATTATGTCCATTAGCATTGAAATTAGATGGAATTGGGTGTGCTTTTCTGAGGTATACTTCCTTTGTCTGTAAAATGTACATCATTATGAGGAAAATATTTTATATACCTAACATTGCATCTGATAATTCATATTTCAGACTTTTTATCTTTGAGTCCAACAAACCATAACTGATACCTAAATACATCAGCTAACCAGTATGAATCTCTAAGCCAGCAATTTTCAACGGTGGTGCCACAGCACACTGGTGTGTCGCAAGAATTTTAAAAATATGCAATACCAGACTATTCAGTCTGAACCATCGACCTCTTTTCCCTTAGATTGTCAAGTTAAAAAAAGAAAAGAAATGATAATAGCACAATAACAGCCATCTGGTGTGAATGAATCAAAATTATACTTTTTTATACCATAGAATTTAAATTAGTTTGTGTGTGCCATGAGATTTAAAAAATGGTTTAAAATCACTGTTCTAGAGTATATTTTCCCCAGACTCTACTGCCCTAAAGTTCAATCTTCTGTGCTCATGCTTACCTACCTAGTTTTCCTTTTATATCGTTGTACTCTTGTCTTGATATCTGCTTTGTTGCTGGTGGTGGTGGTGTTGTCTCCCAGCTTTGGTTGAGTGTCTTAAAATCTGTTTCTATATTTTCCTCAGCCTGTTAATATGTAACCATTCTCAACCTTATATGGAAAGCTCCTACTCTATGTCCAGCACATTGTACTGCAGTTCTCCCTTCAGGTCCGGTACCATCAAGGAGGGAGACCTTGGGCAGTAAGCACTGATCTTCCAGCAATGACTGTAGTGAACCAGGCTCCTTGGATATATAAGGAACTTTGATTTTAAAATGGAAGGAGTATCCTTGTTAGTAAAAGTTCCAAAGAGCCAGTACTTCTAAAAAAAGGATGGGCCCCACATCGTAGGAGTAGTATGAAAAGACAGAAAATAAAGCAGAATGCTACTTTATATGAGTATTGATAAAAGGCCCCAAGGAAGAGACAATATTTCAGCAGAAACTAAAAGGAAGTCAAGATACAAACTACATGATAGTCTGGGAGACAAGCATTCCACCACAATGAAAAAAATCTGCAATGTCCTCATGTTCAACCTTTCTTATAATTTTCAAATAACAACAAGCAGACCAGTTGGCTAGAGTGAATCAGGAAGAAAGAGGTCAGAAATAAGTTCAGAGAAGCCAACTGAAATAAGTTCTTGTAGGTAAAGACTTTGGAAAACATGGTAAACACTATGAGAAACTATTAAAATGTTGAAAACAGGAAAACAACATGACCTGGTTTAATTTTTTCCATTGATTTAGGAGAGGGAGGGAGGGAGGAAGGGAGAGAGAGAGAGAGAGAAAGAGAGATTTGTTGACCCACTTATTTATGCATTTGTTGGTTGATTCTTCTATGTGCCCTGACTGGAGATTTAACCCACAAGCTTGGCATATCCAGATGATATTCTAACCAACTGAGCTACCCAGCCAGGCCCTGGTTTACAGGTTTAAAGTAATTCTGACTTAAGTGTAGGTGTAGGGCTCAAAATCATATAAAGAAATCACTCAGGTAGACACAGATGGCACCCTAGAAAAATCAACAGCAGGTAAAAAAAAGTAAACACATAATATTCCAGTTTTACACGGACCAGCAATGAAAGCAGCAACAGAAACAAGAGGTAAACTGAATTTAAAAACAAGCAAGCAAACACTATCCTAACAAAAATGAGAAAGTTTTTTTGTAGAAACCATAGAAATAATAGTGGAAAGAGTAGACATAATACAAAGAGGCAGTAATTCTGACTGATGGAGTGAGATCTAAGCTGGTTGGAAGGCCAGGTGGATAGAAACTTGGGATGCAAAGGGACATTCCAAACCAAGAGAATAGCAAGAGCAAAAAATCATGAAGATGTGAAGCAGCAGGTTGGAGAACTGCAAATAATTCTAAGAATTTTGCATCCTTATCTATCCAGCGTTATGTTTTTTATTCAGCAAATGATAACTGCTAACTATTTGCCAATTACTGTACTAATCATTCATGTTAATTATCTCACAGTAATTTTATATAGAAGGTGTTATTACTATCCACAGTTTATAGATGAGGAAACTGAGGCTTTAATATTTAAGTAACTTGCCCAAAGTCATATAGGTAGTAAATGGTGGAAGCAAGATTCAAACCTAGGCAGTAACACTCATCAAGAGCCTGTCAAAAAAACTAACAATATAATGCTCAATGTTATACCAAATATACATAAAAACATTCTTTTCTTCTAGAACCTTCCTAAAATTAATGATTTCAATTTTTGACTCAGGAAAGTATAAACTATAAATATATGAATATATAGATAGATAGATAGATAGATAGATATATTTACATATATATTTAAAATATGTAAATATGTGTTGACTGATAGTTTACTTTTCTGCAACTTATCCTGCATATAAATATGTAGCAAAAAATAATAATGTAAAATATGCTAAGTTGATAGCAGAGCCTAGCTAGTACTTGGGCTCAAATCTTTAATTTTATATCAGTAGTATTATTTCTATTATTAAATAGTAGGAGAGATATTCCATAAGTGTGGTAACTTGCTGATTTTATCAACAAAAGGTTGTAAAAGAGATTATCCCTATAAAGCATTTAGACCTCTGAAATATAGTAAGAAACTCTTTCATGTTACCTGTTATTACCCTGTTTCCCCAAAAATAAAAGTGTCTTATATTAATTTTTGCTCCCAAAGATGCGTTAGGTCTTATTTTCAGGGGATGTCTTATTTTTCCATGAAGAAGAATATGGTACACATTTATTGTTAAATGAAAATAAAGGAAATTTATTACATGTATATGGTACGGTAGTAGGGTAGTTGTTAACACAAACCAGACAAACTAAATCCTACAGTATCAAGAATTTACTCATTTATTCAATGACAATTATGTCATCATCTTCTGGAACATCATCATAACAATCCAATTCCTGAATTTCCTGGTGAATTTCTTGTGACTCCATTTCTTTCAGAATCAGTGGACCAAATCTCTCATGTTTAGCAATAGCACTGTCTTTAAATGAGTACTTCTTGTCAAGGTAGCCTGTTTGCAGTGCATTTGCAATGCAACTGTCAGTGATTTTCTCCCATGAATTCTTCACCCAAGTCACAAGTTTCTATGCTGATTTCTCTCCATTCACACAGCAGTGACATCAGGACTCCGCGCATAAAGCCACTGGTTGCTAGACACCAGTGGGGGAGGCCCTAGCAACCAGTTTACGGAAAATTAATTTTCATTCTGAGACAGAGCCTGGGGGCCTTATTTTCGGGTGGGGATGCCTTATATTTCACTCACAAGGAAACCTGTAAGTAGGTCTTATTTTCGGAGGATGTCTTATTTTTGGGGAACCACGGTATTACTCCTAAGCCACCTGTTATTACTATGAAGGCACAATGAGTCTAAATAAAATGAAATTAGGAGTAAAGACTTGAATAAAATGTGTATTTTTGTGTCAATTAAAAATTAAACTTTGTCAGGAAATAATATATGAAATAGGTAACGTAAAGCTAATAAAATTTTAACCACAAGATATAAATAAAGTAGTAGAAAACCACAAGCTAAGGATCAGTTTTCCTAGGAATGTTATAAAGTAGACCTATCTTTATAATTCCAAACATGAAAGCACATGATTTTTGGTCCTTGTATTACTATGCCATTGTTAGCTAGTCAATATTAATAATAGGAAGAGAGCAAAGGAGAGGCCAGGCATTGTAAGCATGGCAGTTCACCTGGAAGCTACAGCTTCACACTCCCCAGGAAACTACTGGTCCATTCCCTATAGATCACTGAGGAAAGGGGTCAAACAAAGGGGAAGATGGGCACATTTGCAGTGAAGTTGGGGTGACATATGGAAGGTATTTGCCTGTCAGAGTAGTCTCAGAAAAAGATCATTGGCTAGGAGGATAAAGCCATTGCAAGAGTCCAAAATCTTAGAAGGGTAAAATTCCTAGACAGAGTTGCCTCTCTCTTATGCTCCTTGCTTCTCCTTCCTCTCCTACCTGGTTACCTACATCACCCACCATGTGGTTGAAAGCATCATGGGCCATGCAGACCCCATATACAAAGAACTGCAGCTGGCAACTTAAGCTAAGGTAGCCAGATGCTGGGATTGGACTGGCCTTTAATATGGAGCTAAAACTCTTGGCAGTGGCCTTAATTCTGGCCCTGCAGAAGACATGGCTAGACTTCTTCCATGGTGAGATGAACAGATATGGGACCTTGAAGGGTAACTCCCTTAATTTTACATCATCAATAAAGCTTTCCATGAAATCCCATGGGGGCCTCAGGAAACCCTTTCCCTGTGGCACCCCAAGAACTTTACTTCCATCAATAACAACATTGCCATTTATATCAGGCCAAATCCTGTGTATCTTTCAAAGATCAATTCAAGTGTCACACCAAGGTCTTTTATGCTCATCAGCACTCTGCCAAAAATAACTGTTAACACATTCTTATGTGTATTATTGCTCATTAAAAACTGAGAGCAAGGCTAGAGAGTTCACAGTAATTTCTCACAAATCATTTATCCTTCATTGTAGAGTGCACTGCAGCAGCCATCTTAAAGCTAAGGGCTGGGTGTGTGATTGGAAAGAAATGCCTGGGAGAGAAGTGCCTGTTAACTTTCAAACACACCCCCAAGGTTGAGAGATGGGCAACAAAACAGGGAAGGGATTCCCATGGTAAGGGAAGTGGCCTGGGTAGCAATAAAGAAATCAAGTCATCACATTCCTTCCCCTGATGAAAGGAATATCTCAGTTTTGCCCCCAAAATATTTGAAGCTAGTGGTGAACTAAATTTAACTAAAGGTGAAGCAAAGTTTTAATATAGTTAAACACATATTATATTGGTTCATCCCCTTCTCATACTAGCAACCTGACAAATGAAGAGGCATTTATTCTTCTGGGGTAATACTATTTATTTCAGCTACTATTCTTTTACCCCATATTGTCAAGCTTAAAATAAAAATCATAAGATGTAAGAAGATGTAACTCATTGGAAGAAAATAGCCAATAGAAACAGAACCAGAGATAAATCAGTTGTTGGAATTATTAGAGAGGGACTTCAAAACAAAACTAGTAAGCATATTAGAGATATATTACAGAAAGAAAGTCTACTAAATTATGTATTTACATACTTAATTATCTGGTGTGAATGAATATTCAAGCTGAGGGTAGGGGATTTTTTAATTTATCTATGCACCCACACAATAAGTCCATTGCCTTGTCCTTCATAATATTCAATAGATCTTTTATTGAATAAATAATATAAATAACTATGCATTTTCTTTTTTTAAATATATATTTTATCAATTTTTCACAGAGAGGAAGAGAGAGGGATTAGAAAGCTAGAAACATCGATGAGAGAGAAACATCGACCAGCTGCCTCCTGCACACCCCCCACTGGGGATGCGCCCGCAACCAAGGTACATGCCCTTCACCAGAATCAAACCTGGGACCCTTCAGTGCACAGGCCAATGCTCTATCCACTGAGCCAAACCGGTTCCAGCACTCTATGCATTTTCATGCCTTTGGGAAAAATATGTATCCATACTAATTATGCATAATGAAGGAAAGAGTAAATACACTAAATGATATACACACAATATGGCTATTCCCAGATAAAATAGTGGCCTCAACAGTCTCATCAATGTGAAAATGTATGAATCTGTTTCAATCATTGAATGTTGGAGTAAAAAAGAGAAGTAGGTGCTTTGGCTGGTTTCACTCAGTGGATGGAGCATTGGCCTGTGGACTGAAGGGTCCCAGGTTCAGTTCTGATCAAGGGCACATGACTGGGTTGTGGGCTCAATCCCCAGTAGGGGACATGTGGGAGGCAACCAGTCAATGATTCCCTCTCATCATTAGTGTTTCAATCTCTCTCTCCCGCTTCCTTCCTTTCTGAAATAAATAAAAATATACATTTTTTAAAAGACAAGTAGGAAATGATCTCACTTATATGTGAAATTTAATGAACAAAATAAACTGATGAACAAAAAAGACCCAGAGACATTGAAGCATGCAATATACTGACAAATTTCAGAGGGAAGGGCTTGTCAGGAGAGACATGGGAAGACAGTATGCATGCATAAACCTTGGGCAGACAATAGTGTTGTAAAGGCCTAAAGAGGGGCTGAGAGAGAGGAAGAGGGTTATCTGAGAGGAAAAGGGGGACATCTGCAATGCTTTCAAAAATAAAAAAATAAAAAAGGAGAAATATGTGAGAAAAATACATCAATAGCATTGATTTAATTTTTAAACTGAAAGTTGTTTCAGGCATTGGAGGGTTACATTACAATACTGGCAAAGTCAAGTATGAGAAGGATACTTACAAACTGAGAAGAGCTATAAGCCTTACTGTTTTGCCAGAGAACTAAAGTAACACCTATAGATAAACTCCCTTGCAGTGAAATATTTACTTATAACCAATGCCTAAGTCATTAAATGTTCTGAAATAATAGAAAGGATGTTAAATACTTTTAGTTTGGGGTATAATTTTTCTTTTTTAAATGAGAGTGATGGCCTTATGAGTATCTATCCCAATATTTTTTGAATAATCTATAATAATAAAAGCATAATATGCTCATTAGACCAGACATCCTTCCGGACAAAGTCAGGACAGCAAGAGAAGCCTGGTCCCAAGTGCCAGAGGGAAGCTGGTGCTGGCAGCCAGAGAAAGGAAGGCCTACTCTTGCATGAATTTTGTGCATCAGGCCTCTAGTATTTAATATATATCAAATTTCTACCATGATATCTCTTCCCTAGATTCAAGAAAAGAAACATGGGATATAGCATAAGGGTAGTTGGATTATAACAGGACAGGAAATAAAAAGCTGCTTCCTTTCTTTGCCTCATTCAGTGGCAATCCAATATAATAAAGAGCTATTATGTTAATTAGACCTAACAGCCAAACGACCTTCCAGAAGTCCTTCCAGATGACCTTCCAGACAAATTGGGGCTGAGAGGGTCGAGCCCCTTGCACAAATTTTGTGCAACAGGCCTCTAGTATGGAAGAATAAGAGACTGAGGAGGATAAAAGTCAGATTTCAGGGTTCTCATTTATATAGAACTACAAAAGACCCTGAATACCCACAGCAATCTTGAGGAAGAAGAACAAAGTTGGATGAATCACACCTGATATCAGACTATACTTACAAGTCTATAGAAATCAAAACAGCATGATACTGACATGAAAACAGACATATAGATCAATGGAACAGAATAGAATTGAGAAATAAACCATTACCTTTATGATCAATTAATATTTGACAAAAGAGGCAAAAACATACAATGGGGTAAGGACAGTCTATTCAAATAAATGGTGTTGGGAAAGTTAGACAGATACATGCAAAAAAAAATTAGATTACCTCATTACACCATACACAATAATAAATGAAAAATGAATTAAAAACTTGAAAGTAAAATTCAAGGTCAGCGGATAGAGCACCTGCCTGTGGACTGAAGGGTCCTAGGTTTGATTCTGGTCAAGGGCATGTACTTTGGTTGTGGGCACATCCCCCATTCGGAGTGTGCAAGAGGTAGCTGATTGATGTTCCTCTTTTATCTCATTTTTCTCTACTTTTCATAACTAAGCTGCACAAGGGTAGGTTGTTGCTGTTTTTTTTTAATCCAATTACATATATAGGGAGAATGAAGGCCTCTGGAAAAAGCCTAACTACGAGCTCATTGTTATACCCATCATAATACATTAATAATCCAACCTTGGCAGAAAAAACGTTATCAGGAAGAAAAGCCCATGTTGTATTCTGACTCCTCCTGGCAACCCACAATAGAGACCAAGGATTGTGGGAACACCACTGCAAATCATACAGGCTTCCACTGTACCCAGATGTAATCTTGTATAGAAGCCGATTGTTGGAGTAGAAAATACGAAAAGCCAAGCATTTGCCTAGAAGAGATCAAGTCATCCACAAGAAACTATTTCAACCAGAAGAAAGATAACACTTAATTGACATGTTTAAAGTTCCTCTTCCAATTTCATACCCTGCAGGGTCAACAGTTAGAGAAGAAAATTAGATATTTGAGTAGCATTGCTCTGAAACACTATGACATTCAGGAATCCAGGATTTTTAATGCATTTGTCAATTGAATGAAACATAACAATGGTAAATTTTTAAATTAAAAAATTACATTGATTCCCAGCCAGTGTGACTTAGTGGATTCAGCATCATCCCATGCACCAAAAGATCAATGGTTTAATTCCTTTTTGGGGATATACCTGGGTTGTGGGTTTGGTCCCCAGTAACAGGTGTATAGGAGGCAGCCAATCAATGTCTCTCTCTCATTGATGTTTCTTTCTCTCTCTCTCTCTCTCTCTCTCTCTCTCTCTCTCTCTCTTTCTCTCTCTTTCTCTCTCTCTTTCTCCCTCCCTCCTTCTTTCTCCCTTCCTTTCTGTGTAAATCAATAAAAACATTATATATATATATATATATATATATATATATATATATATATATATATATATCAAATAGAAGTTGTCTTTGAGTCCCAGCTCTGCTAAATTCTAATTGCATGATATTGGGTAAGTTACTTCATCTTCATCAATTTTCTCATCCGAAACAAGTACCTTCTTGATAGTGTTGTGTGGTCCTTAATAAGAAATATCAAAGTCACTCAGGTGTTTGTTATAAATGCAGATTCTCAGGATTTTCTTAGACCTACTATATCAGAATTGGTATTTTAATTTCCCCCATTCATGAACATAATATATGAACATGATATATGCTTCCGCTCATTTCTGTCTTCCTCAATATCTTCTTAAGGATCTTATCATTTTCCAAGTAAAGCGTGTGTTTTTTTATCTCATTGGTTAAATTTATTCCTAGGTACCTTATTTTTATGCAAATGTAAATGGGATTGGTTTCTTTTTAATTTTATTTTTAAATATATTTTTATTGATTTTTGGAGAGAGGAAGGGAGAGGGGTAGAGAGTAGAAACATAGATGAAATAAGAGAGAAATATCATTGGTGGGCAGCCTCCTGCACAGTCCCTATGGGGATTGAGCTTGAAACCAAGGCTTGTGCCCTGATTCGGAATCATTCCTGTGACCTCTTGGTTCCTGGGTCGATTCTCAACTGCTGAGCCACACTAGCTGAATGGTATTGTATTCCTAGTTTCTCTTTCTGATAGTTTATTATTGGTGTATAAAAATATTCATACTACCCAAAGCAATCTATAGATTCAACACAATTTCTATCAAAATACAAATGGCATATTTCACAGAATTAGAGCAGATATTTCAAACATTTATCAATGTTTCTAACTATCCCTCTCCCTCTCTCTTCCTCTCTGTAAATAAATCAATAAAATATTTTTATAGTAAAACTCAAAACCATAACGATCCTAGAATAAAACTTAGACAATAAAATCTTGAACATTTCTTATATCAATTTTTTCTGATATATTTTCTTGGCAAGAAGAACAAAATAAAAAAACAAACAAATGGGACTATACCAAATTAAAAAACTTTTATAGAACAAAGAAAACAAAATGAAAAACAACTCATTGAATGGAAGAATATATTCAACAATGATACATCTGATAAGGGGTTAATATCCAAAATTTATTTTCTTTAATCAACTTAATACACACTTAAAAGAGAAATCCAATCTAAGGTTGTGCAAATGACCTGAATAGACATTTTCCACAGAGGACGTAGAGATGGCCAATATACATATGAGACCAATGTCACTAATTATCAGAGAGATGTAATTTAAACCACATGAGATATCACTTCAAACCTATCAAAATGACTATTGTCAATAAATCCACAACAATAAGTGTTGGAAAAAAGGGAATCCTTCTGTACTGTTGGTGGGAATGCAGATTGGTACATCCACTGTGGAAAACAATATGGTGTTTCCTCAAAAAATGAAAAAAGGAACTTCTGTTTGACCCAACCATGCCACTTATGGGAATATATCCAAAGAAACCTGAAACATGATTTAAGAGACTATATGTCCTATGTTCTTTTCAGCACAATTTAGAATAGCCAAGATTTGGAAGCAGCACAAGTGTCCATCATATGAATGGGTAAAACAGCTATTGTACATTTACAAAGTGGAATACTATGCAGCTGTTAAAAAGAAGGACATCTTAACTTTGCAACAGCATAAATGGATCTAGAAGTTATGTTAGTGAAATAAGCCAGTCAGAGAAAGACAAATACCATATGACTTCACTTAAATGTGGAATTTAATGAAGAAATAGATAAACAAAATAGAAACAAAATAGACTCATAGATACAGAAATAAGACAATTGTCAGAGGGGAGGGAGGCTGAGGTGGTAGGTAAATAAGTGAACAAATTAAGGGGCAAAAAAACAACAATAAAATAAACCTCATGAACACAGACAACAGTATGGTGATTACCAGAGGGAAAGGGTGGTGAGGGCTAGTGAAAAGGGCAAATGGGATAAATGGTGATTGAAGGAGACTAGATTTTAGATGGTTAACACACAATGCAATATGCAGAACATGATGTATTGCAGAATTGTACACCTGAAGCCCTATATATTTTATTGACCAATCTAACCCCAATAAATTCAATCAAAAAATAACCAGTGTTTTAACAAGATCCTAATCCTCAAGTGATGCATGTGCACATAGACAGTGTTTCATGTAGAATATATGATCAGAACTATTATCTCTTATTTATTCATAATAAGATATGTAAATATTATTGCATGAAATAGAGGATGTTATTCAGAATGCATGTAAATACAGATAAATAAACACCAAACAATTATCTTGCTGATATTTTATAAGTACATAAAAAGAACAAGAGAGAACCAAGATGGCAGGGTAAACACCTATACTTTCTGTCTCTCACAACCACATCAAAATTACAACTAAAAGGCAGAACAGCTACCACACAGAACCATGGGAAAATTGACTGACTGGAAGCTCCACAACTAGAGAGATGAAGAAAGTGCATTGAGACTGATAAAAGGTGTGGACCATGGAAAGTACTGGCACCTGAATGTGCTACTCTTTTAATTGGGAGGGAGACACAAGTTCCCTCTTGCTCTAAACTCCAGTTCTAGGCAAGACTCTGGGGGACCCAGACACATTCAGGAAGAAACATACAGTCGTCTGGCAGCAGGACAGGAATTCAAGGGTAGCTTTCTCTCAGAGGTGCTCACAGCGATCATCGTTCCTGCACCAGGGCACTGGATGAAGAGACGCAGGACCTCTCTAGTGCAGGACTAACTTGCAACCATTGTTGTTTGCTACGCCCTGGTAATTCCCAGAGATCCCACCCCACCCAATTTACAACCCCACCAAAGCTGTGCACATCAGCTTTTGCATATGAATGGCCTGTCCTTTTTCTGCCTAAAGCTTGTCAAACTGCAGCTGGGTCAGGGAGCCCCAGAGCTTCCAAAAGAAGGCCCAAGGCCCAGCAGCAGCAGCCTGCCTTGCTTCACAGCCAAGTCTTGTTTAGGCACTTCCAAACCCCATACAAAGAGGAAAAACCTGCAGATGTCTCTGTAGCTCCTGCTGGGTGATGCTAGACAGTGGCTGACCTTGCACCTCCTTGGAGATCCAAGGGCCAGTGTACCCTAAGGTGACCAGATCATCCCGGTTTTGTTGGGACAGTCCCGATTTCTAACAATGTTTCCCGTGTCCCACAGTATTTTTAAAAAGTCCCAATTTTTTGAAAGATTGTAAAGATTTTTTCCAAAAATCTGGACTTTTATAAAACACTCCAGAATGCAGGAAAAAATGTTAGTAATCAGGACTGTCCCGCCAAAAGCGGGACAATCTGGTCACTTTAGTGTGCCCAATGGTCAAAGTGAGACCATACCAGATTACAACTCTTCACATCCATAAGATATACACTCAAGGAGCAGACTCAGTGGGCACCAAAGCCCCACTGAATAAAGTCCTGACCCATAAGATCATCTCCTGCACAACAGGTCTTCCAGTGTAGACATAGCTGGTCATCACTTGCCAATTGGCCTGGTGGTCAATTCCTCCCAGTGATATTAAGAGCAAACAAGATTGTGCAAACAGCCCACAAAGGGGTGCACCAAGAGTGCCAACCTCATGTGACTGGGGAGGCTGAGACACTGGGCCCTATAGCATACCTACCACACAAGGCCACTCTATCAACTCAAGGAGACTTAGAAGCTACACAGTAGATAGAAACAAACACAGGGAAGCAGCCAAAATGAGAAGACAAAGAAACAAGTAACAAATGAAAGAAATTAATGAAAGCAAAATACTGGATATAGAATTCAAAACAATGGTTATAAGGTTACTAAAGAATGTTCTAGAAACCTCTGAGAAATTTAGTGAGACCCTCAAGGATATGAAAAAGGATCAATCAGAAATTGAGCATACACTAACTGAAATAAAAAATAATATACAGAGAGCAAACAGTAGACTAGAGAATCCCAAGAATCAAGTCAAAGATTTGAAATATGAAGAAGCAAAAACCACCTTGCCAGAAAAGAAAAAAGAATCCAAAAGTATGAAGATAGTGTAAGGAGCCTCTGGAACAACTTCAAGAGTACCAACATCCAAATTATGGGGGTGGCAGAAGAAGAGAGAGAGCAAGATATTGAAAACCTATTTGAAGAAATAATGACTGAAAACTTCTCCCACCTGGTGAAAGAAATGGACTTACAAGTCCAGGACGCGTACAAGAGGAATCCAAAGAGGATCACACCAAGACACATCATAATTAAAATGCCAAGGGCAAAAGACAAAGAGAGAATCTTAAAAGCAGCAAGAGAAAAATAGTTAGTTACCTACAAGGGAGTACCCATAGAACTGTAAGCTGATTTCTCAACAGAAGCTATGCAAACCAGACAAGAGTGGCAAGAAATATACAAAGTGATGAATAGCAAGAACCTACAACCAAGATTACTCTACCCAGCAAAATTATCATTTAGAATTGAAAGTCAAATAAAGAGCTTCATAGACAAGAAAAAACTAGAGTTCATCATCACCAAATCAATATTATATGAAATGCTGAAGGATATTCTCTAGGAAGAGGAAGAAGAAAATGGTAAAGATAAAAAATTATGGACAACAAAATAACAACCAATACATATCTATCAACAAGTGAACTTAAAAATCAAATGAATAAAAAACCTGATGAACAGAACACACTGGTGAATGTAACAGAATCAGGGGCATGGAAAGGGAGCAGACTGACAATTCTCAGGGGAAAGGAGCTATTGGGGATGCAGGAAGAGATTGGACAAAGAACTTACACCTACGGATGAGGTCAGTGTTGGGGAGAAGGCCTGAAGCTGATGGGAACTGGGTGAAGGGGAGGTGGGGGGAGGGAAAGAGGGACATCTGTAATAATCTGAACAATGAAGATTTTTTTTTTAATTTAAACTCTAATAAGTTAAATTAAAGACCATTAAAATATAAATGAGAGAGAGGGAAAATGGCAGAACAGATAGGCAGGTTCTGAGCCTTGTCCTGAAGAAGAAAGAGAGAGCAGCTGAGGGTCGAGCTGAGAGTGCTTGTCAGCAAGCCGAGAGACAGGCGATCACCAGGGGAAACTGGGGATATTCTGATCAGGGTGCCGCTGATAGTTAAGCACTCACAGCTGGGTCCCTTCCGGGAGCTACCTACAGGCGCAGACGGGAAAATCTCGCCATCTTGAAGGGAAGAGGTTTGTGTCAGAGGCCTGAATATCCACAGCTGCAACGACCACCAAGCTGCTGACAACCCCAGAACGCTGATCACATTCAGCACGGACATTTGGACTCAAAGGAGCACTCCACCCCAAGGCAAAAAGGTCAGATTTTTTGGAGATCTGGTGAGTCCCCCACTGCACAGCAGCGGAAGACAGGCTCGCGCACGCGCCAGGTGCACGGAGGCTGGAGGACTGGGCCGGGTTTAAAAAAAAACAAAAACACAAAACCCCAGGTTATGGGCTGGTGGCTCCCCTGCCTGTGGACAGGGTTCCTAAGTGGGGTGATATCTAAGGAGCAACACGATCTGAATCTGAGACATATCCGGAGAGTTACAGGGGAGTGCAGTCAGCTTGGTCCTGCCCTTCACCCCCACCCCTACAAAGATCAGGAACACAGAGAGGGGGAAAAAGCTAGAAAGGCTTCAGAGCCCTGGAAGTGAAACCAGAAACACTGCCACCGAAAGGCTAAATCACATATGGACTCTAGACCTGCTTAAAAATCAGGACCGGATTACAACACTGAGGAGCAGTGAAACAGGGAACTGCAATTACTGCCCAGACTGGGAACAGGAGAGCCAGACAACAACAGAGGAAGTGAATGACCTTCATTACTGCAAATTTTATTTCATTTTTTATTTTTATTTTTTTAGTTGTTTAATTTTTGTTTTTATTTACATTAGTTGCAACGTTTACTCAAGAAATTATATTTTTCATCTTCCCTCACTTGATTTTACCCTTTTAATTAATTCATGTTATATGTGATCAACATTATCACAACTACTATTTTACCTTTTTATCTTATTTTCTTTTGTTTATTAAATAATTTTATTTTTTTAAGTGTCATATTATTTACCTTCCCCCCCCCTTTCAGGATTACCATTCTACAGAAAATTTATACCTTTCCTTCTCCAATGTTTTATTCTATCTCAACCCTACCTTTATGCCATCCCTCTCTTCCTAACCCTCGCCCTTTGGTGTCCTGCTTATCTTAACCCTTTACTGCTCTAGATTTTCCCTACTCTTTCTGTTTACCCCCTCCTAAAATTTCACCCTACCTGTGTATATCTCATTTCCAAACCCCTGCTCCAAGCCCATTCACACCTACCTTGTTGCTGTCCTAAAAAACTAAAACAAAACAAAACAAAAAAACTAAACACACAGACACACACACACACACACACACACACACACACACACTCAATCTTTCTCTCTACCCCTTTGTAGTGGTATGTTGAACGTTAACTATATCAAAGTTTTAGACTTTTTTTGTAAGATTGGTTTGCTTATTCTTTTTGTTTGATTGTATGTTTTTGTTAGCTGGGTTCTAGTCACCTTTATTGGAGGATATTAATATCGTAAACACATTTCTGTTCAGTGCCTTGTGTGTTGTACATGGTTGTGTTGTATTCTGTGCCTTTAAATCAAAGCAGGAGAGAGAGAACTACATAACCAGACATCATAAAAAGAAAGATCATGGGGGAGGCAAAGAAATAGCCCGCATATGAAAGAAAATCAGGCATCACAAGAAAAGGAAGTAAACGAGTTAGAGGCAAGCAACCTACCAGAGCTAGAATTCAGAGTAATGATAATAAGATGGCTAAAAAGAATGGAAGACAAATTTGACAATATGAATAAGACCCGAGAAAATGAAGAAGAACCAAGAGGATATGAAAAAAACCCAAGAGGAAATGAAGGTGAACCAAGAAGAAATGAAAAATGACATCACGACTATAAAGAACTCAATAGAAAGCATCAAGAGTAGACTAGAAGAAGCAGAGGACCGCATCAGTGAGCTAGAAGACAAGATGGAAATAAATACACAATTAGAGCAGCTGCTAGGGAAAAAAAATAAAAAACAGGAGGAGAGCCTACGGGAGCTTTCGGACAATACAAAACAAAACAATATTAGGATAATAGGGGTTCTAGAAGGAAAGAAAACTGAGGAAGACATGGAAAAAGTATTTCAAGAAATAATGACAGAAAACTTTCCTGAGTTATAGAAGGAAAAAACCCACACAAATCCAAGATGTTCACAAAGTCCCAAACAAAATGAATCCTAAAAGACCAACACCAAGGCACATTATAATTAAATTGGCAAACACCAACGACAAAGCCAGAATCTTAAAAGCAGCCAGAGAGAGACAGAAAGTTACATATAAAGGAACCGCCATTAGACTAGCAACTGATTTCTCAACAGAAACTCATCAGGCCAGAAGGGAATGGGATGAAATACACAAAGTCATGCAAAGGAAGGGTCTGAATCCAAGAATACTGTATCCAGCAAGGCTATCAATCAAAATTGAAGGTGAAATCAGGAGCTTCACAGACAAAAAAAAAAAAAAAAAAGTCTAAAGGAATTTATCTCCAGCAAACCAGCAAAGCAAGAAATGCTAAAGGGTTACTGTAAAAATGAAGAAATAGGAAGTGAACAAGGAACACAGGGGTATAGAATAAAAATGGCATCAAATAAGTACCTATCAATAATAACTTTAAATGTAAATGGTTTAAATGCTCCAATCAAAAGACAGAAGGTAACAGATTGGATAAGAAAGCAAGACCCGGGGAGACCGAAACAAGATGGCGGCCTAGGTAGTCTCCTAAGCTGCCACCTCATCAACAATTTGGGAAAAAAAACAACAGCTAAAATCGAAAGGGATCACATCAGACCCACAGGAAAGCTGGCGGAATGGAATGGCTACAATTAGAGACAAAGCAAGGCGCCACTGCCGCCATGTGGAGTTTAAAACTATGGTGGAACCAGACATGCCGGAGCCGCCACCACCGCGAGTGAGGGAAGCCCACTGAGAGCAGAGCAATCTCCGCCCCAGGCCCAGGGAGTGGGCCTTCCTGGCCGGCCCGCCGTGGGAGCAAGGGAGCCGATGCCAGGCCTCGTGCCACGCCTTATGCTCCTGCCCAGAACGATACGACTTTGAGCGCCGTCTCCCTGCCCGTAGCCTTCTCAGCCCGGCCTCTGTGCCCGCTGTGCTGGTGAGGAGCTGGCGCAGCACCTTCTGTTCTCGGCCCGGCGAGTCCTTTGTCCACCGCTGCATGGCTGGGCCAGAGCTTCTGCCACTGCCGCTTTGTGGATTTTAAAACTACAGTGGAAATTGAGCCACAGGATCGACCGTCGCTGATGCAACCGCTGCCACCGCGAGTAAGGGAAGCCCACAGAGAACGGAGCTCACTCTGCCCCTGGCCCAGAGAGTGGGCTGCTTCGGAGCTTGGCCTCCTTGTCCGCAGCCGCTCCGCTACCACCCCGAATGAGACACCTTTGAGCGAGGTCTCCCCACTCGCAGCCGTCCCAGCCCACCCACAGCCTTCCCAGCCCACCCAGGTTGCTGGTGAGGAGCTGGCGCAGTGCCTTCCATTCTCGGCCCCGGCGAGCCCTTCGCCAACTGGTCCCGCCACTGCAGGGCAGGGCCGGAGCCTCTGCCAAGCCCCCAAGGAGGGGTGCCGCTGCTGCCATGTGAATTTTAAAAATACAGTGGAAATGGAGCCTCAGGAGCCACCACCACTGCGCACCTGCCACCACACCCACCACCGCTGCCGTGAGTGAGGAAAGCCCACTGGGAGCAGAGCTCGCTCCACCCTGAGCCCAGGGAGGGGGGTGCTTCAGAGCTTGGCCTCCGCATCTGCAGCCGTTCCACTCCCGCCCAGAACGAAACTCCTTGGAGTGCAGTCTCCCCACCCGCAGCCATCCCAGCCCCCATGCTGTGCTAGCTAGGAGCTGGCGTGGCACCTCCCATTCGCAACCCTGCACCCCAGGGAGGGGGCCAGGTGTGCCAGGAGAGCAGTGTGCCCTGGGGAGCCATGTGCCCGAGGGGGCCGTGTGCCCCGGGAAAGCGGTGGGATGGGGGAGGGGAGCGCGGTGTGAACTAGAGGAGGAGCGGATTCTATTCGTATGGTCCTGAGTTAGTCACCATAAAACATATAAGTACAACCAATGAACACAGAACTCTGAGGAGGGAGGGCATGTATGGGAGGTGGGGGGGGCAATGGTAAGCTATGTACACATATGATACCTTAATAATTTTTTTAAAAAAATGGAAAGGAAAAAAAAAGAAAGCAAGACCCATACATCTGCTGTCTATAAGAAACCCACCTCAGAAAAAAAGACGCCCAGGGACTGAGGCTGAAGGGATGGAAAAAGATTTTCCAGGTGAATGTAAATGAAAAAAAAAAAAAAAGCTGGGGTAGCAATACTTATATCTGACAAATTAGATATCAAAGTGAATGACATAACAAGACATAATGAAAACCACTTCATAATACTAAAGGGAGCAATCCAACAAGAAGAAATAACCCTGGTAAACATATATGAACCCAAAACAGGAGCACCCAAATATATAAAAAAAACTGCTGGAGGACATTAAGGGAGAGATTAAAAGCAATGCAATCATAGTAGGAGATTTTAATACCCCACTGTCACCTTTGGACAAAATATCTAAATAAAAAAAATCAGCAAAGAAATATCAAACCTAAATGACACACTAGACCAGATGGAATTAATCGACATCTTCAGAACATTTCACCCCAAAACCACAGAAAATACATTCTTCTCAAGTGCACATGGGTCATTTTCAAAGATAGACCACATGGTGGGACATAGGCAAAGTCTCTTCAAATTCAAGAAGATAGAAATCCTACCAAGCATTTTCTCATATCATAGTGGCATAAAATTGGAAATCAACTACAATAAAAATAATCCAAAGAAATCAAACACATGGAGACTAAACAGTATGCTTTTGAACAAAGACAGGGTTATCAGAGAAATCAAGAAAGAAATTAAAAACATCATAGCAACTAATGAAAATGTAAACACAATAATCCAAAATCTATGGGACACAGCAAAAGCAGTCTTGAGAGGGAAGTTCATCTCTCTACAAGCCTATTGCAAAAAACAAGAAAGAATGGTAACCAATTATCTAACCCTACAACTCAAAGAGTTAGAAAAAGAACAGCAAGAAAAGCCCAGTTTAAGCAGAAGGAAGGAAATAATAAAAATCAGAGTGGAGATTAATGACATAGAGACCAAAGATACAATACATAAGATCAACAAAACCAAGCTCTGGTTCTTTGAAAGAATAAACAAGATTGATGAACCTCTAGCCAGGCTAACCAAGAAACAAAGAGAGAGGACCCAAATAAACAAAATCAGAAATGAAAGAGGTGAAATAACAACAGACCCCACCGAAATACAAAGGATTGTTACAAAATACTACGAACAACTCTATTCCATAAAACTGGACAACCTGGAGGAAATGGACATATTCCTAGAAAAATACAACCTTCCAAAACTCAATCAGGAAGAATCTAAAAATCTCAATAGACCAGTGACTTGGAAAGAAATTGAAGCAGTCATCAAAAAGCTTCCAGGAAACAAAAGCCCAGGGCCAGATGGCTTCACAGGAGAGTTTTACAAAACATTCAAGGAAAAACTAAAACCTATCCTCCTCAGATTTTTCCAAAAAATTCAAGAGGAAGGAACACTTCCAAACTCCTTCTATGAAGCCAGCATCACCCTAATACCAAAACCAGATAAAGACAACACAATGAAAGAGAATTACAGGCCAATATCTCTCATGAACATAGATGCCAAAATCCTCAACAAAATTCTACCAAATCGGCTCCAGCAGTACATCAGAAAGATCGTGCACCATGATCAAGTAGGATTTATTCCGGGAATGCAAGGTTGGTACAATATCCGAAAATCAGTAAATGTGATACGTCACATAAACAAATTGAGAGATAAAAATCATATAGTCATATCAATTGACGCAGAAAAGGCATTTGATAAAATCCAACACCCTTTCCTGATAAAGGGTGGGAGGGGATCTGGTCCCTCAGCCTGGCCTGCACCCTCTCCAATATGGGACTCCTCAGGGGATGTCCGACTGCTGGTTTAGGCCTGATCCCACAGGGGTTGGACATCCCTCTCATAATCCAGGACCACTGGCTCCTAACCGCTCACCTGCCTGCCTGCCTGATCACCCCTAAATATTCTGCCTGCAAGCCTGCTGGCCCTAACTGCCTCTACCCCCTGCTGGCCTGATCACCCTCAACTACCCGCCCCCTCCCACCCCATCCAGCCTGCTTGCTCCCAACTGCTCCCCACTGATGACCTACTTGCCTCCAACTGCCCCTCCCCACCAGTCTGATCACCCCCAAGTGCCTTCTCCTCCTGGCCTGGTTGCCCCTAACCTCCTCTGCCTCAGCCCCACCACCATGGCTTTGTCTGGAAGGATCTCCAGAAGGTCTCCCACTCTAATTACTCTTTTATTAGTATAGATGTCATGGCTAATTTTTTTTTTTAAAAAAGAGCCTTCCTAAAGTACATGTGAATAGTTGTATTAAATTATTCATCATGAAAATTAAAATGACAGTTAATTATAATAAAGGAGAGGGTTTTCTGAATGTAATCCAGGGCTTTAATGCCTGAAAGATAAACTACACTGACAGAAGTTGTTCTTGACTAGTGACCTCAATGCTATATGCTAACCCCAAAATTAACATTCCATGCTTTCAAGAGCTAAAAAAAGTGATTGTTTTTTGACAGCATAGAGAATACTGTTGTTTTTTTTTAATCTTGAAGAGGAGCATGAAATAGTGAAAGTTGAACATGTTTTGTACTGAATTACTAATTTCACCTTTCATCAGTTGTGCTTTTGGGGCAAATTTGTTTTAACTCCCCAAGCTTCATGATTTTTCCCCCCAGCTGTAAAATGTTGATTAAGATATGCAAATTTTGGCTTTGTTGTGATGAGTAAAAGAAATGGAAAGCAGCTATATCTGTGCCTGAAATATAGAAAGTACTCAATAATTATTAGCTCCCTTTCTTTCTTCCTTTCCCTTCATAATGGGAGGGGGGAATACTTGTAATACCCTCAGGTCCCTCAATAGAATTTTGAAGATTATATTTTCTAAGATTTATTACTTAATTTTTCACATGCATTTTCTCTTTTATTTATTTCACTTTTTAATTTTTTTTAATCCTTACCTGAGGACATTTTTCCATTGATTTTTTTAGTAGAATGGAAGAGAATGAGAGAGACAGACAGAAAGAAATATTGATGTGAGAGACACATTGATTAATTGCCTCTTGCATGCACCTGGATGGAGCCTTCAACCAAGGTATGTGCCCTTGACCTGAATCGAATCAGACACACTTCAGTCCATGGGCTGACACTTTAACCACTGAGCCAAATAGGCCATGGTTGCATTAGCTCTTTTCTAATAATCTTGTGCTGGGACAAAGCCTTTTGATAGGTAAATAAACAAGTTCAGAGAAGCCAAATTAACCAAGTTTACACAATTACAAATTAACCACGTTCACACAGCTACAAATACAAACCCATATCAGTCTGATTTCAAAGCCATTTCCTACCCTCTAGGATCAATGGTTTCCAAACTCAGGCCTACACATCAGTACTCAGTGGTACAAAAATCTCTATAAACAGTAGAAAATTTAGGAAAATTGATATAATCAGGGAGCTTCTCAAAAAGCAGGATATATTCATATTTTTTTAATTCAGAGGTTATTCCCTTTTTAAGGATAAAATATTTATTCTTTTTATTTTAAAGGTGTAGTGAGAGGAGAAAGTAGATATTTGTTATTTTTATATGAAATTAAATGTTGTCAAGACTACAAATCTCCATTCTTTAAAATTTTACTGGACTATGAAAAGTAGAAGTGTAGAAATATACGCTACAGCATGCTACTTTATTACTCTCACTGATAATAAAAAAAAAAAAATTGCACTGAAAGAACATGAGACTTCCAAATAAAGTGGGCTCCAGGGAATGTAACAGGATGATGTGGGTAATCTCTATTCTTATCATATGGAGACTAAAAGCTCCAAAAAGGACATTTTAGAGTTTTTAATGGATTATAATGGTGGCAGTTTCAGCACAACGGTGAAGTTTGGTGGTGTCCAATTATTCCCTAGTAGCAAGCTATATATACTAACTAGGAAAGAAGAGACTCCGATAACTCACTGTGTTTGCCTCTTACCAGGCCCCAGCCTGGCAGTCCCCGTAGCAGCACACCTAGCATGTGGCAGCAGTGTTCACATGACGCTCTGCAGTGAAGGGCCAGGCGTTTTCAGAGTAATCATACTGATGACATTAAGGTAAGTAGGACACTAACATTGTACTGTTCTGATTTTCTAGATTTTTTTCTGCATGTAAATTTATTTTTAATTTGTTAACATTTTTATTGATTTCAGAGAGGAAGGGAGAGGGAGAAGAGGAAGATGGAGATAGAAACATCAAAGATGAGAATCATTGATCGGCTGCCACACCCCCTATTGGGGATCAAGGTCAAAACCTGGACTTGTGTGCTCTCGATTGGAATAAAATCTGGGACCCTTCAGTCCACAAGTTGACACTCTATCCACTGTGCCAAAAAGTTATGGCATCAGTTTATTTTTTATAAACTGAAATTCTCCTTTCTCATTCATTTTTGGCCACATCCTTAAAGTATCTGGCTGGGCAGTATAATGTTGAAAGAATCTGAGATTTAGTAACCTTGTATTACCACATTCATATTATGCTGTCTTCCCATCTTCCCCAGAAATAAGGCCGGGTTGCCCTGAAACAATGCCTCTATCATTCTCATTGCACTTGCATCCTACAACCCAGTTCACTTTTTATTGTCTGTATTATCAGTGCCTAAGGTACCTGGCACTCAGAAAGTGAAAGGATGAATGAATAAATTAACTAATTAATAGTGTTTCTATTACAGGTACATTGGGAGCAATTTTAGAGGCTTCTCTCTGTAGAGAGATGAGGTCTAGTGATGCACTCCTGGATAGTCCCCCAGACATTTCAACAGAACTGCAGAGCCCCTGAAACATCATCAGAATTTGAACATCCATTTTTAAAATGTGGTCTATATTTATAAAATTCAAGTGAGCTTTTACTGATACATGATGCCACTGATTTTATAATTATATAATCTTACAATAAAAGGGAAGACTAAAGAAATAACCCATGCCCAGACCATGTAGCCAAGTTGGTTGAGCATTGTTCCATGCACTAAGAGGTCATCAGTTTCATTCCCATTTAGGGTATATGCCCAGATTACAGGCTTAATCCCCAGCAGGGGGCGTGGAAGATGCAGCCAATCAATGTTTCTCTCTCATATTAGTAGATGTTTCCATCTCTCTTCCTCTCTTTCTAAAATCAATAAAATGTATTTTTTAAAAGAAATATCACATTTGACATACCTTAACAATATGTCATTCAGTATGTTTCCTTGATGATGTAAAGAACTAAAGCATGTAACAGACTAATGTATTTCAGAGGGAATGGGGGTGGGGAAAGATTAACCAAGGAATGTATATGAACATACGCATAGCCCTTGGATAGACAATAGTTTGGAGGGAAGGTCTAGTGAGGGGATGGGAGTATGGTGGAAGGGGTCATTGGAAGGGGAAAAGAGGCATCTGAAATGCTTGCAACAATTAAGATAATTTTTTTAAAAGGAACCATGTGTAATCAAGATTATAATAAACTGGCACTAAATATATTCACAATGCAGGATAAAATTCATGCCATTATTTTTGACAGCTTTAAAGCAAAAGTAAAGGTATCAGAGTAGTTGAGAGCCCATGTGGATATAGTATGTACTTTCAACAGAAATTTTCCCCCAGAGGAAATTATAAACAGAAAATCTAGAAATATTTGGGGTATTCTTTGAAATAAAATTTAAATTAAAATGACATATAAAATTCCATATAGGTTAAGTCAAAGCGAGTTAAATCGTGTTCTCATGATTAGATTAGCAGAAGTCCTGGGGACAAGGAAATAAATTGCAATATACCAAAAGGCAGATTCTACACTATGATATGATAAATACCTCTAAACCATGAAAATTTTTTGGTATCAATGATAAGACAATGTAGCTCTCTCTGACTGAAAAAGATACACTAGAAACATTTTTTTTCAACTCAGCAATGAGTGGAATATACTTAATGAAATATGTTTATGAAAACAATATCTCTATAAAGTGAAATACATAGATATCTAAGTGCCTCAGGTCCTTTTATTTTTTTAATTAATTTCTTTATTGATTAAGGTATCACATATTTGTCCTCAACCTCCCATTCCAATCCCCCACCCACCCCCACTCCTGCCCCCACTCCCCTATTGTCCTTGACCACTGGTTACCAGCTGTGGGCAAACCACAGCCTGCGGGCCGGATCCAGCCTCTTCTGCTGTTCTATCCGGCCCTCGGAGCCAAGAGAGCAGAGGGTTTTCTTGCTCTCCCCTCTGCTCCTTCACCAGCAGCCCAAGATGAGAGTGCCAGCATGGTCGGGTTGCTTTTGTTCCGGCCCTCTGATCCAATTTAAGAACCCATTGTGGCCCTCAAGTCAAAAAGTTTGTCCACCCCTGAGTTAGGCTAATATGTGTGCACATAAGTCCTTTGGTTGATCTCTCCCTTTTATCCCCATCTTTTTTTTTTTTGAGGTCCAAGAGTCTGACCCATGGCTCCTTATCTCTGGGTCTGTTCTTGTTCATCACTCTATGTTGTTCACCATTTCCCCTAGATGAGTGAGATCATGTCCTACTGTAAACATAAGAATCAAAAATGAGACAAGCAATAATCGTTATGTTGAAAGGCATATGAATCAGTCTGTAGTAAACTTCTTTATGGGCCACCAGTTCTTTTGAGACGCAATTTCAATGTCAAACAGTTCCTTATGTGTACATGTCAGCATTATAAAATTTTCAAAAGCCTCCTAATATTTAAATCAAAAAGGGGGAAAGTAGAAGAATATTATGTAAGAAAAAATATCCTGAAAGTAGATTACATATAGAAAATTTGTACTTTAGAAAATTAACTGTAATGCTATCAGCAAGACACCCATGAAAAACACACATGGTGTCAAAACAAACCAGAGGAAAATCATTTGAGCAAAAAATGAAAAAAGATCCCAAGTCAAATTTAGAGAAAATATTCCTTTATTAACTTTTGGTGGAGAATATGTTTGTATATTTTCAGAAAACAACTCCGAGACCATGTGAATTCCTGCAACAGAGAGGAATTGACAGGAATGCTCCAGCTATGAAGACAGAAGAGAAGCAGTCCAGAGATGGAAGACGCTGACAACGCCTTGCTATACTAGCAGACAGCAGCTGCGTGTTGCTGGAGGATGCCCAGGACCAAACCAGAGATGGTCGGACCTGCATTACCACCATTTGTCCACCAACCAGATCTAAAATATCATGGCTGACATGTACACATAAGGAACTGTTTGACATTGAAACTGGGACTCAAAAGAACTGTTAGCCCAGAAAGGAACTCACTAGACTGATTTAATTTGCCTCTCAGCATAACCATTATGACTTGCCTCAGTTTCAGTTCTTATAAGGGTATTTCTTGTATCACATGATCTAACACATCTAGGGGAAATAATGAACAACATAAATTGATGAACAGAAACAGACCTGGAGACAGAGAAGCAGCAATCAGACTGTCAAACCTCAGAGGGAAGGTAGGGGAGGGTGGAGGTAAGAGGGAGAGATCAACCAAAGGACTTGTGTGCATGGTTATAAGCCTAACCAGTGGTCATGGACAACAGGCAGGGGGAGGGGGGGGACATACATGGGGAGGGGTTTGGGATGGGAATGGAGGGGATGAGGACAATTATGTGATACCATAATCAATAAGGAAATTTTTAAAAAATAAAAATTTTATATAGACATATTCACTCACCAACCAGCTTCTTTTCATTATCAGGACATTCTATTTCAAAAAGTTTCTAATGATTAATGAATGTTAAAAACTTTAGTAATTTAAATCCTACACCAGCTAGGCAATATTATTTTTAAATGTCCATTTCAGGCATAATTTATTTCAAATGAAAATGACTGTTGTACTCAGTAAAAACAAAAAAATAGATACCTCATGTTGTTTAAATTTCTCTTTCCACATTTTGTCTTCTTCAAGGAGTTAGTTCATCATTCATCTTGGCCTGTTCTTGCTGAACACGTTAATATTAAAATATTATATTCAACTGTCAGGAAACATTATGTTCATTATACATGATTCTCACAACATGCATTTGTAAATAATGGTTAAAACAACTCATTCAATAGTGCTCAATTATTAGTAGTAGGATAGCAACTTTAATCTCAACCTAAAGAGCCATATAAATAACACGTAGGGCTCCTATTCTGAACACATAAAGATGTTTGAAACCTGGGAAAGTCGTGTTATGTATGTGAGCATGTTTATTCACAAAATAAAGAGCATCAGGTAGAAATAGTGTTGGACAATACCAAAGTGACAAATAATGTTCATAAGATGGGCTGTGCATTGCAATATTTTTCTCTTCACACCATCCCACTTAATTCACATAGTATCAGTTCAGTGGCTAACATTTATTTAAGGGGTAGAGAGAGAAAGAGAAATATTGACGTGAGAGAGAAACATTGACCAGTTGCCTACCATGTGGGCCTCAATCTAGGTATGTGCCCTGACTGGGAACTGAACCTGCAACAGTTTTGGTGTGTAGGATGATAATCCATCCAACTGAGTCACCTGGCTAGGGTGTGGTTCTTTTAATAACATTTTACTAGCACATATTTTGTGAAGGATCTGAGAATAAACAAAAATAAGAAAAATATAACTCCTTTTACTCTAAAAATGAACCTTTAATATGGGAACATTCTCACAAGTTCACACATTACTCCAAATTTAGCAGAATAAGTTTATTGAAAGAGAAGAACATATAGAATCATGGTAAGAATAGGTGTTATAATTGGTGGATCGTGAATGGTTCCATGCAAATGATTGTATTTAAAATTAGTAGACTTTTAAGAGGTTGGACAAACACATTAGATATGCATTAAATGTTTTTGAACTAAAAAAAAATGACAACAGCTCTGTATTTAGGAAAATCATAATGGCATATTAGCTAGAGTTAGAGACAGAAAACCCAGGAGACACTAATATGATCAGCAAGATAGATATTAGCAAAGTCCACATGAGAATTAATGAGGGCCTCTGGATAGCGTGGCAGGAGCAAGAACAGATACAAATATAATGTGAACATGAAATTGCCACAAATGGCCAACTCATTGGATATAAAGGTAAAGGACAATTTCTTTGAAATTGTCTTATGTGAGCTATGGGAACTTTAGATGGGATTTGAGAACGTAAAAACATATCCTCTTTACAACACTATGGTGGATGAGTCTGTGGAAGATAAAAAGTAGGGAGATCAATTAGGGAACATAATACACATCCAAAGCTAGACATTAGCACACCCTGAACTATGGAGTAGCAGTAGATATATGGGTGAAAGGATAGACAATACAACTATTTTTTAAAAGAAGAGGGTAATAAAAGAGCAGGAAGAGTTTAAAATGGTCCTCGTCTTTCCAGTTTGGGCAATGATGGTAGTGAAGTTCATCAAAATAAAGAACACCATGGGAGAAACATGATTCAGAAAGAAGGACAATGCACTCAGTTTTAGATACACTAAGTTCTAGGTGTGAAGTATCTGTGGGACAGTTATGTCATTAGTTTACTTTTTGTTATAAATATAGATTTGGTTATAAACAGCTAAGGCTATGAATGAGATTAATAAGAAAAGAAGGACAAGGGAAAGGTGGGGGGGGGGAAGGCCTGGGCTGGGGTGCAGGAGCAGGCTGGGAGAGGACAATACGGGGGGGGACATATGGAATACAACAATAAAGAATTAAAAAAAAAGAAAGCCTTGGTAATGTCATATTCAAAAGAAAGAAGAAAGAAGCTTAAAATGGATATCAAGGAGGAAATTCCAAAGATATAAGGAAGAGAATCAAGGCAGTGTGGTCCCACAGAAGTCATAGGAAAGAGTAATGGCCAAAAATCATATTTTTGCTGGCATAAAATATGATAGAGGCCAAAATAAAAACTGAAAATGAGCCTGTGAGTATGGTACCTTAGAAGTCATTGGTTAGTTTTGTCAAGAACAGCCTCACTCAGTGGGATGGTAGTAAGTAACTAGCAGGTTAACAATTGAACAAGACAAGGAAATGGAAGCAGCAAAAATAAGATGCTTTTAAGAAGCTGGACTATGGCCCGGCCTGTGTGGATCAGATGGTTGAGTGTCATCCCATGTTCAATTCCCAGTCAGAACAGATGGCCAGGTTGCAATTTCTGGGGGTGGGGGTGGGGGGTTGTCAACCCATCCATGTTCCTCCCTCACATAAATGTTTCTTTCTCTCCCTCCCCATCCCTCTTCCTTCCTCTCTCTTAAAAATCAATAAAAACATCATATATATATATATATATATATATATATATATATAGAAGCTAATTATGATAACTATAGCTAAAGAGCTTGATAAAATGAGATATTATAAACAAAGATATTTATAAACATGGTTTTCCCTTTGTTTTGTTTCTAGGATGGGAGAAAACTGAACATGTTTATAAAGAATAAGAAAGGAGGAAGTTGAAAGGGGTGTTTTGAATATAACAAAAAGCAGGGGTAAACTGGAAAGTGAAAAAGCAAAGAAAAAGCTAACCTTTAGTAGAAGAGGAAACACTTGTTACTGAGATACTGATACAGAAACAAAGGCAAAAGAAAAGGTGAGTAGAGATTGATACTAAATAGATATGCGATTAGAAAGAAGAGGAAGCTTGTAATTAATGCAAACATGTTATGTGATCAGATGCTAATAATGAGAGAGCAATCGGGTAGAACTCATGGAAAGAAGTTTACAATAGCAGTTTTGAGGAGAAGAGGACACTAACAATGTGAACAGAAAAGAACTACTAAAAAGAAGTAAATCACATATTTAAAACCCATCACAAATTATAGAATGGCCTCACCAGAAATTTTAAGCCTCAAGGTATAACAAAGCACATATTTAGTAATTCACTAAACCTACTAATGTCATTTTTAAAATCATAATTTTATGATAGAAATATTTATATTTATCTGATTTGTGGAAAGAAAATATAACTAAAGGAAAGC
This sequence comes from Vespertilio murinus, assembly GCA_963924515.1. Taxonomy (NCBI): domain Eukaryota; kingdom Metazoa; phylum Chordata; class Mammalia; order Chiroptera; family Vespertilionidae; genus Vespertilio; species Vespertilio murinus. The sequence goes on along the minus strand of OZ004707.1, from coordinate 117,651,447 downwards.
TAAAAATTTAGTTTGTAAGAAATAAAAATCTGACCAAAGTGGTTCTATAATATTACAATTACTTTAACTTGATTATTTTCTATACTAGTGACCCGGTGCATGAAATTCATGCACATTAAAAGGGGATTAGAGGAAATAATTTAATATTGCTATTTGCCCTTTCTCTATAATAGAAGTGTCAGAGATGAAAGAAAAATAGTAAAACATATATGAAAACTTTCCTACTGCCAAGAGTCTGGGGCTCACCATGGGACCCAGAGTCAAGACCTCGCCTACCCACATGCACCTCAAAATCGTGTGAGACCCAGACCCAGTCAGCACCCTCCCCCCCTCCCCCAATTGGGATAGATCCAAACCCAGCCAGTCCCACCCTGTCAAGCTCTGCCAGGCAGGGGATGTAACCTCAGATCCTCCATCAAGCCCCACTGGGAAGGGGCTCGGCCTGAGTTCCCCAGACCCAGCACTGGGGGTGCACCTTGAGGTCCCCCATCAAGCCCTACTGGGTGGGGGGCATGGCCTGAGGTCCCCTGTCAAGCCCCACATGGTGGGGGAGGGGGCTGAGGCCTCCTCAGCCTGGCACTGGGGTTGGGGGGAGCAGTCTGAGGTCCCCTAGCCCAACACCAGGATGGGAAGTGAGGTCCCCAGACAAGCCCTGCCAGGTGGGGGACATGGCCTGAGGTCCCCTGTGAGGCCCCGTGGGGGTGGGAAAGGGTATAGGCTCAGGTCCCCTCATTAAGGCTCCTTATGGGAATTTGGCCTCAGCTGTGGATGCAGCCATCTTTGTGATGGAGTGATGGTAAGTTAGCATTTTCCCTCTTTATTAGATAGGAATAGAAGCTCAATGCACGAAATTCATGCACGGGGGTGGGGGAAGGGTGTCCCTCAGCCCAGCCTGCACCCTCTCCAATCTGGGACCCCTTGAGGGTGAGATAGGGCCTAAACGGGCATTTGAACATCCCTCTCACAATCCAGGACTGCTGCCTCACAACTGCTCACCTGCCTGCCTTCTTAATTGCCCCTAACCACTTCTTCCTGCCAGCCTGATCACCCCCTAACCAAACCATGCCAGCCTGATTGATGTCTAACTGCTCCCCTGCCAGCCTGGTCACCCCTAACTGCACTCCCCTGCAGGGTTGATCGCCTCAAACTGCCCCCCCCCCTTGCAGGCCTGGTGCCTCCCAACTGCTCTCCCCTGCTGGCCATCTTGTGGTGGCCATCTTATATCCACATGAGGGCAGGATCTTTGACCACATGGGAGCAGCTATCTTGATCTTGTATGTTGGAGCGATGGTCAATCTACATATTCCTCTTTTATTAGATAGGATAGAGGCCTGGTGCATGGGTGGGGGCCAGCTGGTTTGCCCTTAAGCATGTCCCAGATCAGGGGCGGCCTTGGGGCATGGGGCGGCCTAGGCAAGGGGCCTGTGGTGGTTTGCAGGCCAGCCACCCCCTGGTGACCCAAGCAGAGGCCCTGGTATCTGGAATTTATTTACCTTCTACAACTGAAACTTTGTAGCCTGGAGCAGAGCCAAGTCTCCTGCTCCATTCCTGGCTGCCACCATTTCTATTAATGAAACTGTCTTCTTGAGTGGAGGCCTGGGCCTGCTAGTGTGTGGAAAGTTTTGCTTCCTCCGTTGCCAGGGAAACCCAAGCCCCCCCTTCTGGTAGCCATCTTGGTTGGGTTAATTTGCATACTCGCTCTGATTGGCTGGTGGGCTTGGCTGGTTGTTTATAACTCATTGATGTAGCGGAGTGGTGGTTAATTTGCATATTATTCTTTTATTAGGTAGGATAAGCAGGAAGTTTAGTGTACTCAACATGGAATGCCAGAATACCCTGAACTGCCTAGATGACCACATGGTAATTTCTCTATTTGAAACATTCAAATCTAGCAATTTCTAGGTAACATGTAAATCAACTCTACTGATGTTAGGCAGAGAAGTCTGTCCAGCCTGATATCTAGAGATTCTAAGGATCATGATAACCCACAAGCAGGGTCCTGAAAATCCACCAGTTTCTGAATGTGCCACTACAGTGGCCTCAGGGTGTAGACCTCCTGAGGTGGGGTTGGAGAAAACTGAAATAATTACACACAAAAGTATTCCATGGTTTTCTAGTTTTTTCTGTTTATCTTGCCAAGTTTCAAAAGATTGCTTACAACTTTCTTCCACTTCACGGTATCCAAAATTTATTTCACCATCATCTGCAGTCATAAAGAAAAATATGTTTAAGATTAAAACTGTCAACAGTGATCTATTGTGAAGTATAAAAGTAATTTTGAAAAGAAGAAATAATTTCAACATATTACCAAAGAAAAAGTGATAAAATAAAAAGCTAATATACAAATGGACTGAACTGCAGAATGACTGGTGACTATGCAAGATCTGCCCCCTACTGGTCAGTGTGCTCCCACAGGCGGAGCACGGCTCAGCCAGAAGCCGGGCTCATGGCGAGTACAGAGGTGGTGGCAGAATCCTCTCCTGCCTCCGCAGCAGCGCTAAGGATGTCCGACTACCAGCTCAGGTCCACTCCCATGAGGAGCAGGCCAAAGTCATCAGTCAGACATCCCCCGAGGGCTCCTGGACTGCAAGAGGATGCAGGCCCAGTGGAGGAAATCCCCTGAGTGCATGAATTTCATATGTTGGGCCTCTAGTAAAAAAAAACATAGTCTTAAATATACATGGAAATTCCACTGCGGTCAACAAAGAAAACACATAACTTGCTTTAAAGTACTCAACTAAACTTAATCTAAAATTATAGTGTGTGTGTGTGTGCTCCTGGGTAGTTATTGTATTCTGAGGAAATTCAAGGCTGGGTGTGTTTATTGCAGTTAGCTATATATGTAGAAAAATTATAAGTATATTTTAATCAAGTTACTTAGGAAGCATAAAAAAAGCTATTAGAGTATGTAATTAAATAAGCACAGCATTATATAGGATTGTATTTTCCTGTCAAAAGAAAAAACTACATTTCCTAAGATA